>CM077481.1:5628698-6373222 GCA_039654755.1 Calcarius lapponicus
CCAGGGCTGGCCTGTGGATGCTGCACCAGGCCTGGCATGCTTGGCACGTTGCACAGCACTGCCACCATGGAAGCAACTTCCCATGGGAGTGGGTGTCCCTGGGATGTTTGCCCAAGTGGGCAGAGGCTTTGGGCCACCCTGATTTTGGGAGTGAGGTGATCAGGAGGAGCCTGACCAGGATGGTTGTGGTGGGCCACGTCTGGCGGTGTGCCACCAAGGCCAGCTTGGTCTGAGAGGTCACTGAGGACCTGGCACCCAACCTGATGGCGGGGGGTACCGAGTCCCTGCCCTGCTGGTGGGGGATTCACAGCGCCTGACACGGGGCTGCAGAGTGCCTGACATGGTGCTGGGGGTTACAGCCATCCCTGCCGCGCCCAGGGTGTCCCTCCCGCCCCGGGCTGGGGTTTCAGCAGCCACAGAGAGGGGAAGGGGCCTGACGGGGCATTTACATCTTTGTAGAGGGGCTGCTCCTCGGGCGCCGGGTGCTGTGCCGGGCTGCTGCCGCCGCTGCCCGCCCGCGGGGCCCCGGCAGGCGGCTGCGCTGGGGCTGGACCATCCCCCGGCTTCTCCTCGACGGCCGGACGGGGGAAGGGTCCGGCGGCGGGGCGCTCCCGGCCGCCCTTCTCCGGCAGACCCCGGGCGGGTGGAAAGCGGCCGCCGGCCGCCAAGGGGTCTCCGCCGCGGGGCTCTTCCTCGCCCTCCTCCTCCTCATCCTCTTCCTCCTCCTCGGGGGGCTTGTGGCCCTCGACGTCCACCTCGGGCTCGTCTTCCTCCTCCTCGTCCTCCTCCTCCTCGCTGCTCTCTTCGCTGGCGAAGCTGCAGCTGGTGCCTCCGGGGGAGAGGAGGCGGTGCGCGGCGTGCGGAGGATGCGGGTGCCTCTCGCACCCCGCATCCTCGGGGGGCGGCGGCGGCGGCGGCGGCAGCAGCAGCTGCAGCGGCGAGGCGGAGCGCGGGGGGCCGCCCCCGCCGCCGCCTCCGTGCAGCTTGGCCAGGCTCTCCGAGTCCTCCTTGCCGCCCACCGGGCGGAAGGCGCTGGAGTGGTGGTACCCGCCGCCCGCCTTGCGCCCGCCCGCCGCCTCCAGCAGGTGCGGGTGGTGCGGGGGCACCCGCCCGGCCCCGCCGCCGCTGCCCCCGTCGGAAGCGGCGGGCGAGGCGGGCTCGGCGCTGCCACCGGGGGGCGACTCGAACAGCGGGTCCCGGGCGGCGGCGGCGGCGGCGGCGGGCGCGGACGGGGGGGCGGCGGCGGGCGGCGTCCCCAGCCCCGCCGGCCCCGTGCCCAGCCCCGCCGGCCCCGCCTCGCCGCCGGGCTCCGACAGGTCCAGGAAAGCCTGGCGCAGCAGGCCCGCCCCGTCCCCCCCCAGCGAGCATCCCAGGGCGCCGGGGGGCTGCGGCGGCGGCTGCAGGTAGGTGGGCACCGGCAGCCCGCCCGGGGTGCGCGGCGGCCAGAACATGCAGAAGGGAGGGTAGAAGGCGGCGTCCTTCCTGCCCGGCCAGAAGAGCCCCGAGAGCCCGCCGCCCGCCGCCGCCGCCCCGCCGGCCTTGTGCGCGGCCGCCCCGCCGAGGGCATCGCCGCCGCCGCCCTCCTCCTTCTTGTGGCAGAGCCCGAAGGCGGCGGCGGGGAAGCCGTAGGGGTGCGGGAAGAGCCCGCCGCAGCCGGGGAACTTCTGGAGCATGCCGCCGAAGGAGCCCTTGCTGGGCACCGGGATGACGGGGTAGCTCCGCGGGCTTTTGCCGCCGTGCGCCGCCGCCACCGCCTCCTGCAGCTCCTCGTCCTCCTCGAAGCGCGGCCGCTTCTGGTGCAGGTCGGGCGGCGCGGCCAGGAGGTGCGGGCTCAGCAGCCCGCCGCCCACCACCGCCGCCGCCTTCACCGAGCCCAGCGGGTGGCAGGCGGCGGGGGCGGCGGCGGCGGGGGCCGGCGGGGCGGGCGGCAGGGCGCGCTTGCGGCTGCCGCCGTTGAACATGGCCTTGACGTCCTCCCAGGCGAAGACCAGCTCATCCTGGGGGCTCTTGTCGGTCAGCTTCAGGTGGCGGCGCCAGGAGTTGAAGTTGGCGGCGTCGGGCTGGGTGTACTTGGCGTCGGGGGTGCGGTGGGAGTGGAAGATGAACTTGTTGGGCGAGAAGTACATGCTGCAGTAGCTGCACTTGATGCACTTGGCCCGGGAGCTGTTGTAGCGGGCCGGGATGAAGCTCCCGCGGCATCCCCAGGCGCACTCGTGGGATACGTCGAAGGCGAAGTTGTCCGGCAGTTTGGGGGGCCGGTTCTCCCCAAGGAAGGACTTGCAGAGCCGCTCTGCCTCCCTCTTGGTGATCATGCCGCAGCGGCGGGAGGAGATGGGCATGGCCCCGGCCCGCCGCAGGATCTCCAGCTGCACCGGCGTGCACTGCACGCAGGTGATGCCCAGGGCCACCCGCCGGTTGTGGATCTCGTTGTAGCTGAAGTTTTTGAGGAGGGTGTTGGAGATCTGCGCCAGGCACAGCCGCTCCTGCCCGTCGATGACCAGCGAGACGATCGGGATGCCGTAGAGGATCACCTGCCCCACCTGGTTGGGCTTCATGGCGGCGTGGCCGGCCCTCGGCTGGTTCATGGGGTCCGGCGGGTACGCGCTGGACGGCGACGGCAGCAAGATATCGGTGGGGCCGGGCAGCGGGCTGGTCGCCATCGTCTCAGCGCCGGGGGGGCTGCTCTGCTCTAGCTGCGGGAGGGGAAGGGCACAGAGACACAGCGCCGTCAGCCGAGCGCTCACAGGGGCGGGGGGTCCCCGCCGCACGCACCCCGTCCTCCCCCTGCTCCTCCGGTCTGCCGGCATGCGGAGGCGCTGCCCGCGGCGAGGTTTGCTCAGCGACCCCGAGTCCCCCAGACCTGCTCTGTCCTCGCCGGGGGTGTCCCCGGAGCTGTCCGCCCCCGCGCATCCCGGATCTCCGACGTGCGCATCCCACCGCAGGTGTGGAGATGGCGGCACACGAGCGAGCCGCCCCCCTTTGGAAGAATCCCCGAGCCCACCCCAAACGCGCAGCAGAGCCCCGTGTCCGCCTCCTCGCCCTGGAAACCCGCCGCCACCCGGGAGGGCTCCGCGCAGAGCCTCCGCGGGCGCACGGCGACCGAGGAGGGGTCCCCTCGGAGACGGAGAAAGCCACGGAAGAGGAACAAAAACCCCCCAAAGTTTCGCTGCTCCCCGCGGCTGCCCGGGCATCCTCCACGCCCGGCTCCCGTTACCTCCGCGGCCGCTCTCCCTCCGTGCCGCCGCCGGACCTTCCTCCTCCTCCTCCTCCTCCTCGTCCTCCTCCTGCAGCCGCCGCCGGCAGGGAGGGAAGCGCATCCCGCGCCCGGCGGAGCCGCGCGGCCGGACCGAGCCCCCCGCCCCCGGTGCGGCCCCGCGGGCGCTCTGACGTCAGCGGCCCGGGGGGGCGGACGGGCCCGGGGCCCCCCCCGGACGGTGGGAGGCGAGCGGGGCTGGGGGCGGCTCCCCCGTCCCTGCCGTCCTCCCCTCCCTCCTTCCCTCCCTCCCTCCGTCCTTCCCTCCCTCCCTCCCTCCGCGCTCCGGGAGGGGACGCGGGCGCCCCGTCGGGGCCCGGCCTCCCGCCGCCGCCGCTCCGCTCCGCTCCCCGCGCACGGTGTCCCGGCGAGAGGCCGGAACGGTGGAAGGTGAAGCGAGCTCTGGATTTTGTTTATTTATTTATTTAATTTAGCCTTTTTTTCGCCTTCCTCTCTTCCCTCCGCCCCTTCACGGCCTGAGACAAATCGCTTCCGAGAAACGGAATATTCTCCTTATCCTACCCCGCGTCTGTTCGGAAACGGCGTTTTTTAAGGGGTCGGGAGAAATTACGGGCTAGGGGAGGAGAAAGAGAGGAAAAGTTGATTTCTCGCCACAACCGTGTCCACACGAGCACGAACAGTTTCTGTATCCTCACTGCCATTCCCAAATACACCGGATCATTCGCCAGAACCACTTTCACAAGCACCCGGGCCCAGATTTTCGCTCCCACAAAGACCGATACGGCACAAATAGGTTCTGCTTGGGATTTTTTAACTTTTCCCCCTTCCCCTCAGTTGGTTTACATCCCCAGCTAAGGAAAAAAAGAAAACAAAAAAGCCCCAGCAAATTGCAGAACAGTGGCGGTTTCTGCTTTTTTTTTCTTTTTTTCTTTCTTTCCTTCTTTTTTTTTTTTTTTTTTTTTTTTTTTTTTTTTTTTTTTTTTTAGTGAATACAGTGAACTGAAAATTCACTGTAGATTTTTTTACACGAATCTCCTCCAAAAGGCTGTGGGTCCCAAGTGCCACTCTGCGCAGCACAGGGAGAGGACGGGGCGACCCCGCCGCGCCCCCCTACCCCGAGGCAGAAGGCCAATTCCGCTCAACGCCGCTGCTTTCCAGGGAGGAAAACTGCAGAAAAACGGCCAAACCCCGGGAAAATTAAAAACTCATTCCTAGCCAAAATGGGGAGACAACTGGACCGTCAAGTGTTTCCTAATACCCTCCTGATTTATTTTCCTTTTGCGAAAATATCTGTATCTCTCTTTTTCTCTCCATGCACGTGACCAGTACTTAATATTTCTGCACATTTAACTATGAAAATTTGGCGATTTCTTTTTGGTTTGTCCGTTTGTTTTTTTTTTTTTTTTTTTTCCTCGGGTATCACAGATCCAGACCGAAATCTCTACACCGACCTTTCCCAGGACATCCACACTAAAGCTCACACCTTCCCTCCTCTATCCGGGTATTGCTCGGGTCCTCGATAATAATCATAATAATAATGATAATAATGATAATAATGATAATAATGATAATAATGATAATAATAATAATAATAATAATAATAATAATAATAATAATATCACATCTCTCCTTATTACTTCTGTCACTTCCTATTAAACCTTTGCTCTTCCCCGTGTCGCAACTGTCACAGGGAGACTTCCCCCTTTCCCCTCCCTCCTACTTTTTTCCCGATCCTCTTCTGCACGGAGCCTGCTGCTTTCGTGTGAGCAATGGCTATAAGCCTCACATCGGTGACATTTTAATCAATGCTTCCTAGCCAGACTGACATGAATTTTACACTTCAAAACTCTCCTCCGCCAGCTAATTGATTCAAATTGTTTTATTGGTTAAACCCGTGTCACACACTGTATGATCTATTACCACGCCTCGGAGAAAATCTCCCCTCCTGTCTCCGCTCCCAGGTCGGCTCCGGGAGGGACGGGGGGTTTTGGGGAGAAGCCGCTCGGTCCTGCGGATGCTCGGTGCCTGCATCCCCGCGGCGGCCGCTCCCCGCTCCGCGGTCACTCGGCGGCTTTTCCCCGAGCGCTCCCGGGAGAGCCGGGGATGGGCAACTTCGCCCCAGGCTCTGAGCCCGGCGCTGGAAGGGGACGAGAAGCGGTTGCAGGAGGAGAAAGGGATGAGAGGGTTTTGCAGAACACCTCCAGCGAAGGGAGAGGCAGAAAACTCAGGCTCAGGGGGGACAGCTAGCCAGAGACTACGTTCTATTTTGTGGTGTCTAAACGAAAAGTAAAACTAAACTGCCTTTTTTTTTCCTTTTCTGTTTTTTTTTTTTTCCTTTTTGTCACCTGCTTGGTGCTGTTGACCCTCCTTTATTCCGTTGTAAAAACAGAGTGGCTTCCTCCATTCCCTTTAAAGGGAAAACCCAAACCCACGGGTCGGGATGTCTTAGTTCCCGGAGGGAGGAGGTGCGAGGGCCGCCGAATTTGGGGCAGACACTGACCCACGCCAGCACCGTGGAGAAGCGGGGCGAGAATACACCGTTCTCTACTTTTTCTTGCTTAAGCCTGCTGGGAAACCTCACGGGGTGGCGGGACCTCGGCCGGGGCATGGCGGGGGTGGCTGGGCACAGAAAGGCTGCCCCGCACAGCGGCCGGAGGCTCCGCAGGTGTCCCCAGGCCGGCGAGGCCCGGCGGGGCTGCTCGGCCGCCGCCAACCCCACCGGGGTCTCCGCGGGTCGGGCGGAGCCCACCCTGACCAGGGCGAGGGGCGGAAGGGAATTCCCGCTGGAGCTGGGGTGTCCACGCTCCCCCTCACGGGCAGATGCCCATCGGGGGGCTCCTGTCCTGATGCCGACTCCAATTCCTCCCGTTCATTTCGTTGCTTGCTTGTTGCCATTTGGCTCGGAGTCACCTCTCAACAGAGGAGTGGAAAAGGTGGAGGAACTTCTCACAGAAGCCTGGAAGGGCTAAGCAGGAGTCCTGACTCCTTTTGCCGCTTCCCTTCCCTGTCGCGATTCTGCCTGGGAGCGGGAGGCGACATCGGCGCCTTCTCCCGCCGCGGATCGCTCCGTGTGGAAGCGAGCGGCGGGAGAAGCGGCCAAGTTCAAACCACCCCAGCCCACCCTCACGGCCTTTATTTACTTCCCGAGCCCTTAAATATTGCAGCAGAGAGGCCACGAGAAGCAAGGTAACCTTGGTGCGTTTAAAAAGCCACAGAGAAAACCACCCCCAACGCGAATCCATTCCCTCCTCCCACCTCTCCACATCCCATTGAAACTTCCAGCCGTGTAAGTAGCAGACACGCGAGGTATTGTTATAAAACCTCTTCTCCTGACAAAATTTAGACAGCAAAGTTTGGTTTTGTTTTTGTTTTTTTTTTCTTTTTTTTTTTCTTTTTTTTTTCTCTTAAATACTTTTGTGTAGATTTCGCTTGCACCGCTTGGTCTAGAGCGAAGCTCTTTTCTAAGTAGCATTTTTTTTTTTAATCGCACTTTATTATATTAAGCAGAAAGGGCATTTGGAATAGAGGTGGTCCCATCTGGAAAACCCCGGAGCTCATTTAGATCACATCACTTCGGGCTTTTGTCTCTGCTCTTGAATAACCCAGCTAGACACAACAAAAGGGTAGAGATCTCTACGTGGAGTTTTTTCAGGGGCAAAAGGACGCCTCGGAAAGATGCTTCTATATTCGCAATAACGACTCAACGGGATCTTCTCTTGGATCTCGAAAGACACCAGGAGAGTTCAGGGATGGGGCGTTTTTAGGTAGTTTTTTACCCCACCGGTAGCTGAAAACCAGCACGCCGGCTGAAGGGAAGGAACCGAGAGCGGCACCTTTTGTCTGACGGAGGTCTCTCAAATTCTCAGTTTAACGCGCTCGGAGCGACCCAGACCCGAGACGGTCCTCGCCGAAGGTACGTGCGGAGCTGAGCCGGGAGGAGCGGTGCCAGCCCCCCGGCATCGCCCACCCGATAGAAACGGCACCTCGGGAAAAAAAGCCATTTATCATTTTATCTCATACTGCTGCGGGAAGGGACTGGCAGCCCGGGAGGAGATGGGCGCTCCCTAACCCTCCCTTCGGCTCTTGGAAACACGAGGGGGATTATTTCTGTTCTGCCCGGGGATGGGGAGGAAAAGAGCTGCAAGTTTAGGTGTGCGTGAATTAACACCCCAGGGAGAGGTGGACTGAGGGGCGGGGGGTTAAAGAAAGATCCCAAACGCAAAAAAGCCACCTCAGCTATTGATTTTTTTCCCCCGAACGCATAAATTAAAGAGCTCTGAACATTTGCATGAGAAACATGCCTGCTCCGAAGTATTTAAACAGAGCAACAAATTTCCACGGTGGCGAAGCAGGGCCCCAGTCGGGCTGTGATGGGGAGCAGCGATCCCAAACTTCCGAGAGAAACGTGACGAAGAACCATCACGTCAGTAAATAATTCAATTTTGCGTCTTTCAGAGCCCAGTAACCTTGGGTGTCTTAGAAAGCAGATTGTACAAACAGGCAATTAAGATGAGCACAGAGACTTTCAGAGGAGATATAATGAACCAGCTTTAATTACTATCTTGAAATTAAAAATGTAATATACAGATTTAAATTTATTTTCACCTAAATTGTGTATAAAATTATATGGCGTTCCCCGCCCCCCCGCCTTTTCCCAGGCTAAGAAACGAATTGCCACCAAGCTTGCCACTAAAAAGTCTGAAGTACTTTCCAAACCCTGCTCCCCAGCACGCAGTAATAATGATACATTTATCATTACTGATGACCGCCCACTGGTTTATTATTGCTTTGTTGCAACTATTACAATCAAGAGATTTCTTTATTTACTGTTAACATTCACTTAAAGCTGAATGTTAATGACTCTTCCGAATTCACCGAAGACTTTTCCGTTATATTTCAGGAGCAGTTACGGTTTGGGTTTCAGAAACGGCAGAAAAGGAGGAGAGATGCTGGGGTGGAGGTTTGCTCCTGGTTTTTCTTTTCTTTTCTTTTTTCCCCCCTCCTTCTTAAAGGGCTGTTTAAGAGGATTTATCTAAGTCGGATTTTCAACCAAGAGTTGCAAAAGCCTTGGCGTAATGTACGTACTTGACTGTAGCTAATTACGAGTGTATTTTATTACAGGAGATTCATTCATTATTGATAAATGTTTGCAGTAACTTCCTGCTATGTAGAGTTGTATTTTACGAGGAATAAACAACCTATGGGGATTGGGAGTGTTTGGCTTTTACGCTTCTGCACTCTTTGACAGTTCCCATTACCCACTTCGGGGTCTGGCTCGTCACCTTCCCTCTTTCTACGCCCAAAAGCAACTTCTTCCCTCTTCCCTTGCCACCGCGTTCCTCTCGTTCCTTCACCCCTTGCTATGATTTCAGGATTACCATTAAATAAAAAGTGATTTGTATAGCACGGGATTTTACTATAGGCACTCTTCCCTAAAGCCGGGTCCATGTGGATGTCTCCAAAGGGTTGTACGGACCGGGATGAGCTCCAGCCGATGGGCAGGAGCTGTGCAACAAGCAGGCAACACACAGGGAGGGCTTGGAGGGCGGGGAAAAGGGTTTCCCCGAGGGCTCCCCGCATCGGCTCCAGCTCTCGGACCCCCGAAGCTTTGGAGTCGCAGCCAGTTAAAAAAAAACTTATTAATAATAATAATAATTTAAAATATCTATTTCCCCCCCTCCCCCGGCTTTTAAACATCGGAGCCGCTGCTCAGGCGGAGGAGGCGCCTCTCGCAGGCTGGTGGTCGCCTCTTATCTCACCTCTCCCCAAAATCAGCCTCTTCCCAGGCAACGAGGGTCGTTCCAGAGGGAAAAAGCCGAACTGTCCGGGGCAGAGGCGCAGCGCAGCGCTCAGCCCCGCATCCCCACCGCACCCCGGAGCCGGCAGGACGCCGAGAGCTCCGTGCGCTCCCCTCCCCAGCAGGTCCCCGCTTTGCGTTTGGGGACCGGCCAGCCCTGCTCCAGTCCTGTCCGACCTCCACGCCTGGCCCAAAGTTCACGATTTGTGGGGAAAATTAAACACCATGTGTGTGCGGGAGTGCTCACACGCGCGAGAGACGCGGGAACGGGGAGCCGCGCACGGCGAGGGATGAGCGGCGCGGCTCCGAACCATCGCCCCTTCCCTCCGCGGCTCCCCAAACTTGCGGGGGGCTCCTCTCTCCCCTCGGCGCTCTCCCAGCCAGATCCCACCTGGCAGAAGCGAACAGCCGCCTTCCACTCCCCTCCCCGCGACGGCCAGCGCGACCCTGCGACCTATCGCGACAGCGCTACCTGCTCCGGCAAGGCGCGGCGACACCCAAATCAAAAGGCTCCCGCTCGCCCCACGGCGCCCCAGCCCCAGGCTCACCTGGAATCCCGGGCTCCATGGGCTCTCCGGGGCTGCGGCCGGCGCGGGGCCGCTCCCGCTCCGCGGCAGCTCCGCGGCGCTCAAGTTTGGCTCCCGCGTCTGCCGCGGCGGCTGTGCCGCGGGTGGGTCGGGTCTCGGACGCCTTCTAGCAGCCAGGCAGCGCCTTGCAAGCCGCGCGGGGAAGCCGCCCCCTTCCCCGGCCCCCTCCCCTCGCCGAGGGGAGAGCGGCGGCCGCCCCCGCCCCGCCGCTGCCCCGGGGCAGGTCCGCCCCGACGGCTGCGGAGGATGGGCGGAGGGCACCCCCCGCATCCTCCCCGCCTGGAGGGGCGGCGGGACGGACCCTGTTGCGGGGGCGGACTCTGCTTCCCCAAGCTCCCCCCACCCCAAAGTTCCCCGCTTCCCCCAAAATTTGCTTTGCCTCTTCCCTGCAAAATAGAAACGCCGGCGAGCCCCCCGCCCCCCAAATTGTGAGTGCTTTGAGGGACAGCGGGAAGGGTGTCCGCACAAGCCCCTGAGGGAGATTAAGGGGGGTGTGGGGGGGGGCACGGCCACCTCCTCCCAGCCCTCGCACTCCCGCAGCGGCCCCGTCCCCAGCAAAACGCTTCCCGCAGATCGCTCGACGTGCGGAGCAAGGCGGCTGCTTAAAAACACAAAGCCGGAGCCCTAATGAGTTCAATTACAATGTGGTAAACACATTGCCTCTACGCTTTAATTAAGCCGGCTGTCCAATTTTAACTCATTAGTAATTCATTAAGAGAACAGCCTTTAGCTGGCTGCGAGGAGTTCCGAAGCTTGTGCGGTTACGCGCCGTGCACATCGCAACGGATCCGAGGATGGCAGAGCGGCGTCTGTCCGTCCTCCCCCAGAAAACGGGACTCCTGGACCCCAAAGGGGATCACCTGTTGTCCCCGCTGCTGTGGGACACCCTCGTAGGGGAAGGGGACACGAAGGTGTCGGGCTGGGGAGGAGGAAAGGCGCACTGAGGTTACCCGGGACCCCCCGTCCCTGATCCCTCGGGAGAAACCGGACGGATTTAAGAGCAGGCGGAGGGTCACACTGGGGACTTCGAAGTCCCCGCGCCCCGTCTTGACAAAAATAAAACGAAACAAAAATAAAATTAAATTAAAAAAAATCAAAACCTTCCACAAACACGGAGAAAGTGTTCGAAACGTTTCTGGGCCAAGAAACAGGTCAAATTTGCCCGAGAAGCAAATTTGGTTTGATGAGCGAGCCCGGGGGTCTGCAGAGCCGGGTCTTGGCTCTCCGCCCCGCGGGGCCGGAGGGGCTCCTGGGCACCGGGGCGCTGCCGGGTGCCGCGAGTGGGCGAGGGAGGTGCCCCCCAAAATACCCGTGTCGGAGCTCCCCGCGCCCGCCGGGCTCTCCGCGCCTCCCCGCGCCTCTCCGCGCCTCTCCGCGCCTCCTCTCCGCGCCGTGCGGCCGCGGCTCCTGCGGGGGCACCGCAGCAACGCGGACTGGGGGAGCCCGAGCTCCCCTTCGCCTTCCTTCCGAGGAGCGGCGAGCGCAGCGTCCCGCGCGTCCCGAGCGCGGCGGCGGCGGCGGCGCGGGGATTTGGGGTTTCCCGCTGCAGCTGCTGCCCCGCTAAGGATTGAAGCATTTTCCCTTCAAATCGCAGCGCTTGGGGCGGCTCTGAGCGGGTCCGGGCTGGACATCCTCAAACCTTTCCCAAATTCCATCCCACTAGAAGGAATCGCTGCTTTTGAAGTGTTTGCGTTGTGAGCATAGTTACCGTTTTAGCACAGCTCCAACAGGCTGGAGGTTGCAGCTATTTTTTTCTAGATCTATTGAAAATTTCTTTTCCTTTCTTCCTTTATTTTTAGCTATCTTTGACATTTGAAATCTGAATATGCAAAAGTATTCAGCCGACAGGAGGAGGTTTGGTTTCATCCCCCTTCACTACTGCCAGGTAGCTTCAGGGACACGCATACAAGACTACAAAAAAAATCTTTCAGAAGCAAGTTTGGGTGGGTTGTTCGTGGTTTGGGGTTTCATTTGTTTATTTGTTTGCTTGACCACGGACATTTATCTGATACCAGATAAAGATTCAGAAATCTTTATTTTTTCTTGCCTTTCTCCTTGGCCGGGCTCCGGGCAGTGTCCCCAGCCTCACAAGGGCGCTTGTCACCTCTGCTGTCCCCCCTGCCCAAGCTCAGCTCCAGCTCAGTAGAAAGAGGCAGGTTCAGGGGGCTTCAAACTCCAGATCTGAGTTGCAAACGACTAAATCCCTTCTGAAGAAGCCTTTAGGCAGACATCTCAAGAAGAAACCCTTAATAAGAGTCGTCTCCTTTGGGGAGTAGATTGGGAGCAGTTATCTCTTTAAAGCAGTTTTTCCTTTTTCACATCGCGGGCCCTCTCTGCCATAGTCTTGATTTTCATTTGGCTCCAGGCTTGCAAAATCGGATTGTCTGGAATTAAGAGATTTGAATATTGTTCCTCTTGATGTCAAAGAATTTTTTTTCCCCACCAAGAAGGAATATCATACATGCAGGATCAAGCCCCAGTGGAAGGCAAGTCTGTGGGCATCCTGCTCAGGGCTCAAAAGCAGTGGTATTTAACCTGTTGCTGTGTTGCCTTTTTCACCTTATTTTTATCATCAGATCTTTAAAAAAATTGCCCCAAAAGCTAAAAGAATATTGCTTCTCTGTTTCCAGAAACCTCTTCCACTCCTTTGTCTTGACTAGCAAAGCACTGGCTTCTGGACACCCAGGGGACAATCTTCCTCTAGAGCCTCCTGGTATAAATCTAAAAATAATCTTGAAGCCAGTGGGTTACAATTCATTTTATTACCCCAGTGGTGATCTAGAATAGGTACATAAAAACTGTTAGGACAATTAATCTGAATTAATTTCCAAAGTGAATTAAATTAAATTGAATGAAGACCACCTGAATTCTGAATAAGAACAACCTTCAAAGGGGTTTCACGCAGTTTAATTAATCCACTTTTAAATTCTCACCTTCAGCTAATTTGGGTTATTTTCCTGAGTGTCCCCACGTAGGCAAAATCTTAGAGGTAAACGTGGCTCAGGGGAATTCCTCTGGATTTACCCAGATGTAATTTAGAACAGAAATGTATCCTCTAATACTCTTTGACCACGGTGCAGAAATGATGCAGAAATGAGAGATATATAAATTGTGTTGCTGCATGGAGCTCAGCTTTATGAAGGAAACCCTTCCCAAAAGTTGGGGTTTTTTTTGTTTTCCTTTTTGAATTGTTTTTCTCTGTTCTGTCTCCCTGTACCTCTGTGTGTATAAACACAGGTACATGTGCATGCAGACGTGCACATTATGGATGTGTGCTCTGTTTGACTTTGCTCTATTTGTTTAATCCATTAAAGCTTCTCCTCTGTGCACCTGGGACTCCCATTGAAGTTAAACTGGGAGCTGAAGAAACAGCAGGATCAGCTGGCTGGGAGACAGCTCAGCACTGCACCTTCACTGCAGTGAATTAGGATAGCAAAAACCCAAACCCCACAGCCACTCAGGGCCCAGCAATCTAGGGCAAATTTACAAAAACAAGGTTGTCTTTCAAGGGGCAAAGCCCCTTCTACTGCCTGAGGAGGTGTCATACAAGGGTTGTAGGTGCAAGTGATGCTGTTGTGATATTTATCAAGACATTGCAATATTGCTGAGGTGTAATGGTCCTCCACCCTCAGTGGCGCTTGGTCAAGTGAGGCAGGCACAGGAAGGTCTCAATTCTCTCCTCCCAAAAAGCCACTTCAAACAGCTGACTTGTTATTTCAGCATATAAGGTAACTATAACCAGGTTCCTGCTTTTTTTTTTTTTTTTTTTTTTTTTTTTAACAGGCACCTGGTATAGTTACCTTATCTTCCCTTAAAAATCAAGGAAATTATCTTTCCTTCTGAAATCAGTGGCTGCAGGACTCAAGGGTTAAAGCTCCCTAAATTGCATTTCATGGCCAATAATACCATAGAACCATAGAATGGTTTGGTTTGGAAAGGACCTGGAAGACCATCTGTATTTCTAGCCCCTCTGAGATGGGCAGGGGCACCACGAGTGGCTCCCTGGTGCCTTTCAGATGAGATTCCCCAGGCCAGAGCAGCCTCCTCCCAGCAGACACTTGTGCCAAACGCCCCAGATTGTCACAACAACAGAATCTCTGAAATAACTCCTCAAATAACCATATCAATGGGGTAAGCTTTGGCAGTACTATCATGCCAGAGCACATCCAGAAATCTGGAATGTCACTCCTTGGCACAATGAATTACAGCGTGACCTTGCAGAGAGCCATTTATAGACCGACATTTTAAAGATAAGCTCTCAAATAAGAGTGCCCTGTGAGTAATCTGGTGTGCTGCTCATCTGTCCAGACTGAGCATTTCTGAAAATCAATCTCCTTTGGATTGGGATTTCTCCGCTGACATTCCTAAGTTGGAAAAATACGACCTCTTCTTCAAGCCTCAATTTATGCACCTGGAAAGGATGTGAATGTGTTTAGGGAACAGCATTCATCTACCAGCATCTCAGAGAGGTTTTATAAAATGTAGTTGAGTTAAAAACCCAAACCTACCCTAGACTTCCTTCTCACTTTTGCATAATACAGTTGAAAATAAATAAATAAATAAATAACCACATACCACAGCTAAAAGCATCTCTGAAAAGCTGCATAAAACAAAAGATTCCCAAGAATTTAGAAACTGTGGAGTAACTTCACAGTTTGATTCAGGTATTTCCAGACTCATTGGGACAGGAGATTTTTGCCAGTCTTTCCCCCTTGCCATCCAAATTTTAATTTCATGCACCGTAAGATCAATCCACCCTCTGACACGTTCCTTTTGTAAATTTGGATGCATTTTGGAAAAACTCAAGGCCAGGCTGGATGAGGCTCTGAGCAACCTGGTCTAGTAGGAGGTGTCCCTGCCCATGGCAAGGGGTTGAAATAAGGTGGTCTTTAATGTCTCTTTCAACCCAGACTGTTCCATGATGCAAAGAAAAATGCTCCTACCAATTTGTCAAATTTAAAAATGTTGCAACAACCCAGTGGAGTTGCAATCTTTACCATGGACACAGGAGATGTTCAAAACAGGCAGCAGAAAAATTTATGGTGTCTAAATGTAACACAAAAGGCGAGGATTTGGCCCCAGGTTGTTCCAGGAGAGGTTCAGATGGGATGTTAGGGAAAATTCCTTCATGGAAAGGGTTGTCCAGCCCCACAGGCTGCCCAGGGCAGTGGTGGAGTCCCCATCCCTGGAGTGGCTGGCCCTTGGGGACAGGGATTAATGGTGAGCTTGGCAGTGCTGGGGGAATGGCTGGACTTGATGAACTTAGAGATCTTTTTCAACGTAAATGATTCTGTGATTCTCCTGCCTGATGGGGTTGGGCCCACTCACTCAGGCAAGCTGATGGCTTCTGCCTTGACATCAGCTCACTTAACCACCTCCACTCCCACCTTGCCAACTCTTTTGTTGCTGCCACCCCCATAATTATAATTTAGGCATTTCCAGAGCCCAGAACTTCACTGGTGTAATAGAATTTTCAAGGCTAGTGAGTTTTCACCAGTGGCAGAAACAGTTTCATTCCCTTCCCTTGAGTCCTGCCTACTTTCCCAGCTCCCTCATGATGGGTCAGTTTCCTTTTATTTGTGATAACCCCTCTGTCTGCAGGGTCACCCTCCAGCCTCAAATAGTGAAATGCTGCTCAGAAAATAAAATTTTCTACCTCCACACGAGGAGTGCTCCTCATGACAACAGAAAAATACTGAGGAGAGGCTTAAAAATATCTTCAGCTGATTTTGACATCAGGAAAAACAAAATTACAAGGATTTGACCCTAGCATAAACTTGTGAGTAAGTTGCTATATTAAGTACCTTAAAAAAGGACTTCTATTTCACAGCAATGCTAACACACTTTCATGAGCTGATGTTTAGAAATCAAGCAAGCACAAAACTAATTTCAAAGCAGCACCATTGTAGATTAGTTTGGCCTAGAAATTGAAGTCTTTCCTATCTGCTTTCACTCATGATTGTTAACTAATTGGTAGGTAATAAACACAGACACCAGTTCTGCAGGAGTAGAAACATGAGGATATCATGGACTAGCTTTCTTGGTGTTATGTTGTTAAGTCAGAGTCCAATTTCCAGGAAAAAAACCCTGCAGAGAGGACATGAGAGGCGTTTTTGAAGAGGTGCCTACGAGCCATCTGCAGCCCAGCTGCTTTTTGTGCAGCACCGCGCTCTCCTTTGGGGCCTGACCTTGCTGGTTTCCTTCTCTCACAGTTCCAGCCCCAAGATGAAAAGTTGAAGTCCTTGGTCAGGCTTGGGGTGCACACCAGACCTGCAGGACAGCTCGATTAAATTCCTGTCTTTGTGTGAGCTGTGCGAGTGGTTTTGTCTTTATGAATTCATAGAATCACAGAATGTTTTGGGTTGGATGGAACCTCTATAATCATCCAGTCCCAGCCCCTGCCATGGGCAGGGACACCTTCCACTGTCCCAGGCTGCTCCAAGCCCCATCCAGCCTGGCTCTGGACACTGCCAGGGATCCAGGGGCAGCCACAGCTGCTCTGGGCACCCTGGGCCAGGGCCTGCCCACCCTCCCAGCCAGCAATTCCTTCCCAATGCCCAATCTAAACCTACTTCCTTTCAGTTTAAAATTATTCCTACTTGTCCAACCAGCTTCTTCCCAGGACAAATGTGAGTTCGTGCAATTCATCACTGTTGGGTTTAAGGAGGCACCTCTGGTGCTGGATGAGGTAACCAGACCAGCCCATGAATAAATTTGGGGGATACGTATTAATCCATAGAACAAATCCTCGAGAGGATCTTTAGAAACATAACAACAATTTTGGAGTATCTGTGTCTTAATTCCACCCCTCTGCAGTCACACCAAGCGCACTGACAAGTGGGTAGCAAATTAGTAGTGATTATAAACAAGCAGAAAGTGCAATAAAAGTTACTGGGGCACTGGGATGCAGTGAGAATAGAGGTGTATGGACCACACACTGTGCTCTTACCCCACGAATTCCTGTCTCAGGAAATAAACTCCAGGTACTACATGACACCCCTGCCCACCAAAGCCCCCATTCCCGAGCTCTCTGCCAAGTCCCATTTCAGCTGCAGGCAAGGCAGACACGTGTCCCCCTCAGGCAGGCAGGACAGGTGAGTGCCAGCGCCACGGGGACAATCTCCTGGACATGCTGTCAGCCTCCTCTCGCTTGAGGGGGCGTCAGTTTCCCCAGACCTCGTTAACTGAAGCAACGCTATGAATGTCTGGCTGAGTTTTAGGAAGGGAGGAGTCAGAGCACCTACTTTGCCTATTTATATTTGCTGCTGCCAAAGGAACTGAAAGGCCATTAGCAACCCTGCTGGTCTTTCAGCACTGGAACTAAACACCTTTAGCCCCAGAGGGCTTCACAGCAGTAGGAAAAACCTCACGCTTGTAAGGTCTCCAGCCCTTTATTACTTTTTTCCATCATGATTACCTTGGCTCCAGAAAGTTTTAATACCGTTCAAAATACAATCCAGTTTTATTGACATCTCCAGTTTTGCCAAACAGTTAAACTGAAGCAGACGGCATGAATTTCAGTCAATCAATATTCATTTAGAGCTGGACACCCATATGTAAGCATACTCTCTCCTTGGCAATGAGTAGGGAGGCTAAACAATCAATCCACACTTGTATTTAAACTCGGCAACTGCATTTTCAAAAACCCCCACATAAGGCAAAATTGAATGGTTGAATAAGGCAACATGTGATTTCTGTTATGTTATTATTAATAATTAATAATTCACTTAATAACACAGCGGGAGCCTAATCCAAAACCCACTGATGTCAATAGATTTCTTTCCAGGGTACTCAGTAGCACAAAGCAGACACAAAAGCTCGGGTTTTTAACAGCATTTAAGCACCTACATCCTGTGCTGGGCCCAGACACCTTCTGCTTCACGGCCTCTGGGCTCAGAACAAGGCAGGGAAGGGGTGGTGGTATGGAACAGTGAATAATGGAGTGTGGTGGATGCATGGTGAGTAACAAAGAGTGGATCAAGAGTTGTCCAGGTACACGTGGCAGGGCAAGAGTTGAATTTTGGCCTTACAGCACTGGTTGAATACGCCCACCTTTTCTGTTATGGGTATGGACCATGTAAAGTTGACATTTATTCTGTTGTACTTCAATATAACAAGCAGATTGCATCCATTATTGACAGCCTGGCACAGCTGGGGCTGTTCAGCTGCCCCAGAGAAGGCTCCAGGGACACCTCAGAGCCCCTGCCAGGGCCTCCAGGGGCTCCAGGAGAGCTGCACAGCCACTGGGGACAAGGCAGGCAGGGACAGCAGCCAGGCAATGGCTTCCCAGGGCCAGAGGGCAGGGACAGATTCTGGGCT
The DNA here is from genome assembly GCA_039654755.1 of Calcarius lapponicus. Taxonomy (NCBI): domain Eukaryota; kingdom Metazoa; phylum Chordata; class Aves; order Passeriformes; family Fringillidae; genus Calcarius; species Calcarius lapponicus. Next base: position 5,646,616 of record CM077481.1, read on the forward strand.
ATTGGGAATTAGGAATTGCTGGCTGGGAGGGTGGGCAGGCCCTGGCCCAGGGTGCCCAGAGCAGCTGTGGCTGCCCCTGGATCCCTGGCAGTGTCCCAGGCCAGGCTGGATGGGGCTTGGAGCCACCTGGGATAGAGGAAGGTGTCCCTCCCCATGGCAGGGGGTGGAACAAGATGGCCTTGAAGGTCCCTTGCACCCCAAAGCATTTTGTGACAAACAGCTGCCATGCACTGTCTGCCTCCCTGCTTTAGGCTCTGGCTGTGTGCAGAGTCGGACGTGCAAAAGATAAGAAGATCCAGGAAACAGCAAGCTGTTAAGTTTACTTAAAACTTTCCCTGGCCTTTTCCTGGCTGCCATCAACATCTTTAGGGCAGCTTCTGAGAAGTGCTGTGGCAGCCAGACACCCAGGCCTTGGACATCTGGACCTTAAGGCAAATATTATGGCTGTTGTTATTACCATTTTTGCCTCCCTAATTAACCAGTTGGGCACTTGCCAGCTCTTTCTCTCTGCATTGCAAGGACTGTTTCCATTGGGTTTAGGCAGACAGTCTTACTTTAAGATCCCTATTGATCAGCTGCCATTCTCACAGGGTTAAAGCACTCCTCTTGGGGAACTCTCCAGTGTTTTAAGTGCACACAGTTACTCTCATGACTGGCTTGTAAACAGGTTTTAATGGGGCTATTAGTGTAAAAGGACAGGAAACTTTCAAAAACAGCCTTTTAAATATTCATGAAGATGTTTAATCTGGTGCTTAATCACCACTGTTTGCATATCAGAAAAGAGGGGGGGCAGCAGTGCCTCGCTGTTAACTTCAACAGGACATTAATAAACGCTCCTAGACGCACGATTAATGCCCAAATAGCAGCCAAACTCTTTAGAAAGCACTCCCCACCTCCTGCAGAAGAGCTTCCCAAAACTGGTGTCCAAGGAGAGTGTTAGCTCCCAGGAGAGGAGGTTCAGGGCCAGGCTCTGCTCTTGCTCAAGCTGAGCATGGCATGACCTACACCTTCTGCACTGACCATGTCCCATTGGGTCACAGGGGCATCAGAGTGGACTTTTCTGCCTGAGTGGAGGGTTCAGAGCCCCGGGGGATCTCCCAAAAGCAGCTGTGCTCAGGTGGGATGTGCTGTGTCCCGTGTCTGTCCCTCTCTGGGGCTGGATGGGCCCTCCAGGAGATGCCAGTATGTCCCCACTCCCAACAATGGGTTCATTCACTCATGTTTTCCTCCCAGCAAAGCTCTGGCTCAGGCTTTCAGCTGTTTTATGCTGACTGAATTGGTGCAAGAGCATGAAAGACTCCCTGTTTAACTAGTTTAAGCAGTGATTTTGTTCTGGTGTCCCATTCTCTGTAACCCCTGCTGACCTTTCCTGGCCATTCATACGGTCACACCTATTCACTCTCTGCTCTGAACCACCCCAGGAGCCTCATGGCTTGGGTAAAGGCAGAGTGAGCTAAACACAGAATTTCAGCTTCTGTGTTGCTTTGGGCGTGGATTTTAGCCACTTCTTTGGCATTTTTGCAATACACATTTTATTTTCGTTTAAAAAGTAAAGGCGGAAAGGATAGTATTTCCCCAGTGGGAGAGACTTCATGCAATTTTAAAAACGTGCATTATTTAATCCAGCAGGCATTAAGATGCCTTGAGCTGTTAACACCTGTTGTGGAAATCCATAATACACAGGCTTAAAAAACCAACAACCCTGAGAGACCCATAAAGGTTCCTGCAGAGCTGTCGTCGCCTCTTGTGTCAATGAGTACTTAAGGGCCCTGAAATCTGTGGCTGAACTCACTTACTGAGCACGTGCTTTCTCTTCAGCTCAAAAAGAAAAAAAATATTCCTTAGGATAATTTCATTGAAGAAGAAGAAGAAAAAAAAAAAAAAGAATATGAAACACCAGTGAGCTGCATTTCTTACACAAACCTCTCATGCATTTTTCATACGCTTTCCCCACCCAGGCGCCTAAATGCACCAGTTTATAGTCTATGTTACTACCTTGTAAAACTCCGTGTAAAACTTCAGTCAACATATTTTTTTCAGTGCTTTGACACACTGTCATTTAATATATGTCAGACCCAGGTAGCCTGACCTCAGCTGGGGAGGTCACCACTGTCTCCCACAGAAGTAAATCCAAAAAAACCCCAAAATTATATTCCCAATAGGAAATGCAAGGGTAAAGCAAAACTCCCTGGGGAAAGTGTGGAAGAAACTCTTAGTGTGATTTCACAATAGCAACACCTGTGCTCACTTAATCTTCATAATCAGCAGAAACCATTTGTGCTGTGAAGTCTTGGCTGCGCTGGAGCCAGTGGAAATTTTCCCACTTAAACCACAGGACTCCTCTGACGGGACCTCTCTAACGGGATCACCTAAGATTTAGAGAGCTGCCTCCAACAAGGAGCTGAGTGTCTGGTGCCATTTGAGCCCCTCCAGGGTGTGCTTCCTGGCCTGTCACATACCTTGTTGGCCCATTTCAGGCTGTTCATCCCACAGGGATGCTTCTCCCATCCTGGGGGGTCTGGGAAGTCCTGGGTGACAGGGAAAAGGGGAAAATAGTACCCATCTTTAAAAAGGGGAGAAATTAGCACCCTGGGAATTACCACCCTGTCAACCTGACCTCTGTGCTTGGGGAGATCATGGAATAGAAGCTGTGCTAAGGGACATGGAGGACAGAGAGGTGATTTCAGACAGCAGGGGTGCATCAAGGAAAAATCCTGTCTCACTCAATGCAGTGGCTTTCTTTGATGAAGCAACTACATCAGTGGATCAGGGAAGAGCTACAGATGTCATTTATTTGGACCTCTGTAAAGCCTGTGGGGCAACATCCTTCCCACCAAACTGGAGAGGATGGATTCCATGGGAGAACTATTAAATGGATTAGGAACTGGTTGGATGGTTGCATCCAGAGGGTTGTGGTCAATGGCTCAGGGTCCCAGGGGGTCCCTCAGGGGTCCATCTGGGCACCAGTGTTATTGAATATCTTCACTAATGACACAGACAGAGGGATCCAGGGCACCCTCAGGAGATTTGCAGATGGCACCAAGCTGAGAGGTGTAGCTGACACACCTGGAGCATGGGATGGATCCAGAGGGACCTGGACAGGCTGCAGGAGTGGCCCAGGGGAATCTCGTGAGCTTTAACAAGGCCAAGTGCTGGAGCTGCACCTGGGCCAGGGCAGCCCCTGGGATCAGCCCAGGCTGGAATGAGCAGAGGGAGCAGCCCTGGGAGAAGGAGCTGGGGGTGCTGTGGGTGAGAGCTGGGCCTGCCCCAGCCTGAACCCCCTGCCCTGGGCTGATCCCCAGCGTGGGCAGCAGGGCAGGGGGATCCTGCCCCTGTGCCCCTGGGCTCAGGTGAGAGCCACCTGCAGAGCTGCCCCAGCCCTGGCTCCAGCAGCACAAGGAGCTGGAGCTGCTGCAGCCAGTGCAGAGGAGGCCCCGGAGATGCTCTGAGGGGTGGAAAGCATCTTCTGTGAGGAAAGGCTGGAAGAACTGGGCTTGTTCATCCTGGAGAAGAGAAGCTTTGGGGTTATCTAATTGCAGCCTTCCAGCACCTGAAGGGAACTTACAGGAAAGATGGGACAAGACTGTTTACAGGAGCCTGGAGTGACAGGACGAGGGGGAATGGCTTCAAGCTGAAAGAGAGTAGATTTAGATCAGATATTAGGAAAAAAATCTCCCCTGTGAGGGTGGGCAGGCCCTGGCCCAGGGTGCCCAGAGCAGCTGTGGCTGCCCCTGGATCCCTGGCAGTGCCCAAGGCCAGGCTGGATGGGGCTTGGAACAACCTGGGACAGTGGAAGGTGTCCCTGCCCATGGCAGAGTGTTGAACAAGATGAGATTTAAAAATCCTCTTCTAGCCCAAACCATTCCACGATTCTGTGATTTTATGGTTCTTTCTAGGCGTCCTGGGGCTGGAGGCACACAGGTGTCTGCGGGTGCACTGCTGTCCCAGCTCCCAGCAGAGCCTGGATATTGAGCTGGATGGAGCAACTGACCTGCGAGATAAAACATAAATGTCTACTCCAGGGCTATCTGGAGTATCACGTAGGAGGGGACTGTGAGGGGACAGAATCCTTCTGGGGCAAGAGCTAAGCCCAGGGTCCCCTCAGATGCCAGGGTCCCCTCAGATGCGGCTGGATTTCGTGGTGTGATTCACAGGGATGTTCTTTGCAGGGCCAGGAGCTTGTGGGTCCCTTCCAGTGTGGGACACTCTGTGATTCCGTGGTTCTGTGACCTGTTTGAGGGCAGCTGGGCTGAGCCCTGTGTGTTTGCACCAAAATCCCCCCCACGGCTGATTCTGCACGGCCTCAGCTGCAGGAGACAGGTCCCACCTTGCTGCGGGGCAGGACAAACCCTACAGCTGCACGAGGGTTTCATCACAGGGATAATTAGAAACTTTCCTACCTGCCTCTATTAACTAAATAATTTTATAATTAGTCTGCAGCACCCAAGCCGCTTCAGCGGCAGGCACGGGAATCTCTGAGGAAGGCAGGGAATACCAGGATTGTTTGTTCATGGATCCTAGGAAATTTTTCACCATGGCTGTCTCCTGTGGGGGACTCCCGGGGGACAAGTGAGGATCTCAGCAATTTTATGAAACTTACTTAACACTCTGAGTGAAGTGCAGACGAGGAGAACAGAAGGCAGGGGGACAGGTGACTTCATCCTGCAGAAAGTCAAAGGCAAATCTGTCACAAATTTGGGGAAAGCTCACAAATATGGTCGGGCTCAGACTGGGAGCTCGTGCTGGTTGTGGATATATGCCAGGCACATGATCTGGGCATGCTTCTCCAGTCAAAATTTGCCTCTGTTTCTCTGTTGGAATCAGAAGATTTTTTTTACATCAGAACACAAATTGGGTGTTTTCCAATATTATTCTTGATTTCTAAACATCTCTGTCTTAGCAAGGCATGGATTAAGTCCCACTTAGCTCTTGTCTGAGTTTTACAGCTTGGCACTGAGGTGATGATGCCTTTCTTGAAAGGATCTCATGGCATTTGCAGAGTAAGGCTTTTGGTTTGACAACACAATTATACAGGACCTTATCTTCAAGTATAGCTACTCAAATTTATTCAGGCAGAAAATTCTGAGGCTGGAAACATAGCCGTTAATTCTGCTTTGTAAACCATATGTAACGTATTTCTTAAATAACATTGGTTGTAGAAGATAATTATAATTTGTCTTAAAATACTTCTCTCTCCCAGACTCTGAAAAATTTCAATGACTTGCTTTGGGAAATATTTCAGTAATAAATGTGGGGAAAATGCAATAACTTAATCTATTTTGAAGAGCTGTGGATTAAAGAAAGGTGAATTTTTGATATTTTTAACAAAAACTGATACTTTCCCCCAAAAATATAAAGAAAAAACAGGAACACATGGAGTAATCCTACTCAGCCAGAGTGGTGACTCCTTATTAGAGTTTTAGGATAGACCATTTCTGAGATGATCTCAGTCACTTCTGAGATCTATCCTGAGACTACACACTGCAAAAGAGAATTTTCAAAAATATAACAACAGAAAGAGAATTCTCAAAGTTGTTTTTCTAGCATAAAACTATAGATTGGTTTGACTTAAAAGGGACCTTAAAGCTCATCTCATTGAAGCCCCCTGCCGTGGGCAGGACACCTTCCACTATCCCAGGCTGCTCCAAGCCCTGTCCTAGCTGGGTTTGGCAATCACTCCTCAAGGATTTTCTCTGCAATTGGGTGCTTCAGACCAAAATAATTCCTTTGGCCTCTGTGGTCGTTTCTGGCAGGTAATGGTGGGGTTGAAATTAACTCTTTCTTGGTCAGCTTTGCTTCCTCCAGCCCACATGCTTCAGGGTAAACCCATGAGTCACTGCCCTGGCTCTTCCTCATTAAATGAGATCAGCAGCTCATCATGAACTCTACACAAGAAATTACAACCCTACGTAATTTTTGAGAGGAAAAAAAAATAACCCAAATGAGAGGAAAATCTCTTGCCCATCCTTGCACCCGCAGTGGCAAAGGGCACCAGTGGACAGAAAGAACCCAAGAAGAGAACACTTCTGGAGACATCCCTAAACAGATGTTTATTTTTAACCCTCACACCCAAGCCTGGAAGATCCTATTCTTTCTGCAGGAGTCCTATATTAGTGCTCCAGCTGAGGAACATGCATTAGCAACTCTTAGTCTCTTGTACTGAGCATTATGTCTCATCTTTGGAGTCAGATTAATGGAGATTAGTGGTACCACTTATGAGTTTAAACATCATTCTGACCCAAATTGGTTGTGCAAGCCCAACATATAATGTTGCACATGCAAGGCTCTTACTGTCCAGAAAGTGATTTCATTAATTGTTTCAGGGAAGAAAGCTTGTGTTACTTTCTGCTCTAATCCTGAGGTACTGCCCCCCATGCTTTCCACATCCACTGTCAAACACATCTGGTTATCCATCCACCCAAGGATCCATTTAATAATCAAAGATCATTTTGTTATAGCTGCAGTTGGCCTGTCTGCTTGCCTTCCCTGAGTGATTTCATCCATGCCTCTGATCTGTTGGATATCTGCTCCAGTTTCCACAAGGAGTGACACAGGACTTGAGGGAACCCGACAAAAAATAAACAGGCCCAGCACTGCAGAAACTGCTGCACTGTATTAAAACAAATGGTTTTAATTATTTAAAATTAGATGCCTTGGCAGAAGCCATGCAGAAACTAAAAACAGAGGAAGCAAAAATATTCTTGTTTAAGACTACAGAAATTGAATTGATCCTAATAAGTCAAGTTTATTTTTGTGAAATAATTAAAGAAAACCTCTTGTATTTCTCTGGCTGTGTGACCAAAACCAATTTGGAAACACACTGAACTTTTCAAGAAATCATTCACTTAGTTGGATTTGATCCTGGTTTTATTAAAAAAAAATACAAAGGAATAAAAGGGAAGCACTTTCCCAGTGTTGCTTTTAGCATTTCCCGTGGGACTGTCTACTGATGTCAGCTGTTTTTTGGATGGAGCATTAAGAACAAACTCTCATTTCCCTGTTCACAGGCTTGGCAGCCCTTGGCTGGCTCACAGTCTTTGTTCTACCTCTAGGGTCTGCAAGAACACGTGAGACCAAGGTCCAGTTTATGCCTGTGTTTCAATGAAGGGGTTGTCCTGATGTGTGTGACCAGAGTCTCCATCCAGCCAAGGCAGGGGCAGAGGTGTCTTTGCAGGAGATTGAGCACCCGAGGCAGGCAGACGCTTCCTGCCTTAGTTGGCTTTCAAGAGCACCTCCACTTGGCAGAAGAGGAATTTATGTGGTTATTTTAAGAAGCCTCCCCCTTCCCCAAAGAATGAAGATGGAGGTGTGTGAGTTGGGCAGGCTAAATCACAGGAGTGACACGTCTCCCGGCTCTGCCAGGGTGCCGTGGTTTACTGTCTCCTCACAGTGACTGGCCAGGTGTGTGCTCCCCTCTAAATTAACCCAAGCCCAGGAGACAAATTCCCACCTCTCTCAAGAACTGCTCAGGCAGCACTTTTAATAACTCATGTCCATCTCTCCCATCACACACTGGAGACGCTGCACAGCCAGCACGAGGAGCAAGGAGGGAGCTGCCTACAAACCACCACCACCCCTTCCTTCAGCACCCAGGGGTCTCCCCTGGGGTTTCTCATCCAAACACTGACCCACCCTGACCCTGTTTAGCTGTTGAGATCTGACAAGATCACAGCCTGGGGTGGTATGGCTGAATTTACATGTGCTTAACAAATTGCCTGTTCACTCAATTACATTTTATTTAATCATCTGTAATCATATAAATTATGCCTGATGGTAGTAAATGTTCGTGTCAGTTCCTAATTACAGATTGATTAATTGACTGTGGTGATTTGTATTTCTTATATAAGAATATATGAAGATGATGATAAATTATTATTATTATGCAGCATTTCATATGAAGCATAGGGGAAACTTTCCTTTCTTTGACACTTGACATTCAGGGTATCAAAATTGTTTTGCATTATCCCACGCCCCAAAAAGGCACAGTTTCACAACATTAAAAAAAACAAAACAACAAAACAAAGAAAGGAGAAATATGGTGTGGTGAATCCTCAAGAATAAAATGTCTTAAGGATTCCATCTCAAAGTCAAGAACTTGCCTGTTGCTCTCTACTCACTTCAGTATTGATCTGGACTGCACATCAAGTCAGGTTTTAGCATGAAATTCAAGAAAGTGAGGGAAAAAATCGTGCTGATGTCACCTGGGGACAAGCCCTCTTGCTGTAGGGTTTAGCTTGGCCACAGTACTGCCTTGACAATTGGTCTGAGTTTGGAGGGCAGATGGTTTAGGCCCAGATTTGTTATTAAGAAGGAATACTGTGTGCTGAAGAGTATCTACTTTCCTAGAAAAATATTCAACTGTCCCAGGCTGCTCCAAGCCCCATCCAGCCTGGCCTTGGGCACTACCAGGGATCCAGGGGCAGCCACAGCTGCTCTGGGCACCCTGGGCCAGGGCCTGCCCACCCTCCCAGCCAGCAATTCCTAATTCCCAATAGCCCAGAATCTGTCCCTGCCCTCTGGCCCTGGGAAGCCATTGCCTGGCTGCTGTCCCTGCCTGCCTTGTCCCCAGTGGCTGTGCAGCTCTCCTGGAGCCCCTGGAGGCTCTGGTGTCACCACCCATTCCCAGAAAAACACAGGAAGTTTTGTCTGCCAGCACAGGTGCTGCTGTGTGCTGCTCTGCTTCTGTCAATCCATTTCTCAAGGTCACCTGGCTCCCCCTCCCACACAGCGCGGCAGTCACCCCCAAACTGATGGGTTTTTGTGTTTTCAGAAAACATAGTTAGAAAATGTCAACCTTTTCTACCAAGGTCACACCCAGACATCTTAAATGTGACTACTGAAAAAAACAATCCTTGAGGAGCCCCACTAACAAACTATCCCCAGTCCAGCACTGCTTCTATCACTAGAGACTCTCATTTCCCCTACAGGTAAACACCTCACAATCTTCTTTCTAAGCCCCCATTTCTCCAGCTCCACTAATCCAGCTAATCCCTCTCTGAAGCAAGGATAAGTGACAGCTTTTTCATTCCCTTATCTAAAAGTTAGGTCTCTTATCAAAGGAATATGCTAAACACAAGTGACACTTTCTGTCTTTGGAAAACCCCAGCTATATTTAAGATCAGAGCTCTGTATCTGTAGCCATTCTTCCATCCAAATTTTGTTGCAGTTTTGTCACCTTGTTGAGGTTAAAGTACTTAATAAACTGAAAAATTAATGTTTAATTTATTTTCTACTGCTTTGTATCTGGGATGGAGATTGTCCAGTGCCTTAATTCAGCTTAACTGAATTAAGCTCTCCATCATTTTCTTACATCAAACATGGTAATTTTCAGTTTTTTCTGACTCCTTCCTCAGTGTCCAGCCTGCCTGTGTTGCCCAGCCCAGATGCACCTCCCTCCCTCAACACTGAGCCCAGCGTATGTTTGGATGTTGAGAAGTAAAACCAGAGTGTGTCTGACAGCTGTTGGACAAGAAGCTTTTCCTTAAAAATGTTTCCACTCCATTGCATCTTCCAGGAACCCATGGACACCGACTTGCAATGTTCTTGGCCTGTTTTGCCAGATTAGATCCACAGGGTGGGTAACCACACTATGGCCATTAATTAACCCATTCAAGGACCCCTTCTCTGCTGATGCTGCGATGATTTGTGGGACATCAGCTCCTGGGAGTGACATCCACGTAGCCATCCTTTCACAGCCTGCCTCTGAGAGGGGGCTCTGGGCTGCCCACAAAGGACAAGAGCTGGAGCCCATCTCAAGACCCTCATTCCTGAGAGCCAAGTAACTCCACCAGCTTCTTGTTCTTGTTAAGAAGAGAATGTAGAGATTTTGGTCAACACTGGCAGGTATGACAAAGGCAACCTGTTTCTCACACCTGAATTTTGTCCTCCATCTACCCTGGTTCAGACAGGGTGGGTAGCATAAGTCAGTTAGGCAGAAGGCAAGGCTTTTAGGTGGATAGATCTGTTTGTCTTCCAGTCTGTCTGTCTGTCTGTCTGTGCTGTCAGGCATGGGAGATGTCAAAATCAGGAATTATCTTGGTGGTTGGGGGTTTTTTGTGGCTTTTTTTTTGTTTTGGTTTTTGTTGGATTTTTTGTTTGTTTGTTTTTTTTATTGTTTTGGGGGTTTTTTATTTCTGTTTACTTTTTTCTTTGGTTGGTTGTTTTCGGGGTTTTGGGTTTTGGTTTTCTTTTTTGTTGTTGTTTGTTTTTTGGGTTTTTTTGTTTTTTTCAGTTTGTTTTTTTTTTGTTTGGTCGGTTGTTTGTTTTGAGTTTTGTTTTTTTTTGTTTTGGGGTTTTTTGTTTGTTTGTTTTTTGGTTTTTTGGCTTTTTTGTTGAATTTTTTGTTTGTTTTTTTTAACTTTTTGGGTTTTGGTGTTTCTTTCTGTTTGGTTTTTTGTTTGGTTTGTTGTTTGTTTTTTGTTTTGGGGTTTTTGTTTGTTTTTTTGGGGCTTTTTTTTGGTTTTTTTTGGGGTTTTTTTCAGTTGGATTTTTTGTTTGTTTGGGGTTTTTTTGTTTTTTTTTTTTTTTTAATTTGTTTTGTTTTGTTTTGTTTTTTCTGTCTGGATTTTTTGTTTTGTTTGGTTCTTTGGTTTGGGTTTTTTTGTTTTTTGGTTTTTTTTTTGTTTTGTTTTGTTTTTTTTTTGTGGTTGGTGGGGTTTTTTTTTTGGTTTTTTTGTTGGTTTTTTTTTGGTGGTTTTTTTTGTTTGTTTTTTTTTTTTTGTTTTTTGGTTTTTTGATTTTGTGGTTTTTTGATTTTTTGTTTTTTTTTTTCTATTTTCTTCCCTTTCCCTGCCATGACATTGTGGCTCTTTCTCAGACACTGTTGTAGCTCCTCTGCAGAAACTGCCCTGGTGGGCACCTGACTCTCACTGCAAGAGAAACACTCTGCTGCCCATGGGCTTGTGAGCTTGTATAAATTACTGACCCATCACTGCCTGGGCTTCCCTATCAGGAAAATCAGTACAAAACAATTACAGATGCTGATAAAGAGCCAAGGGACGGGGCATGGAGCATGCAGTACAAACATCTACCACATTGCTGCTGCTAAGGTGGTCACTTACATTCCTGTGTGCAAATAATTCTTGAAGGGGAAAATCCTCTGGGATGACCAGGAAACACACAAATGCTGGAAATGTCTCGTCCATTCATGGTGAACTAGATTTCTAAGCTGGAGAGGAGTGAGTGGAGCTGTTCTGTTTTCACTTTAGGGTCTTTAAGTTTTGTGTTCGGGCTTGGCTTTGCACCCTCTGGGGCAGAGAGAATCTTTTTGTTGTGTGCTTTGCCCTGCAGGCCATGGAAAATCTGCTGGAAGAAGGGATGCATCCACCTGTCCATTCACCTTCCCATCCACTCACCACTCGCCTGATCTGTCCACTCCCATGCAACAAACTGATACAAAACCTCCAAAACCATATTCCCCACTCCTCTTTGAGTCCCCTCAGCTTGCAAGCTGGCAGCCGACTTGCCATAATTAGCTCATTCTTACAAGTTTAACAGGATCCCACCCTTCTTTCTTTGACAACCTTTAATGCTTTCCATGAACAGGGTGGGAAACTCAACTCAATAGACATTTCCATAATCAGATGTTTAAATCATGATAGTTGTTGTTACAAAACGAATCTATGTGGCCAAACAAGCAGAACTATGCTGATGCTTTTTAAAAATGCGGTAGGCCTGTAGCTGATGTGTTACCATCAGTTAATTCTCATTAAAGGTCATTAATGGTGCATACAGTGAAGTGCAGGACTGGACAGGCTGGGTCAGAGACAGAGGGGATCTGCATGACTGATGTGCCATACTCAGGGTCAGAGCATTACAAAATTATTCTCTTCAATTATTTACATCCTTCCATTGACTGCGTGGTGGGCTTGGGCCTGTGCAAGGAGTTTCTGCAGGGTTTTTCCTTTACCTCAGGAATGGGGGTGAAATCCTGCCATGCTCCCTGTGGCTGGCAAAGATTCAGGGAGGAGAGTGGGTGGTGGTGCTGCTGCAGCCATTCGAGGCTGAGGAGCCCTGTGCTCCCTGACATGGTAACCAGTGCTGCACATAAATCCTGTGAGCCCATCCTGCTCGTGAGGAGATCCCACTGTCAGGTAAAAAAAACGAGGCTGGGAAGAAGGATTAAGGCTGCCAATTGCATAACAGGTTATATCCTTGTTATCACCATCATCAACACCACCAAAGAAGTTTAAATGCTTCTCTCTCCCTTACCTCCAAACCTTCAGCGAAAGGAATCCAACCCGATTTTTTTTTTAAATTCTTTTTTTTTTTATTTTATTTTGCTGATGGCAACAGCACCAGGCGTGCACTATATATCAGCCATGATATATAACCCTAGGAGCTGGCTGTTGACAACTTATGGCTCTTTTGTCTGGGTTTGCCTACTTGGCTGTTTAATTACGTGAGGTGCTGTTCTTTCCGCGCGGCGCTTGTTTCCTACCAGCAGCTGCTGGAATTCATGGATGGGGCTATGTCTGCATCAGCCATCAAGCTGATGCTCCAAACACATTAGCATGACCAGGAGTTGCTACTGCAGCTCTTTGGTTCATCTGAGTGAGCTAAATCAGCCAGGATGTTTCTTAGAATAAAGTGGTAAGTTCTGTGTGGTTCTGTGAAAATGTTTCTCTTCATAGTTTCAATACCTCCTTGCATCTCTTTTCTTTTCTTTTTTCTTTTTTTTTTTTTCTTTTTAATGCTAATGGAATTTAAATTACTGACCATAGCAATTTAACTTTTGATGAAAATAGCAATTAATAGAGAGGACATTAGAGAGAAGAATCCTGAGACTTTATGAGTATGGATTACTGTAAAGCTACATAATAAAATGATTACAGCCTGCATAAAAGGTCATTATTGCTGTAATAATGCTGTCCCAAAGTACCTTTTTCATTCTGCAGGACTGAAAGTTGTTACCAAACCTAAATGAAAAGCAAGAAGTTATGTCTCAGACCTCTGTTACCACAAAATTTTAGAATTAACCTAAAAATCTGATAATGATTTTTATTAATTTTGTTCAGGAATCTATTCTCCCATCCATTTATCTCTTGAAAGAAGAAAATTTAAGCATGGAAAGTGGCAGAATTTTAAAAGGGAGATATCTGGAGTTTGTGATAGAAATGTCATGGATATTTTAAATGAGCTGCATGTAACCATAGCTAGAGGTACTTATTAAGATCCATGTCTTCTACTACCTAAAAGAGGAAAAAAGCTTCAGCTAGAAGATATATTCCATTTTGCTCTTCTCTTTAATCTACAGATGGTGCTTGTGAAGTAATTCTATCTCAGTGGACATCTTTTCTGAAGAGCTCAATAAAGTGCTATCCCAAGTCTATTCAAATGAGTGTATTTGGGGTTTTTAAACATTATTTGAACAAAATAAATTTTCTGGTTTGGCTTTGGATCTTTACACACTCTTCTAAAATGAAAGGGAATCAGTCTAAATAAAAATTGAAAGAAAATAGTTCAAAGTCAGCCAACGGCACTTGAAAAATGAAAGATATAATTTTAATCCTGAAATTATCCTGCCTCTTCTCATGTCTGAAGCACCTCAAATGCACCATGAGTGTGACAATAGTCTTGGTTGCCTTTCAGTGGGGCTGTTTTGCTGTTAGATCTTAAAAGAAATTCTGTCTTCTCCACCTAGGACCCCCGCCCCCCCCCCCCCCATCCACTTCCATTTAATATTTGTCTTCCCACCTTTCTCTCTCGGGTCCTTCCTTGTGTCCCTCCAGCTCAAACCTCTCAATGGCTGATGGCCTTTCATCAACCATACTCTTTGTTGCACATCTAGCAAGGAAAAAAGTTGAGTCTCCACTTTGGGACATCCCTATACCCACTTTAGTGGATTTAGAAACACAATTTCTATTAACCTATAACAGGATTTAGGCCCTCAGATCACTTTACCTTAAAAGAATTTTGGAGAACCTCCACTGAACGTTGCAAAACATGAACAATTTGCCATTTTGGAAGGGATAGATGGGATTGTTTTATGGAAAAAGAATGAGGTGTAAATCCCAGCAGCCTCATTTACCTTCAGGGGCTTGGTTCAGGCCTTGAAATTCTAAACAAAGAAATGCCCAAAGACCATCAGAAAAAAAATCCCACCTTGTATTCTCATCCACATACCTACAAATGCTCATTTCCCATTTTAATCTCTGTCCAGAGGATGAGCAGGCATAAGGCATATAATTTCAATTAATCTGAGATCTGCAAGTATAAGAAGCTATAAAAGAGCTTATTATTATTTATTTCTCCAGGCATTTTAACCATGTACCATTAGAGATACACATCTAAATGTGCCTCCTATGTCAATGATAGTGCTCTGTGAAATAACAAACATTAAAAACCCATAGGAGAGGTTATTCTTTCATGTCTGATGGACGTTTCAGTAAAATGCTCGGGTTGGATTTCACCTGGATGCCAGGGAGCTGTGTAGAGGCATGCAGCTGTACAGACTTCCATCTTCTCCTGTGCTGGCACTGCTGGGACACCTCCAGTGCTGGGGACAGCTCTGGGCACTCAGGACAAGAGAGACCCTGAGGGGCTGGAGCGTGTCCAGGGCAGGGAACGGAGCTGGGAAGGGGCTGGAGCCCCAGGAGAGGCTGAGGGAGCTGGGAAGGGGCTGAGCCTGGAGCAAAGGAGGCTCAGGGGGGCCCTTGTGGCTCTGCACAGCTCCTGACAGGAGGGGACAGCCGGGGGGTCGGGCTGTGCTCCAGGGAACAGGGACAGGAGCAGAGGGAACGGCCTCAAGCTGGGACAGGGGAGGCTCAGGGTGGACATCAGGGAAAATTCCTTCATGGAAAGGCTTGTCCAGCCCCGGCACAGCTGGCCAGGGCAGTAGAGAAGTCCCCATCCCTGGAGCGATTTTAAAGCCATATGGATGTGGCACTTGGGGACGTGGGTCAGTGGTGGCCTTGGCAGTGTCAGGGGACTGGTTTGAATTGGTAATCCTGGAAATCCTTTCAAATCTAAACTGTCGCAGACTTCTTTCATGAAAAATCCTTTCTAAAGGATTTTTCCTTGTGAGAAGCTGCAGTTTCAGCAGCTACATGTAAACAATGGTTATCTGCTGCTGTGGAATGCAACAGGTGGACCTGTGATTGGTCTCCTGTAGATGTTTGGATTTACTGACCACTCATGGCAGAGCTGGCTCTCGCTCTCTGTCTGAGACACAGATCTTTGTTATTCATTTTTTTTCTATTTTTAGCTTAGCTAGCTTCTGAAGAAATTTTTCCTTCTATTTTCTTTTTAGTATAGTCTTAATGTAAAATATGTCATAAAATAATAAATCAAGCCTTCTGATCATGGAGTCAACATTCTCGTCCCTTCTTCATCCTGAAAACCCCTGTGACCACGGTCACTCTAAACTGTTCTGTGATTCTCTGCATAACGTGGGACATAGCTGAAGATGACCCACAACTCTGTCCATGGATGTATCCAGCACCTAAAGTGCCATCATCTCACTCTGTGTGGCAGCTCTTCCTTATCCTGCTGCTGCCAGGAGGACCCTCAGCAGCTCCCACTGTGCCTTGGGATGCCCAGTGCTGGGGTTGCTGTGGCTGTGGAGCCAGAGCCATGCAGCAGTTCCATGGATCACCAGCGCCACAGCTCTGAGGTCCCCAGGCTGCCAAACCAGTCCCTGCTGGCCTGGGCTGGGGGGCTCCTGAAGAGCTGAGTCATGGAAATCATAAAATCACAAAGTCAAGCCATGATTTGGGTTGGAAGGGACATTTAAAGGCCATCTAGTCCAAGCACCTTGCAAGGAGCAGGAACACCTTCCACTAGATCAGGCAGCTCAGAGCTCTCTCCACCCTGGTCCTGAATGTTTCCAGGGAAGGAGCAACCAACACCTCTCTGGGAAACCTCTGCCTGTGCCTCACCTTCTTCAGTGAAAAATTTTCTTCCTAATATCTTGTCTGAACGTTTTATCTTTTAATTTAAAAACATTCTCCATTGTCCTATCACTACATGCCCTCGTCAAAGGTCCCTCTCTGTTCTCCTGGAGCCCCTGGAGGCCCTGGCAGGGGCACTGAGGTGTCCCTGGAGCCTTCTCTGGTGCAGGAGAACAAGACTTACTCTCCCAGCCTGCCTCCAGAGTGAGGTGTTCCAACAGAAACAGCTGCTGAACCCTGAGCAGCATGTCCAGAGACCTGGCAGGGCCTTTCAAATACAGGTCACTGGAGGAGGGAGGGAGCCCCTGGGTGCAGGGAGGTTGGGAAGCTCCTTGGGAAGGAGACATGAGCATGTCGTGGTGAGCACGGATGTCAGCAGCATCCCACACTGTGCAAGAGTGATGTTTCACTCCTGGAGACTCACTCCATTGATATTGCAGTAGCTGATGCCACCCTTCATCATACTTTCCTGCCCCCGCACCCCTCCCTCCTCTTTTTAATGATTAAATGACTGCATTTGGTAAAGGCACAATAGGAAAAAAAAAAAAATAATAGAGGCTCCTACATCTCCTCCTGAGGGGGGCAATGGCACAGAGGCATCTGTGTGCATGTTTAATGGGTTCAATTTCCTTTCCCTGCCATGGTTTGGTGGCTGACAAGGGAATGCAGCAAGATGGTGGTTACTGCTGCTTTATTGAACGGGACTCCATGAACACTCACTTGGGCATAACACGAGCCGTGCCCAGGCTTCCCTCTCCTCAGCATCTGTGCACGTGGCCAAGGGCAAGTGTTTCTGTGAGAGGGATCACCCCCCCTTTTCTCCTTCCTCCCCTTCACCCCGTTCAAAGTAGCCAAACTGACACAAAGGACGCGGGCAAGCGGGATGTGCTGGGAAAGCGGAGCTCCCGGAACGCCCCTTGGAGCACCATAAACGTGTGCCGAAGGAAATTAATTGAATGCTGTGTATCGAAGGAAATAACAATAACAGTAATCACACACATCCCTAGCAACTAGAGGGGGAAAAGATCTATGTGGTTCTTTCGTCTCCTCTCTGCCAAGGACTGATTATTCCCTTCCCCAGCTAATCCCAGGGCCATCAGGCAGATATTTTGAAGAGGGGAGATGTTTTTCCAAGGGCAGGTAGGTGCTAGGGCCAGAATAAGAGGCATGATCCTTTTGCACATTTCAGAGGGGGTGCTGGAGGTCCCAATGTGGTGCTGATTACTAGATTCAGCAGTCCTGATCCGCAGCGGGCATGAGGACCAGGATGGAGGACCTGGAACAAAGACAGAGCTGCAGAATCCCAAAACAATTTGGGTTGGAAGGGACCTTTAAAGGTCACACAGTCCAACCCCCTGCCATGGGCAGGGACAGCTTGACCAGGTAGCTCAGATGCAAAGTCGGAGTGGCTCTGCTGGCATGGACTGAGATCTCATGCTGGTTCTCTGCTTTGGGGTGTTTTTGAGGCCAGAAGCTGAGATCATCCTTTATAAGATATCTTCAGATGCCACATGCATGCAGATTTTTGTCTGTTGGTTGAGCTGCTGTCCTCAAATTTGCTTTTTCCCACAGAGCCACCCAACTTATACTGGGATGTGACAAAACAAGAGGTTTCCCCAGAATCTAGGCAGGACTGGCAGCCACACATGGTTGTCCTCTCCTTGTTTTGCAGGATTCCATCTTCCTTCAGGACCCCGGAGCAGCCCTGAGCTGGAACATTCCTGCCACATGCAGGAGCTGACGAGTGATCCTCCCACTCCTGGGGAGGGAGGCTTGGAGGAGACCTATGGCCATAAGGGACTGTGGGACTTGCTTGGAAGAGCTGTGCAAATTGGGGATGGGATCTGATCTACAGGATGCCCTTCCAGCTGTGGCTCACACTGGGGAGCGGGATGAGTCCAGCCAAAAAAGTGTCTTTGAGCTGGATGGACTAAATCCTTCTCTTTCCTTGAAACCCTGACAGCTGCTTTGCCTCTCTGCACCTTCGCTCCCCATTTATAAAGAGCTGATGAGAATGTGCTTGTGCTCTCTCACACCGAGGCTTCATTCATTAATAGTTACAAAAGGTTTTGAGATCCTCAGATGGCCAGTGCGAGAGAAGTAATTATTTATTAACAGCCTCTGTGAAGGTGTGGGCAGCCATATTACATCTCTCCAGGGTATTTAATTTAGGTGCTGAGCATTTATTGTGAATCTGAGAAAGTAATTGCTGATCTGGGCAGAGGGAGGTGGTAAGATTTTTTTTTAATTTTTTTTTTTTTTTTTTTTTTTTGTACCTGAACGAAATGCCCATAAATGCGGATTATATTTTTTACAATGGAGATAAAGAGTTGATACCAACCGTCCTCGAGACTTTTACTGAGGCTGTGCCTTTGCTCAGCATCCCGTTGGAGGGATGGCTGGGGCGACGGAGGCAGCGGTGCCATCCTGCTCTCCCCTTGGGCATCCTCCAGGGCTTGGGGATGAGCATCTCCTCACGAATTCCCCCTGGGCTGGCGTTCCCCTTGCCCTGGCCTCCCTGCTGGGGCTGTGCCCCTGCCCACGGCCTGCCCGTGTGCCCTGCAGGTGCGCGGGGACCGCGCTCACCTCGCTGCCAGCCGCGGCGGGAGCGTGGGGCCTTTGCCATTAAGCGCCTTCCGTCTCCTTTTCTTTTGTTAAAACCAAATGGAACAATGTAATTAGCTTGTTACAATTAAAGTGACTCGACTGGATAAATTGTAATCACCCAGACTGAAGTTAGGCATCCCTGCAGGTCCCGGCCAGAGCAGCTGAGCTGCCTCATTTGCATAATTAAAATATACAAATGATAATGGATTTTGTACTCAATTTCCAGCGGCTGTAAATTCGAGAAACTATGAAATTAGAATAACTGAGATGGAACCCGCCTTGAGGTAATGAGGATGACAAGTTTTGACAGTAGGGGTGTTTATAACACTAGTTTCTCGCTGCAAAATAAATAAGTACAAAAAAGATTAGACAGTGATATTACTTAATAGTTCCATGGACAGTGGGGAAAGGAGATAGACTGGTGATTACCTCTGCAAATTTACGCTGCCTTTTTGACAAGCTTGCTCCTAACCTTAGGGGACACCTTTCTCCTGATTATGAGAAATTGAGAATGAATTAAATGCATAAAAAGGGTTGTCACGGATAGACAGACTAAAGGAAAAGAAATGAAATTAGTCTTGCCATTTTAGCTTGCCGCAGGAGGAGGGGGGAGAGGGAAGGGGAAAAGGCTGGGAGAGGTTTCACTGCTCCTGCAAGCAGGAAATGAAGAGACTGAGTTGTCCAGAACCAAGGCTGATTTCACAAGAAATGGAAAGTCCTTGGGACCCCAGGTGAAAATAGGATAAAAAATTTAAAAAACAGGTAGATAATTTCTTGTTCAGGGAAGCTACAGGTTCAGACTGGCAATGAATTGTGGTTTTCTATGAATGGCACTTTTTTTTTTAATTTCTCAGCAAATATTTTCTGCCTCCATTTTTAATTTTCTAGATCTCCTGAGAACTTCTCAGAGCTGGAAATCTGGGCTGAGCCAGGAATGGACAGGTTGCCTGACATCTCTGACTCCTCTTTACCCACACATCCAAATAGCAGCAGATTTATGAATATAACACAAAAAATAATGTTGTCCAAAATTATTCTGAAAAACCAAGTGAAAAAAAATTATGGTTTCTGCTCTCCTCAACTTCTCCACTTAATCCAAAATAATTAATTAACAATTGAATGTGGTTACTAATGCTTTTTTTTGCAACTTTTCTCTCTTTCAGTAGGACATTCAACAGCATAAAGAGAACTGAACCTATTAAGAAAAGTGTTGAGCAGAAGATATCCCTGGAAGGGTGTGAAAGTGGAGAGCAGAGGTTTGGAGCCAGGACTGATTCTGGTGAGCAGGATTTACCTGCTTCCAGCTTCCGTGAACTGACCCTGGGATACCACGCTGAATTTGCTTTTTTTTCACCCCTTTTTTGTTCTTACAGGAACGGCACTGGTCAGCTCAGCTGGAAATTCCAATCCTATAAATTGACGGATTTTCTAAGAGGTTAAAAATGGCATCTGGAATGAGGAAATTGATTAAGGATTGGTTGAAGGAAAGCTGGCGCAATGTTTTCCTTGGCCCCGTGTGGAGCAAGGGTGGGACCACGGCAGTGTAGGAGCACTGAGGACCCCAAACCTGCCTGGCCAATGGGTTTGGAAAGGGCAGTGATAACTCCACTATCCATCTCCCTTCTCCAGGATCCCCACGGATCCCATGCTTAAAGGCTTTTAATTCCTGTGCACTCCAATGAAATGCTGATGATACCACTGACAGCCTGGAAAGAGATGGTGGAAGAAGATGGAGGGAGGTGAGAGAAATGGGAAAGGAGGAGCAAGAGGGAGAAAACACAAGGAGAAAGGGGAGTAAGCAGGGAAGGCAAGGGGAACCCAAAAAGCAAAGAGTGCAGAGGTGCAGAGAGAGATGGGCTGGGGCTGGGGGGCTGCAGGGATCCAGGGGGTCCCATCCCCACCCACAAGGAGCAGCAGAGCACCCCCTTTCTCACCCTGCCTGTAAATATTTTTAAAGCAACTGTAGGCCTCCCTCTGATTGCCCACAGCCATGGGTCAAAGCAGTGCAGCGCTCTGTATTTATCTTTTGAATATCACCTGAATTAATCCTGCCTTTCTCCAAAGGCTGCTGCTTCTTTTCAGGCCCACTGGGTACAGCTTCCTTTCCTCTCTTCCTTTTTTCCTCAGAGTGTTTCCAGTTCAGGTACAGCCGTCATTTACATTTTATAGTTTGCTTTACAGCATCTTGTTATTGCGTTATCTGTTAAAGAATGTATTTTTAATGTGTTTTATAGCATGCTTTATAAATAAGTTATTAAAGAATGTACCTGCAGCTAGCGATCACTTAATAAATATTAATAAAGCAATTCCAGATGAGACCATCATTAAGAGTGTTGCAGAACACCCTTGCTAGTTACCTAGAAAGAGTCTCTGTGCTGGTTACCAAAAAGTTCACGAGAGTTAAGAGGCAGAGGCGGGAAGGAACAGGCTGCCCAGAGAAGCTGTGGCTGCCCCATCCCCAGAAGTGTTCCAGGCCAGGATGGACAGGGCTTGGAGCAACCTGGGGTAGTGGAAGGTGACTTGGAACAAAATTGTATTCCAAGTGCTTTCAAACCAAAACCATTTTGTGATTCCAGAATTCTGGGATTCCGTGAAGGACACAGTTTTGCAATGTCCTTCTGCCCCAGAACTCCAGACTGACATGGGTTTTATTGTGGGGGTTTTCTGGGTTTTTGTTTGTTTTGGTTTGTTTGGGGTTTTTTGTTTCAATGAGGTTTTTTTGGTTTTTGTTTGTTTGTTGGTTTGTTTCGGTTTGTTTTTGGAGTTTTTTGGGGTTTTTTTTGTTTTGTTTGGTTTTTTTTTTGTTTGGTTTGCTTTTGTGTTCTCTTTTTTTTTTATGAAATACCAATAGCAGGTATTGATGAAGTACCAATATCAGATATTAAGAAGAGGAAGGTAGAAAAAAGAGAGAGGGACTCTGTATAGTTGGATTTATGTCCATTACAAGTGAGGAGTACAGAGGTAGCTTTGCAGGAGGCTATCTCACTTCATTGGCTTTTCCACTTCTGACAAAAATGTTATCTTAGCACTAAGAAACAGTCAACCATATTTCTTTTTCCATATGACTGAATCTGTATTTTTTGATAGTCAATAGGCACAAAGTCCCACGGTAAATATGGTCATTGCCTTCCATTTTGCAAATCTATTTTCTTTCTAGCAAGAGAAGGCTTAACAGCATCCGTGGGTGGGTGATCTGATGACAGACAAGGGCCTTTTATGCAGGGAGTAAAGCACCTAAAACCTGGCAATTTACAAGATTATTTACTGTACAATAACGAATCTGAAATTTTATGGGCTTGCACACAGCCAGTAGGATGGTGGGCAGCTGCTGGATTAGTCACAGCACCACTGGACGTTGTGCAGTGGTTGCACAAAGTTGTCCTTGCTGTCTGAGACCAGAGCAGACAGGAGGGTGCTCTCTTCTGCTCATGCAGGTGCTGATGGAGGAGACCCAGGGCAGGTTTGAGCTGATATCAGGGAAAATATCTTCAAAAAGGCTTGTCCAGCCCTGGCACACTGCTCACGGCAGTGGTGGAGACACAGCCCTGTCCCTGGAGGGATTTAAAGCTGTGTGGCTGTGGCACCTGGGGACACGGGTCAGTGGTGGCCTTGGCTGTCCTGGGCAATGGCTGGACTTCAAGGTCTTTTCCAGCCTAAATGATTCCATGATTCTGTGAGTCCAAAGAACTGCAGAACACTCTTCATAGCTCCCTATCCATGTTGCTGTCCTAGGCAGCCTTCTGGAGCAGCAAACCTCTGACAATCACCTCTGCCAGACACTGGTATCTGCCATGTCTTCTTTCCATGTGGTGCCACAGTTCATTATGACCATTGTGGATATGTTTGTTCCTCCATTAGCATCCACCTCCTTCTTAAACCACCTGCAAGGTTCCTCCCACCCACATTTCCTTGCCCTACTCCATGGCCCTTATACAGATCCACGTTTCCAGCAGATCAGAGATGCTCCCAAAGGGGAGAAAGTACTTCATGAAGGAAGAGGCAGCAAAGCTGTCTTCCTCCTTCCACGTCCCCTTTTTTGCTCTCATGACGGGCCAGGTACCTTCCTCCCAAAGCCCAGAAAGCAAGGGATGGGTTTGAAACTTCCCTCTTCTCCCTGCAACTCCCATAATTGCCTTTGACACTGTTTATCATCTGTGATAATACAGCTGTGCCCTGCTACCTCCAGCTGCCCTAATTCGTGTTATCAGTCTGGCACCAGGGAGAGGGAGGTGAGGGGTACAGAGGAGAGGTGAAGCCATTACAGAGCTGACAGGGCAGTGAGAATGGAGGGTGGTGATGGACTAGCCATCACTTGACCTGAATGCAAACATACATCCTATTGGATTGACCTTTCCCTGAGAGTAATGGATCTCCTCGTGCATCATTTTTGCTACACTGCTGGCCATTCCAAGGAGATGGTTTCTGGTAATTAAGATAGATCCCTCATATAATCCACCCACAGCGACAATCAATAGGCGCCTCCAGAGGGATATTTCCAGATTATTGCTATGTCAGCGCAACTTGTGGGAGCTTTGTGGATCTCACAGTGAGAAGCAGGGCCAGGAAAGCAACTCAGGGGTGGCTTCTGGGGAGGAAAGCATTTGCAGGAGCCATGTAGGGCGTGTGCAGGTACGTATGGGTCACTGTGCCCTCTCTTGTTTGGGATGACAAACACAGGAGAGTTATAAACCCCAATACACCTGCCAGCGCAGAAACCCTTTCATGGCCATAAGCCTGTTGGGACAGAAGAGCAGACTCAGAATGGAATGACTGCAGCAGGGTGCTGAGGTGGTCACTGGTGGCATCCTGGCCTGTGTCTGCCATAGTGAGGCCAGCAGGACCAGGGAAGTGACTGTCCCTCTCTGCTGGCTGAGGCTGCACCCGGAGTCCTGGTCTCAGTTTTGGACCCTTCAAAACAAGAAAGGCGTTGAGGGGCTGGTCTGTGTCCAGGGAAGGGAATAGGGGTGGGGAAGGGTCTGGAGAATAAATCATTAAAGAGTAGCTGAGAGAACTTTCTGGCTCTGCACAACTCCCAGCCAAGGGGATTGGGCTCTGCTCCCACAGAACAGGGACAGGGGGAGAGGGAACAGCCTCATGCTGGGCCAGGGTTGGACATCAGGAGGGATTCCTTCATGTGAAGTGTTGTTAAACATTCGAATGGGCTGCCCATGGAGGTGTTGGAGTACCCATCCCTGGAGGTGTCCAAGGAATGCTTGGATGTGGCACTCCGTGCTCTGGCCTGGGTGACGGGGTGGGGATCAGTCATAGGCTTGGACTCCATCTTGGAGGCCTTTTCCAACCTTAAACTTCCTCTGATTGTATAAATCAAGCTTGTTCTCTCACTCTTCTCAGCTGAGAAGGTGCTTTCTTGCTCATGCTTCTTCCTTTTCTGTGTGCTGTTTTGAGTAGCCATGAGGCAGGGAACAAAGGCCCCAGCACTATTCACAGGTACCAGGTACAGGCACTTGCAAAGGTGGAACTGGGAAGAAAAATCTTTGTTTCCATTTGCAAATTGACCATTTTTGATGGAGGTGTCCTCCCATCAGAGAGCACATCAGAGGAGGATACAAGTGCCTCTTGCTCCTCCTCTTGATTCAGCCACTTCTCTAGTTGTTAGCCCAAGATAATACCACAGTGTCTTCAAATTCCAAATATGGATCTGGGGATGAAATCCCTGCATGCTGCAGCTGTAGAAAGCAAGAAGCTACCCAATTTGTGCTGCCCCCTTTAGTGGTACAAAATCTGCCAGTGGAACAAGGAAATTCAAAATGTTGAGTGTGGTTCAATTCCCTGGTAGATTGATCCAGCTAAGTGAGGACACTCCCATGGATTTTATATCTGTTATAATTTAATATTTATATCTATTATAATTTCAGAAAAGACCTGGGAGCTATGGAGTCTCTGCATTGCATCCTTGAATCATCCATCAGTTCCTGATCTTCTTAAGAATGTCTCTTTGCCTCTTTTTGGCTCCTTTTGAGCAGGTCTGACTATGTAATCATACCCCATGAGCCGAGAATAGAAATAGTAATTCTAAAGAAACTTTCTGAGATACCAAAATGCCAGCGATGGTAATCTATAGCATATTTTATGGATTCTCACACTATGCATCACTTGCTGTAAGAAATGACAGTAAAATACATGTTTTTCAATTCGTGGATCTTTCCCAGTGCTTTTTTGGGGGGTGCAGTAGCCCATCTATTTGGTGAGACACATCAGCAGCATTGGTGCTTTGGAAACTCCAGAGTGAGGGTTGGCTTTGCAGCTCTTGAATGGTGTGGCAAAACCCCCGCTGATGACAAGAGGCCCTGAAATCTGTTCCCTTAGCCATGTTGATCTGAGAAATGCAGCCAAACACGAGTTGGGATACGTGCTTTAAAAATGTCAAGGGGAAATTATTTCAAGCTCTGAATATATATGAAGTTAATAGCTTGCCTCTTCCCATTTCCCTTTTTAGCTTTTATTCTGGATTGCTGACCTGATTTTCCAGAAAGGGATATTTGGTGGGTCAGTGGTAGGGAGGGATGCAAATGATTCCCTAAAAGGTTCAGACACCAATTTTTGCCACCAGAGCCTGGTCTTCTTGCATAAGCCTCTGAGGGCTTCTGGGCTGAGAGGAAACCTCCAGAGTGTGATTTTTTTTTCCTTACTGAGCATTTCACATTTACCCAATGCACATTTTTTATTGGAGTCATCTTCTAATTTGTCTTTGTTTTGGAAACAACATCTTCAGGTGTTCTGGTAAAAGGGAAATGTGGGAAACCCCTCTTTCAAGGGAAAATCTCTTATGGAGGTCCCCAGCCTTTGGATTACATTCCAAACATGGAGACATAGAGATACTCTCTCATCCCCAGATTTTGCTGTTAATGTTTCCATGAATTTATGAAACATTTCTGCTCTTTTCCCTCCTAATCTTTTAAATCAGCATTACATACCTTCCATGCCCAGTTTGATCTCCATGGCTTTTCATGTTGTGGGTTTTTTCATTGTCTTTTTTTTTTTCATTATAGCTTTCCATTTCATGTTAGCACATAAAGAAAAAGGCATTTTATTGGAATAGCTATGCCACAGCAAAGATTATTTTTTCTCCCTGTGGATGAAACCAGATTCTGTTTTTCATGTGGTTCATGTTATAACAATCTCTCTCTGGCTGTGTGGCCAAAACCTATTTGTAGTATTTTGAGAGGAAATTCTTATTATTTAAATGCAGTTTCACCCATGATACATTTTAGAGCTATAAAAGAACATTAACTGGTTCTTATTTTATATGTTTCATAATACTAAGGGTTTATATGAATTGATAAAGCTCTTAAAAAGTCGATTATATTTGTGCCTCTCCACACTACTGTGTGCAAAACTTGTAAACAGTAGTAAAAAGAATCTGTCCACCGCTCAGCCAATGTAATGCCCTTTTTAAAAGGTATGGGTGCTTTTGTGGTTGGACTTAAAAAAAAATCTGATGGATGATTTCTCTTAGGCCAAATTAGCACTGTCCCTTTGGGGATAGAGGGGCAAACATTACCTCAGCAGAGAAGCATGACATTAAATGTAGAGAATCTTGAATTCCATTTGGGTGGAGATATGCAGTACCAAAACACAGCTACTCTTGGAGGAAGCGGGTGACTGAAGTTTTTATGGAGTAACTCAAGAGTTTTTAAGACTTCTAAATTTTTGAATCATTCTCCCCCCTTGATAATTCCCTAGGAATCATAGAATGGTTTAGGTTGGAAGGGATCTTAAAATCCCATCTCATTCCAATCCCCTGCCATGGGCAGGGACACCTTCCACTATCCCAGGCTGGTCTAAGCCACATCCATCTTAGCCCTGGACACTCCTATGAATGGCACAGCCACTGCTGCTCTGGGCATCCTGTGCCAGGGCCTGCCCACCCTCACAAGGAACAATTCCTTCCCAATATCCCATCCAACCCTGCCCTCTGGCAGTGGGAAGCCATTTTCCTTTATCCTGTCATTCCAGGCCCTTGTCAACAATCCCCTCTAGTTTTCTTGTCAGTTCCTTCAGGCCCTAGAAGGTCACAATTAGGTCCCCTTGGACCTTCCGTTCTTCAGGCTGGAAAATCCCAATTCTCTCAGCCTTTCCTCATAAACAGAAGTGCTCCAGCTCTCTGATCATTTTTATGTCCCTGTGAGAAACTGCTTCCAACTCACCTGGCTGCAGGTTTAGTAGCTCCCCACTAATTCCTGGTTCAGTGTTACAAACTCGTTGGTCTGCCGCCACAGGGTACCAGACCATCACACCCACCATTAGGATGGGCTTTGGAACAAATCCCACAGATATTCTGACTCGTTTAATCTGGTCTTGAAAATAATTCCTAGTAAATAGAAGACCATGAGTATCTTCAGATCTTCAGAAAAAATCCTTTAGTATGTGTGTGCATGTGTGATTGTGGATTAATATCTTTCTGAGCTCCAGTGAAAGGGGCCATTATAAAAATGAGGTTGGCTAAGATGATTAAACATTATTTACAGGAAGGACATGGGTCTGATTAAATCACACAGGGGGGAGGGGGGGTCTGTTTTATGGTGACAGGAAAAAAGACACATCATCCAACAGAGGTGCTTTCTTCATTTCAGTAATCAGAGACTAAAGCAACTTGGACAGTCTGTCAGCTTCAATATGGTGGCATTAACTAGTAGATCATGTAAATAAAAGCTGTGTGATTAGATCAAAAATTAAAGGCCCATAATTTTTCCCATTACCTTGCAATTTACTTTTGAGGTCTGTTGAAATGGTCTCACCAAGCGCACACCTCCAAGAATAATTACCTATAGAGCTGCATTTTTTAAAACTCCTTTAATAGTTTCCCCTCTAGAACCCAGTTAAGTGACCAAATTTTGGGTGAGTCTGGCTAGACAGCTCCACAAAGAAACCTAATGATAGCAGAACTCAGCATCTGAGGTTCCTATTAGCTGCTCTTTTCAAAATCAGACCCTAAAAAATTCTGCTATAAATATTTTTTTTTGCCTAGTCTTGGTCCCAAGTTTATTTTATTAGTGTGGGAAAGAGAGAAAGAGATTTCAGTGCTTTTCCAATAAACTCCTTGGCATGACAGAGGTATAAAATGCAGCCATCCCATCCTCATGTATCGTGCCCAAGGTTTGGGCTATGCTGGAATCATACTGAAATGAGTGAGACAGGAAATCCTTGTCAGGCACCTTCCTGAGGGTAAGTATTAGCAAATTATGGGAGCTACATAGGCAGGAGGAACCTTTACATTACCAAGTGTTCATACAACAGCAGAATGGTTTAAGCTGGAAAGTATCTTTTAGATGTCATTTATTAAACATCTTATTTTCCCAGGATAACTTCTTGCTGGAGGACACTTGACTATTTCTGGATGCCTCAGAGCTAAACCATTGCTGAGGTAAGGAGTCAAACAAGAAATCTGTTTCATCCTTTCACAGATTCTAAGAGCAGGTTGAAAAAATTGGTCTCAAATAGGACCCATTTCTCCTGCCTATCATCAAAGGAGCCCTCTGCATCTCCAGATGTTCAGTCAGAGTATTGCCTGGTCAAGGTAATTTTCATTTTTTTGAAACCCACTGAATGTGCCCACTGTCATCTGTGATTGTGCCACCCTTCTCAGCCTTCTGCTCCGGACAAGGACAGCTTTTGTGTTTGTGCTTGAAGCCAGCACCAGCATCACCAGCCCAAGACTGATGCCCTTCCAGAGGTGTGATCCAGACAGAAACCACCTTCCTGCAGTTAACACAACCTAGGTATGCAGGATACAGCTGCCTGATCTTCCAGACAAAAAGCAACAAGGTGGCTGGGGACCCTTTCTCTGTTGGGGTGATGCCTCCGGCTCTTTCCAAAGGGACGAAAAGCTTTTCCAGTAGTTTTATATTTACAGTCACCACACTAAAACTGCTGCCTGTTTGCACTTCATTTTGGGCATGTTTCGAATGTCTGTTTAACCATTACCTAAAGTGTTGTATTTGTCTGCACTGTGCTTCCAGAGCAAACATGGATGTTGGCAATGGGGAAATGCGAGGCAGGTGTGTGCCTCTGTATCATCAGGGAGTTCATACCAGCTACTTTTTATCTTGCTTGTTTCTCCCTTATGTGGCACATAGAGGAATTTTGAATAAGTTAATGAGGTTTACTAGTCTCCTGTGATGCAATGAGCTACTTTTTCAAACCCATAAAAAACGGAATGGGATTAAAACCCGTGTTTTAGCAATGCCATTCCTGGCAGTGGCACAACTTCCTTGCTTTCCAGGAGTCTTTTGTTATTTTTAATTTATTATGCATACTGTAGTTGCATCTAAAAGTGCCATTTAGAGACCGCTGCACAAAGTGCCATGCATGAATACATATCAAAACAACCATTTTTTTGGCGAATAAACCTTAAACACTTTTTTCCACTTGCAAATTTCATTGCTGTTTCCACCGCACCTTCTGCTGGAGGTGGCACTGACCCAAAACCTCTTTCTTTTCTTTTCTTTTCTTTTCTTTTCTTTTCTTTTCTTTTCTTTTCTTTTCTTTTCTTTTCTTTTCTTTTCTTTTCTTTTCTTTTCTTTTCTTTTCTTTTCTTTTCTTTTCTTTTCTTTTCTTTTCTTTCTTTCTTTCTTTCTTTCTTTCTTTCTTTCTTTCTTTCTTTCTTTCTTTCTTTCTTTCTTTCTTTCTTTCTTTCTTTCTTTCTTTCTTTCCTTCTTTCCTTCTTTCCTTCTTTCCTTCTTTCTTTCTTTCCTTCTTTCTTTCCTTCTTTCCTTCTTTCCTTCTTTCCTTCTTTCCTTCTTTCCTTCTTTCCTTCTTTCTTTCTTTCCTTCTTTCTTTCCTTCTTTCCTTCTTTCTTTCCTTCTTTCTTTCCTTCTTTCATTATTTTCTTTCTTTCTTTCTTTCTTTCTTTCTTTTCTTTCTTTCTCTCTTTCTCTCTCTCTCTCTCTCTCTCTCTCTCTCTCTCTTTCTTCTCTCTCTCTCTCTCTCTCTTTCTCTCTTTCTTTCTCTCTTTCTCTCTTTATTTTTCTCTTTCTCTCTTTCTTTCTTTTTCTTTTTTTTTTCCTCTAAATGCGAATTGCCTGTTATTCCTGGTGGGAATGGAGTGGCTGCTCCTGCCCTCCCTCCGGGGGTGGGGAGCCACAGATGCTGCGGGCCGGGGCCGCTCTCCTGCTCCAGGGGGCACACACAGCCCTGGGTGCCCTGCAGGAACCGCTCATCCTGCAGGGACGGTCCTGCCGCATCCCCGGAGAGGGGGCGGCGGTGACCTCCATCTGTCCTGCCTCCCCGAGGCTGTTCCTGACAGAGGGAGCAGCAGAGAGGAGCAGAGGAAGCGTTTTGCTAATTTGTGCTGCCCTAGCTAGATCCCAGTACCAGGCCAGGCTGGGCTGGTACAGCAAGATGCCAAGAGGCAGAATTTGGGTGGAAAAAAAGATGACAGCCAGAGACATGGATACAGGTATTCCAAATTTACACAGTGGTTGCACGTTAATGTACTAATTCTTCCTCCTATGTGCTTAGCTATTGATTAGGACTCTGCCACCTTCGTTGTTTTTTCTACTCGGCTCCCCAATAGAAACTCATGTGAGGACAAGAAGCATGAAAGCATGGGAGGAAGTCAAGAAAAGTACTTCCTCTATTCACATCAATGTCATCCCCACACATCCAGGGCCCACACAAGCATGTGGAAAATTGCTTTCTCATACCCCTGAATTCTTTTTCTATGAAAAGTAAAAGTAAGGGGAAAATTTATATTCTATTGAGTCACAAACTTGCTTTGCTGCTGTAGTCTGACACAACCAGTGCTTCCAAAACTCTGTAGTGAATGACTTTGGTTGCATTTATTACTCTCCATGCAAGGCAAGTCGAGACACACGTTTGGGTTTATTTCAGGTGAGAAGGTGAAGTTCATGGCGTTATGAGCTGGGGTGCACACTTCCCCAAACAACAGAGCCCAGCTACAGCGCTGTGTAACTCCTCCATCTCTCCATTAGGTCAATATCATAGAATAATGGAATCATTTAGGTTGGAGAAGACTTCCAAGATTACCAAGTCCCACTGTTCTCCCAGCACTGCCAAGGCGACCACTGCCCCATGTCCCCAAGTGCCACATCCACATGGCTTTTAAATCCCTCTGGTGATGGGGACACCACCACTGCCCTCGGAAGATATACCAGGGCTGGACAGCCCCTTCCACGGAGGAATTTTACCAATATTGAATCTAAACTGCAGGGCAGCTCCCAGCCACTCTGCCTCAGCCTGTAGAGCCACTAGGGGCTGTTGTGAACATGCAAAGTGACTTAATTTCTTCTTTCATCCAGGTCTGTCTCCAGCTCCCATGGGCTTGCTGTAGCTATTTACTTCACCTTAAAATTGCCACTTAATCTCAGTGCTGTTGTTTCCCCACTGGTGAGATGAGAACAGGACCAATGATCTGTTAATGTTTCTAACGAAAGGGAGGAAAGCGCTGAGTGTAATTTTAATAAATGGCGGTGTGGAAGTTTTCCCTGCTCCACTGCTTTCTCTCGCAGATGATATAAACCACACAAACTATCTGCTCTCCTCCTAACACTCCAGTGGAGTTAATGTGATTTAATGCACTTACCATCCTGGCAGTTACAATTTAAGCGGCACGCTCCCGATTGCAAATGATAACCTTTCAACGGCATTTCCCCCAGTGTGAGGGTGGCTGCAGCTCCCTTGGCAGCCCCCTTTCTCCTCTGGGAAAATGTTGCAGCGCGATGCCATTTCCTGCTTCACCTATCCCAACCCCTCAGGTGTGCCAACCTCTCCTTTTCCCTCGCCCTTGCCCTCCTGCTAAGGGCTGTCAGTCAGTCTGAACATTCCAGCAAGGCCGTCTCGGGTTGGTCAAGTTCAAAAGATGCCCCTTGGCCCTGGGGTCATTGGGTTAGCCAGGTGTCATTTATCCCCTGGGACTCTCCCCCGCCCACCTGGTTGGTGGCTCACCTGTCCTTTCCCTTCCCCCTGTCCCTGGGCTTAAAAGGACCTTGAGACCGTGTGGTCGGGATTCTGATGGAGCTGTTACCAAGATTCAGATGTCTGTGACCTTGGAATAAAACTCTGGATCTAACTCTCCTTTTACTCTTCACCTAGCCTAAGGACTTTCACCAGATTGTTACCTCTGGTTCCCACTAGCCTGGACTTGTTCTAGTGCCCAGCTGCAACATCCAGCCAGCCAAAGGTGTCTCTGTGGTGAAATACACAGCTGCCGCCTCAGGCCAAGCAGCAAGGGCCAGAAGGGCCCAGGCACTTTCCACCTGGTAATATTGGGATTTTATTCCAATAGGAAAAGAGAGCCCAGATCCTGCCTCAGCTCAGCTGAGCCCTGTGGCTCTAACCAGCCCTACTGACAGAAGGCGCACGTCCCACCAGACTCTGCTTTTCCTACCTCAGATGCTCTGGGTTTGGATCCTGTGGCTGAACTTGCAGCCCAGACTCTGGGAATGGGGTTGTTGCCCTTCAGAGCTGTCTGCCAGAGGATGTTCAGCTGGCTCTGTGCTGTGCACATTGGTCTTTCTCCTTCTGCTGCAGTTACAGTTGGCACCATTAAGCTCTCGGTGTTCACTGCCTGGGGATGTGCAATTATTGTGGAGCCTTCTCCTAGTTACAGTAGGAGACACTGCGTTACTGCCGTCACTACGGGGTGACAAATGAGCTTTTAATGACACCTACTCTACCTGGAATTATCTGCAAACTACAATTAAGGAAGTAGATACTGAAGGAATTAAAGATCAGAGGAAAAATGACATGCTTTTATGGTGACTTACGGGGAGATCTGCAAATTCAAGGTTGTTTTCTGTGGAACAGGTTGAGAGATGCAACAGAACGCAGCGGCTTTAAATGATGTCTTCTCCACCATCCCTGCAGAAAGCCAGTGCTGCTGCAGTGCTTATCAGCCTACATGTCAGCTGAAGCAAATCTGCAAGAGTCAGTCATCTCCAGAGCAGACTGGCCTGTAAGTACAGTGGCTTTTGAAAGACTGGTGTGAATTTTGGTGGATTGGTTAATTTGGAAGGTCCTCATTTCCAAGGGACTCTAAAAAGAAATGTGGTCAGGCTGCAGGAGCAAGACCAAATCAGCAAGTCAATTAGCAGGAGATCTAAAGTGGCTGGGGCAACCTGCTACTGGTTTCAGGGGCCCCAAAACTGGAAGGTGCCCAGTGCACTGGAACTGTGGCCCTGGATCAGACATTTGTCCTTGTGGCAATGCTGTCCACCGAGAGGACATCTGTGGCCTTCCCTCAGAAGCACATCCTTGTAGAAAAGCTGTCCCACTGTTCTGAATGAGGGTGAAAGAGCTAAGGAAGAGCAAATGAGAATAAAACTTATGGAATCATAGAACCATTTAAGTTGGGAGAGACTTACAAGATCATCAACTCCAACCGTCAGACCATCAAGTCCAACCTTCAACATAAAGTATAAAAAATATAAAATTTACCAAGCCTGTCTTCAGACAAATCGGCTGGAATCACAGGGACTAAACAAACTCCCTAGGACTTCACCCTAAAAAAGCATCCAGCTGTGGATCCACTTTCAAAATTATTGACTGCTTTTGAGGCAGTTTTATCATGGGAATCACTCTGATAGCGAATCTCCAGAGCATGACCCAGGGAAAAGTTACCAAGTATTAAAAATAGAATTACACTAAGCAATGCCTTTTTGCTTAGTCATCTTTCCTTTTCTGTGGTATTTTATTATTGCTATTCCAATGTGCTGGTTATTGAGTATATGATTATTCTTTCAAATGAGTTTGGACAGCGTCTATAGCTTTGTAGCAATTAAGAGGCCGCAGACTTTAGCAGCTCAGGAGAAATGGAATAGGTTTTAATAGCTTTATTTATCTTTAGCTTCTGCAGAGCTGTTTGTGCTTCCTCAATGGTGGGCAGTTTTGCATCAATAAGAGGATGCTGGAACTTATTTCTTGTAAATGCAAGTAGGTCATTATCAATGGCATGGGGAGCCTTGCACAGGGCTCGAGAGAGACGCTTTCTCTCTTAACTCTGGCATCAATTACAAGTCTGCCAATGAATCTTGGAAAATGTGAACAAAAGCATTTTATGACCTGCCTCAGTAAAAGTCTGGCAGGCTGCAATGCTTCCTCGCTGCTGCTAATTGTCTTCCTCACAGAGCCTGCAGCCAGCTTTGATGCCCAACGCCTCCTTTTATCTGAGGGCAACGGAGTGAAGTCTGGCCAGGTAAGCCAGGTAAGTCAGGTAGCTGGTGCTGTTAAATTAACTCTTCTAGTTAATTTTCCAACCTTCTAAATAATTAAATTAGCTCTCAGGCATTATTTTTGGGGGTGTCCTGTGCAGGGTCAGGAGCTGGGCTTTGATGGTCCTTGTGAGTCCCTTTCAATTCAGGGCTTTCTGTGAGTCTGTGATTCTTCATTTCCTTGTTTTGAATTGATCTTTTACATGTAACCAATATTACATGTAGAGAGCCCCTAATGTGTGTTGATTACTGGTGCAGGTTTGGGAAGGGACGAGAGGTCAGCACTGGTGTCAGAGTCCCAGCTTGTTTTCCTCTTTTAAATTATGAGAAATCACGACTTTGGCACAATCATACAGTTCATCATCTTCATCATCCTGCTGCTGTCAGAAGATTTTGTGCCTGCCTGTGGCTTCTTTGCTTGAAAGACTGGTTGCAATCCAATGAACAACCAGAAAACAAAGCCTCCTTTTATTTTGAGGAACACATGTTTCTGGCTGAAGCTCAAACGTTGTGATTAACTTGTCACTAAATTGTGAAACTGTATAGAAGGAATGGGAATTGGTCCATTAGCACCCAGCTTTCATTTCAGGTGATTAAAAATCTGATTTTCCTGGTAACCTCTGATCTATGATATTCTCAGCAGTGCACACATAAGTTTGTTCCTGAGTTCTCACTCTGTTTATTTATGGCAGTTCCCACTGGAGTTGTCAAACAACTTCACTCCAGCAGCCCACAGGAATCAAAGCCACACTGAGCAGTGTTTGAGTTCAGGCTTGAACACCATTGGAGGATTTCCTGGCACAGTTCTTTCTGTATTTTATTGAGTGAGTTTTTCAGCACCCTCAGGTGTTTTCTGACTCAGGACAGCATAGCAAAGAGATCAGAATAGCACTGAATACTGGAGCACAAGGAGTGAACATTTTCCTGAGTCCTGCCTCATTGTCTGATTCCTGACAAGTCTCTTAAAGTGCATGAAATGCATCAATTTCTTGCACAAAATGAGGCACTGCTGACTCATGCTTTTCAGTGCAAGCAGTGCTGAGAATCTTCTTCATCAGTGGCATCCTGAAGATTACAGCTCATGCCAAAACAGCGTCTTTCAACACTTGTGGTTCAATGGCCACTGGTAGAGCTGTGCATTAATGACAGATATTTGGATCATTACAGGTGCAATTGATGCTTAGGGATCTATTCAAAGTTTTGTTTTCCTTTGGCTAGCTGATGTTTTTCAATTAGCCTTTTGCTTTTAAAAAAAATGGAATTCCTACTGCTCTCAAATTCTTACTGGTAAAATGTTCATTTCCAGCACAAACACAAGGACACTTCATACATTGCATACATGTATTTCTCCACATAAATATTAATAATTTGGTAATATAAATATGTTTATATACTATGTTAGGAGCATAAAATCAACATTTTGAGAAAAGCAAAATCTTCTGCTAGGCATTTTTGTTCAGATTAAACGCTATCCTGTGTTGCAAGGATGGAGATGGGGAGCTAAAGTTCAGCATGAAGTTGTTAAACCCGTCTGGCAAGATGCAAACCCAAATTTCTCACCTGATTGCTCCTTACTGCCTACAGGGTAAATGTTCCAAATGATGCACAGGAGGTGTGTGGACAAAACCTATTAATAAATAATTGGTTTTGTACCCATGCCTCCTGCACACTTTTTTTGAAAATTCCCTTCTCTTTCTTGCCTCCAAGTGTCATTCATGGCAATCTATAGAAAATAAGAATGAAGAGTAAATGCAGGGTAAGAAGCAGTGCTTAAGGGAAGAGCTCTCAGCTGTATTCCCCTCCATCTGAGGTTATGAAGGCAGACAGAATATTTCCTCACATTGAAGGACATTTTTGTTGCATGCATATTCCACGTCACGTAGCATTTTCCTTATCATCGCACAGTAACAATCCCTAGAAAGAGGAATATGGCCCTCAGGCCTCATAATATCATCCTTTATTAGGAATAAGAACAAAGAATGCAATTAAAATACAAATACTTCACATCCCAGAAGTCTGGATGCTGTTTGGCAGCTCCCAGGTGGTTCCATCTTTGAAGAAGCGTTACGGATGCGGATGCGCGTGAGGGGAAGCACCGCCGGAATGGGAATGGGAATGTGGCTAAAAAGGCACAGAAATGTTGCTGGGGGAAAAAAGGGAGGAAACCTTTTTAGGGCATATGCTCTAGATGGAGATCTCCTGAAGGCAGTGCCTGAAGCCCCAGGTGTTGGGGACTTTTAGGTTTTGTGTTGATCAGGGCAGACAGGGGAGAGATTAACTTGAAGGTCACAGCCTGTCCCTGTGCCTTTCTGCTCTTTGTGCTATAACCTTGCTGAAGAAGAGAGTCTAGATAGACATTCACTGTCCTGGACTGTGATTTTACAGAACTGAATAACTCCCTTTTGATTTAAAAACCTCTTCTGGTGTAGCATAATTACAAGCATTTACTACTAGCTTTGGTTTAAAAAAAATTCATTCTGAATTTCATAACAAAAAAACCCCCAAGCTCCCGATCTTCTGAGTGGTGCTTGGTCAAAAATGAAAGGACAAAGCACCAATAAGTACTTAGTTTTTGCAACTCCCAGAAATCAGTAATACCACTGTATAAAATGTTATTGATAAATCACATTACCTGCCAATGTTACATGTATTACTTTATTAAAAATTCATCCATATTGTCTGAATTCTGGCCCACAGAAGCTGGTGTTCAATCCCAGGTAAACGGAAGTTTTTTCACTTAGATCTCTTTAAAGTGCTGGTTAAAAACTCTCCAGTGACCAAAGAAATCAGGTGCATTTCTGGATGTTTCTATCCCAACAGATGCCCCAATAGTTTTTTCAATGTCAGTCCACACTAGAGGAAGACTCGGACACCTCTTCTGCTGTACTCTGCAATAAAGATTCTGATTTTTGACTGGCATATGTGAAAAACTTTTCTCAAGTTTCCTTTGGGGAAAGAAAGGGAGGATTTGTGCACTTTCAGTTTGTAAAGCTTGGTGCTGGCTGTGTATCCCGGCCCAGGATCTCCCTGTGTTTCCACCCACCACTGTGAACCTGGGGTTGCTCCTGCCTGTGGCTTCGTGTTCCTATACAATTCAAGATTTATCATCCCTTGACAATCGATTGGCCATTCCTGGATCAATACTTACCACTTGGGTCAATTAATCTTGATATTCACTTTAAGAGTAGTCAGTATCTACTTATTGATTTTAAGAATAATGAAAAGTAAGTATATGGGACTCAATCCCTGGACTCCTGGTTGGGGCAAACCTCCTACCACAGCCAGGCTTTGGCAGACATTGGAGCTCTCTCCCTAAGGGCAACAATTCCCAACCTGCTTTTTAAATTCTTGACTATCTCTTTGTCCAAAGGTGTTGTGTCACTCAGAGACACGAGGTGCTCATGTGGCATTTCCAAAGCACAAAAGTAATGTTTGAACAGCACTGGGCTGAGACAGCATCTTTGGTGCTCCTGTGGGCTTTGACAGTCTACTGACACCCCTTACAGGAGGCATTCTCAAAATTAAAGATTAAAGAATGTCCTTGCCACACTAGGACTAGGCTTTGGCGCTTTATGATTCAGATCTCCCATCATTTCTGCTTAGAATGTTCCATGAGTCACTCTGAACTCATAGGTGGTGCTTAGCCAACAAAATGAAAACAACTCGTAAAGATAAATGTATATCACTGTTTTTAAGCAGTTCTTGATTGCCTATGAGAATTTAACCTGAAAAAGCTCAGAGAACCACAAAATCTGGCCCTCTATTATTAATTGATGTGTTTGCAGTAAAGCACTGCATACAATTTTACACATGAAATGTAAGAATAAATTTCTTTGACTTGGGAACAAAACAATGATGTATCAGTGAATTCTTCCCTTACTACAAATTTATATTCTGGAAAGTGTTCATGGAACGTGTAGTCATTTGTATTCTCCGTTGTATTATTTCTGTATCTTTAGAATGCTCTGAGAATAACAAATGAGCTGCCAGTTTAGAGTGACAATATGTTCAATAAGATGGAAATGGGCTATCTAATATTTGCAAAAATAAAATAAAAAATTAGTCCCTGGAGGTAATTTTTAATTTTTAGAGTTTTGCATAAAATACTGCAGAAAACCAAACCATCATTGAAACCAAAATACATTCTTCAACTAGTTGTCAGAGCAAGATTTTTGTTTTGCTGGAGAGAAGAAATCCCTTCCCTTCCCTTCCCTTCCCTTCCCTTCCCTTCCCTTCCCTTCCCTTCCCTTCCCTTCCCTTCCCTTCCCTTCCCTTCCCTTCCCTTCCCTTCCCTTCCCTTCCCTTCCCTTCCCTTCCCTTCCCTTCCCTTCCCTTCCCTTCCCTTCCCTTCC
The DNA here is from genome assembly GCA_039654755.1 of Calcarius lapponicus. Classification (NCBI taxonomy): domain Eukaryota; kingdom Metazoa; phylum Chordata; class Aves; order Passeriformes; family Fringillidae; genus Calcarius; species Calcarius lapponicus. Next base: position 5,684,656 of record CM077481.1, read on the forward strand.
CTTCCCTTCCCTTCCCTTCCCTTCCCTTCCCTTCCCTTCCCTTCCCTTCCCTTCCCTTCCCTTCCCTTCCCTTCCCTTCCCTTCCCTTCCCTTCCCTTCCCTTCCCTTCCCTTCCCTTCCCTTCCCTTCCCTTCCCTTCCCTTCCCTTCCCTTCCCTTCCCTTCCCTTCCCTTCCCTTCCCTTCCCTTCCCTTCCCTTCCCTTCCCTTCCCTTCCCTTCCCTTCCCTTCCCTTCCCTTCCCTTCCCTTCCCTTCCCTTCCCTTCCCTTCCTTCTGCCACTTCCTTCCTCTTTTCTGTCCCTCTTCTCCATTTAATTTTTCCCTTTTGCCCTTTCTTCCTTCGTTGCTCTTTCCCTTTCTTATTCAATTTTCCTTTTCTTCATTTTTCTCTTATTACTTCTTTCCAATATGCTGGCTACTTCAACCCCCTGATCCACTGTTCAAATAACCAAGGAAAAGAATATAATTATATCCATATAAAGGAAAAAAAAACCCCACAAACCCTCCCTTCAGAAGGAGGTGACTATCAATTAGAAAAAATTAGGCATCAGTGCATAAAGGAGCAGAAGAGGAAGCTGAGTGCAGCCCAGCAATACTTTGTTTAGTCTAAGGGATTAATTATTCAGCAGTTGCTGTCATGATGAGAGTGTGCACACCAGACTGAAACTGGCACAGAGGTTAATTGGTATCTAAGGGCTGTCTCTGGTCACCTGATACCCTTAAGTAGCGTGGTTGCTATTTTAGTACCTTTTTGGACTTCAGAAAGAACCCACAAAAGAACCCTAAGTCACACGTGAGGAGGTGGAGACATGATTTCCTGGCATGAGGAGTTCGGGAAATTGGTGCCCAGCATCGGCTTACCCAGTGAGAGGAGAGAGATCTTGCGTGCTTGCTGCAGTTGAAAAATGGATTCCCCATTGCTGCTGGTTTAAGCCTTATGGGTGCTATTTAAACTTGGCATGTCATAAATCCAGTATCTACCAGAGCGTTTGTTCTCCATCCCATTTTATTTGTGAGCGTGTGCAGAGAATTGCAGTGGTGCAAACAAAGATGTTTCATTCCAGCCAAAACCAAGTTAAGTTCCAAACTTTGTTTCCTCACCAGGGGCAGCAGAGGGACAGGGACTGATCCGTTCTCTCTGGTGATCAGTGAAAGAACCTGAGGGAAGATCATGGTGATGTTTAGGTAGGACAGCAGGCAAAGGTTTTTCCCTCAGAGGGTATTGGGCATTGAACAGCCTCCCCAGGGAATGGGCACAGCCCCAAGGCTGCCAGAGCTCCAGGAGTGCTTGGACACTACTCTCAAGAAGAGGGTGTGATTGCTGGCATGTCTGTGCACGGGGAGGAGTTGGACTGGATGACCCCTGTGGGTCTCTTCCAACCCAGGATATTCCTTGATTTGCCAAGGGCCTTCTTCATTCGAAATTTTAGAGGAGGTCGTCAAGGTTGCCAAAACCACTCTGGCTGGCAGGATATAGACTGTGTATGCACAGGTCTCAAAGGCTTCAGGGGTGACCTGATGAACCACTAGAAATTATCAGCAGGGCTGGCCAGCACATGGTGCTGAGCTCTATATTCCTGACTGTCTGTTGGGAGGTTTTGCATTAAGTCCAGAGGATCTTCCCTGACCTGATATCCCAAGACTGGCATCTCTTGTTCTCCAGTGTCTGCTTAAGAAATTTGGGTATTAATCCCTTTGGCTTTTGCCTCCTGCATGCAGGGGAACATCTGCAAACCCCTGGTAGAGGAGGCAGAGATGGTTCCAAGTCAGAATGCAAACCACGAGCGAACATCTGGCTGTGCCACAGCCCCTGCTGCCATAACATCTGAGGGTGTGTACAGAAAATTTTCAACAATTCAGGTGTGCCCAGTGGACTTAGAGATTTCGAATCTTTTCAGAGCTAGGAAGTGGGTGGTTTTTTGGTATCTTATGCTACAAACATTTGGAATAGGAGACTAGTGCTCATAAGCTAGCTGTGGCTTACCTGGTAACAGAAAAGCAGAAGATGTGCTGGGAGCTGTGCACAGGATGGAGAAAGCTGAAGGAGGAACACAGGCATGACCTTTGCAGCAGGAAGAGTCACAGTCTTTAAAGGAGCTTAACAACGTGTGCTTGTTACACAAACAGTAACTCAGGCTCGGGAAAGAGCTCTGAGGGGGGAACGAAAGGCTAGAGGTGCCAATGACACAGAGGAAAGAAACCACCTCACTGTCCCACCACCTGCCAACATCTGACACCACCAATGCTTTGCCTGAATAAGAAAAAGGAGGTGCCCACCATCCACCCATCACCGTTCCTTTGGGGTTTATAAATCAGGAGCTGGCTCCAGACTGACATCTGCCATTCAAGGACCCCACCTGAGAGCATTTGCTGGCTTTATTTTCTTCCCCCTGTAGGCAGCTCCTCTGCTTTGGGATGAAACCACAGCAGCCATTTGAACTTGTAATGTGAGGGCATAGTGGGTGGAGCTGGGGTGTTCAGGAACTTAGACTCTTGTTTGCTCTTTTCTAAGTTCTGGTGATGCAGAAATGATCACATCCTCTGTCAGGGACATGGGGAAGTAAAACAGTGAGCATCAAGTAAGAAGAAGAAATTATATTTAATGCAATTGAATTTGTAAATGTTTTTGTTCCAGCTACTTTAAAGCACTACTGGCATCCTACTGAGGAACTGCAAGAAAATAATATTTTCTTCTGCTGTGGTAGGTTTTCTCCCCACTTCCCTGGCTTTTTTCTCAGGCATGTTTTGGTACGTGGTAAATCATGTGCTGGAAGAGTGTATGTCTCTTCAATTTGTCTTTAACATTGGCCTCAGCCCCAGGGAGCCTCAAACAACAAAAACCTGACTTGGCCCAGATTGTCTTCTGGGTTACATCGGTTTCCTCTCTGTGAGAGGACAGACCTCATCTTAACCACACAGACATCTTAAACTCAAGTAGTGGGACCAAAGTCCCAACAAACAAGACTCAGGTGTGTTGCTGAGTCAATCCAAGGGACAAAGACATCCAGATAATATTTCTAGCTATTGGCATAAAATATTACCATGAGTTAAGAGAAAGCAGTACTTTCAAATGATCTTCCTGACCAGCTCCTGAGTTATCAAGAAGCTGAATGGACAATTCTGAAGGAAACAAAACACCTCAGGGCAATAAAGGAGGCTATTTTCAGTATCTTTGGCATCATAAACTCATAAATCTTGAAGGACTTTGCAAAGGAAAGAGTTGTTGCTTCTGTGCACTCATCTCTGACCATGGGTGAAGCATCGTGGGGAACATCCCATCAACATCCCATTTCCAGCACCTGTTTTTCGTGTGTCAGAGCAGCAGGCTGGGTCCTGGGATGTTGAAATGTATGCAGGTCCCATGAAGGGACCATCCAGGAATGCAGGACTCTGTTGGGCCAAGGATGAAGCTCTCCTGGTGTCATATTGCCAATCCCCTGGTGAACCCATCAGGGGTGAACCCCCTTCTCCAGCGTCAGGATAAAAATCCTATTTAGCAACACCATCACTGAGGACAAAAATTGAAAAGCCTTTTGTTGAACAAAGCACCTTTCACTTAAAAAATCCAGGCAAGATAAAATGACATGTGTGCTAATGATGTATTTTATGAACCACCATCTGTCTTGGGAAAGGTCAGAGAAAAATGGCAACCGCTGCTCAGGTGATTGGTGGTGGAGGGGGGAAAATGGCCTCATCTGAACGTGACAAGAAGCTTCAGTGACATCATATAAATGCCATAATTGGGAAGTGGTAAATTGAACAGGGCTGCCTTTGGAATTTGATGTGTCAATAAACAAGTTCAAGGTGACACGTTGGATCAATACGGCACGACAAGAATCATCCGACAAATTTACTGCAAAGTAATTGGGTGCAAAATGACTCAACTCAACCTTCACACTGCAGAAAATCAAACAAACAGGCAACCTACAGGCAACAGTTTGTATATGTCAGATGCTGCTTAAGGTAGCTTGCGCAGTACTAATAGAGTTGTTTTAAAGAGAGATGGGGAAAAAAAAATAAAAGTGAGGTTCCTGTTATTATGAGTGTGACCTGAGGCATTGCTATAACCCTCTATGCACCTCGAGGGTGTATAAATAGAAAAACAAAACACACAATTGCTAGGGGTAGTCTTAAATATTGATATTTTTCTTCCTGTCTCTGTTGAGATGACAAATAAAATAAACTATAAACAGGGAACACCTTTTTTTTTCTCTTAGCACAAACAAGAGGCTTTTCATCTAATAGCTTTCTTACCTTTCCCTCTCCTTATTTTTTTGATAAAGGAAGGTATAACAAGTCACATATATTAAAAAAAAAACCCACATTACACAGAGCTATTGAATGCAAATCACTGGCTACCATTAGAATTAACCATCTCTACTTACTACGAAACCTGAAAAGAGTCACTCGGAGGAGTCTCTTCAGCACATTAATTTGTTGACAACAAATTTGATGCTTGATTTGTCCCCACTTGACAACCTTTAATCTTGAGTTTCTCCGAGGGGAAAGTCAAGAGCTTATTTTTTTCCCAAGAAATCTGGGCTCTCGCCAAGGCTACGAAAGAAGCTGGTGCACTGACTGCACACTTTGGAAATGTCACAGAGATTGATTGTGTTTTAATTGTGCATTCATTCTGGAGTGAGAAAAGAGAGAAGATGAGTGGAAAGTCACAGCCAAGGAGAAAGACACTGCTCATGTTCTCACCCCCTCCCAGCCAGGCTGAGTTTTAGCAGAGACTACTTTTTAATTTTTTTTTTTTTTTTTTTTGCCAGTGGTGGCTTTGTGCCTCCCTGGAAATAATGGGGAAGGCTCACTCCTGCCTTACCCCTGATGCTGCTGGAGGAGCTCAGGGAATCCAACACAGACCTCAGGCCCTGGTGCTGACACGTGGCTCCAGCATCCACATAATTTACAGTGATCTGAAAATGCAGGAGAGCAGACAAACCCAACAGCTGAGCTTTATTGATGGGCTGACGCCACCGGATAAAGCAGCGTGCCGTATTGGTAAGCTTTGGGCACACCGAGAATTTAATGAATGTCAGAATGTGGACAGGCAAAAAATAGTAAGGTTGAGACACAAGATTTGTGCCAGGGATGGGATTAGTGTGAAGAATTATGAGTGCAGTAGTTATGTTTAAAAAAAAAAACATTCATATATATGTATATATACACATATAATAGAGAGATTTGCCCCTGGTTGCCATCCTAAAGTTCTCATGCTCCCTCAGGCAGGGACATCTGTGGGAGAACTGCCCAGGGCCAGGGTCTGTGCAGCCTCTCCAAACCCAGGAGCCTCTTCAGGTTGGAAATTTCTGCCAAGAAAAGTGGGCTGTGTCACACCTAAGAAATGTAACCAAGGTGAGCAAAACACTCGCGGTCCATCCTTTTTTTGGGGAAAAATATTCCCAGATCTAGCAAGTGACCTGGTGCTGAGGTGTGGAACCAAGTGTGCAACACCAGAGGGCCAGCTGTCCCCTTTTCTCTGCCACCAAAGTTATCCTGCTAGGTAGGAAGATGGGGAAAATGCCTCTTTTTATCCAAGCAGAGGTTTGGGATGCCCTTGAGCTGCCACCTGACCAAAGAACGAGGCTATTCACTTACCAGATTGTCTTTCAAGAATGACTTGGAAAGTCAGCTGGGAAGTGGGAACCATCTTATCGTGTAGGACGAGGCAGTCCATTCTGTAAACCTGACATTTCTGGTGGGATGTTTTGCTCCCCTCACTCTGGCTGAATCACAGAGGAGTCACAGCAGAACACAAACTGGACAGCCTTGGTTGGAGGAAGCGATGTGATGCAAGCCACCTCTTCTTCAAATGGTATGTTGAGGTGGGTTTACTGGTTTTTTTACTGGTTTTTATTTGCCAGTTTCACCTTTTTTTTACTGTTTTTTATTTGTCAGTTTCATCTTCTTTGCTTGTTTCTTTTGTTTGTTTGGTTGTTTTTATTTTCCTGAACAATTTGCATCCAAGCCAACTCTGGCTGTGGAAGGAACTGCATGGGATATTTGCAAAGCTGAAGAAGTGAAAATGCAAGGATACTTTATTTTCAGATTTTCCGGGGAACGTTTGGGTTATCAAAAGCTTGTTAACCTAGTTTTATTCTATTCTGTGAAGAAAAGGTTCTTCTTGGTAAAGCTGAAAGCCTCATGTCGCTCTGCTGCAACACACCTGCCAGGATGTGGAGATAACATGGTATTTCCAGCAGTATTCCAGATAATTTCTGGAAATAGATTTTTACAGCAGTAGCTGTAGATGAATATCTGCTTCTGCACCATTCTTTGCTTTGAAGCAGCTTGCACATCTGAAAACATCACCTCTACACATGAGAGAAGAGTCTGGGATGTTCATTTCCCATTAATTAAAGTGGGAATCAGATATCCAGTCTCTCAGGTTGCTGTGCAAACAAAACCATGAGGGAATCACACTTTGCAGGGCACAAAATGGGGAGCTGACAGACTGGTGGCACGTGAGCCTGTTGGAGACAGGGATCCACAGTTTGGAGTTTCCACCACCTGAAGCATAGTGGAAAAATCCCAAGCAAACAGTTCTCCCCACTAATTTTGCTGAATTTCTTGTTCCTCGAACTGATTTTCTCTCTTTGAATGATATTGATTTCCAGTGTTTCTCTAATTTATTCTTTATCGTCTTTGTTTACTTGTAATGATTATTTTGTTGTTAATTGATATTTCTGCTGTGTTCCTTAAAAGCTGATTGAAAATCAATTCAAGCCAATGGCAAACCTGTCTCTGATTTCAGTGCATTTTAAAGTTATTATTGTTATTTTCCCCCTCTTTTAGTATATCAAAAGGGAAAAATTATATAAATGAAACAGTCCTTTAAGCTGTGTAGCTCTTCCTGGAAACATTTGTATGTATGGTACCTTCCCTAAATCCTTAACACTTTGATTGTCTTTGGGTTATCAATCACACCAGTTATTTTCTTGTCTGACTTAAGAGGATTATTGGGACTGGATTTTGTACTTTGTCAGTATTACAGAGTGACACCTCCACACTCGGGGCTGGGCTGCAGCCTGGCGCTGAGCCTGCCTGGCTTCCCTCTCACTGACATCCCCTGGACATGCCACCCGCCTTGCTGCTGACAGTCTCTAGGAAATCTGTCCAGCCCAAGCAGAAAATTCAAATTAAATACCTGGGAGGCAGGGAAGGGGTGAAGGGGACAGATTTCAACCTAAGGAGCAGGCGATAAAGCGTGGTTTTTCTTTTTGGGATCCTGACAGAAATCAGATGCCTACAGCACAGAAGCTTTGATATCACCTTAACTCATGCAAGCAGGTGGAAAGCAAAAAGGTATTTCATTTTGTGTTGAACTGAGGAGTGGATCTGACGCCATTACTCCTCTGCAGAGGAGCTCGTGGGCTGTTCTTCAAAGAAGCATATTATTTGAAAGATTTCTCTGCTCCACAGGTGAGCCCACTTTCCCTTCCCGTCGTCTCTCTTGTTTTATTTACCTGTAGGGATGCACATTAGTAGATTTTGGCAGCTGTTGGACCAAGCCTTGCCTGAGGGACCAAGTGCTCTTGGGGTGTTGTGCTTGACCCCAGGCACCCAGTCTTGGTTTGTCGTGCGTCCTTCTTGAGTGAACAGGAGCAGAAGAGGCTTGAGTGAGGTTGTCTGGGGCTGTGGGACCGTGTCCATGGGGCATCTTGCAGCCCTCTGTGCCTTCCCTTTCCTCCTCCAAGTGGAAAGGAGCTCGGGTGCTGCTGGGCCCCTCTAAAGCTCCTTCAGAGAGGGTCTAACCCTGCTCATCGTGTGATCCCACCCAGGGCAGGTGCTGCCAGGCATGTCGGCAGGTCTGGTCCATCAGCCCAGGAGCTCTTCTCTTCCCTGGAATAAATATTGCAGCTTTAGCCATTTAAAACTCTCCTGCCATGGCTGGGACTGCCGTGTTAATTGAGCTGCAATTGCAGGCCCTGAAAGGCATCAGGGTTTGTTTAGAGTTGCTATTAGTTTTTCTGGGGTTGCAGAGAAGGCTTGCATGGAAATTGAGCCCATTATGTATTTGGGTCTTGCTTAACGAGATGCAGTGCAAAAGGCACTCCATTACTTTGGAACTAGAGGCTTTGCCTTCTTTCCAAGATTGATTTTTATTTCACAAATTATTACTGCATGGATTAATGATCTCTCTGCATGCAAACGCTCTCGGCTGCTACCCAGGTACATTAACCTTTCATAGAACAAAGAATTCCTCCTCCACAATGTTGCTTTGACCAAAGAATTTCTCTTCTAGGTGCTGCATATTAAACACATGGGCATCACCTCCTTGCTCTTCCCAACCATACAGGATCTGGATTTAGAAATTTTGGACCTGTGTGTGTGAACCTCCTCTAGGTGTTATCTTCTTCACTGGACCACTACACACTCCAGGTGCTCAAGGGAAAAGTTGTAGGCTGTAATTAATAAGAGAATAGTTGGTACTAACAAAGTGTTTTTGGAGCGCTCAGGCACTCCCAAACAGGAAAAGGTTACAGTTCACTGTCATGCAAACTGGGACTTGGAGGTGGAAAATAATGTGTCCATGAAGGCCCCAGAGAGAAGAGTCCAGACTCGTGAAGCTCATCTCCATCCTTGTAAGATAAAGCAACACAGTTCTGTTAACAGAAGCTGTTTCCCTGAACCCTGATGTGCTGAGATTTCTACAAGGATGTGCTCGAGATGTAAGCTCATAATAAAGGGGTCCATCCTGCAGCAGCCTGTGCAATGAGGGTGATCATGTATACCCCAAATAGGACACAGGACAAAGGGGAACGGCTTTAAATTGCTAAAGGGCAGGGTGAGAAGGGATATTGAGAAGGAATTGCTGGCTGGGAGGGTGGGCAGGCCCTGGCCCAGGGCACCCAGAGCAGCTGTGGCTGCCCCTGGATCCCTGGAGGTGTCCAAGGCCAGGCTGGATGGGGCTTGGAGCAGCCTGGTCTAATGTCCCTGCCCACTGCAGGGCATTAGACTACATGGCTTTTAAGGTCCTTTCCAACCCAAACCATTCTGTGATTCTGTGATTCTATTTAAGCTGTTGTAGAGATGTGGATTATTTTATTATTTATGTTAACCGACATCCTTAGTCCAGTTCCCTCCCGGTCATTCTGTCGTGGCAGCATGCTCATTTAGAATTGAAAACTGGGCTCTGCTGGCAGATTGCTGCCTGCTCTCAGTAAATAGCATGAAATGTAGCCAGCTTTGCTGTATTTGTGAAACTTTCCCCACAGCTCTAATTATGCCTGGGTAGTACTAACATTTAGTCAGCTTAAATTATTAAACTCTTGCAGCCCCCGCAGGTAAAAACCTGTTTAATTAATGACTGATTAGTTAAATCATTATGTGTTCTGATATGAATCACAATAATTTTTATAGACCGTATTATCATTTTAAAGGCATGCTAATTTATTGAAGGATTCTTTTTCTTAAAAGGAACAGAAATAGGTGTACCTGAGAGTTTAGGATAAACTCCTTTATTAAGGACAAATGATATCAGGAGAAATCCTGCATAGAAAGATATTCCCTAGACAATGCTGAATGATCTTTACTACATCTGGAACCTGGAGATGCTTAGACTCTAGAGAAAGAGTCCTTCAGATCTGGACATTTTTATGTTCAAACTTACATTTTTATTTATTTCCCCATTTGGAGGGCAAATCCTGGCACAACTGCGCAGATTTCTGAGGTTTCCAGCACTGCCAGCAAGAGCAGAGCTGGTGTTCCCTTTCCATCATTGTCCTGCTGCCCACCAGAGCTCCTGCCTCAGGCAGCAGAGCCCCGTGTTCAGTGCAAGTGGCTTTCAGCATCAGTCTGGAATAAAATGAGGCATTGCTGGGATTCAGCCAGGTAGCTTGTAGCTCCTGCCAAACCATGCTGGTCCATGGCCCCATGACACCTTGCAGGAGTGGACTGGCTTGCCCAGCTGTTATCCTTGCTGGCATATGACCCTGCAAGCTGAAGGATTGGCTGATGCAACCTTTGGCTGTGACCCCAAGGCTGGAATCTGATCCTGATGGGGCAAATGCCAGGGGTTACAGCTGTGCCAGAAGAATAAATAAATGAATAAATAAATAAATGCAAATAAATAATATATATATTTATAATAAACATACACACACACACACATATATATATAATAAACCTCAAACCTCTTTTTCTCAAGGATCTCCACGACACCTTCCACCACGAATCCTGGCACACCACTGCCCTCAGATCACATTCAGGTGCTCAGACACCTTACATCTCCAGGTTACTGATGAAGGTATTATCAGACACCAGAAAGTTGTCTCTGACAACAATAATTTCTGTGAGGACTACAAATTCCTTCAGAAGACTTGATTCAGCTAAGCTTTGACAACTCACAGCAAAATGGTGGCATTATCTGTCAGACTTTTCCCTCTGAGCCACACTTGCTGTGATAGAGATAGTCTCCTTTTCCAGGAAGCAAATATATTTGACTGTTGGGAAGCAGAGATATACAAGAGGTCTTACATCAAATCTGAATGCTGCTCTCTGAACAAGGAGGACTGTGGCCACACTCTTTCAGAAGCTGACAGAAACACCCATTTTCATTTTGAGTGGGAGCAGTGGGCACAAGCAGCAAACTTCCCATCCTCAAAACCCCATGACCATCACCAAGAACCTGAAACCATGCACTGATAGCCTTATTTTCCAAGGCACAGCTATGCTTGGCCTCCTGGGAGCTGCAACAGCCAGATTTGCAAAATCAGGTGAAATTATGCTGTTTCTTGATCGTGTAGAAGTTGAGTTCATTTTCTCACTAGAGCCTGAATGGATCTGGTTGTCCCGAGCACAGCAAAATGAGGAGCCTCCAATGCAATGACCTTGGGGGTGGCCTGCAAGCAGGGTGCACACTTTGACAAGAGGTGTAGGGCAAATTCAGGTGAATTCAAAGGAATTTCAGCTCCTTGCCCAGCTGAAGGCGTCTGTGCTCTCCCAGCAGCCGTCAGGAACTTCCAGGGGAGCCAACAGGAAGAGTCGGCTCTTGCTGGCTGGCTGGGTGGACATACCTAACATATCATGTTGTGTTGACTCACTGCAGAAATCTAGGATGGCACTCACAAAAAGGAAAGGAGAAGGAAAAAAAAAAAAGGTTATTTTGAGCTGAATGCTCTCACAGAAACACAATGCACTGCGACACTGCTCACTTCCCTTTGGTTTGCCTAAGCACTGCAGCTAAACATTGCCAACAAACACACTCCAAAGAGAAGACATGGCTTGCTTGCTCTTTTTTTTTTTTTTTTTTTTTTTTTAGATCTCTGCTTTTCTCTCCCTCTTTTCCTATCATATTGAATCATCAGGGTGTGAAATATAATAAAGCACTGTACCATTCAATCTGTCGGCTGTACCTTACAGGTGTACTCCAGGTAAATATCCCCTTGGCTGGTGAAAAATGAGCTTACCTGAAACAGATGACTTTGATGAACTTCAGTAGCTGGGCCTCTATCACTCTTTTCCAATTGGCTTCCCCAGCAAAGCATGGTTACCCCACACAAATTTGTCTTACTGAAGGAAAGATATTCTCTAATTCACTTTGTTCCCAGAGACTTGCCCCCCTCGCTGATGTCTTCACTTCATCTGGCATTTCATAAAAGCATAAATGGCAGGGCTTGTCAGCTCTTCCACTGGGCGACTTGGGGAAATAAATTAATTATTTACCAGCCTATCGCACGCCCCATTGCTTTGATAAAACTGGAATATAAATAAAAATGACCATGTATTAAAAGGTGCCATTTGCTGGATGCAGCAGTGGCAGGTCCAGGATCACAGCAGAAGCTCTTTCTTCCCCCCACTGCCCTCCCCAGGCAGTCCCTGCTCGCTGCCAAGCAGGGGCTGACAGCAGGAACAAAGCAGTGACCTATGCAGATAAGACCCCTGTACCTGCAAGGGCTTTCACTGCTCACCATTTTAATTTTAGATAAGTCCTGCTCTCAAAAACAAGAACATCTAGAAGATTAGGTTCTGCCTGACTTGCAGTAATCCAGGGAAGCCATTCCAAGTGGTTTGGAGGTTTCTTTTCTTTGATGGCTCTTTGCTGATTTCTAGTTTTATTTGTTAGGTTTTTATTCTTTTCTCAGACAGACCTCTCAAGAGGGCAGGGAAAGGCCAGGAAAGTCCTGGGGGTGGCTGGGAGCAGAGAGATGTTGTTGAGGGCAGTGCATCCTCAAAGGGAAAGTCAGAAACCTGCTCCTTCTGCAAGCCCAGAGGGTGCAGGCCAGGATGTAGAGTGAGGTATTTTCTCCACTTTTTATTTCAACAATTCATTTGGGCGAAAACACACTGTGATTTCCTGAGTAAGACTGTGATTTGGGGAATACCTGAGGTAGTTTCTCTTTCTGCCTGAGTATTTTTAAAAGTCTGCTTGAGGAGTACAGAAAACCTCACACATTACAAGAGGGATTGGCTGGTTGTGGGGTAGGGAATGACCTTTCCACTGAAGAATCATTTTGTTCATCATTAATTGTCATTTGCAGTAGAATGTACTGCTTTTCCTCTTTAAATGACTTACAAAAGTTAATTACTTCATCCTTAGAGGCCTTTAAGAGGGACAAATACACTATGTCCTTTTGTTGACTGGAAAAAGTGAAGGTGATGACAAGACCTGTCCACAACTGTGAAACCATGAGTTTTAAAGCCTTAGGTAATTGCACTGGTCACAACACCCATCCTGATTCTGTGACTGCATTTCCCTCTCAATGCTCTTGTTGCTGCTTTTGGTTCTCATCTCTCACAGAATAAAAGACTTTATGGATTTTACTCCTTCATTTCTCTCACCCAGATGGGTAAGAGAAGGAACGTGAGGCTGTGGGCATCTGAGTTTGCTTCTTTCCCAAACTGGAATCTTTGGGGTAGTGGACTGTCTTTTCTAGATATGCAGAGATGCTGAGAGAGCTTGACAGGCTGGGTCAAAAGGTGAAGCATTTTGAGGTGGGAGACCCCTTTTTACCCCATCTTTTCTAGATTTGCAAAGAAGCAAACTCTGTTTCACTGAGTGCTTGAAAAGGTAGAGCAACAAGGCTGCTAATGGGGCTGCACAGGAGTTTGTGCATGAAGGCACCAACTTATTTTGGAAGATACAGAAAAGGCAGGATGCTAAAGGATGCCCAGAGGAGACCTTCCTAAAACAATCAGAGCATAAGCAAGGTTATTATATCTACTTAAAAATTAAGTGCTCTGTAAGGTGGCCAGGCATGATATTTAAGGCCATTCCTTTATAAACTTGTGCAGAGCCCCAGTAGGCCCAAACCATTAAGCAGAGCTTCCCCAGGACCAGAAATAACCTCACTAATCTCAAAAGTTCCCTTCTCACTGAATTCACTGCTGTTCTGAGTGAATTCAACATTTCACTTTCACTCTTACTGTTTTTCATTCTGCAAAGCAGCGGGCAGGGAACAGAAGCCACAACTCTACTCAGACTTGAATGATTACAGCAAAACTCTTTTCTGGTTTGGGTTCTTTTTTTTTTTTCCTGGTCATCATGGAATGGATTAATCTGAAACCACAGCCCAAACGAGGATATGTTTTAAAAAGCTTCAGAGCAGAATTGCACTCATGTTCAGTGCCTCAGCTTTTTGTTTCAGGCCAGGGTTTATTTGTGTCCTCCTCCTTCTTCCTCCATTTTTTTCTAAATCGTACCATCAAGTAGTAAAAGCACCATCCATGTTTCAGATGCATGCAAAATAAACTACAGAAGGAAAGTGGCAGATAAATTTAACGAGCATTAAAGTTATATATAATTTAAATATGTATAAAATTATTTGGTATATCGATTAGAAAATGGGCTGTTGACCATTTAAAGGCAACAATCAATTTCATAGTTCACAGGTCAGGTCAAGTTTCATTCTAATGATCTAAAAAACCAAATAGCATTAGGAGATAATGAACTCCACAGGATTACAGATGTGATCTATAGCTCTGCTGTGGCACAAGAACCAGCAAATGAGAGAGGGCATCATCTGAAGTGCCCTGGCCTCCACAGACAAAAACCATGTTTTTATAACTTGGCAAGGTGTCAATTTATGATGTAATCAAAGGCAGAGGATGAAATTACTCTGCTCCTAAAACCCCACATGGTTAGGCTCAATGACATCAATGAGCAAGGGAGGTAGATCCCCATTAATGTGGTCTACAAAGTTATCTTCCCTGTTCTGGTAAGTGAGCATCAGGCATACCCACCCTGTTAATCAAAGGGAGCTGATAGCCCTCCCTGCTCCCACCAAGGGCTTGGTTTACACCATGGAAATGCTGCAGGGCTGCTCCTGGGGCACTGCTGTGCAGCAGAGGAGCAGCTTCTCCAAATCCCAGCAAGGGAAGAAGGAAAAAGAAATCTGTGCGTAGAGAGGGAGATGAATTTGTGTCCATTTCCATGTAAATATGCAGATCTCTCATGTGTACATGTAAGGGCAAGCATATTTTCATCGGGATGTGGAAGAAAGAGGACATTTGAGCTTTTAATAAGAGAAGAAAGGGTCAGTGACTTTTGAAATGCCTGCTATACACCTTCACAAAATCAGAGTTGTTAGGTTTGGAAGGGACCCTTAGGGATCATCCAGTCCAAACTGCCTGCCAAGGCAGGGTGACCCAGAGCAGGTCACACAGGAATGCGTCCAGGTGGGTTTGGAATGTCTCCAGAAAGGGAGAATCCATGGCCTCCCTGGGCAGCTGCTCCAGGGTTTTGCCACCCCCAACATAAAAAAGTTCTTCCTCATCTGGAGGTGAAACTGCTTGTGCTTTAGTTTATGGCCATTTGAGGGTATTTTGCTGTTATTTTGAGAAAATTGCTGGTTTTCTGAAGAACCATTATCTTTTGGCCTGTGTCTTAAATTTTCACATTAATTTATCCTGGAGGAGACTCGGCAGTGACTTTTCACTCTCTACAACCCCCTGAAAGGAGGTGTTTGCCTCCTCCTGCCAGGTAACCAGTGACAGGACAAGAGGACACAGCCTGAAGCTGCACCACGGGAGCTTTATGTTGGATATCAGGAGGAATTCCCCCATGGAAGGGGTGGTCAGGCATTGGAAGGGGCTGCCCAGGGAGGTGTTGGAGTCCCCATCCCTGGAGGTGTCCAAGGAAGGCCTGGACATGGCACTGAGTGCTCTGGGCTGGTGACAAGGTGGGGATTGGCCACAGGTTGGACTCAATGGGCTTGGGGGGCTTTTCCAACCTCAGTGACTCTGTGATTCTGTAAATCTTCAGTCCATATCTTCTGAACCACATGACCAGAACTTTTTTATCCTTACTTTTTGCTTTGCCTCAAAATTTGAAAGGAGTACAAAATCCACCTGGATTTGGGGCTGGGATGGGCTGGTTTTAAATCCAGGCACGATACTTACGTAATCTCAGTATCCCATTTCCACCTCTGGTTTGGACGCATAAGAAACTTGGCACTTTCTGAGAGGGTGCCTGAAATGTGGGGTAATCTTGAAGAAAGATGAGGCAAGACTCCTCTGAGTGTCCATTAGATAGAAGCAAAGGAGGAAACTCCAGTTTTATCAAGTGGACTTGTGAAAGATTTTCCACCTTTTTAATCGTGAAGGTGCCTTGAGCACCCTTGAGCATCTTGGATGGCAGTCAGTGCCTGCGTTTCAGCAGCTGGGTCCCACTGTAAATGTTTGTGCAGACTCTATCAGCTGGGCATATGACTTTTTTGTCTTTGCAATCAGCCCACATTGCTGCCTTGAGCTTCTTTAAACAGCATTCACTTCCACACTGCTGTGTCTGCTCGGCTGTTGCGGCGTTAATGGACTTACTTGGATTATGAATTGGGCTCATTAGACTTATTTTCTTCTTTAATATAATGAGTGTGTAAGCACTAAACTAAGAGGCATAAAACTTTGATAAATGAGAAAATTGGATAATTGCACAGCATCAGTGCTGTGCTCGTAGGAGCCTTCTTAAAAAAAAAAAAAAAGAAGGAAGAGGGAGAAAGACAGAAGGGATGCAGGTGAAACAGGGAAATAAAAGTATCTAGAATGAGCCCTCAGCATCATCATATGCTCTTCTTGCATATCAGAATGGGTCAGTTTGGCTGGGATATAGGACCCTCAAGTAACAACCCAAAGCATTTATGTTGAAGGGGGTGAGACACTGGTGCAGGTTGCCTAGAGAGGTGGTGGGTCCTCATCTCTGGAAATATTCAAAATCAGACTGGGTGAGGCTTGGAGCAACCCGGTCTAGTTGTTTTTGGACTAAATGACTTTTAAAGGCCCCTTCCAATTTAAACCATTTGGTGATTTTGTGATTTCAACCCAGTTTTTACCCCTCTTAGTGGTAAGGACACACAGGCTGCTCCAGGTCAGCACATCCCATAAGCATATGATGAATAACTAAGCATGGATGAATTCACATATGTACTCAATTCAACATGGGGGTTAGAAAAGATGGCTTTTCTGGTCCCTTCTAACAAAAACTATCCTGTGAGAATGATCTTGTACATCCAGAATTCCTACAGATCCTCAAGCAAATGGATAAATGAAGAATCAGCCCAAACCTCTTTCCTGACAGAAGCAAAAAAATACAGAGAAAACAAGAATCCCAAAAGCAAAGAGAAAGCAAAGAAACTGAAGAGGGTGAACCTACAATATGTGTTTTCAGAGCCAATCTACCTATGAATGACCCTGCCAAAAACCTTAGGCAAAAATGTGCTTCAGCTTATTGCAGCACAACATCAAGAAACCAGTCCCGTGAAGCTGTGCTGTTCAAGGCAGTCCTGGATCACTGCTTATCTATTCTAATAGGCAAGAAATACAATGCCTAAATTATAATTACGTACTGTACACAGCAGTGTTAGCAAAATAACATGATGTTTGGTACATTTCCCATCATCTTCTTAGGAGGTATAGTGTGCTGCAGGTTTGTAACAATCTTCTGTTTCCTCACCTCATTAATCTCCCGAAGTGGAGAGAGAGCAATACAAGCAGAGGGAGCCCAGAAATGTATGTACATTACCGAATTAACCAGGCATGTAATTAGTGCTCAGGTGCTTAGTCAAGGAAGAAACATGCAGGATTATTTAGATTTGGATTTAACACCCCAAAGTTTGAATAGTGGAGGTGGGCTGTATGAGTTTTTCAATCAGCCGCTCCAGCTGTGCTGGAGAAATAGGGATTTGTGCCCTTCTTTCTGCCTCTGGCATTGTGCTGTTTCCCAGTCTTGCTCTTATTTATGGGAATATATGAAAGTGAAGCATGCAGCATGTCACAGTCCACCCTGAAAATGGGGACACACCTCTGTCCACCCAAGGACACGGACAATGCTGCTCACCCCAGTAATAGAGTCTGGAATGACCCAGTAATACTTGAATCCTTCTCTTCTGGCAATAAGAAACGCAGTGAGGATGAGGCTGGGGTTTATTTTCACATGTTCTAGAGGGCTTCTGCTTTACCAGGGTAAATTATCTCTGTTGTGGTACCTTCTGATTGACACCTCATGAGAATATCCTGCTTTAAGTGCATTTAGATTCCACGGGGACCTGAAGGCAGATGAGTTCTGCTCGTCCCACAGGGCAGCCACATAATTTCCTAGGCATGCCCTGGGATGCTGGGTGTGTGATCCAGCTTGACACTGAGCTTGCCCTGCTATGAACTGCATTTTGGGCTCAGCAACACCCTCTGTTTCTACCTCGTGTCTGGTGAACATTTGCAATCTCAGCCTGAACCACATTGAGTAGAACTGGCCACAGTGTGCATCCCAATCCACAGAAACCACCAAAAGCAGGGAATCATAACAAAGTTTGGGTTGCAAGGGCCTTTTAAAGTTTTCTTCATTCCATGGGCAGAGACACCTTCCAGTATCCCAGGCTGTTCCAACCCACATCCAACCTGGCCTTGGACACTTCCAGGGATCCAGGGGCAGCCACAGCTTCTCTGGGAAACCTGTGCCAGTGTCTCACCTCCCTCATTGTGAAAAGCCTCTTCCTTGTTTCTCATCTAAATCAACCCTCCTTCAGTTTAAAACCATCACACCTTGTCCTGTTGCAACCAGCTCTGCCAAAAAGTTTGTTCCCTTCTTTCTTGTAAGCACCATTTAAGTACTAAAATATCACCATAAGGTGTCCCTGGAGTCTTCTCTGGTGCAGCTGAGCAGCCCCAGCTGTGCCAGGCTGGCTCCAGAGCAGAGGGGCTCCAGCCCTGGCAGCATCTCCGGGGCCTCCTCTGCACTGGCTGCAGCAGCTCCAGCTCCTTGTGCTGCTGGAGCCAGGGCTGGGGCAGCTCTGCAGGTGGCTCTCACCTGAGCCCAGGGGCACAGGGCCAGGATCCCCTCCCTTGACCTCCTGCCCACACCTGAATAGCCAGCTGTGCCCCATAACTCATTTCCAAGCCTTTTCTAGCCCAGCTTTCACTGCTCCCAGGCCACCTCCTCAATCCATCTTCTGGATCCCCACATTTTGACACCATCCTGTTGCAGGCACAGGGCTCTGCGTGCATTTTCATGCTGGCCTGGATAAAGCGCAGTGAGAAGCTGAATTGCAAATGGTAGCCTTGAGTTACATTTATGTAAACACCACCGGAAAGCAGAGATAAGGGAACGTGGCACGTTCCTGCAGATCAGCTCGCTGGGGTTATTTGCTGCTCGTTGCTGGTGAATGAGAGCGAGGGCTCCCTGGAACAGCAGCACGATGATAAAATTGTGATGAAAATACTTTCTGTATTGCTTTTCATTGAAATATTGCCCCTTGGCGGGAAGCAGATTGGTAACATCAGCCAGCAGGAGTAGAAAGTGGGTCTTAACATCCTGTAAGCTCATCATGGCAAACTCAGGCCGTGATGTGTTTGGTGAACAGCCCTCATGTGCTTAATTTTGAAAGTTCAGAGAGAGGTTTGGCTGGAGTAGTAAAGGAAATGTACATCTGTGAAATGCAGAATTTGTAGGAACAGGCTTTTGTTACGCAAAAGACATCCAAGACTGTCAAGAAAACAAGGTAGAATCCATTAAAACACAGTAGCATAAATATTTCTCCCACAAAATATATTGTATTTTCCTAGAAGTGTGCACAGAAAACTTCTGGGGGTTGTTCTAAGTCCATGTCTAGGAATTCAGTTACATATTTGGGAAAAATGGTGTTAATGACAAATCTCAAGGCAAACTTTAAATTATGAAGACCTTTTCCAGTGCAGGATTTGTTATGGCTCCAACATGCATCAAATGATCTGTGCACACACAGGTACATAACGCACATTCCCCACAACGACCTGATAAAAATAATTCAAAGCAGCTAGAATAAAAATAAGGCCTAAATAAATGATGATCACATGAATCTGGCTAAACTTCCACCATTGATAACCTCAGTTATAATCACAGTATATCTACTTTCCTTCACCTGCCTCTCATTAGAAGTATTTCTGCTAAAGTCAGGTTTAATTTGAATTCTGATTTTATTTTTATTCTTATTTTTATTTCTTATGTAGAGACAAGGCAGTGGGGGACTCCTAGGGTGTAATTCCAGGGCAAAACCCTTGCCTCATGCTTATGCTCTCAAATCTTTCCTCCTCTGCTGGTAAAACAAGCAGGATTAGCACACGCTAAGACCAGTGGAGATAATAATTACACTGGCTATGAGTGAACTCCAGAACCACGGAATAAATCCCCAAACAATTATTAAAATGGCTCAATGCATTACACAAATTGGAAAAGACTGGGACATTTTTGGGAGGGGCGAAGGGAGGCAAGACACATTATTTAAGTGTTCTTGTAAGCCTTCTAAGATATTAATGTTGCAAAGCTTCTTATGAATATTTAAGAACATAAAATGGAGATACACTTCAGCCCAGCATTACCACAGAAGCCTGTAATACAGTTGAGTCCACTTAAGAAGGCAATATCTGACATCCATGACAGATTTAAACATGATAAGGCAAAGGTCATGTTTATAGCTGAAAAGTCCATGCAAACTAGTTAAATATTACTGCAGTTAGCCCTGTTATAGTTATTTTAATGTATTGATATATGCGTTTATAGAATTTCCTTAAAGATTCAACTTTGCCTCCAGGTGCCTGTACTTTTGGAAACACTAAAAAATACTTATTATTAAATTATTTGATGTTTTATGGAGAAAGAACAAGTACCTTGTGTTAAAAAGGAAAAGATCTTTATTTCTTCCTATAATAGGAGCTGCCTGAGAGATAGTCCCTAATGTTGGTACCACTAGGACTGATTTCAGCAGAATTTTCATAGGAAAATGTTTTATTTGAGTAAAGGAATGGGTGCCAAAATTTGTCTTCAGAGACACTATAACATTCATAAAACCTAAGGCAAAATTTTTTTACCTCACATAACATTTTTTCCTCAGTTCTGAAAGAAAAATTTTCCTAGAATCATAGGCTCATAGAATACAATTAAAGAAATTATTTTAATTTATCAAGTTTAGATTTTGATTAATTTTCTTCTTTTTCAGTGGGTGCCTACCCTTAGAGAAACATAAAATTTTTCTAACTAACTGTGATATTCAAAATGACTAAATCTTTGTGTCTATTTAAAATACCCACCGGGATATTCCTGTTTTACAGACTGATCAAAATAATTGTGATTATGGAAATTTTTAATATTCCCTTCAGCAAAAGTGATTCCAACTGTCCAAGGAAAATTGGATGACTTTGTATTTTTTTCCTTTTTTTTTTTCCTTCTTTTTTCTTTTTTTTTTTTGTTGTTTTTTTTTTTTTTTTAAATGAGAAATAAAATTCAAAACTAAAGGATCAAAATCAGGAGTGGCCTCTGAAAAAGAGAAGAAATATGAACAAAGCTGTTGTATTTTACAGGAAACGTGACTGTAAGAGAGCTTTATAAACAGCAGATGGCTCCCATATAGAAGAGGCTGAGCAATCTGAGCAAACAATAATCAACATGAAAAAGCAAAGCTGAGTTTGACACACGGGGAAATTTAAGACACTGAAATTAAAAGATATATTGGAACATACTGTAAAGAAAGATAGAAATGTGTCTGGTTTGGTTGTCTGGGTCTTGGTGGCTCCTCGGGTTGGCATGAATATTTATGTGGTGGAAATCTTTGTGGTGTAAGGCTGTACCTGCTGCCCACACAGGTCATGGGAGTGCCCCAGGGCTTTGCTTTGATTTCCCATCACCTGTGCATCTACAGATTATTCAGAGGTGAGTACTGAGTCATGGTTTAGGACAGCCCTGGTGCTCTGGTTGGGATGTAGAGCTGCTGTCAGCACAGATAATCTCTTGTGCATGGCTCCTCCAGTCACTTCTCTCCCTCTGAGGTATCAGTTTCTCCCTGGGTAATATGTCCATGGATGATGTAACGGAATCCTGGAATGGTTTGGGTTGGAAGGGACATTAAAGACCATCTCACACAACCCCCTGCCATGGGCAGGGACACCTCCCACTGTCCCAGGCTGCTCCAAGCCCCATCCAGCCTGGCCTTGGGCTCTTCCAGGGATCCAGGGACAGCTCCAGCTGCTCTGGGCACCCTGGGCCAGGGCCTGCCCACCCTCACAGGGAACAGTTCACTCCTATCATCCAATCTAAATCTCCCCTCCTTTCATATAAGGCTGTTCCCCCTAGTCCTGTCACTGTCTCTCTCTGTAAGACTCTATCCTATTAGAAGTAGTTTTATTCAATATTAAATATCTTAGTAAGAAGAGAGTATTAAGGCAGGCAGTTTCTATCAGATTTTTTCCTGAAAAAAATAAAAAGATGGAATGTGCAGGAAAAAAACTTAGTTTTGTCTCAGTGGTTGTCTTCTGTACAGACCCATTCAGCCACTGACTAGAAGTAGCTGAACAGCTTATATTTATTGACATTTTACAGTGGTTTTTCCAAGGACCCAAGGAAATTTCAGGTGACTAACTGGGGTATCACATGCACAGCTATCATACCAGGCTGGTTCCAGAATGCTCTGTTTGTCCCATATTTACTGCAAGATTTCCAGCACATGCATTTTTACGTGATTTTTTAAGACTACACAGAGACAAAGAAGTAAAAAATAATTATGGAAGGCAGGAATAGTAGAGAGGAGGAAGGGCAGAGTGGAGAGGGGAGTGGGGATAGAGAGGTTGGTTTCTCCCCTTTCCAGGCTAACCTCCTATAGGGAAGTGTAATGAACCAGTTCCACAGAAGTGTCCCAATTGGGCTCCTATTTTTCCAGGGTTTGCTGGGGACTGTGTGTGATCCTTTACTTCACACTCAGATGCACTGGTCTATTAGGGCAGTCTCTGTGCTGTGGGATGAAGGATTTATTTTACCAACATAGCAATAAAAGTAGTGTTTTGCAACCAGTAAAGCACTGAGGAAGCACTTGCTCCTTTGGTCTGGCAAGTAGTTGTGCTCCCTGAAGATGTGACCTGCTCCTCAGGTGACCATGTTAAAGTAGAGGCCCTCCTGTGACTTGGTCTTTTCCAGCTTTGTTATCAGCCCAAAGGCTGGAAATGATAGTGACTGAAACAGATGTATGAGAATTGTTCCCTCCTTTTAAGCTCTGATTCAGTTCAGTAGGAGCAGAGTTAATTTTGTACGACTGAAATAAATGAGATGGAAGGTCACAGAGCTAAATGTTTTCCACAGCCCCCTACCCTGCATTGCTCCATTTCACTGTGTGCCTAGGATGTTAGTTTCCTGTTTTTCCTCCTATTTTGACTTCTTAAGTTTGTGCCACTAGGGATCAATAGGAATCTGTATTTTGTAGCTGCTGTCTTGGAGAAATAATACAATTTGCCTCAAAACCTAGAGTGCATTCCAGCCCAGACTACAGAGATAGCACAACTGAAATAAAATCCTTGTGTCCATTCTTTTCTTTTATTAAGACACTCTGTAAGGTAGAAAAAGTCCCTATTCAACATTTCTCCTTTAGGATGCTAGAGATTATCAGGTGTTTTTACCCTCTGATTCCAGAGGTTTAAGTGTGTCTTGTGAATACCAGGGTAGAAATGCACGAATGATATATTATTTCTGTAGCCAGTTACAGGCATAATTCTTGGGGAGAAGAGGGAATTAAACCAAAACAGAGTTATAGAATGGTTTGGATTGGAAGGGGCATTAGATGCCATCTATTTCCAACCTCCCTGTCATGGGCAGGAATATATCATTGCCATATGTAAATATAGTTTCCGAGGACCAACATTTCTTCACATTTCTACAGGAGAGGAGCCTCTTGGCTAAGTCCTTGTCTGTAGTGGGAGGCTGCCACATAAACACAGGTGAGGCAGGAGGTGCAAAACCTCTCTTTGCAAAGCCAAATGCCATATCCACTAAATAATCAGAGCCAAGCCTATGCTTGGTGCTTAAATTCTTTGGTGTACAGGGTTTCCTTCTGGTTTTGGTGGTTTCATAGCTTTCATTAAGAGGTAAACAAGATCTAAAGAGCAAGACTCAAGGAACACATTTGGATAGAGTATTTGCCTATATGCCACCAAATGTTGCATCCACACAGGTTATTGCTGCCAGAAGCTAGTCTAGAGAAAAGGAATCAGTCACACTTTTGGTACCATCCTATCTATTCCTTGACCTCTTAATCAGGCACAGACAGTAATTATTTGTTGCGGTGACCAGACAACTCATTGGCTGGTCTGATGGTCTTTTAAAATGAGGTTAGTTAATCTTTCCCACTGTCACTGTGTACTGAAACCTGTTGACAGGGGAATTAGGGAACTGAAAATCTGTGTGTTTACAAAGGATTAGCATTAAAAACCTCCTCTGAGGACTGAAGCATCTTCTGCTTAGTAGAAAGTCTGAGCAGTGTGGGAGCTAGGAGCCATCACTTTTCAGTCAGAGAAGAAAACATCTCTGGAGTGCAACCTTACACCTATTTAATCATAAAATCCTTCAGTATCCTTTATTCACACTACACTGAGACATTGAAAGTCTAGGGCTTGGAGCTCAACTGTCTCGTTCCAAGCTTTCCCAATTGCAAATTAGTTGTGCTTTACTTTCCAAGCTGATTTTCCTCACAATGTCGCCTTGGTGTCTGATCCAAGCCCTGCTGACATAAATGGGAACCTTTCCATGGACTTTAATAGTTTTTGGATGAGGCCTTAGCTATCTCTGCAGCTATTAAGAGAGGCACAAGTTGTGGAATGAAGTGCGGGTGTTTTTGCTGCTGGGAGGAAGACCTTGTACTGTATTTAATGTTCTTTAATTAATTGAGTCCCGAGGTATAGAGTGGGCTTATGTTCCCAGAAAATGCATTAGGGTAACGCAGCACCTTCCATTTGCAGCAATCCAAACACAATATTAAAGTTTATGTTTATTGAACAAGCTCCAGGAATCCACGTGCAGGAGCGCTTCACCTTCCAGTGGAATGCAGTTCCTCCTTTGGAGTGAAATGAAGGAATCACTTCATGAGGACAGGAAAGGAGTGAAGCAAAAGGTATGAAACACCAGTGAAAGCATCAGGTTTCTTATGTGAGCTGTCAGCAAAGGACCAATGCCACAAATGTGGCCAGAATTTTCCCAGTGTCTTGACCTTGCTGTCGTGTTGTGAGGGCTTTGTGCAGCTGCAGTGCCCCGTGGTCAGTCCAACACACCCCACCTCCAACAGCAGAGCATCTTCATGTTACACTGGAAAACTTAGGCCAGGTGCCCACACTTCTGAAGCTAAATAGTCAGGGCCAACCTGGCAGCCTGGGGTGTCTTCCCAGTCAATGGAATGACATGGCTTTCTGAAGAGTGACTCAATTTGGTTGGGTAAATCTGGCCCTGAAGTTGCCTCTTTCTCTTTGCTGACTGGCAGAGAGCCCAGCTGACTGGTCTGAGGTGTCATTCAGGTGTGAAAATGGGATTAATCCCACCTTCAGCTAATGAAGTCTTGTGGGAAGCCTGCCTCAAGCTTCTTTGGTGCTGCCAGTTCTGCCTCACTTTGGCACTTTGAGTGCTCAGAGTATTCATTAAATACTCCTGAAACTTTGAGTGAGAGGAGAGGCTTGGCTTTGGAAATCTGTAGGAAAAGAGAAAATCCACAGGTTTAAAAAGGAGGAACCAATTTCTGCATTGTCAAAAATCTTTTATGGACTCAGAATAACAACAGCAGAAGAAGATGACCTTGAGTGGCTCAAGGAGTCTATGAGGAAAGGAGTGGGGTGTGCTCCCAGAAGGACACAAGAGCTGGAACAAGGAGGGTAGGGAAAACCTGGGAAAACCTGCATAGGAAAAACAGGATGGGGGATGGCTGCGGGATGGCTGAGAAAGCAGCTGGAAAACAGTGCAGACCAACCTGTGCAGGAGGAATTGGGAGACTGGGGGAAGCAGATGGAGGGCAGCAGAGGGTTTGGGGGCATTTAGCCATGGGCATGGGCAAAACAGATATTACTGAGATAAACTGACACGAGGAGAGCTTTTTGAGGCTGTAAACCTTGGTTAGGAGGAGTCCAGCCCCCACAGAGCATTTCTGCAGGTGTTAATGGCTGCTTTGGTGGGGAAGAGCACCCCATAATTTAGCTTGTGCTAAGATATGTTAGAAGACCAGTTAATCAGATTAGAAATGTATTTCCTTGTACAGAACAATCCAGACACCCGTGCTCAGTGATATTTATTGCAAAGTCAGAAAGTCATTAGGTGGCAGAGTTCAGATTTCCAAGTGCATGTTTGGTATATACAAGTCAATATGTTTTTGTTTTTTTTCTTAATTTAACTTCTTGATTGACTTATTATGTACATTGGCACTTTTAAGAGCTTCAAATAAAACACAGTGAGAGTTCAGAACAAATGTAAATGGCCTAAAAGAAAAGGAAAAAAAAATCCTATAATCTTTTTTAATGGCTATAAAACGTGGGAAGGATATATCATAAGCTCCCCGCATGGGGTCCTTGTCTGCGTTCAATCCAGTATTGTAATTTAGACATGACTTTTTATTTAATTTCTGACTGAGAAAGGGAAATTAGAAAACAACATTATCTCAGCTGCTCCGTTATAATGAACAATATTTCACAGTGCCAGTATAAGTTACCTTAAGAACTTATTTTATGAGACAAACATTGGCTGAATTCCACAAACAACTGGGTTTTCTGGTGTCTTTTGTCTGCTGAAGAACCCAAACTTAAGTAAGGTTTTTAATTGTAAATAAAGCCGTCGTTAGAGTGACGTGTGTGCTACACGGGTGTAACATGTGGACCTCTGCAGGGATGGAAGTGGTGGTGGAAGGCTCTGGGTTAGAACCAGGGAATTAATTCCTGCTGAAGTGCAAAGCAGAGGCTGCTTTGTGTCATGTTAAATATTGCTTTCTGATTTTTCCTTCTGGAGCTTGTACTCATGTTTGTCTCCAGCGGCACTTGATAAGATAGGTACGACAGAGACCCATGGAAACACCTTATGAGCTTGGTTTTCTGAGAAGTGTAGACTGAACAAAAATTAAAATTCAGGATTCGGGGTTGAAAAAGATGGAGAGAGGCACACAGATACCAGGGCAAGGGGGAGACACAACTGCCTTGAACAGTCTCAAGTCAAGGCCAGAACAAATCTGCTCCTTACAAACTCCTCCAAATATTTCCAAGAACCAGCCCCAGGGTAGGAAGCTGCCTTGGATGAGCAACCTTTTTTGTTTTCAGACAGTGTAAACTGGCCTTCTCTGTTTTTTCACTGCTGTATAAATGTAGACCATTGGTGTAGAATACTGACTTTGGTTGTTTTTCCTATGGGGAAATCCCAGATCGGGATTATGCAGCTGAATGTTTATTTAGCTGTAAATAACACATTCTCCTGTTAATCTCTGTATCTGTTTTATCAATTTTTAAGTCATGGAGATTTATCCAGTTTGTAATTAACCCTTTTGTATGGCAAAAGGCAGGATTGTCTCTTTTCCCCCAGCCACTAAATACATAATGTTCTGATAAATATTTAAGCAGTAATGAGGAACGTAATGCACAGTAATCCATTAGTGCTGCATTCTGGGGGAGAAGCATGGTGCTAAAATGGATGCTGTAAGTGCTAAAATCCCCAGATTGAGCAGAAGGACTGCTGACCACTGTGGGATTTGACTTTGAACTATGCTACAGGTTGGAAAAACCCATTTGAATGTGCAGACACACTTTCTTTGCCTGCCAAGAGAAGCTTCCTTAAAACAAAAACCCACAAACCACCTCAAAACAAACAAACAAACAAAACCTCTCTCAAACAATAACAACAAAACCAGCTATCTCTGTGAATGGTGCATACAAATATTTTCCAGTCAGAGGACCACCAAAAGCCAAGGGTGTGAAATCAGAGCCTGGGCCAGTGGTGAGATACAGAATGTGTTATAGGTATGACCACAACCTGTGACCATAACATGACCCCAGCTGGTTCCACTAACATCTAAAACCAGGCTGGAAGGGGGTCTATGAGAACTTTATCTCTTTGAGCAGCCTTTTCTTCTCTTCCCCTCCCCACCCCCCCTTTTTTTTCTCCTTACTCATTAGGTCCCACTGTCAAATCACAATTACGTCTACGGTAGTTGCTTTTCACAGCAGGGTCTTGATTCTTGATTCCCAAGGGCAGGGAAAGGTGAGGTTGGATAGCAGGACCGTTGTGCTCCTGGCAGCCCCTGCAGCTGAGATTTGTGCTCACTTCCAAGCAGAATCCCAGCAATATTCTCTCCACTCATCTGTGTGCACTGAGCAACGGCAAGTGGCTCTGAAGAGATGTTCTGCTGGGGCACATGGCAGAGCAGGAGGGGGACTTGGTGTCTTAGCAGAAACTGTTGGGAGTTGGTAGAAACCAGCAAGGTCATGGAAAAGGAAGTTTTCAGGAGTATCTGTGAATTTGCACCTGGACCAATAAACATTTTTTTAATTGTTATTCATTTTACACCTCAATAAAGCTTAATTATAAGTAAGCAGTAAGAAAAGCAGGAGACATGTTTCAATAATATTGCACTTCTCTGAATCATTCCTGTGGGGCTCCAGCAATTTTGTTACCATGAAGCAAAATAAAACAAATTAAGAAAACTATTCAAAATTCATTTAAAAACATCATCCAAGGAGCATCATAATAAAAGCACAATAAGAGAGACAAGCTCACTTGGCTAATTTCCTTCATGTGCTGTGCATGTTTATAGTGTGTCTCTTAGTATGTTTTAATTAGCATCACAATCATCAACTGGTAACTAACAGCATGTATGGTTCAGGTTGGGAGATGGAGGCCACCCCTGTGGAGCAGAGGAGGGGCTGAGGGTTTTAAATTTTCTCTGTGGGTCAGCAGAACCTGCTGGCAAAGCTGTAAAGCCCTAAGTCTTGGCCAGAGAGAATGCACTTGAGGAAAGGAACAAATTCCAGACGCCGGACCTTCCATCCCTTGGGGCTTCCCATCCTTGGTCCCAGCTTTTACCCTTCTGATAAATGCAGAACTCACGGGGCAGACAACTGTATTGATCACATTGTTCACTGCCAGCCTGAAAAACACTATTTTTTTTTTTTTCCTGGTGGGTGTAACATCCTATTTGTGAATTTAGTCTCCTCTTGGATGCAGTCTCCTCTCCCCTGTCCTTGTTCTCACTACAGGAAGCAGCTTGCTCAGTTTGCCTTTGGAGTGCCCTCCCTTTACTGAAGCTCGGCTTGGAACATTTTATTCTGAGAATTATTGTGCCTCTTGCTGCTTTTGTTTTATTTTAATTTAATTTTACTTTAAGTGATGCTTCTACCTCCATCGGAGCCCCAGTTGGTGGTGTGGGAACTATGTCAGGTACCTGAGGCTGTGGTTGAGCACAGTGACCTCTTCAAGGCCAGGTTGGACAGGGCTTGGAGCAACCTGGATAGTGGAAGGTGTCCTGCCCATGGCAGGGGGTGGAAAAAATGAGGTTTAAGGTCCTTTTCCACCCAAACCTCCCTAGGATTCCATGATTCTATAACATGCACTCACCCAGAATTGAGGTTAACTTTTCTTGACATCTTCCAGAACAGAGCTGACCCGCTTCTCCTGATTCTGGGGTGGATTATTTCAGGAATTCTGTCCAGCTGTGAGCTAGAAACTGCCTCCAAAAGGGATGAAGAAGATGCAGCCACAATGGACAGATCCTGCTTAGTGACCTTGAAAGGTTTTAGGATGCAATTCACTCTACATTTGGGCACCATTCTCATATCTGGAAAAGCATCACTTCACCAGGCCACCTGCACAAAAGCATGCTCAAGTGTTTTTTCCTTGACAGGAATCCCATTTAATAATAGGATTTTCCTCTCCTGAACTGTCTCTGGATGAGTTGACATTGCTGTGCAATAGGGACTTGCAGTGTTTTGCAGTGATCCTGTTGGTCTTGTGATGTGCACTCTGAAATGATGGTATTTGCCTCTGGGAAAAACAGGTTAGTAGAGGAGGAAAAGGCTTGGCCATATTTTCCTCTGAGAATACTTTTGAATGTTTGGCCCAGCCACTTTCTGTTATTATTGAGGTATCTTGTCTAATTCACATTTTGCCTTAAAAAAAAAAGTCACTTCACCTTAAGAATATGTTCTGAACTGCTGCACTTTAGCAGTGTGATAGTTCATAACAGAATCGAGAGGAGCATGAATTATTGTCAGAGCTACATTACTAATGTGTAATCTGCAGCATTGGTTAATTTGTTTTGATATTAAAGTTTTAATAGGAAATATAATTTGATTGCATTTTAAAAATAAAAACTGATTTTCTGTATTACAGAAAAATATTATGAATAATAAGCAAAAAAGGGGCTAATATAACTAGACATTTCTATTAACAAAATGAATATGTTTCATACGCTCTCTGTGTACTAATTCAAGTCTTCAGATGCCAGTTTGAGGTGGCTTAACATAAACTACAGCCTTGTTTCTTTGCTCTGCATTGTGCAACATTGCTAGCACTAACTTGGGGATGGCACCAAAGTTTTTCAGAATCAGCTCCTTGTCTATCAGTTATTGGCACTTGATTATTAACAGCATTAACACCTTGTGCTGCACCCTCAATGCACCAACTGGGTTTGGTCTGTATCTAGAGATGTTTTCTAGTTGGACTGAGAATAACTAAAGAACTCAACAATGTGGCAACAATGAGCTCTCAATCTCTTATAGAGAGTGGGTGGCTTGTGCTGGTGGCAGCGTGCCGATGGGTGCGTTGTTAGGATTATGGCAGCTCAGCAAAGGTGCAACCCTAAGTGTGATGAGTGCTCTGGCATGAAGTGAAAACGTTGAGAACAACCACACTGGGTCAAATAAATCATAAAATTGTTTATTCTGGAAAAGCACTCTAAGATCAGTGAGTCCAACCATTTGCCCAGCACTGCCAAGGCCAACACTGTCCCATGTCCCCAAGTGCCACATCCACACAGGTTTTAAACTCCTACAGGGATAAGGACTTCAACACTGCCCTGGGAAGCTGTGTCAGAGCTGGACAGCCCTTTCCATGAAGGAATTTTCCCCAGTATCACAATTTAAACCTCCCCTGGCCCAGCCTGAGGCCGTTCCCTCTGCTCCTGTCCCTGTTCCCTGGAGCACAGCCCGACCCCCCGGCTGTCCCCTCCTGTCAGGAGCTGTGCAGAGCCACAAGGGCCCCCCTGAGCCTCCTTTGCTCCAGGCTCAGCCCCTTCCCAGCTCCCTCAGCCTCTCCTGGGGCTCCAGCCCCTTCCCAGCTCCGTTCCCTGCCCTGGACACGCTCCAGCCCCTCAGGGTCTCTCTTGTCCTGAGGGCCCAGAGCTGTCCCCAGCACTGGAGGTCTGGCTTCCAACAAAAGGTTAAATTTATTATTTTTTCAGCAATGCTCTCCCATGGGGCCTGGGGAAGAGGCTAAGGATGAAGTGAGTATCCTTTGACTGGTGCCTTCCAGCCTCTAATCACTGCCCAAGCTTCATTGTTTTCCATATTTAGCAACTTCCAGCGCATTTCTCTACCATGCTAGAGCTGAGGCTCCAGAGGGCAAACTGTTGCTGTGGTGGTTTTTCACCTTTAATAAGCTGCTTTGCCCCCTTGTAGCTCTGTCCTTACGCTGTGTGACCTTGTTTACAGTGGTTAAAGACCTCAGGGCACTGTTATTAAAGAATGTGAGCTTAGAGTAATGGAAGGGTAAAAGCTGTCCCATAGCAAGCAGCTGGAGGTACATGATCTATTCAGCTTATCAGAAAGATATAGAGGAGAACTGATGAGAGTGTGTATTTCCTTCCTGGATCCTTCAGTGGGTACCAAAGGACTCCTTAGTCAGGTGGGAAAAGACGTACCAAGAGCTGAGCTCTGAAGCTCTAAAGCTGTAAGATGTCAAATTGGAAACAAAACACACATTTTTCTCAGTGAGGATAATTAACCATGGATAATAATCATCAGGGGGAAAAGAATATTTCTGCCTTCCTGATGACTTTAAAAAAAAAGTTTGTCTTTCTTTCTTAAAAAAAAACCCATTGAGTCAAGCACATGATTTGAAACCAGACACATTTGAATGGCTGACATGGAAAGGCAGGATATTTTTTTGTACTAAATATCCAAAAGACCTTTCAGATTTCAGAAAAGTCAGCACTATGCAAGAGCATTGCGTCCAGGATCTTTGCCTAGGTAATCATACTTCGGCCACCTTGATAGTTCTCCTGTTTCATTTACATTTCAGCTGCACCCTGCCCTTGACTGGAGTCAGATCCCAGTTTAGGATGGATCTCATTATCGATCACAACTTTCCTGGTTCTGGTTGAAACAAGGAGATGCATTGCTGTTTCCAGTTCACTGCTCACTGGGTTTCACTCCAGAGCTAGCACTGGGTGATGTTTGTTTGACTCATCATCATCTTTGGAAGGGAGGCAAGGTGATAGTTTTGGGGTAGGAAAGGGAGAAGATTATTAGTGGACCAGACAAAGAATGCACATCTGATGAAAGTTCTGTACCTTCAGTACTTTTTATTACTGTTATTAATGGGGTCACTATTAATAACTAGCAACAGTGTAAGGCTTCTCATGTCATTAGCAGCAGGAAAAATGATGCCTTGATACTAAAGGGAGAGGAAAAATTTAGTCAGAGTGACATGAAGCCCTTGATCAACAAATTCAAAAGTTTTTCAGGTCAATATTTTCTCTCAGCTTCCGCTCCTCTGCTCTGTTTCTTGACTGCAGGAATTTCCAGCCAACATGGACCTGTTCCCACATCTCTGTTAATATCTTTGAGTATCTACATAATTTTGAACACACAGTTGCCAGAGTAAGGAGTAAAGAGATTCACCTTTGACAGGGAATTTTGTTTAGCCTGAGAAGTGCCAACTCCAATGGAAGAACTGGGGATAATTAACTCCTTATTCAGGTGTCTTTGGCAAGAACTTCATTTTGTCTGTGATCAGTTCTAGCCTTTAATTACTTACCTTGTGCTCCCACCCATCCTTGTCACTACTGAAAAAAAGAAAAATGTTTTTGCCCCTCTCTAAAATGAATGTTGTCTTTGTTTTAGCCAACCGTGGTGGATTGCCTTGTCTGAATATTACATTTTTCCTGACTTTTTTTTCCTTTGTGGCTTGGCACAGATCACCTTCCAGCTCTCCCTTACAAGGAGAAAAGGGTTTGGCACCTCTGCTCATCCTGGATAAAGGAGCTCATAAAGACCACTAGCACCAGGGAAATGGACAGCTGGGAGAGGGGGATGGATATTTTATTAAGCAGCTTAATTCCTGTATTGATAGTTAGAATTTCTATACTTAACAGATATCCTTTAAATTTTGTGAAGTGTGAGACTAATCCTGTCAAAAAAGCAATAAATATGAGCGCATAAATTTAACGGAGAAGAAAGAATTATATCTTTGTTTATCCTTGTGGTATAGAAATAAATGGATCCTGTGCAACAATCCTGCATAAAGCATGAAAGAAATCTCAAGCCTGTGAGATTTCTCCAGAGGAGTCAGTGAGAATGGGTTGTGCTTGGTGGCAATCTGATTGCTTTGTCTCTGATAAGGACATGGAGAAGGCAAGAAGGGACAAGTTTTGAGTTGGGATGAGTTTTCCTTATCACAGTTGTCTGGGATGTCTTGAAAGAGGCCGTTGATGGGGAATATTACAGAGGTATGTGCACTTCTGAAAGGCAAAAGGAATAGGAATGGGAAATAGCTAATGACTATTTATCTTCTCAGAAGAACCTGTGCCTTCACCAGGAAGAGGCAGTAATGAATTAGGGGTGGTTTCTCACATCTCTCCACCAGCCTTGGGCAAGTGAAGAACAGCCTATGCCTGGCATGTTGTTTCCAGGCCTTTGGACTGTCCTGATGCACAGAGATAGACCATAATTATAACAAAAATTAAAACTATCCCAGCAGCACCCCACCACCTTCCTTCAGCAGGTGGGCCCATTTAAGGCAATTCATCTGTTATTGCACCTTTTCCTTTTGCCTTTTTTTCTTATTAATGTCTTCCTTTTCACCGCCTGTGAATTAAAAATCACCTATTTCTTCTCTAACTGCCAGATTTTTAAGCTCTGTTTTATATGTCTGAAAACCATGTTGTGTTTCTCCTTTTATGTACACCCACCTTGCAATAAAGTTTGTGACACCAGAGCTCACAGTGCCTTTATCTCCAGCTATATCAGCTCCGTGGCTGTAAAATCTCCATTACCTTTCCTTTTGCAGTCTCCCAGCTCTGCTGAACCACCCACTTGTCCAAAGGAAAATGAAGAGTAGTTTTTATCTTTTGAGTAGCCCTAGGCTGGGGAGAGCAGGAGGGGGAATACCTGGGCTTAGGCTGGAGACGGGAAGGTTCTGGGGAGAACTCAGAGCCCCTGCCAGGGCCTTCAGGGGCTCCAGGAGAGCTGCACAGCCACTGGGGACAAGGCAGGCAGGGACAGCAGCCAGGCAATGGCTTCCCAGGGCCAGAGGGCAGGGACAGATTCTGGGCTATTGGGAATTAGGAATTGCTGGCTGGGAGGGTGGGCAGGCCCTGGCCCAGGGTGCCCAGAGCAGCTGTGGCTGTCCCTGGATCCCTGGCAGTGTCCCAGGCCAGGCTGGATGGGGCTTGGAGCAGCCTGGGACAGTGGGAGGTGACATTCTACCCCGTGGTAGGGGATGGAACACATGAGCTGTAATGTCCTTTCTAACCCAATTCTATTATTCAGCTCCTGGTACTGCCACAGAACTGCTTTTACAGCAATGCCACTTTTTCAGAAGTGGCCAGAAACACTGTCCTTTTCAAATTATGTTTGTCTTCTTTAATTTGATTAATTTTTTCCCAGTGAGGATCCAGCACAGCATTGTTTTCACTCACCGCTGCTGGACACCACTGGCATATTTTGTTTTAGGGCATTTCTTCCAGCCAGATAGAGGAACTGCCTTTCAGTTCACAGCCTGTACATACAATTTTCAGAGTCATTTTCAAGGGTATTTTGGAATATATCACACCTAAAGAGGAAGGTAAGATGATGCAGGACCTTTGGGGCAATTTGCTCTACCTCAGCTTTCCCAACACCACCTGGATTTGTCCTTCCAAGTGGTGCTCCATAGACCAGGAGATAATTTCCTTCATGGTTTATGGTGAGGGTGAAATAAAGGGAGAAAAGTGCTGTAGTAGTATTTGTTATCCAAATACGATAAAAAGAACATGGCAAAATTATTCAGAAGAGATATGAAAAAGTAAAAAAAACCAAACTGACAGTGGTCTCTGGTGAATTGCTGATGTGTTTGGCTGTGAGAAATGGAGTGAGGAGGAAAAAGTGATAAATCTGATAATACCTGGGGTGTCCTCAGAACACAGGCTGGCAGCAGAACTCATGGCAGCAATAGTTCAGAAGTACCTAAAGGTAATCTGCGCTTGGCATCATGGCTTATTTGTCACATTTTATAATAGTGCCTTCTTGAGTTTATCGCTCTCTGCTCATGCATTTTAACCACACCAAGGCGTTATGTGCAAGCCATGGGAATATTCCTGAAGGACAGAGGCCCAAATTCTTCCCTGTCACTCTGAGTTTTGTAAATCATCCATTAGCTTGCAGTCTGGGCTAAACTGATTTTCCTCCAACAAACTGTGTCAAGCCAGCCTGAGGTCTCTGCACTGGCTCCCTGGTGATGCTTCAGGAAGTCATTCTGATTTACCTGTGTGGACAGATTGAAAAGATTAATTTGGATCTACAGACTGAGTTCAGACAAACACTGGGGTGAAAGAACTGAGTTTGAAAGAACTCCACTTTTCATGAGCTAGACCAGACCCCGGGCCTGCTCAGACCAGGATCATGACAAAATGTGGGTTGGAAGCTGAATGCCTGAATTATTGAGTTTGATCTCATCCCTGTTTTGGGCTGTTCAGCAGTGCCATGCAGAGCTTGAAGGATTAAATTGCAAGTATGGGCTGCGTTCATGTACATTTGTACTGTGTCAGCTTCAAGCTGAGCTGCAAATTCAGTGGAAGGAAAATAATTCAGAGTGAGACTCCAGCTAGGCTGCTGGGTTTCTCCAGTCAAACTAAAGGGTTTCCCTCCTTGAAGATAAAAACTTCAAGGTACCAACAATTTCCATGGGAAACCATATGAGAAATAAATAGGTGCAGGTAGGCTGAGCTGCAGTGAGAAACAAGTCTATGCAGAAACTCTGCATTGAAGATCAGAGGGTACCTTCTGCAGGAATCTATAGCCCTTCCCAAAGAGGCTGCCTGACATCCAAGAAGGAAAAGCTGCTGCCTCCTAACTCAGGCAGGACAACCAGAGCATGAAAGGTGCTGCAGAAGGAAAATGCACCTCAGCTCTCTTCAAAGCAGGTTGCAAACTGAGATCTGGAGCACTGGCCTGTTGCAGGGCTCAGTGCACACTGTGTGACTGCCAGCATCTCCCTTCACACTGTATCACAGCCCTTGGGGGATTATTTCACTCTTAGGTCCTCCTGAGAAAAAGACTGTGACAATGCTTCAGCAAAAAAAAAAAAAAAATTATTTTTTCCCAAACCACACAATTTTGCAAGGGCAAGCATTTTACAGCACTCAGCCCCCTGAAAGGTGAGAAAGAACATACAGCAGAAAGTTCACATAGATCATCTTGGTACAATTTAAGTTCAGGGCTTTTTTTCCTTTAGTGTCTCCCTCGCAGATCCTCCTTCTCTGTGGCATCCCTTAGTAGAAATCACAGCATATTTACATCTCTCATGAGATGAAATTACACAGTAGATGATCCCTCTCCTTTGTTCCTCCTGCAGGAACCACTCTGAAATTCCCTGGCCTGTGTTTTAATGGAGGTCAGAGCAGAGCAAAATATCCCCTCCTGGCCTTAAAATCTATGAATAATATTTTCCCTTGGAGACTCCAGTCAGGGTACAGTGGGAAGAGCCTCAGTCACACCTGGGTTATGGACTTGGGCTGGGTGTAGGTTGGATAAAACCATCACAATGCGGATGGATGGATTTGATGCATGTCCCTCTGTCCATCTGCACCTCCATCCCAGCCCCACGGGGCAGTAGCATTGTGGTATCACAGCAGCAAAGCCACTGTGAGCTGGGATGGCATGTCACACGTTTGCTCTTGCTCACTGATTTAGTATTCAGAATTTAGAATTTATTGAGGATTCTTCCTTTGTCACATCATCTATCAGAGACAGACACCACCGAGATGGAAGGGGGGAAAAAAAATTAAAAACCTGTTTATTGCTCAACTTGCTCTAGGCATGTTTTAGTTTATTGTTCAGCTTGGTTCATTTCAGTGTTTCAATTTGAACGGTTCGCTTAGTTGCTGTGGCTAAAAAAAAATAAATTAAGAAAACCATAAGAAAACCTATTTAAAAAAAAAAAAAAAGAAGAAGAAGAAGAGGCAGCAGCAAAAGTTGAGATTTTTAGGGCCCCTCAGCACCTCCCAATGTCAGAGGTGTCAGCGGATAATTTAAGGGCACAATCCCACGTCGCCAGAAGAGACGTGCTCCCAATTCCCTATTCCGCACGTGTTCGCCCACGGAGCTGCTGCTGGCACCCCTGGGAGGAGAGACCCGCATTGCAGATGCCCTGCCCAGCCCCACGGGGCTCTCCTCTCCGTGCCTGCCACGCCGCTCTGCGCGGAGCCCTTGGCTGGGATGCGCCGAAACCCGCGCGTGGCCGCTCGCCCTTCCAGAAAGGGAAATCCAGGAATTCCAGGATTTACACCAGCGTGAGCGGGGCTGGGGCCCACAGGGAGTAAAAGGTGGTCACATCTCTTGTGGTCGCCCAACAGCAGATCTGATTCTGGCCCCGCTGACCCCCGAGAATGGGAATTATCGTGGTGGGCTACCTGTCCCCAAATGCAGCAAATGTCATTTCAGCGGCTCTGCTGATCCTCCAGACCTCGCCTCAGATGTCTCTGCCTCCAGTGGGGTAGGGGCTTCCCAAAGAAAACAGGACCCAGCTTCTCCACACAGCTGCTTTTAGCATTTGAAGAAAC
The DNA here is from genome assembly GCA_039654755.1 of Calcarius lapponicus. NCBI lineage: Eukaryota > Metazoa > Chordata > Aves > Passeriformes > Fringillidae > Calcarius > Calcarius lapponicus. The sequence continues at coordinate 5,721,872 of CM077481.1, forward strand.
CTTCTCCAGCAGCAAGTGCAGTAATCTCAATGGGAGATAAGTCAATTACAGCAAATTGAGCTATTTAATTTCTGGCTGCAAATGGCTTTCAGTTACACAAGTAGACACATTAATCTAATAACTAATGATCATATATTTTACTAATCATACAACGCTGCGTGAGGTATTATATCTAATTATATTTAAGATTAAGACATCTTTATATGTGTATTTTTGCTGGTTGCCAGGCTGGTGCAGATGGATGAAAACAGAAAAAGAAAGCAGGAATAATTCCAACCCCCACCCTGTAAGAAACAGGACATTCCTTTAAAAGATGGAAAGATACAATTCAGAGAGGATTGGCTGAGGTTGCCTTCAGGATAGAATAGAAGAGAATGGGAAAGAAAAACTGCAATAAAATATTCTATGACATTGTCTTTTTTCTTTGGAAGCAAGGGTCGAATCCTGAGATTTGATGCTAGTGGCTTGGAAGCAAAAAACCAGAATTGTTCAGATTGGAAAAGCCCTCTCAGATCATCAATTCCAAGCACTGCCCAGCACTGCCAAGGCCACCACTGCCCCACTGTCCCCAGGGGCTGCATCCACACAGCTTTTAAATCCCTCCAGAAGCTGGGACACCATCAATACCCTGTGCCAGTCTGGGTAACACTTTTGCTGAAGATATTTTCCCTAATGTCCAACCTGAACCTCCCCTGGAGCTACCTGAGGCCATTTCCTCTTGTCTTGTCCATTCTTACCAGGGAGAACAGAGCGACCATAAATTAAATTAAACTAAATAGCTCACATTGTTCTCACCCTCCTAATCTGGCCCTGGAGCCTCCAGGCCTGCAGTGTTGATGAGAGACAGCCAAGAGATGTTCCCCCAAAGATGTACTGGCAGAAAACCCGACTGCCTCCAGGCTCCTGGGCTTTTCAAAGAGCTCATTTAGAGACACTCCTGAGCAGATCAACCACAAGAACCCTCAGTGCAACCCAGAAATGCAACCTGCAGTGCCCAAGATCCTCTCAAGGCCCTTAGAAGCACAGTAACAGGACTGTTAGGGCTGGAAAACATCTCTGAAATCATTCTGCTGCCCACAGCACTGGCTGGGTGCTTCCCAGTTCCCTATGCACCTGGGGTGAATTTCCTATGTCTGGTGCTTCCAGAATGGAGCAAAAGCACATGGCCACAGGGAAGTCCTATATGATCCTCTTCCCCACAAGGAATGTCTTCCCCCAGGATGGTATACCTCTTTTCTGTGTGATCCAAAGAGCAAAGGCTGACACCAGCAAAGTGCCCTACACTTATACTGGGTTATTTCCTTTTCCAAGCTCAAGGAATCTCCCAAGAATCCAAGGGATATTTATTAAAATAAGTACTTGAAACAGGGTCTCCAATGCAAACTCTGAATGATTTTCCTGAAGAACACTAGTCTGTGCTAAGATCACTCCCTGAGCTTGCCTGGGTGTTTGGTCAATATGATGATGCAGTTATGCAATCACTGATTATTCTCTTTGGTAAATACTTTTATTTATGCGGGTATTTTTTGCATCAATCTAGTGGCAATCCATCATATGTGAAGGCCTCGTGGCAGCTGCTGTTGAAATCAATATGTGTTAGGATGCCAGAAAACTGAGCTCATTTTTCTTCTCTTTGACATCGTAACTAAAGATCATAAAAAGAGATAATGATAATGACGCAAGGCAATGATTAGAGATACTCTGCTAAAGGAAAGGATGGAATCAAGCAAGCAAGGAAAGAAAGGCTGGTAAAATAACAGAAAAAGGACCTTTCTCATTCCCAGGGGGAAAAGCTGAGTTACACACAAGGGAGGCATGTATGGAAATCACAATTAATAACCCTGCATCCTTGCCCTATCCCTCTCATGCAGACCCCTTGCATTACAGCACCTCTGCAGCCAGCATTGACAAAGCCAGGGCCTGGATCTTCAAGCCCCATTCCGGGCAAACAGCTCTCCAAATTCTGAGAGCCCAGTGGAACACCTATTTATCAGGAGGAAAAATCCCCTCCCTGCTTACCAGCAATTGTTCTGGAGCGAGATCAGCTACCAGGTCTTACAAAGCTGTGGCACAACCCAGGTTCTGTGAGACAGGGCTGGGTCTTGGTGCCATAATCAGCTGTGACTTACTCTGCAGTGTGTTTGCATGGGAAAACAACACTCTTCACTCAAGCAGAGCCACCATACTGCACAGGGGCCAACCAACCTCTGATATAACATATATAATATATACAATATATAACACGAGGAACATAACTTAGCATAGTGCAGCTTGCGTATGTAATCCCCCAAAATATCCCTATGGCATACGAGCCATGACAGGCATGCATCTCTACACATTTCACTTAAGGAATCATGGAATTGTTTGGTAAGGAAGGCACCTTTAAAGACCATCTAGTTCCACCCCCAGGGACACCTTCAATGGGGCAGGTTGCTCCAAGCTCCATCCAGCCTGGCCTTGGACACTTCCAGGGATGAGGCAGCCACAGCTGCTCTGGGAGACCTGTGCCAGGGCCTCACCACCCTCACAGCCAGGAATTCCTTCCAAATATCCCATCTAACCCTGTCCCCTGACAGTGGGAAGCCATTCCCCTTTGTTTTGTTCAGTACATACCCTTGTAAAACACACACAGGTGCTCGCATGTGTTCTGTATTCCCCTTCTAAGGAACAAATTAGCATAAACACATGAGAACATGTTTTCATACACCATCTTTCATACATAAGAATCATCTCTCATTCATAAGAACATTTTTTCATACATAATCTTATTTTATTTCATCTGAATATAGAACGCATATTTGCACATGTATGAAATCTTATTTTATTTTGTCTGAATATAGAGCGCATGAGTATATTTGGACATCTCTGAAGTATACCACAAACCTTCAGCACAAGGTAAAATCTGAATCAAGCCAAAAAATATGTGCATTTGTTACATAGCAGGTATGGAAATGAGACACATGCACAACCCAGCCACTGAAATCCCGACATCAAGTGCAAGTTAAGTCCCAAAAGCTCAAGATCCTTTACAGCAACAACACAGCAGCCCCAAGCCCCCAGATCCACAGCCAGAAAATCAAGCTCAGCGTCAGTACGAGCACGCTCCTCCTGCTCTGATTGCCTCCCTGCAAGCAGAACCCCATCCTGGGAGGCAGGAGCCGTGTTCAGATGTCAGAGGGAGACTGATCCCCCCTGTGCCGGCGCCTTGGGCAGGTGCTCTTTGTCGTTCAGTCCCACTAATCACACCGCAGCTCTGACATCCCTCCCAATATTTAACTTTCCTGGGACCTCTGGTAGTTTATTAACATTTTCAGGCTACAGGTACTGGTGTTTTCTGCCTTCAATTACGAAGCCACTTTTAGCTGCGGGAAAATTCCCTGCCCCAGGCGAAGCGTTGGCTGCAGTGATAGGAATAATCATTTGTGGGTGATATTTCAGCAATGCGCAGGGGGAAGTGGAGGACGATCTGTGACAAACAAAATGGATAGTATCAAAAATCAATTCCACTCCTGCTATAGGAATGAGCAATGGGAAGGAAAAAAGAGGCAATTCAACAGCTTTTAAGGGGGGGAGGACTCAAAGGGAAGAAAGGGTTCTGCTTAGAAGAAATACTCACTTTGCTGTGGAACAATAAAATGGGCTGCTTGAAAAATTTTAAGTTTCGACGTGGATTCAGATGTGTCAATGAATATTTCCATTGGGTTTGGTGCTGGGAAACCCAGTCAGATCTCAGGTCCAAGCCTGCTTCCTTGACCTCAGCCAGATTCTTCCCCAAGACAGGAGATCCCTGTTCTTGTCTGTGCATGTGTGATGTGGGCACACACGAGTTTGCACACCTGTAGATGTGTACAGATGTACACCTACTGATTTTTTTCCCCTTAGAGCTGCGGTATACCTAGGTAGAACAGGGTCTGTGATCTATTGAAATTCTTCTAGGTCTTCAAGGAAGTCTTCACTTAAAGCCGTGGTTAAAGGAGCACAGCAGTGACCTCACACCTATCAAAAGTGAATGAAGATTTTCTCTTGAGATACCTGGTTTGGCTTGAAAAGCAGTTGACTTATGCAGACGTGGGTGAGTCTGGGTTTTCAGGGTTAAACCCCTCACTAAGTTACTTGTAAAACCTTGAGGGTTTACCCTGAAAAAATAACTATGTGATGGGCCAACATGTTGATTATGGATTTGGACCACTCAGGACAAGAGAGACACTGAGGGGCTGGAGCGTGTCCAGGGCAGGGAACGGAGCTGGGAAGGGGCTGGAGCCCCAGGAGAGGCTGAGGGAGCTGGGAAGGGGCTGAGCCTGGAGCAAAGGAGGCTCAGGGGGCCCTTGTGGCTCTGCACAGCTCCTGACAGGAGGGGACAGCCAGGGGGTCGGGCTGTGCTCCAGGGAACAGGGACAGGAGCAGAGGGAACGGCCTCGAGTTGCACCAGAACAGGTTTAAATTTAAAATTTAAATTTTTTAATTGAGAAAATTTATTTACTGAAAGGGCTGTCCGGCCCTGGCACAGTTTTCCAGGGCAGTGGTAGCGTCCCCATCCCTGTAGGAGTTTAAAAGCCGTGTGGATGTGGCCCCTGGGGATACGGGATAGCAGTGACCTTGGCAGTGCTGGGGGATGGCTGGATTTGACGATTTTAAAGCACTCTTCAAGCCTAAATGAGTCTGTGATTCATTATTGCTTCAGTCTATCTGAAGGCACAGGAATGTGTAAGAAAACACACATCATTTTCACTACTGGCAAATCAGAAAATTTGCTCTGTGAATTATGGCCCTGGTGCCTCCCAAAATGCCCACAATGACCAGAACCATCTTGCTTTGTTCAGGAGGTCCTTTCAGATATTCACAGCTCCGATAATTAGAAAGCTTCTTGTAATTTCCAGCCTAAATTTATTCATGGCTAGTTTAGATCCATTTGCACTTCAATAGCCCACTCCCAGAGGAAGGAGGACGTTGCAGGGCTGTATATGGAAGTGGTAGGTTTGACCCAGAGAGGAACTTGGTTCAAAGTCCCTGGCGACTGGATTGAGCAATGGTCATTTGAAGTCTACCAGTGGGGATGAAATATTAAGGATATCAAGCCTGCAGGTGGGGAATTCAGAGATGCTCATTGCTTCTTATTACAAATTAAATATTTGGTGGTGCCAAAATGGTACTTAATTTGAGCTAAGAAATTGTCCCTTTCTTTCTCTCAACGACTTTCATTTTTGATGAAGCTGGAAGACAGGAAAATAGGATACCTTAGTTTATTTTTCCTTGACTGACTTTTTTTTAAATTGTAACTTTCAACACTCCCTACTTTGCTGAGAGAAGAGGATGAGAAATGCTGACCAGCCAGTTTGAATTTCAGCCAGTTATTGGAAACATGTATTAAGCTTAGATTTTAAAAACTGATTTTCAAATGTTTTCCCTTTTATCCCCAAACAGGTCCCTGGAAGAAAGTTATGGCACAGTACACCTTGAAAATCAAACTGATCACCCTGTCCTCTATAGATGGTAGGGAAATATGATCTTGCCTGAGCACTTGTAGAAAGAGAGAGAGAGAGGGTCCATGCAGGGTCTATACTTGCTGTGGACAGAAATAAATTGCCTCTTGAAGTGCCAAGTAGACCACAGTGTATCTGTCCTCTCTTAAAGAAATAGAACCTTTAAAAATGGATGGGAAGTGGAAATTTAAATACCACTCTTTCTTACTCAGGGCTTTTTCTAGTCCATGGAAAAACCCTCTCTGGAAATAGTCATCCTTTTCACTCCTTCTGCTGGGTGTGGAAAGAGGAGTGCAGGGTGGGGGAGCGTGGAGCAGGTCATCCAAGTGTCTTCTGCAAATTCTGGTTGGGGCAGGATGGGGCCCTGCAGCATCTGGGCCTTTGCTCACGTTGTCCACAGTCACTCAATGTTACTCCGGACTCCCTCTGCTTCTATCACCCCCTCCACAATTCTCCAGCCTAGAAAATCATAAAATCACTGAATGGTTTGGTTTGGGAGGGTCCTGAAGCTGATCCCATCCCACCCCCTGACAAGGGCAGGGACGCCTTCCACTAGCCCAGGTTGCTACAAGCCAGGTCCAACCTGGCCTTGGACACTTCCAGGGATCGAGGACAGCCACAAATTCTTTGGGAGACCTGTGCCAGGGCTTCACACCCTCACAGTCAAGACTTTTTCCTAACATCCAATCTAAACCTAATCTCTTTCAGTTTAAAGCCACTCCCCATTGTTCTGCCACTCCACGCCCTTGTCCAAAGCATCGCCCCACACTGCTCCAGCATCCCCTCCTGCTTTTCTAGCACACTCTCTGAGATGCTGCTTCCCTCTGGGACCATGCAAGGTCCAGCAGGTCACCCAGGGCGATGGGACACAGAGCCCTGGTGGAGCTCTCCAGTGGGGGCTTGTTGTGCCAGAACCCAGCCCTGCCCATGGATCTCATCAGCCAAAAAGGGGGCGCCCTGCAGAGCCACCACGAGCCACACCTGACCTGCTGCTATGTGAAATTCATAGCTGTTTAAACAAACACAGCACAAATAAACACTGCAGAGGTTTTTTTATAAGAGCCCATTGCTGTTAGCACCCAAATTCCACTAATGATTTGAATATAATTAGTGCCTTTCCAGGTCATGAAGAGGGGTTGATCACCTTCGCCCATTTTTGGGTTTATTTACAGCCTTCCCCTTTGTCATCTTGACACTTGCCACAGGAAAGTTGGGGAAGTCTGGGGAGGGAGGGCTGAAAGGAAGCAATATCTGATCATGTAAACAATTAGACCTTTATCCATCCTGCCCAGAGAGGTCCTTTATCTGATGACAACCTCTGCAGAACGGAAGAGGAATAGGTCCCTCCCTTTGGGACCATCCTAACTATTCAATCAATTCTCCTCAATTACTAACAAATCTAAATGTGATTTATCTGCCCAGGAATCATTCCAATATCAGGCAAGGATCTATCAATAAAACCCCCAAAGGCAATCTTTTTTTCAGAGCTGTCAATAGAACCTCTGAAGCACAAAGAGAGGGAGCCAACAATTGAGATATTTTGCTTTTTTTTTCTTCTTTTTTTTTTTTTTTGAGCACTTAATTAAGTCGACAAGAAGCTGTCAAGGATAATTTTCAAAGCACACGGCCTCAGCATCTGACATTTGATAATATTACACTCCATGTTGATTGAAATTGATTTTTTTCTCCTCCTTTTTTTTCCTTTTTTTTTTTTTGTTGTTGTTGTTTTGTTTTGTTGGTGGTGGAAGGCTGCAAAAAAAGGGGGCATTTGACAACTTTCTTGCCCATAGATCCAAGGACAGCAGGCCAGTTTGTTAAGGTCAGTCATGACAAACAGTATGATGGGTTTTTAAAACCAGCTGAGTTTAACAATAGTAGGGCACGGGTGTGTTATTTCAGTGTCAATAAAGCGAGCTGCTCAGCAGTTAGCAAATATCTCAGCAAGATCAGAGGCGCCAGGATTAGAAGTAATAGTAAATTTATAGGGTCGGATTCTGATCTCAGTTAATACCACTGTAAATCCAGAGTGAATTTCATTGACTTCAATAGTTTTTGATCCAGAACAGCCCAGATGTGGTCATTTTCTGAACTTGTTACCTGAGCTGCCAATTGCATCGTTGCTCTGGATTTATTTGTGTTTATTTTTCACCCTGGCGGGAGTTGGGCACTTCCCCTTGTCCCTCCCCCTGTAAAAGTCACTACTGTAAATCTCTCTAGATGATTATCTTCTTAAGTGCCTAAGCTACTTTGTAAACCTATACATGCAGTAGATGCAATTCCCATGCCTTTGGAACAAGTGCAGCTCTCCTGATGTGGAGCAGAATCTGGCCCCTATCCTTGCTCAAAAAGGGGAAAAAATAAGTACAGATGGCAAAAATCAGGTTCTAGGCTTTTCTTGCTCTTTGGCTCTCTAATCAGTGATCAGTATTTACTATTTGTTGCTAAGCACTCCATGCAGAAAGCGAAGCACACTCTCAGCAAATTGATTTGAACGATAATATTTTATTAAAGTTCTGTATTTAGTTGCTCTTGCAGCTGCAGCTGAGCAATTATGACATTTCAAGAATAATTTATTGGTTATTAGAATCCAAGATATTATTTCTTTTGTCCCAGCTACAGAAAAAGACCCTGGGGTAATGCAGTTGCGTGAGAGGCCGGGAAGCAGAAAGATGCTCTCCTTGGCCTCTGGGCAGAACAGCAGTGACCTGCCAAATTTTTTGGGTTCAAGAGGGGATGGCTTGAAACAAGAGTGGGGCTCAGAATGTACAGCTCCTAACCCTAGAATCTTTTAAGCTGGAAAAGCCTCTAAGGGACCAAGTATTCCTCACCACTGCCAAGGCCACCACTGAACCAAGTCCACAAGTGCCACATTCACATGGCTTTTGAACCCTTCCAGGGATGGGGACCCCACCGCTGCCCTGGGCAGCTGTGCCAAGGCTGGACAACCCTTTCAGAGCAGTTTTTCTTAATTACCCTTATTCCTGCACATACTGCTTGGCTTCAGTTTATGCCCACCCAGAGGATAACTCACACCACCTGTTCCAGCACCAGGGCTCAGTAGGAATGGGAATGGCTCCGGGAGTGCTCCCTTGGTCCCACACAGGAGAGGGGCCCCAAGATGAGGCCAGATCCTGTACCTGTTTTATTTATTTCTATTTCTTGCACAGCACAAGACAGAGAAGCATCAACATCAAGTTGCACCCTGTTTTAGAAGATCCAGTTCTGGGCACCTTGAGCAGTGGTGGCAGGGTCAGTCTCATCAGAAACCAGATCTAAAGGGCCAGGTCTGTCTTAAACAGATAAATCATTTCTCAGGAGTATGTAATTCAGACACCGGGCAGCTTTTATGCGTCAGAGAGCAAGCAAGCTAAATTAATTAATTGAATTGCCCAAGGTCATTGAGGAAATCTGCAGAAGAGGTCAGCCATGGCCACAAACACCCACAAATCACCATCCCCATCACCACAGGTGTGGTCTCAGCAGGAGTGTGGGACGAGAAGGGTTAAGCCGGGCTGGATTGAAGAGAGACATAATTATCCCAGGTAAGAGCTAACTTGTGAGGAATTGGGAGCAAGGCACCACCTGACTCAAGCAAAATGATCTAAATCTGTCTGTCCCACGCTGATCCCCATGCGGCCCTCCCGCAAATGATGCACCAGAATTAACTGAAAGTACTTTACAGTAGGTACATTTCACCCCTCCGAGGGATGCTATAAATGTTGGTCTCACAGACGCCACTCCTGCAGTACCCTGAGATCAGGAGAGAGGGTATAAATCCAAATCAGTGCCAGCGCTGCCTCTGGAAAGCTCTCACAACAATTAAAGCAGAATTATAACAGGTTCCCGGGAGCGACCCCAGTTTGGATTTGAAGGGTGAGGGATCCTGGTCTCTCCACTTTGTTTCAGACAAACGAAGCCTGGGCTTCATGACTTTTGAGACCTTGTGGCTGGGAAATTAAAAAGTTGCCAGGGTCACTGCTGGGCACTGGAATGTGACTGTAAGCCAAATTGCTACTCCAGTTTGAAGGTGTTCTAGGCCAGGGGTAGCTGAACCACTCCCAGGTAATTCCTAGGGGTGCTCTGGGGAGCAGCCTGAGCCAGCACCACCCCTGAGCGCCTGCTTGGGTCTGGCCACCCCATGTAGCAGTATAAATGAGAGTGTTTTTGCTAAAGGATGGCCCAGATGGGCTGATTTTGGCAGTGCAGGTATAGCCTCTATGAGCTGCCTTCCTGGCTTCTTGGTCTAAGAGAGAGTTTGGGACCTCAGCTGTAGCACAACAAGTGCTGTCAAGATGAAAAAGTGGAGGTGGGAATGTTCCCCTGGACAAACTAGCAGTGATGCTGCTCTTTGGAGTGACCTCTAAAGGACAGATCCAGCCCTGGCCCCCAGTCTGGCCCCTCCATGGTTACCTGTACCCTCATGCTGCCAGGCTGGTCTCATGGCTGATCCCTCCAGAGATGCTGGCTCAGGTTTCTCTCCCACAGCTCTGGGGTCCAGACGACACTGCGGCCATCCCTGGGCCACTCTGCATCTCCATCCTGCCCTGTGCCATGTGCCTGCATGCCCACAGGGCGAAATCACAGCTCTCATGCTTGCCACTGTCCTGGAGCAGTCTGTAGGATCTCCTGGGGGGGCTCGGAGGCATAAAAATAGTCTTCAGTCACAACCTGAGCAAACTTCTGATCCACGAGTTTGTTTTTTCCTTGCTTAGGCTCCACCTTTCTGCCCAAACCTTTAGCACCAAGATTTATTCCTGGTATTTGGTTTCTGTTGTTAGCTCCTTATTTCCTGGAGCCTTGGGATAATGGAAAAACTTGTTTTCTTAAGAAAAAGGAGCATGCAAGCATGGGCTGGAGTCTGCTGATCTGGGAAATCATGAAGGAGGTGCACAGCTGTCACACATCATTCTCCTCCTCTTCCTCTGCTCCTCCTTTACCATCCCAGGGGATGATCCCTGCCCATGGTCTCCCTCAAAATGTGCAGGGACCAGCCAGACTGGGCTGCTGGGATGAGCCCAAGCTGGTTTGATTGTTGTGATTGTCATCAGCCCCACAGCGTGACTTGCTGTCCTAAAGCACATCACTCAGTGGTGGGCTTGGCAGTGCTGTGGGAGCAGGTGGACTCAAAGACATTTGAGGAGTTTTCCCACCTAAACGATGCTATAATTCTGTCATTTTATCTTGTGGTTGGCTGGAGTTTGATCCTCCTGTATCAGGGGCGGAAGGTTTGCACACCTGAAAACTCAACAGTTTTTCCCCTAATGCGTGAATTGGTCTTATAAGACACAAAGCTTATTTTCACAAGCCCACCTCCACCTCAGAGTCTGAAAACAAGGTGTACAGCCACTTGTGCAATACACTAGAGCAGGATTTAGTCTGAGCTGTCAGTCCCACACTGTGACCTGAGGCAGCGCACACAGGATGGGCTGAGTCCTCCTTACCTTGACCCTGAAGTGGACAAACAACAGCTCACTTAGACTTGAAGTCAGCATTCCACCAAAATTCTGTCCAAAAAAACCTTCCCGTGTTGAGGCTCCATCCCTGCCTGGAGTTGGCTCACCCTGGGGCACAGCAGGGGGATCCCTCAGAGGGTGAAAAATGCAGCAGCACCAAGCTCAGCTTGCCCATGGTGTGATCTGGGCTTTGGCAAAAGGACTTCAGGGTTTTCCTTGGGGAATAAGAGTGGGAACTTAAGTGGTCTTGGCATGTTAGGGTCTTGGGGTGATGAGGGCAGGCAGTGTCAAGGCAAATTGGGCTGGTCTGGAGCAAGACCTGGGGGTGCTGGCTGTGGGATGCTGATTTCACCTTCAATGCCTTTGCCTCTGGCAAGTCACTTAACAGTGAGGTTTCCCTCTGTGTAAAATGGGTAGAATAATCACTTCCTACCTTTCAGGGGAGACGTGAGGATTAATTAATTAATTAATTAATTGTTTTGGAAGTAATTAAGTTTCTTATTTCACAATGAATTGCTCTTTTCTTTCTGGTCTTTTTTTTTTTTTTTTAACCGCGGCGTTGTGGAGGACCTTGAGTTTCACCATGGCCATGAGCTGATGGGTGTTCCCAGGACCAGGCCAGCTCCAAGTCCCTGCTGGAAGGACAGAGCTGGGGTCTTGCCATTCCTATTCGCTGGTTACAACCACCAAGCCATGGCCCTCCTGGGCCAGGTTTAAAAACCCAGTAGTGCCATTTTTCCCATTTGAAAGACCAAATCCTGCCAGCCTCTGGCTCCCCTAGCACCTCGTGACTGAGGCTAGGGCACAAGAGATGAGGTCTTTGCCCCTGACAGGCAGCAGGGCTGGGTTCTGGGTGCCTCTGGTGTGCCCAGGCCTTGGGGCTGGTCCCTGTTCCCCCGGGGCAGCACTGAGCCACAGCATCTCACTGATCCCGTGGAGCTGGCAGAGATCCCTGTGGCAGTCAGGGATACGGGGACACCACAGGTGCTCTGGCAGAGGACAGGAAGCAGTGATACACGACTCCTCAAGAGATTATTTGTTTTTGCCTTTCTTTCCCTGAACCTTTCAAACTGCAATAGGAATTTCAAAAGAGTCTCTAATCCCTGAGATGCATTATTCAGGGCTCTTAAAGCACAGATTCTGAAGTGAATTTGGTGTCAGAACTCATATATTCAGATTGTTCTTAATTAACCATTTAAGATAAAGAGGTCAAAATCTCTCACTATGTCATCATTTTCAGAAAAGTTGCAAGAAACAAGACACATGAGGAACTCAGCACTGTCTGCTCTCAACAGACATCTGACAAAGGGATAAGTGTGGCTAATTCCCCTGGGCATTATTTGTACACAGTGCATAGGTATGGGTGAATTATTGCTGTCCCTGACTGTCTCATGATTTTTTTTCTCCTTCTCATATGATCTTTTCTTCCCTATCCGATGTTTTGACATCTGAGAAATTCATATTGGCAGGTTGATCTATATTGTCTAATACATCTTGGAGAGTAATTAATCACAAATCCTGCCAAGTCTTTTTTTCAGCAACTTCAGAGACAGTGAAATGGCAGAGATCTGTTCTAAGGTAATGAAGATTACATGACTAATTCCCACTAAAAACTTGCCGTGCAGACCAGAGCCACTAAAAAACTAAGATTTGCACTCAGGCTTTAAATTATGCGTTGGTGTTTACTACTGCAGAACCAACTCAATGCAGAGATTTGGGAAGTTTTGCAGTTAAAAATTGAGAAAATGATGCACAAGTAGGGGTGTTCATCAAGAATTGAGAAACTCTTGAGAATAAGCATAAGACACTTGGCCAGAGTAGGACTGAGCCTTACAATTGAAATGTTCTTAGAATGGTTTTAGAAATTAAAACTCAAGGAAAGCTGACAAGAAAGAAGAATCACAAACTTCAGGATGATGCATATTCTGGTAGTAAAGATTATAGCGTCTCTTTATGTTGAAATAAAGGATAGGCCAGAACCTGCCAAAACTCAAGAATCAAATAAAATAAAATCTGTTTTAAACATTGCACTTTAAAACAGGATACTGGGTCAAATGTGGAATGAGGCACAGTGGCAAAGCAACCATGAAGCTTCAGCCATCAGTGTTCTATTTTAGAAAGGGAGACTGCATAAAAATGGGGGAGTCTTGTCAGTGTGAAGAAGAGTGAAGAAGAAGGCTAAAGGGTGGTAAGAGGCAGGGAAGTTACTAAGAGGTGTTATTTCAGAGACTGACAATAAGTCTCCACCTCAGATCTCCTAGAAAAACTCATGCTCAAATCAGCAACAGCTTTAAGGAAATCAGAAGGATTTGGGAGCTCCAAGCTGAATGCATGCCCACCAAGAGAAAAGAGGAACAAAAATATCTGGCATATTCAATCTAAAACTATAACAGGACAAAAACAGCCAACCAACCAGCCAACCAACCAAAAAAAAAAAAAAAAAAAAGAACAACCTAAACCAACCAACAAAAACCAACCAGCCAAAACCAAACCAAAACCAAGCAAACAAAACAAAACAAAACCCAAAAACAACAACAGAAAAAAAAAAGAAAAAAAAGAAAAAAGAAGAAAAGAAAAGAAAATTTTGGGGAAAAAATTGCTGAAGTGGCAAACACTGGTAATAAATGAGAGGTAGGAGCCCAAAGGTTTGTAGGGGCAATTCCAACACCAGAAGAACTGCAATATCAGATGGAAGTTTTCTCTTCCATAGTACCATGTCTCCAACAGCAGATGACACAGATGTTTAGGAAGGCATAGCATAACATTTAGCTTCACAGGATCCTTTCTCATCCTTCAGGGATTTGAGGCTTGGTAGCTTCCAGTAGACCTCACCAGGGACTTCAGGTGTTCATGATATAATAGTGAAATTTAGGGAAGATTGGGCCTTAGTAGAGAAACAAAGTGAGATTTTCACATCTTTATTCAGCACAAAGAATCCCAGAGTGTGCTACACTTGTAAGGCCTTAAATTTCAGCAGAAGATAATCCAGAAATTTAAGTTTCAGTAGGGGAAATCTAAAGTACAGGGAACGCAGTAGTTATTGGGGTGGGATGCTGTTCTTCTCGGCTGTAGAGGATCTTGCAGGACCTTGGTGACATTTTTCTGTGCTGTGTCCTTGCTGGATGTCACTGTGACTCCTGCACACACACTCTCCTCTCCAGGGTGTCTGCAGAGTGACAGTGACTATAAGTCTCAAGTCTGCACTAAGCAAACTGTTAGATGTAAAGACCATCAGGGCATTCATGGTAAATACAATATCACAAAGAAGGCTCAACCCATCCTTCATAAGGGGAAGACAAGCTTTTAAATCTGTTAGAGCTCTCTGAAGGTCTTGTTAAGCATATGGAAAAGGTGATCTGATGTTACATAGGTAAGTTTTCTATGACATTTCATCCTGAAAGCTCAAGAAGCTGCTAGAAGGGTAGGACATTTAATCAATTAATAACTAGATGGGGTAAAATCCCTAGGAAATAGCAAGGAATAACTTGCTCATGTTTCCAATGGAATCCAGCATGTGTGTGTCTAAGAGCCATTCAGTTCAGCATATTCATAAATAACCCAGGAAGGAGTGTGGATAGAGAGATGACAAAGCTCAGTGATATTACTGAATTATTCAGGGTGGTAAAAGCCCAGAGCTGACTGATGAGACTCGCTGAGATCTGCAACCCCAAGTAACAAGAAAATAAAATTGAAGTTCAACGTTACTAAATGGAAAGTAATGCACACATATGTACTCTGACTTGTCTATTACCTTCAGAAAAGAGAATTTGGTGTCACAACAGGTAATTCTGAGAAACTGTTATCTCACTGCTGGATTACAGGTAGAAAAGCAAGCTGGCTGCTGATGATTACTAAGAAGGAGTGAAGAACAAGTCAGGGGTGTTATGCAGCTGCATGAATTAATGTTGCATCTGAATCATCCTTTTCAGGACCTCCTGAAATCATAGGAACAAGATTGGCAGGATGATCCAAGTGAAGAATGGCTTCACATAAGGTCCAGGAAAGTCCACAAGGGCAGGTGAGTGTGGGGACAGAGGAGTATAAAGACAAATGGTGTATATTGTTCCTACTGTACATGGTGGGCTTCACAGCTTGTCAAAAACAAGAGAGGCGGAATCTGAGAGTTGATGTGATTTCAGGACTCAGCAAAACTAATTAATGGAAGAGAAATCCATGAAGGCCTTTGATTCAGATCTATCACTTTCACTTCAGAAAGCCCTTATGCTGGAAATTTAGAGAATATATTTGATGCAAAGTGATTTGTGCTTGCTATTTTCTTATATTTGTCTCCAGGCTTGAGCCAGGAGCAATGATCAGACAGAGAGCACTCAGCCACAGGGTCTTTTGGGTCAAGGCAGCTGTTGTACTTTTTTGCTACAGAAAAATCCCTAAATTCTACAGCACCTCAAAAGGCATCTCAGAGGCCCCGTGCTCTGGACAGACACCTGGAGCAGCTCATGCCCTTCCCAGCCAGCTTCTCAGGCTGCCTGCACACTCTTACAGTTACACTGTCGAATTTCAGGACCATTTGCTCAGAACTCAGGCTGAGGAACACATTTTTTAAATGAAGGGTGGGTTCTCGTGCCTAATTCTGAGCCAGCAGCATTTCACAGCTGAGGACTGTCCAAGCACAGAGGTGAATGACCATTACAGGGAGGAACAGATGGACAGGAGGGTGTGACTCACTGTCACCTATCCTGCATGGATATCCTGAACAATGCCCATGTCACGAAGATGCTTGGGACACCCAGGAGCTTTTGGAAACCTGAGCTCTGTTCCCTGCGGTGAGGAGGAGGAGCAGAATTCCATCTCTGCGCTGTCAGAAATGCAGCCCCGGCCTACAGGCCGCTCCTGCTGCCGCGTTTAAATCCCACCAACCTCCCTGCTCTGCCTTAAACCTCCAGCTTTAGAGGGCCCCACTCATCAAAGTCTTGTCAGGCAACCAGAGGGGGAACAAGGAGGGCTTAATTGATCAGCTTCGAAAGTAGCCTTGAGAACTTGATTCAGATATTGACTTCCAACGAGCTGGTTTAACTCCAGCTTCCAGAGCCAGCAATGGCTGAACATCAAAACTATTAACCTCTGGCCTTACCAGTTGGTGAGACATCACAGCAGCAGTAATTAGGAAGTCAATCGGAATCACATGTCTCACTTACACTGGCATGTCAATCAATAGTGCCAGTGACAGATTCATTAGGCCAGGCCTTGCAGCACAAGCTAGTAACAACCTCATAAAATACGCTTTTGAGGCAAGGCAAAGAAAAATCTGCTTGGAGGACTTGACTAGATGACAATATGTATTGATTAGGGCTCAAGCAATTTATGAAGTGCTACTTGCTCTGCAACCTTTCTGTCTCGGTGTTAAATTTTCCCAAGTAGTAGCTAAATAAAACAAAATATTACACTTTTAAAAGCCTTTTTCTGACAGGGCATTTTTTTTATTTTAGTTACAATTTGCAAACAATCTAGCAAGGTAAAACTTCTACAGTTACTTAACAGTGAAAGATACCATTTCTCTGGACATCAGGGTTTGATAGAAGGCATCCATCTAGATGAGAAAAAAATAATCTGAAACATGATTGGGGAAACTCTCCTACCTTCTACATACAAATTTCATTTTAGCATTCCTCTCCTTAGAGCATTTAAAGGCCATTCTTTCTGTCAGGTCACAAGAAAAGTGGATATTTCTGTTTTTAAAAAATCTGGATTTGTGGGCTACAATGAGATCTCTACTGCTTATTGCAAACAGTGGGTTTTTTTTAAAGACAGAAACAGTGTAATTGGGAACTTTATGAAATGCTCCTTGTAGTGCTTCTGTTTTCATTGGACTTTTGCGTCTTAATTTGCTTGTATCTTTTTTTTGGTCAGGATTTCCCCAAGGTTCATAAGGACTCTCTGCCCTCTGTTCGCTCTGTCACTGGGGGTGGGTTTTATTTCCTCTTGCCCTGCACAGTGAGGGAGGACCAGACTTCAGGGAAAGTGTCCCTGCAGTGATATCTCTCTCTGATGGATTTCAGCACTTGCACATCTTGACCCTCTCCCCAAGACAATATCAGAACCAGAGCATCTTTATCTCACTCTAGCCTGAGATGCCAAAATGCATCTACAAGGCTAGTGAGACAATTTTCATGAGTATTGAAGAAATAAAGGATTTTTCAGAGTCTCTTTCAGCGTATCATAAATTGCCTGTATTTGGCTGTAACTGGCTGAGCACCTGAAAAGAAATGTGGAGCCAGTTTGAGTGAAGACCAAAGAAAAATTAGTCTTTTCAAATTTTGGTGCTAAAAGTATGTCTCTGGGTTCTTCTGCTACAGGAACGTGCTCAAGTCCTTATTCAGCATTAGCAAGACTCACTCCTTGCTGGGTATAATTTCAGTAACACTAAAGGTTTTCCAAAAGTGGCAAAATGGTCACAGGGTTTCAGCAACCCCTAGGAAAGGGGGTCAGGAAGACACAGGAGAGAGATTCTGACTGTCTGTGAACTCAACACTGATGTTTTTTGCCTTGCCTTGCCTTCCTTTTTCCCTTCCCTAATGCATCTCCTACTTAATTTTCCAGCAGGTATTTCATTGTCACCAGGATCATCCTAGTGATCAACTTTAATAATCTGTGGCTTTGCACAGGGAAGCTCTCAGGAAATCCGAGAATCCAAGAATCACAGAATGGTTTGGGTTGGAAGGGATATTAAAACCCATCTAATTCCATCCCCAGCCATGGGCGGGGACACCTTCCAGTAGACCGGGTTGGTCCATCCAGCCTGGCCTGGAACACTTTCAAGCCCTTTCAACACCTTAAAATCTTCCTTACTTTTAGCTAAGTGTTAAAGACACGGTGCAAGAGCTTGATTGGTCAGAGTTCAAGTACTTCTGATTGTAGGGAATGTTTCTCCATTTTTTTTACCAATTATCTTTGGCTCTGAGGTAGCAAGGGAATATTTCTCAGGTGGAAAACCTGATCTCCTGCATTAACATCATGTCCAGAGAAGGCTGCAGCCTCTTATTTTCACATCAGATTAATAAAACTTCCAAAGCACCCCCTGTAAACAAAGATAAAGGGTCAAGATATTATATCTTGGAAGGACAGTGACTGAGGGCTTGATAATTTGTTAATAACAACAGTTTCTGGTTAATTATTTTGGGAACTTTATTAATGTTAATAGTACAGCTGGACCAATAATTTATAGTTATTTATTCCCCTGCCAAAATCAGACCTTTTCTGCTTTTGATTCATCCAAGAATAGATTGTAGTTTGCTCAAATTGATTAATTTCTTTAAATTACTTGCCAGATAACTTCTGCAAATAAGTCTGGCTTTGCGTCTGGTTCACAAGCAGTTCACAGTTGTATACTACACATGAAAGCTGAACTGTGGGATGGGACAGGTAATTCACTCTGGGAGTTTCGTTTTCCAGTTTGGGAGATGAAATATTTTAACTAGTTTTCATTGCCAAATGTCTGTGGGTAACACATTAAATTGTCCTCTCTCCAATTCTCTCCAACCCTCCTGCCAGTAAACTCCTCATTCCACCAAACAACCCTGCCAGTAAATTAAAATTCACTAGAATAACCAAGAGAAAAGGCCATAAACAGGATCTAAGTAGAAAAAACTTGATTTAAAATTCAGAATGAATACACATGACCATATTTTTTCCATTACTTTCCATGTTATACCAATTAATTCCTAAAAGCTTCAACCATCTTTCCTAAAATAATCCCAGGTGGTTCAATAAAATCCAGTGGAAACGGAAGAGTGAGCTGGGCATGAGTTGTTGAGTGCTGGGAATCCTTTAAATTATTTCTAACATGGAAAGTTTTGGAAAGGAGGAATATTCACTCCATGTAGAGACTGGAAGAAGGTCTCTTTGCATATGTTTTCCTCTGTAATAGCAGTTTGTTTCCCATAATAAAGCAAAAGATTTAATGAAAAAGTAATAACAGCTTACATTGGCAAACAGTGAAACCGGCTGTGTTTTTGTGGAAAACAATAAAATCAGTTTGTTTCCTCCAGTAGGGTGACTTTTTGAGACTTTCTAAAGACCCTTTGGTTTTATCCCTCGGTAAAGTTATTTTAAAGGGTCTAATGAGAAGGCCAGCTCCAGCTCATTACAAACTTTGTGCATGGGGAGAGGCAGTTTTCTCTTTCCTGCAGCCTCCCCAAGGTGAGGATGAGGAAGGATGAAGGTGAGGAAAACCCTTGGCCAGTCCTGTGCCCCACCCAGTCCCCCTGTGACACATCGCCCAGGGCTGCAGTGGCAGCAAGACGAGGATGTGAAGATGCTTCTCCTCTCTGCCAGCTCACAGCACCCCTGCAGCTTGCAGCTGAAGGAATCCTGCTGTTGCCACAGCTCAGAGCTGCTGGTATAGACCATTTTAATTTTAATTGCCATTTTAATTGTCTGGTCTGGATGGTGTCAGGTGAATGGGGTTTTTCCAAGCCTGGCAAGTCCCTGAATCATTTCCACACTTCAGCTTGGGCTTTGCAGGGCTGTTTTGCTCCAGTTTTATCAACATGCAGATCTGGAAGAGGAAACTATTGAATTAATATCACAATTAAAACCCAATCAGCGCAGCACTCAGTTGAAATCTCTGAATCAGCACAACAGGTTGTGAAATCAAATTATGAGGTATTAGAAGGGACTGGTTGTTGCAGTCATGTCTCAGCAAGTTTATAGGGGGAAGAAGCTTTTCTGCTTTTTCAAGTTTTCAGCCTTTCTGTGCTGTTGGTGCAATGCCCTGGCACAGCTGGTGCTGCAGCACATGTGTGCATATGACCTTGATTGTTATAATTCTCTTCTGATTTAAGGCAACTTCAAGGCCTTAGAACAAACAGAAAAGACATCGTGGATGTTCATGTCCATATGAGATAAAAAACTTCTGGCATTTTAAAATTTTGATTTCTCAGAGACTTTCAGTGCTGACTCTCGAAGCATCAATTGTTTCCTTAACATCATTTAATGAGTGAAGATGCAATGAGGTCACTCTCCTGTGGCAGAAGGGCTGTCCTTCCTTCCTGCTGGGTAGATGGGCTTGTGTCCCTGCATCCCCAATCCCCACATCCCTGCATCCCTGAATCCATCCCTGGAAGTGTTCAAGAAACAGCTGGATGTGGCACTCAGCACTGTGGTTTATTTGTCAGTGTGGTAAGTCAAGGTTGGATTTGGTGATTTTGGAGATCTTTCTCAGCCTAAATGATTCTGTGACTCTGTGACCCCTGCACCATCCTGGCTGTGGCTGTTCTATCCCTGGAAGTGTCCAAGGCCAGGTAAGACAGGGCTTGGAGCACCCTGGGATGGTGGAAGGTGTCCTTGCCCATGCCAGGGGATGGATTTGAGCTTTAAGGTCTCTTCCAGCCCAAACCATTCCATGGTTCTGAGATACCTCTGCCCAAAAAGTGTGGCCATGAGCCTGCAGCCTCATGAAGAACAGCAGCAGATCATGGGAGCTTTCTAAAAAATGTGATTAAGAGAAAGAAGGAAATCTATGTTTGGAGGAAGTGATCACTGCAGTCCCATAAACAGAGGTAATTCTGCTATGGTGTTGATGAACAATAAATTTTTAAAAATAAAAAGGAATCTAGAGGAAATACAAAGTTTGTGTAAAACATTTTCTGGTGTCCTAACCAGCTTGGCTTTTAGTAAAGAGGGTTTTAAATCCCTCATCTAAAACTTTTCAGCAGTCCGCATGAAAAGGCGAAATTAGAGCACACTCAAAACTCAAATTGTTTTTTTTTCTCCTCACTAACTTTTTCTCCACCAATTCCTCTCTCCCATGACTTTTGGGGTGCTGGATACTCTAAGGACATTAAAAACTTTTCTGAGATGTTTTATCTCAACACCTTATGAAGGCAAGCCATGCAAGACATCCATTTTGGGGTTGAAAACTTATTTTTAGAGATCTGCTGGGTTTTTAAATGGGAAATGTTCTTGGATTTGCCTAGTGGAAAGTTTCCCTCTTCACAGCAGGATGGACCTGAACGAGATGATCATTAAGGTCTATTCTAACCCAAACTATTATATAATTCTCTTATTCTGTGGCTCTGATTTTATCTGATGCAATGACTGCTGGTAAAGTTTTCAGACTTTGTAGCCAACAAAATTTTTTTAGGAAAGCATGGTTGATTTGTGTTTAATTTGTGGAATGGGTCAAAACAGAAAAAAAAATAGCTGGAAAATCTAAAAGAAAACAATTGAAAAAAAATTAAATTTTGAAATTTTCCTAATAGCTGGTGTTTGAGAAAAGTTTAAAATAGGGTAGAAATTGTTAGGGTAGAATATAAAAGATTTTAAAATAAGGTAAAAATTGTTTCATGCTATTGTTTGTTATAGCATGACCATTTTCACTAGCCCCAGAATAATTTTTTAGATTAGCTTTTCAATTCCACAAAAAAATAAACAAGAAATAATTTACAGCTAACTCTGGGCAGTCCCTTTCTTCTGCTTTGAGTTTCCATTCTCAAAATATTATTTCTTCCCTAGATCTTGGGGCGGAAAAAAGAAAAAAAAAAATTATTTCTATATTTTTCAGGAAAGCTAGTAAGCTTCCAGCTAGCACTAGTCTGCTTAGGTCAGAAAAAAGAGTAATTTCTCTCTCCCAGGCTGGTTGATAAAAAAAATCTTTTGGTCTTTACAAGACTCTGTAGACCTGAGGCCAGCCTGTCACCCTGAGTGTTGGTCTCCTCTCCCAGCTAACAAGGGACAGTACAAGAGGAAATGACTTCATGATGTGCCAGGGGAGGTTTACATGAGATATTAGGAAAAATTCCTCCATGAAAAGGGCTGTCCAGCCCAGGCATAGGCTGCCCAAAGAGGTGGTGGAGTCACCATTCCTAAAGGGATTTAACAAATGTGTGGATGTGGCACCTGAGGACGTGGGTCAGTGGTGGCCTTGGCAGTGCTGGGGAATGGTTGGGCTTGGTTGTCTTGCAGGGTTCTTCCAACCCCAAAGGTTCTGTGATTCTGTGGATGTTATTCCCATTCTCTTGGTGGCTGTGTAAGGCATGGGGGGCAGATGGACCCCTGAGGAGCCCGTTCTGCACCAGGCAGGTGGGGATTTCCTTCTCAGCACATGCAAGAGGCTTCAAGGACAGCTCCACAACTGTTACTTGGCTTTGTTCTGTACTCCTTAAACATGAAAATTTTGATTTGAAGCTTCTCAAGAGTGAGATGGTGCTCTGGCTCCAACAGTGTCATCCAGTTAAGTTTCATGTTTTAGTGATCTTCAATGAGAAAAAACCCAAGACAAAAGCCAGTAAAAAGCAAAAATTTTCTAAGAGAGATGGAATGACTTGAGGCTGACAACTTATTTCCATGTCAGGAGGATGGGTGAAAATCCCAAGCCTCGGGTTTCCCATGGGTGTTGCATCACTGCTTTGTTTTCCTTCTGTGGGAAAGGGGTCCAGGACTGGACTGGGGCATTGCCATCAGGCCCTGGGCTCTGCAGGGATGGGTAACAACCCAAGGATCCCATAACCACATTCTCCTGCTGAAGAAGGAAGGAGTTAAGGAAATACCTCTTGGGCTCCTGCCAGAAGTGACAGGTTTGTGCCTTTATAATCTCAGTGCCCAGTTCATCAGCATTCCCTGGTGAAAATATTACAAGGATCTTAGTTTTGGCTTCACCTGCCATAACCAAAACCATAACCTGCTTTTCCTGGGGCCACCTCCTTAGCCACCTTTCTGTGTTCAGTTGGCAGCTTTGACATTGTTACTGCTTTGAGGCTCATACAAACACCAAGAGCAAATTTGATAGGAAGGTTCTTCCCTAGAGAATAATGCTAGGAATGACAGGAGCAATTTCTGTGTATGCAGGGGAGATTTCTTGTGGCTTGTTGAAAAGATGAAAGGCAGGAAGACTGTCACTTATAAAGAGAAAAGCAACCTCAAGTAGCAAACCAATAGCCATGTGGTTTCACCTCCTGTTGCAACTATTTTTATCACCACTTTATGCTCCATTGACCAATGGATTTTTTTTCCCAGCTTTGTACTTTTATATATATTATCCATACACACAGGACTATTATTTTTATCTTCATCATTACATAGTGCTGCTTTTTGTGCCATTTAGACATGAACCTCATTTGAACCCTAAAGCCCCATTTGTGGCACACAAAAATACTGTCATTTACATTCTGTGCCAAAGTATTATATAAAAAGCATCAAACGGGAGGAGAGGCAGGAAGCTGGGAGTAAAGATATATAGTCAGCAAAGTATATAACTTCTGGCATATTACTGCTTAATCCTAACATAATTATTCTCATTCTTTTATTTGATTAACTTCTAATAGTTCCTCTTGGTGTTAAAGGTCCCAGTCTGATCATTTGATTTTAGTGTCTGCTATAATTACCGATAATGTTCTTTGCAAGACAATTTAATGATAACCGCATAATGGCCTATATGAAGAAAGCTGCAGGGTTTCAATGCTTTTGAGTAATATAAAATACATTAGACTAACACAAGCTATCAACATGACAGGGAATGTTTGATTTACACCAAGGACTACGTTATAGAGTTGTGGATTTTTTTTTTTGCCCTTCCTTTTTCTTTTTTTTTTTTTCCTTTATTTTTTTTTCCTTTTGCAACCGTTTACAATAAATGACAGAACAGTTGGACAATCTGCAACTTGCTGAGAGCAATAAAATGTAACACAAAGTTAGAAGTGACAAGGAGCCAGGCCCGGAGAGCTACGCTGAAGCATCCAGACAGACTATTGTGGCAGCAGGGCTGGCTTTGTCCTCACCAGGGATGTACAAGGGCAGACTCCTCAGCGTCTTTTAAAACTTAACCAAAGTTTCTAACCTCACACATTTTTCCTGGATAAATGTGTGGTTTGCATATCCAGGAGGTTTTTCACTGTATTTAACGTCACTGAACAACTTGCCCCAGTATTTATCGACAGGTCTTGCCTCCTTTTCCCAGATCTGGCATGAAAAGAAATTTGATTTCAGCCCAGACAGGCGGCTGTTTGCATTTCTGTTTTGCTTCACACTGTCACATTTTTACAACTAAATACTAAACTGAGCTAAGTGATTCAAGCTTAGCAAACACTCCTTTGCACAAAATTAAACAATCGCTCATGGTTTTGGCAAAATGCAGCATAATTCATGGTGTGCAGATAGGAGAGAAAATTTCCTGTCAAAAAAAGGTTAGCAGTGGACATATTACATTTGCTACTCTTTTTTATTCCAGGATAATGGCATTTGGACAAAAGTAGGCCTGTCCTGTTTATAGTGCTTTATGCCCCATTAGTATTATTGCAAGTCTCTGGACTCACATGTTAAAGCACTTAATCAAAGGCAATGGGTTGAAAATCATGTCCCAGCACTTCTCATATTTGATTCGTTCCTCCCAGATAGAAAGAAGTAAAAAACACATTACTAGCATCAAAAGAGCACATGCATTATCTGCTAAGCAGTTGAGAAGCTATCATTGGGTTTTATCCCTTTGGGTACTAGGACGGACAGGAATTTTCCCCATTCATCCATTCAGAGATCTGAGACTGCTATTTTTCATTTTTCTTCCTTTGACAGACAATCCTTTCAGTTTTTTTCATAGATCTCTATTTTAAAGACATCTTCATGTCACTTATTTTAATTGCAGGCTGCAGGCATCGGGTCTGAGAAAGAAAAAGAAAAAAAAAATAGGCAAAAGAAAGGAAAGCTTTAGAAAGACAATATTTGAAGTAGTGGTAGTTTTATGAAGATCCTCCAAGGATTTTCTCTGAGACAAACCTAATAACGGGAGAGGAACATATCTTAAGGGGAGAATTAATTTATACATTTAATTACTCGGGATCCACTCCACTTCTTGACGATGAATTTCGATTCTCCACGAGAGCAGCTTGATGGGGATCGAGGGAATCGAGAAATGGGGAGTCAGGGGTGAGCCCCATCCAGGGCTGCTGCAGCATGGCACTATTGATCCAGGTGCATCTGTCTGCAGCTCAGGGAGGTGATGTTTGTCCCTCCTTTTCTCCAGAGAGATGCTAAACCGTGTCCGGGGAATTTACAGCCTGCAGGAACGCCAGGCAGCCTGAGCACAAAGGAGGGCAGGGGGCCGTGTGGGGGGGAGGAGGAGGAGGCTGAGTGGGATGGATGGAGTGAGTGAGGTGGGTGCCTGAACCATGCAGGCTGCAAAACTCCACCAGATCCCGGGGAACTGAGGGGCAATGGCATTTTTGATGTCATTCCTAGTATTCTAAACCAAAGAGTTTTATTTTCTTCAGGCACAGCTAAAGCAGGGGGACTGAAACCTGAGATGTTCTGTAGAAACAGAGCAAGTTCCATGTTTTTTAGGGCTGTAACTTCTGACTTTAGGAGAAGAAATGGTGATTTGCAATAGCGGGAAAAATAGACCCTACCCAGAGAAATGAGGAAATAAAAAAATTAATAATAATCCACAAAGCATACAGATGCTCCCAGGTTCGTAACCCTCATCAAACAATTTTTAGGTTTCAAGGGCTGGAATAACTCAAACTCATAAAATCACAGAGTGGTTTGGGTTGGAAAGGACATTAATGCTCATCTATTCCACCCCTGCCATGGGCAGGGACACCTTCCACTGTCCCAGGCTGCTCCAAGCCCCATCCAGCCTGGCCTGGGACACTGCCAGGGATCCAGGGGCAGCCACAGCTGCTCTGGGCACCCTGGGCCAGGGCCTGCCCACCCTCCCAGCCAGCAATTCCTAATTCCCAATAGCCCAGAATCTGTCCCTGCCCTCTGGCCCTGGGAAGCCATTGCCTGGCTGCTGTCCCTGCCTGCCTTGTCCCCAGTGGCTGTGCAGCTCTCCTGGAGCCCCTGGAGGCCCTGGCAGGGGCTCTGAGGTGTCTCTGGAGCCTTCTCTGGTGCAGCTGAACAGCCCCAGGCTTAACTTGATAACACTTATTATATACTGTCCCTTCTGGACAGCCCCATCCCCACAGTTTGTTTTGCACAAAGATTTTTTCATTAAGAAAAAAAATCGCTGGGCAGAAGATTTGCTTTGAAAAGTGATGCGCTTCCTGTACAGCTCCATGCACATATAGGTTTGCAAATAAAATGCAAATAACTAAATCTCATCAGTGAAAGTTCCGTGGCTGATTTGTACAGGCACACCACTTTTTTCCCCCCCCTTTGTTTTCACTTATGAGATAAACAAAATGAAGACAGAAAAATTAGACATTTCCATTTTCCTTCTCAATGAACTCTTTCCTGGTTCACTCTCCAGTCCTTCAGACTCCCAGATCTTTTTCAATACCAATGAAACTCAAAGCACAGAGATAATTTATTGATAAAAATGAATCAATACATATTATTGATTCATAATATGAATCAATACATTATGTTTATAATATTGATAATTTGTTTAGGATAGTTTACAGTTACAGGGTTTTTGCTTCTTCCTCCCAATATCTAAAGGAATTCAATGGCCAGATTAAAAAAAAATATTTTTCTGGAGATTTGGGAAGGTGTTGACACATTGGGGAGATTGCCCAGAGGAGCTGGGGCTGCCCCACCCCTGGAAATGTTAAAGGCCAGATTGGAAAGGGCTTGGAGCAACCTGGGAAAGTGGAAGGGAGTGGTATTGGTGGTCTTTAAGGCCCCTTCCAACCCAAGCCATTCTATGATTTTGATGTAAACCTCCTGTGCACCCTTTTCAGTTTTTGGGCAGATGGAGTACCTGGACCACTTGCGTGAGGGTGTGGAAGGAGCTTTCTAGAAGAAATGGGAGTCCCTGATGTCAGAATAGAAATGATGTCAAGATTTTCCCCTGTTACCTTAAGGCAGAACCTTCTGGACCCAGAAGGTGTGGTGTGTACGTGGGGCACCCTCTGGAGCAAAGCCATTAGCTGTTCACTCTGATATGCGCTAAACTCACCCTTTGGCACTGGCATATCCTTTGAGATCCCCGCTTTCCTGAAATATCAGTGGTGCTGACAGTGTCTCTTTGCTTCCCTGGTCTGGTGAGTCCCAATTTTGGGCAGGCTAGCAAAGAAACAAAAGCTGCATTTATAGCACAAGTTCAATCCCTTGTGCATGCAGCGCAGCCAGAGCCTTATATTCGCTTTTTATTCTCTCTCCCTCTAACAGAGCCTAATGCCTTATTTACTTTTTTGACCTCTGCTGCACATTGAGCTGTCAGTAACAATGCCTAAATCTTGTCCCAGTGAGTTACGACTAATTCAGAACCCATCAGCATGTACAAGTAGTTTAAGCTGTTTTCCTTCTAGTGTGCATTACCTACGCACTGCCTCTCTTTCTCACCTGCCACTGAACTGCCCAGCTGTAATTTGGTGGAGCCTTGCAGCAAAACTCTCTCATCTTCACAAGCCTTGGGATGCCTGAGTGGTCAGCGCAGGAATCCAAGAAGATGAAGAAGGAAGAGGTTATTAATGCCAACAGAGAGGATTTTTCTCCTCTTAATGGTGCTCTGACACAATTTTCTGGCCCAGCCAGCAACCTGGTCTAGTGGAAATTTACCTGCCATGGCAGAGGGGTTGGAAAGAGAGGACCTTTAGGAGTCATTTTCTACCCAAGTAATTCTATGACTCTGTGACTATCATAGTTGTGAAGTTATTGCCAGACCAGTGTCAGGTTTGTTGCTCTTCAGGGTTGTCATTAGGGCTCCTTCAGGAATGTGGCATCGCCTCCTTACTTCTGTTGATGTCTTTGTACCTCTCTGCTCTCCCCAGAAATGCATTTTAATTTCCAGTCACTCTTTGCAATGTGTTGGCTCCAAAAAACCCACTTGTGGTTTAGGTTTTCTTTGGCTCCAGCAGTCTCAGCTTCCACTGCAAGCAGATTGATTTAGAGGGCGATTCACCCCGTGGAAGAGGATGTCAAAGGTGAAGAGAGGAAATGCTTTCCATGGAGGTTTCTTTTCTTCACTGGCTGGAGGAAAAACCTAAATAACCACATACTCTGACACAGAGGTGATTGAGAACCTTTCACAGAATCACAGAGTGGTTTTGGTTGGAAGAGATTATGTCATTCCATCTCCTCTGCCAAGGGCAGGGACTGCTTCTGCTAGACCAGATAGCTCAAAGATGAAAACTCTCTTTTTGGTTGATAACAGAGGACCACCTTCCTACAATTATATTTTGTTCTTTATCTCTGCAACTGCCCCTTATTCCTTCTAAGATTTTTTATCTGTGTTTAAGGTCTAGACAAATTTTGAGTAATTTGTTCACTGGAAAGTCTCCAGGACAGTCAGTCTGAGGAACAAGGAGATCTTGAGCAAAGGCCCTTTTTTGGTCCAGTAAAAGATGAGTTTAAAGGAGAAACCAAACAGATCATTACGGCTACTTGAAAGGTTGCTACAAAGAGTTGTTGGTAATAGAGTATGGCAGAAAGAAGAGGAGAGGTTTTTGCACCTGGAGAGGTTTTGTGTTGGGCAATAGGACACAAATATTTCTGTAGGACAGTGCTGAAGCCTTGGGCAGTAGTTCCCAACCTGTTGGATGTATCCCACTTGGACACATCTCTGTCAGATTGAGCTGCTGTCAAAGAAACTTCACATTCCCAATGCTTTGGTTGAGGAGATTAAAGTTTCTCTTCTCCTGTGGTGGCAAAGCACCCTCTGGAGATGCTGAGACAACTGAGCAACCTTCTGCACAGCCTGGATGGATATGCAGACAGGAGATCATTAAGAGATTCCCTACACATATCCTAATTAAAAACTCTGCAATGCAAATAGGAAGATAAAGGGATTTCTGACAATAAGCAGGATGAAGTGCCACTCAAGCACTAATTAAATATGATGGCAGTTAATCAGCATGGAGTGTCTTCCAACAATTTGCTAATGATAATGGTGGATTGACCTTGAAGGCTCTTGAAAATGTTTTCCAGAAGTCCTTTCAAATGTGTCAATAACATTGTTGAAAGTAGGTGACACTCAATAAAAATGATTTTTTTTTTTTTGTCTTTATAGGATTTACAACAGGGTTCATCAGGTCTTCAGTTCCCAGGTGTATTTGAAGGTTCAACTCCATCCAGAAAATTGGCTTCTTTGTTCATCCTGGGAGCATGATTCCTGCTTTGGTTCACCTCCTTTGCTCTTTGCACATATTGAAAGGTAGATGATGATTTGCCTGTAACATATCACAAGTTGATCTTCAAAGAGCTCCAGAACTACCTGAAAGGGAGCTGGACATCAGGGTGGTCCCAGAACCTGCAACACAGTCAGAAATGAGGTTTCATTGCAAATTTCTTAATGCAAAATCATGCATAAAGGAGATGTTTAAGAGACGTCAGAGTGGGAATTTGGCATGAAACTCCCTTGATTTACAAGTACAAAAAGAGATAAAACATTTGAATGCTCAGCTTAAAATCTGTATGGAGTAAATGACAGTGCCAGTATTTATATTGCAGCTTCATCAATCAATAACTTTAACAATAGGCAATTAATCAATACCTTTAACAACCCTGGGAGAGAATGACATCTCTGGTAAATCTGAATGTTATGTTACAGATCCTTGCCTTAAATACTCATCCCTGTGTCGCAGCTGAAGCCTTTGGCTGAATCCTGGAGGGTGCTGAGCACCTGCAGCTCCTATGAGGTGATTGCATTCTCTGAAGTCTCTGCTTTCCTGCCAGTAAGTAGAAATGTGTGTTTTTCAAATTGGCAAATAAAATGCAAACAGATTTTGCTGACCTCTTCCTGATGAGTAAAGTGGTCACACTGGACTTAAGAAAGAACATCTCTGGTGAGTTCACTGCCACTTTACAGAGAGTGTGTCTATTAAGTTTATTTCACAGATAGATGTGTTGATGTTTTCCCACTAGAATCTGTTTCAGTATCCTTAAGGAGGACGGGCAGCCACCCCCAGGCTGTTTTCAGCACTACTCACAGCTAATTCAGAAAACAACCCACAGCATCCACAGGCAACAGCATCCCTGATTAATCCAAGTTCTTTATCAAGATGCTCTGTACTGTGCGAATATCTTACTGAACAGTCTTGTACACAACATAAGCCCATTAAAATGATGGTCTGATTCTCTGAAGGTTTGGCTATATGGCTTCCCATAAAAAGTTTCATAAACCACCCACAATCAGCCGCCTTAATCCTCAATTCCTAAAAGCATATTGTGCACAGAGTGACACACTGAAAAATGAGAGGAGTTCTCTGGGCACAGCACCAGAACTCGACTGCTAATTGTGGAAATAAATAACAACAGCTCCTAGAGGCCCAGTGTTTGGGTTGTTTGGTTGGTTGTTTGTTTATCCTCCCTACCAGCAAGATTTCTCCATGGGTGGAATATGGAAGTACGAAATGAAACAAACAAACAAACCAACTCACTCTCTCCTGCACAAGTTTGATTAAATGCAATATGTTGTGAGTGGGTTTTGCTGGCTTTTTTTTACACTGGGAGGGTCATCAGGAAGTGGAAGAATCAGGCAGTTTAGAAACTGAAAATCTCTCTTATACAGCCACCCAAAAGCGGCCAGCGGCTTGATTTTTCTGCTAAATATGACACCCAGCAGCGACAGAACATTGCAAATGAGGCATCGCTGACAAGGACATGTTCTACAAATCAGGTTCTGCAAATCCTCCTCCATTCATTGCCTAGATCCTGTGTTAGCACCAGCTGGCTGCTGAATGGCCATCCTGATGAAGCCTGTGCCTGCTCTTTATGAGGGTTTACTAAGATTTCTGGCTTTTTTATGAGTGTCAGGAACAGCAGCTGTAGAACCCCAGGCTGGTTTGGGTTGGAAGTGACTTCTAAAGGTCATCTACTCCAACCTGCCTCCCATGGGCAGGGGCACTTTTACTAGACCAGGTTGCTCAAAACCCCATCCAACCTGGCCTTGGACACTTCCAGGGTTGGGATTTCTACTATGTCCCCAGGAAACCTGTGTCAACCCCTCATCATCATCACAGGAAGGAATTCTTTCCTAGTATCTAATCTAAACCTGCCCTCTGTCAATTTGGAGCCATTTTGTCCTGCCCAAAGTCCCTCTCCAGCTCCCCTGGAGCCCCTTTAGACATTGGCAGGGGCTCTGAGGTCTCTGTGAAGCCTTCTTTCCTCCAGCCTGAACTACCCCAGCTCTTCCAGCCTGAATCCATAACAGACATGCCTCAGCTCTCTGACATTCCAATTATTTATTTTCTGAGGATGAGGAGTAGCAAGACCTGTTGCAACTAATTCTTGATAGAGCTCCTTATTTTTCTTCTTTGTACCATGGGGACATTTTTGGGGGGAAACTACAACTATGTCTCCATGCCCTGCATTGGGATAGTATGGCAGAAAAGAGAGTTTAGCTGAAGGAACCTGTTTCACTACTGTCCACAAATTTCAGTCTCAAAGATGTTAGCTGGGAAGGGAAAACTTTGGATGCCAAATTTTGGCACTGCTAATAAAAGCCAACCTCCCCAGCAGCAGCAATGAGATAACCAGCAGCAGATGCCTTGGAAGAGGGCAATGATTTTCCATACACCAATTTAATAATGAACACTGAAGTTTTCTTTCGTGTCTGGGGTATTGGTTATCAGATTTTTTTTTCTCATATTTCACATCTGTCTTGTTTGTTTGACGTTATACAAAAGGTAGATAGAGTTTGGTGAGGTCCAGCTGGCAGTGCCTTAGAGCCCTGCTAGTTAGAGATTTTTTGAAAACTCTGCCATTAAAAGATCAGCCCAATCCCCGTTACTGCTTTTGAGTTTGAGTTACCAGCTTTTACCAGGAAAGAGAAATAATTAAAAAAAAAAAAAAAGAAACCACTCAAGTTTTCCATTTAAACACATTCCTTGTGGAGCACAAACATTAGTGTAAAGCCGGTCTTCAGAACTATATATTGTTTTAATCTTAGTTCCAAGTACTAGAACCTTGTTCTGCATGGAAGAGAATACCATGAATAGGCCAGGTTGCATTAGTGAGTGGGTCCCATCTGTCTCCTGCTACAGCTCAATTTGATTTCATTCATTCTCTTTTGTCTCTTTCACTTTGGAGCAGACTTTTGAGAATCTCACAACAGGAACCAGGGCAACTGCTTAGTGTTCAAAATTGCTATTAAGAATCCACAGAGGTATCTCACAAACAATAGGACTGGCCACTTTCTCCAGGTATCATTTCATCAGGCTCTTTAGAACCCCAAATAGAAGGAAAAGGCATTTCAAAATGTTATTTAGTGAGGTTAAAATATCTGTACAGCTTGCATCTGGCCAGTGTCAATGGGATTGTAAGGGTTTCTTTTAGCTTTTACTTGTTCTTTCCTTGTGACAATAGTAAGAGGGTATAGATATAGAGGGAGCTATTCTGTCTTTGTTTAAATTTTAAATAGGCCATAGAAATGCTGTTCAGTAGAATTTGATTAAAATTGGACTGAATAAAAACTCTTTCCATTTTTACTCATGTAGACGAGCACTGCACACCGTTTAATTGGAGGCATTATTTATGTGATCATTGGCCTGTAATGTGCATATTCAGAAACGTAGATTGAAAATCAGTTTTCCTCTGACATGATTCTGAAGTTCAACCATCAGCTCCCCTTTTTATGGTGATACCAAGTAACTCCAGCTCCATTGCCCTTTATGGGCAGAAACACAGAAAATTGGTACTTAATGTAGAGAACAGGAATTGGGAAGATCAAGAAGAAATTGTGCTCCTAGTGAACCCCATCAACTCAGCAAGGTGGCTTAGAAATCCCTAGAAGGGATTGTAGGGAACAAGAAAATGACGTTTCTAGGAAGGTCCGCAGGGTACATGGGAAGGTAGGAGCTGCATCACTCCTTGCCAGGGTTTGAGGCTACTTTAGTTACATCTGGATTTCACCCTGGAAAATGGGATCATGCACCCCAGGGAGGAAAAGAAGAGTCTGTGCTTCCACAGGTTCTCTGGCTGGGTTTTTATCCTGTGCAGTTTGCTGCTTTCCTTATCACTCTTTGCAGGACGTCTCTTCTAGTGACCTTCTTGGTCTCTTGCTTAAAAATATAGTGAGTGGAAACTCCATCAGGTGAAAAATTCCAGCTGCTACCAGGCAGGAGTGCAGGGAGTACAACAAGAAAGGATTGGTGTTAAATATTGGACATGGAATGAATGGCAGTGGTGTTCACATGCAGGACACAGTATCTGGAAAATGTGATTTTTTTTCCATTAATCGTGTCTGTTCTTCAACTAAAAAGCTACACACAGACCTGCAAGGATCTCTGGGATCCCTGGAACTCAAAAAGGAAAGAAGGAACAACCAGCTCAAAAATTATGTGAAACCAAGTGGGGGATTGTCCCATGATTGCTCAGAAAACCTGTAGGGTGACATACGTTTAAGTGCATGTCACTGACTCATTAGCCCCAGCAAACAGCAAATTCCAAGTTTAAACTACCCACAGATCTCCATGGTGTACACTTAATTTCAAAACAATTAAAACAGCTGGATGGGATGTTGAACAGCAGTAGAGGGCATAGAAGCTGCAAGATCATTGTCTATTTTTTAAGGAACTATCAGTCCTGTCAGAGAGAAGTTCTTCCTGCAACAGACTGGCTGATAAAAATGAGAACATATGGGAAGCCAGTATTTCATGGTTTAACAGCTTTCCTGTGTGGATGAGGCCCCATCCAGCGAGGCTTGCCTTGCTCTGTGGACCACAGGGATGGATTTACTGGATGGAAGGTGGTCCATGTGGCTTGTAGCCCTCTCCCCATCCCTAATGCCTTCAGTGTCTCAGATGGGTTTTGCACTGTAGAAAAGACAGCAACCCCCAACACGCACTGCCCTGAGCTGGCATCACCTTGGTGCAGCTCCCTGTCCAAACCCAAGGGCTCAGGTGGGCATCTGACCTCACAGCCTTGCAAATGCTGTGTGCAATCTGCTCTCTTCTGTTCTCACAAGTCTGATGGGGACAGAGCTGGGAAGGGGCTGAGCCTGGAGCAAAGGAGGCTCAGGGGGGCCCTTGTGGCTCTGCACAGCTCCTGACAGGAGGGGACAGCCGGGGGGGTCGGGCTGTGCTCCAGGGAACAGGGACAGGAGCAGAGGGAACGGCCTCAGGCTGGGACAGGGGAGGATATGGGGAAAATTCCTCCATGGAAAGGGTTGTCCAGCCCTGGCACAGGCTGTCCAAAGAAGCAGTAGAGTGTCCATTTCTGTAAGGATTCAAAAGCCATGTGGATGTGTGGGACATGGGTTAGTGGTGTCTTTGGCAGTGCTAGGGAATGGCTGGACTCAATGATCTTAGAGAACTTTTCCAGCCTCAAAGATTCTGTGATTTGATCCGATACATCCATTGTTTTATGAAGTAAGGCTAGACCTGAAAAGCGTCCCTCCTGCTGTTGTCACTGAGGTGAAAATATGAAGGCAAAAAACACTCACCAGCTTTTCATGATAGGAACAACATCACTCATTCTTCTTGAGAAGTTCAATTCCCTTTTATGCAGCCCCTTAGATTTTGGGAAAAGTTGTTTCCAACAGGAAATTGAGCTTGAGTTCACTTCAGTTTAGCCAGCTGGCCTCATCCAGGCTGCTGAATTCCAGATTTGTGACAGGAATGTCACAAGTCACCTCCTTTGCTGAGTATTCAAAGCTCTTCTCAGCCATGGCTGCTTGATTGTTGGAGAAAGTAAGGCACAAGTTGATGTGATTTTTCCCAAGTCAGTAGTAGGGCAGAGGAGGCTACAGCCCAGTTTTGAGGCCAAAACTACCGTTTTGGCTTACAAAACATTGTCTCCCACCAATATTTTACCATCTCAAATTTCCCTACTCTATATTTATGGCTTTAGAGGTGAACCTACTCTGAGCTTTATTTCCTTCTTCCAGATTTAATCTTTTTTTATTAAGACTATTTAGCACTGATCTATGTATCAACCTTACAATACCCTGCTGACACACAAAATGTCAACACATCAAGTTAAAGTGTTGGATCCACCATTTTCTAGTGTCTTTTTGAAATGATAACAAGCAACACTTATCATTTGCCACCCAATCCACTTGTGCAATAAGCAAAAAGCCAAGCAAACTGTTTTTTTTTTTCCTGCATAAAGCAGTAATTTGTGTGGCAGAGCCAGACCAACTCAGGCTGCACAGGGAAGATCAAAGGGGAAATTCACCTGCCTGTCTTGTTTGCTATTGATCTGAACCGTAGCCACTTTATCAGTAGCACTTTGCCATCACCCCTCAGAGATCAGAGCCTCCTATATCTTCCCAGCTCTCTTATTTATAGAACCATTTAATAAATACATTTTCTTTCCCCGGTCTCCTCTTTTTTTGTGTGTGTGTGTTCTGTTTTGTTTGACCAGCAGAAACAAAGGGTTGCCCCCAGTGTCAAGGAAAAAGAAGGGTATATGGCCCCAATTCAGCACAGCATGTAAATACGTGCTTGGTTTCTAACAGGGCAACAAACACATGCCCTTCCTCTTAGAGGCATGTAAATATGTGTGGGGTTTTGAAATGCAGTTGCATGACACAGAAGCAAATGTCACCAGGGGAAGG
Source organism: Calcarius lapponicus (assembly GCA_039654755.1). Lineage (NCBI taxonomy): Eukaryota > Metazoa > Chordata > Aves > Passeriformes > Fringillidae > Calcarius > Calcarius lapponicus. The sequence continues at coordinate 5,757,196 of CM077481.1, forward strand.
AACTGGTCAGCTGAATATTCATTTTCCATCTTGGCTTCCTCTTTCTTCCTCTGGTTCATTACTGGTAATTACTGGGGTGATTGGGGCAGAGCAAACGCCCTGAAAGGGAAGGAGCTATGAACCCTAAATGCCTTTTTGCATTACCCTTTAAATGGTAAAAGGGACAAGGCAGACTGTAAAAACAGAGAGGGGAAAATGAAATCCCAAACCATGCGGCTAAGAAATGAATGAATGACTCTCCTCTTCGCGCTGCCAGTGTTACACAACCTGCCTGCATTGGATTGAGACCTACGTGATCCTCTTCTAATTGAAATCACTTTACCTTGACCTCCAACAGCAAACTGAAAGCTTGTTGCTCTTGCTGCCAGCAAAGCATGAGCAGTAAGTTGTAGGAAATCCCAGCTGGGGACACGAGCCGCATTCACATGGCATTAATCTCGCACTAAGTGGCACTAAGTCAGGAGGTACCAGCCAGTCTGTAAAACAGCCCCGTGCCCATCACACACTGCTGCGTCTGCTCAGCCTGCCCTGCTGCTGTCCTGTCTTTTCTGCTTGAAGTCGTGCAAGTACAGCAAACAAGGCTGGAAGGAACCCTGGAAAGCCATTCAGGGTATGACCTTGACCTTGAGTGAGAAGAGCTAGACCTAAGCCCTGGTTGTGAGTGTGTTTTACCAGTGTTGGAGGTGCATTATTTTCTTAGGCAAGCTGCTCCAGGGCTTTGACAGTCTTTTCAGTGAGACCCTTAATTCTTCTGAGAGTCTGGAGGTGGCACAGGCGCCTCATCAGTCCAGCCAGGTTTGCACGTGTGGGTCTGAGTAAGGTTCACAGGGTCTTCTGGAGGATTTCCCATGGTATTGTGACACCACTGATGGCAAAATGCTGACCTACGGGGAAGAGCAGGGGCAGGGTGGGTTATCTTAGCAGGTGGGTTATCTTATCATGTGGGTTATCTTAGCAGGTGCTGCCCATAATTCACCCCCTCTGTGGAAAACAGGTTATTTCCTTTTTAGCACTGCCAGCTCAGGTTCCCTCTCATGGATTGTTCTTTTCTCAAAGGCATTAAAAAACAAAAAAGGCCTTGGGTTTCCCCATGTTGTGTCTTTTTACTACAGCAGCACGTGAGAGCTCCAGGCACAGCTGAAATGACCTTGCATGGGACAAGACCTGAGAGAAGCTGGAGATTCCCCATATTCCAGAGGGCTCCTGAGCCCACATGGGCTGGCTGAGAGCAGAGATGGGAGCACCCTTCTCTATCCCCTTCCCCTCTCCTTTCCCCTTTCACTTCCTATTGCAAACATTGCAAAGAGATACATCAAAGATGAATGAAGTCCTTTGGTATTTTTAATACTTGGGTTTGTATTTTTCTAGCTGAGCTGTGCACCAAATTTGACAGAGATTTAAAGGTGGATTTGTTCCGACTGAGAAGCCACAGGAGGAAGAGGGATTTACTATGCCCTGATGAAGTTCAGCCCTTCTTTACTAACTGGGAATATCTTCAAGCATTTGTTTTATGAGGCAAGAATAACTTAATATAAATATAGGTGAGTATTTAATGGAACTGCAATCCAGCCCTCCATACACATGTGATTTTCTTTAAGACAGCTGAGTGGTATTTACTGGCATTGTGGAGGACAAGAGAAGCAAGGTCAGCTCTATAAAATGAAAGTACAACAAACAAATGAGAGGAAGGCTCTGCAGAGTTTTACTTACAGCTCAGGGTTCCTGGTGCTGCAGTGTAGGGTCTTTGAGGCTAATTTCTGAAACAGAAAAAATCACCTTTTTTTCACTGATCAGCCTAGAGTGTCTGCTGTAGCATGTTGGATCACACAGTCCAGTTGGAAGCCAGAGGTGGAAAAGGTCCACAGCAGAGGAGAGTGAACCTGTTTGGGTCATCACTGCAGTGCCCACCTCCATTCAGTGGCAGAGGCCCAGCTCTGCCCTGTCCTGTTGTGAGAGGATGAGGGGTGATGGTTTCATACTCAGAGAGCGTTGATTTCCATAAGGGATAAGGAAGTATTTTATAATGAGAGGGGGTGAAACAGTGGCACAGGTTGTGCAGAAATGTTGTGCCTATCCCATACCTGGAAAAATTCAAGGTCAGGCTGGATGAGGCTCTGAGCAACCTGGTTGAGTTGAGGATGCCTTTGCTTTTTGCAGAAGAGTTGGAACTGAATGACCTTTGGAAGTCCCTCTCAGTCCAAACTATTCAATTAATCTATGATTCCATCATTCCCCCGCAAAAGGGAAAAAAGTCTAATGGCACTTGTGTGTGTCTTCAAGGTTTATAATCCAGGTGAAGAAGGAGAAAATGTGGAGAAAACAGTTTACTAAATGGATAAGCCAGGACTGAAGTTCCTCAGACAATTAAGTTAAGAGTTGGGGCCCATAAAATTTGGTGGAGAAACTCCCAGTGGGTTTCTGTGATGCCCTAGAGTGGGCATAGGCTTATTGGAACTGACAAACCTTTGCAGTTTCCTCTGTCCTAATTACTTTATAGGGTATTACCATACTAATACACAAGCATCAGATCTGCCTTTTTTTTTCTTAATCTAAACTTGTAAAAACAGTGCAGCATTAGGAGTGTGGTAATAAACGAAAAACGTTAACATGCAATTCCCTTATGCTTTTGAAAAATTACTTCATAAATGCAAAGTAAAATATTTTCCTTTTTATTACCTGACAATTACATATTAAGAATTTCTTTTTATGTTTAAAAACATATGCAATACGGGCAGGCAGGCTCCAAAATGTAATTGCCTTCTTTCTATAAGAATCAGATGTCATTTTCTCCAAACTAAACTCTGAAAAGAGATAGGAGAAGCAAATTGTTGTATGCATTAAATTTTGAAACATCTGATAGCATTCCTCAATTAAACTATTTAAATGAAAAGAGATTGCTTTACAGCTCTATCATATCCACTGAATAAAACCTCTGTTGAGGCAAATTGGCAGTGGCAGGTACCAAATGCATTGGCCTTAATGAGACTGGACAACCTAATAGAGGTCATTGGTAATTGTTATTATATACAATATTGCACTGTCAAAAAAAACCCCTTAAGCTACACACATTGCTCAAGACATCTGAGTTTCATTGCTGCAAAGGAAGGCTTTTATCTTTCTATGTGAAGCAATATGATTGTTGTTTTCTCATCATGAATTACAGGCTGCTCTTTAAAGGTGCTATAGCAAAGGGAAGCAGCACTGGTCACCATTGCCATATTGTGAAACAGCTCATGGAGGAGATAAGAAGCCCACCTGGAATATTTTTTTCCATAATTTTCAGTGGGAGCTGGGTTGGGGTTATGGTTACATGTCCTTGCTCAAGCACTGTGGGTCCACTAGAAAGAGTGCTGTTAACTGAGCTGTCCTGAGATCAAGCTTAGCTGGGCTTTTTTGATACTCAGCTGCTGTTGAACCCGAAGAACCAGAATTTGTCCGTGTGACAATGATGATTCCTTGCTCCTTGATAAAAATTACAGCTCTTAAGGTTATTTTGTTGGAGGGAAGAACTATCTCTTGTTGACTTCTGAGCCTGCTGTGCTAATACTAAAATGAGGCCTTGTGAAGAGAGGTCACATTCTACACTGCTGGTTTTCTTTTTCCAAGACCCTCCAGGTTCCTGCAAGCATTCCCAACGGCAATTGCCTGAACTGAATAATCCACAGCGTTGTGGATCCCCTCCTTTTGAATTTACAGAAAATATTATCGTGATTTTCCTAAATGATTCTGGAGGCTGGGGCTGCCCCATACCTGGAAGGGTTGAAGGCTGGGTGGGAAGGACTTGGAGCAACCTGGGATAGTGGAAGGTATCCCTGCTCATGGCAGGGGGCTTGGATTAGATGACCATTCCAAGGCTTCATAAGTTGCTCCATGTGGCTGAACAGAGTCTCCTGCCAGATTTTGGGGGAACAGGTAGGTGAGCATCCTTTTGAAGCTCTCTAAAATAAAAATGACAGTACTGTTCAATGACAAACTGTTTTCCTATATCTGGTGCTTCTTGAAAAAAAAAACAAACAAAAAAAAACCAAAACCAAACAAAAACAAACAAACAAGCAAACAAACAAAAACCCTCAAAAAGAAACAAACATGTTGATTATTAGGAATGTCTTGCAGCAAAATTTTGATACAAGCCCCGCTGTACTATCCTTTAAATGCTATACAAAAATAGCTAGCCTCCTGCTGGGTATTTTACAAAGTACACAATGTGTGTCCATTTAACCTAATAAAATATTAAATAACATTAAAGCTATGATATTTAGTTCTCCATTTTCATCTTACATAGCCTTGTAGGCCAGGACAAGGCAAGCAGAAAGAATTGCCCCTTCCTGATTTGGGGATGTTTTGAGCTCAGCTCTGCACACAAGGGCAGGGATGCTCCACTTGAAATCGGCTCACACTTCCAACCCTGCTGCCCTCTGTCAGTGATGGGATGTCTGAGCCCAGATCCTTGCCCACCTCAGTCCTATATCACCATGCTGGGCTCCTGCAATCCTCCTCCCACCCACACCCATGGTAGAACCCATGGAGGTACAAAAAGGGTTGAAATTACACCACAGTTCTCAATCTTCTGAGGCTTTAATTCTCCTTAGATAAATTTTTACTGTGTGCTTTACTCTTATTTTAGAGACTTGAGCTCCTTAGCTGAATGTTGTAAACCATTAAGGTCAGCACTACAATATTTTAATGTTGCTATTTAACAGAAGCAAGATTTTTATGGCAGTGAAAACTGCTGCAGGGAAAAGGAAATGCTATACAGACACCTAGCAGACAATTGCAAGTAAAAATCAAACAAAACTTTGGGCAAGAGAAATGTCTTTATGCAATTAATGTCTTAGCTCATACTGTCAGACTGATTGAAATAAATCATTTTTTTCCTTTCAGTGTGGGGGATTTCAAGGTAAGGACAGTACAAAGGTCCTTTCTGTAGCTGAAAGAAACTGCATTATCTTACTTTTTTTTCCCCATACCATGCATGCAGCTGATGCACAAAACGGTGTAATTACAATCTGACATGGAAGTGATTGTCTGAGCCTGAAAATCAGTAATGTTAACCTTCTCAAAATAAATTTCAATTTGATCCTGTGAATTTTACATTGAAATGAGTTTTTTCTTTAAAACCCTGGAGAAAACAGCCCTGTATGTGTGCATTAACAAACAGCTTTGCAAATCTAGGCTGAAGTGAATATTCAATTTCAGGAGGTCAAATTGAGATTCAGTCTCAACATCAAGGCAACTAAGCCACATGAGCCAAAGTGAACTCTTTCCAGTCCTGGCAGAGATTTTACCTGTTACCAAGGTGGTTATTTGCCCTTAAGCCTCCCCTCTGCAGTCCCAGGGATATTTACTATATCCATTTCTGGTTGGTTAAATACCATCTCTGCAGTGAACATCCTGAGGAAGGTGGCTTTGTCTTCAAGACTAAAAGAGATTTTCTGTGTGATTTCAGGATTTCAAGGAGCAGATTTAAGCTGTCTCTTGCCTTCCCCGCTGAGTCTCCCATCCCCATAGCTAAAAGCCCTAGTGCAGAGGGAAGAGGATTTTGAGGAGATATTAAACTGTGTAGGGCAAACACCAGTCATAGTCCCAGACCCTAACAAATCCCAACCCCACGTGCTCCCCATCAAGTCCCAGACAGAACTTCCCTCTAACACTGTGCTGGAGATCTGGGTTCTGCAGACTCCTCTCCAAACTACCTTTGGGGTTTTTCTGTGCTCTGTACACGTTAGGACAAACAGTCCCTGACTCGGGGAGGGGTTTCCTACTTTTAAGGACTTCCACTGCGTTTGAGAAGTGTAAATAAACTATCTGTGCTCAAGGCTTGGTTTCTTTTTTGATACACACACAACCTGAGAGGTGAAACCCCTCAAAGGGTTTCTCTCCTTAGACAGGAAAGTAGTTGTGTGACCTGAACATGATCCCAGCTGCCCAGGGCAGGGTTGGAGTCCCCATCCCTGGAGGAGTTTAGAAGACATGTGGATGTGGCACTTGGTGACAGGGGCTCGTGGTGGCCTCGGCAGGGCTGGGGGAATGGCTGGACTTTGTCTTAAAGGTCTTTGCCAACCAAAATAATTGGATGAAATTCTAAGTTCTGTGAGAGCCAAATCCTCACCTTTTTAAATCTTTGAATCTTATTTTGGCAGCAATAATCAGATTTCTGGGGTTTCTTGATCAGCATTTGAAAATCCTGTGGGAAAGCACAGCCGAGAGTACTGCAAATTCTTCTGTCTTCTTCTGAGGAGATTAAAAATTCCTCAGCTTCTTCCCAGCAGGGCTACAAGAAAAAGCTTTATTAAAAATGCTGTATTTTCCTAGAAGAAAAAAATACTTAGGAATTCCTCACTACTTTCCTTCATTTTCCCCAGGTCACAAAGAACAAATCCCATTCTGCAGCAGGGTCATTAGCTGTATAATGATGGGTCATAGACCAGCACCACATTAATACCATGACTGTGAGTGCACCTGATACCAGACCACAATAAGCACCTGCTGCTACCAGGATCCACACAGTGGCTTTGAACTCTGACTTGTGCTGGCTGGCTCTGCATGATCTTGAAACTCCTCTTCTTGTGGCATCTGACAAATACGTCCAAAGAGCAAAGAAATCTGTTCCTCCTATTCGACTTACTAACTTTTTTTTTTTTTTTATGTATGAAGGGAGAAAGAACTGGAAGATTCTGAATATTTAATGAACTACCTGAATAATCTCTAATGCAAGTGCTGTGAAAATAGGAGGACTGATAGTTCAGTGCGCGGTGGTGACACACGCCTCTGATGTGCCACTGGAGAAGATCTGGTCTTGTGGGAAAGCCTGAAGCTGCAAATTCGTGGCTGAATAAGGAGGATGTCTTGTGCACTAGAGGGAATACTGAAGGAGACTGGAATTTTTCGCTTGAAAGGAAAGGTTTAGAATCACAGAATATCCTGAGTTGGAAGGGACACACAAGGATCAAAAAGGGCTAATCACAACATTTTCTTTCAGAAAAGGGTTTCTAGAGACCTAACTTTAAATACCCATGAATGAAAATTTTGGCTCAAGTGACACTGTAAAAGTTATACAATGAATAGATTTTTTGTTTATATTTTTTTTTCTTGGAATTGTTGATAGCAAAACTATACATTGCAAATAATTTCCCCAGGCTAAACAAAGCCATAGTGATTTGGTAACTTTTCACACACCCTTTGTCCTGTGCAAGGCAATGGAAGTTCATGCCCACAGATCTCACCTCACATGGCCTTAGACCTTCAGTAGCTTTGCTTTAGAGGACACAAAATGCAGAGAACCTGAATGTGTTGTGGGATTGATGGGTCCCTGTGTCCCCTCACATCCATCTGCTCCCCAGCAGACAAGGCTGTTATTGGGGGCTAATGACTGAAAACCCACAATGGCCTGGCCACAGCTCTCTTTGTGACCTTTTTAGGTAAACCACCACCAGGGCAGGGCTTACAGGAGCTCCAAGAGCACAAAGACCATCCCATGGAGCTTCTCCTGGGCATGAGAGGCAGTGTGGTCACCCCCCACCTCTTTCCAAAGGGATGAGTTGCAGAGCATGGGCCAACACAGGCTTTTGGGTGTGGAGAAATCAAGGTCAGCAGGAGCGTGGCTGTGTATGAGGCATGGCCAGCAGTCCCCTGCATGAGAGGAGGCATTTCAGGAGGGTGCCAGGCACTGTGACACAAGGTGGGAGCTGGAGCCACCGTTTGTGGCACTCACATTGCACGTGCTTCAAAGTGCTCTACATGCAATAATCACCACAGCTCCACAAATGGACACTGCTGCAGTCCCCAAACCCTGACTGTCAGCTGAGTTTTCAATCTGGCCTTAAATGAATTTGCCAAATTGGCACCTCTGCGGTCAAGTGGAAGCAAATTCTGCAAAGCTCGGTCTCTTTTATTGGGAAGCGCTATTGATTTTTTTTTTTATTGTCAGCTCTCCCCTCCCTGCACCCACCTTCAGCAGGATTGAACACTTTGATTTAAGAGAGGCTGTTCAGTGCAAGAGACCCTCTTGGTGGCGAATTAGAGGATGCCTTGCCCCGCACATCGCAGCAGTCAGACCGCGGAGACGCGCGTATCCATCACCCTCACGCCTGGCGTTTACAATACAATTATATCATTCCAGCTGGTAGCTGGGGCTGCTGACAGCCTACAATGCCACCCCAATGCCAGTTAATAGGTGGATCTGGCCCCCTAAGAAGCCAAATCCATCAGTGCCACGGTGGATGCAGCACGCCAGCGAGGGAGCAGCGCGAGCCGCGCCTGGGCTCTGCTGCGTTTTGGAGGGCTGTGACTCGGTGGAATCACTGGGGTTTGAAGGGCAATGGCTAACTTTGTGCTTGCTTGCAGAGAGCTTCACACATCTTTCTTTTTGTCTATGGAACAGAGCAGGGCTCTTACTGAAAAAATAATTTGCAGTTTCTCTTTAAGTCTCCTCCAGCTACACTTGATGGCAGAGGTGCCAATTTGGCAAATCTGACTGGGAAGCAGCATCTGCTTCTCTAACATCCTTCCTATCCTACAGCAAAAGGCAATGACTTCAAGCAGAAAAATAAGATTGTCTTTGCTGACTCCCTTAACCCTGGTAGTTTAAGATCAGTTTTGAAGGCTCACAGTGACATCTTCTATCCACTCCATTTCTCTCTCCTCTGGGGTAGCCTGGCACCTCTGGGTGGTCAAATCACTTCTGGCCTCTGTCAGTTTGGGGAAAGGCTCTCTGCTTCTGTGACTTCTGATAACAGCACTGATAATACCAAAGTGCTCAGGCTCTGCATGTGTGATGTTTGACTCAAGCAACAGGGAATTTCCAAGGGTCAGTGTGTAACTCAGCAGTTGAAACCCACAGAGGTCTGCAAATGGGGAAGCTGAAGATACAAGCCAGAAGCAGAGGACTTTAAAAAAAAACGTGTATTATAGAATTGCAAATTTGTTTCCCCAAAGAAATGTAGACTGTCAAACCCTTTGATAGAGTAAATCCCAACAGACTCCTTTGAGATCAAACAAACAAACAAAAAAAGTTAAGCAATTCCCACCAACTGCCTTTTTAAAGTCTTCTCTTGCTGAAGCTGCCAGAAGAGCGAAGTTTCATCTTCCAGGACTGAAAAAATGAACCTTTGTTGCTTGGAAATAAGTCAATTCTATAGCTGGAGTAGACATAGTTGACAAAAAATAATTTTACTGAAAGGTCCAAAATTATTCATGATGTCAGGAAAAAACTGCACCACACGTAGAGACAAAATAAAAAATAGCCCAAACAATCTATTTGGAAAAGCTATTTCATTTTTCATTTTTCATTCTAAAAACACATTTTTAGTCTCTTAAGAAAACCCTGAAGACTTCATAGACATTAAATATCTTCTGAAATAAACAACTCATTTTGAGTTGACTCAAATATTCTTGTCTTGTCTTGACCTAAAACTTTTATTGTCTTACATCTAACCAAAACACTTAGGGAAAAAATTTCCTTGGGTTTGACCTGAACAGAAGTTTCTCTGACATTTGCACCAGCCAACAACCCTAAGCCCATTATTTGTTCAAATTTTGTGAAACAGACAGGGAAGATGTGAGATGGACAGTGAGTCACGGTCTCTAGTTTTAACAAGTCGCAGGCTGGGGTCAAAATCTTACCACCTGGGATGCCCGTGGGAAATTTACCACCACCATTGCAGGAGCCAGAACATCATCACAGCCTTTGATCTCCCCCTCTGATGTACAAAAACCTGTTTGCACCATTCAAAGCAGTTGGTTTTCCTTACAGACTGCCCAGTGAGATTGAGTTGCAGGAGACCCTCAGCATCTCCCATCCACCTTTTCCTCTCTGTGGCTTAGTGAGGGTTCACCTCTGGAGACTTCCAAATTAGACTTTAAGTCAAAGCTTAGGCAACATTTCATTTAGGCATTTCATGTGAGTCACACTGTTGAGAAGCATCACTGGTGTTGTCACAGCTAAAGTTCCAGCAGAGAATCATAGAACCACAAGATGGTTTGGGTTGGAAAGGACCTTAAAGCCCTTCCCATTTCTTCCCCTGCCATGGGCAGGGACACCTTCCACTAGCCCAGGTTGCTCCAAACCCCATCCAGCCTGGCCTTGGACACTGCCAGGGATCCAGGGGCAGCCACAGCTGCTCAGGGGAACATATGTCAGAGCCTCACCACCCTCACAATGAAAAATAGCAAGAAAAAGCTGTTTTGTAAATCAGTGTGTGTGAACTTCTTGTTTTTTTCTTGTGGAGTTAATATTAAAATAGGCACCATTCAAACCTAATTGCATTTGGTCTGAAATGGAACATCCTCTTCTGCAGAATTAGTGGTACTATTAATTCCTTTAAGGACACCAAAGGGGACAATATTCCTTGTCCTCCCTGACAATCTCTTGGGATACAGCCTGCCTACCCAACTCACCTACAGTTTTGTTTCCAAGCACGTTGGGCAGCAGCAAGGGTCTTGGCTTTCTGTCTGTGACACAGAGGAAGGGGAGGAGGAAGATCTCTAAAGGTAAAACCTGTTTATGACTCAGCTAGTCACAACCTCCACCTCTGGACCCCAGGAATGTCCCATGACCACCTGCAAAGAATTGCAGAGACATGCCAGCCAATATGAGGAAATATCTCCTGGACACCAAAAATGGTGTGGCTTTGGTGGCTGGTTAATTTCCCCACTGTGCTCATATGCCAGGACACACTCTTGCAGATCGTTCATAAATACTTTCAGATGGACATGCCAAAGGTCTTCCCCTTTTCCTACCATCACCCTTGTTCTTCAGAGATCCCTGTTTGAGCCCTGGGCCTGGCTGAAGCTCTGGAGTGTTGCCAAGGTGCAGATAAAACACCTTGGGTGTATAAGGTGATTTCCTTACACAAAATATAAAGGCACAGGACTGACTTTGAAGAATTGGCCCCAAAAGCTGAAAGCTTTCATACAACCATCCTTCCTGAGAACCACATCAGTGGAGGACCTGGCCACCATCAAACCCTTACAGGCTGCAAGGTTTCAGGTACTGGTGGACACCAGGGAATAGCTGGATGGAGCAGGAGATCAAGCCATGAGTTTCCCAGACCAGCCCTTTCACTCTAGTTCTGCACCGCTGTAGCTAATACAGGTTTTGCCAGTTATTTCACCAGGGAAAAGCATAGATCTTTTTGTTGGCTGACACTCCTGGCAGTAGTTATAAATTGTCTTCTGAAATAGCTGGAGAGGTGTAAGGTCTCAGACATGAGCCAGCTGATGCTATTCCTCCAGCTCAGACCCAGGACCTGCCCTTGGGAGTGCTCCCAGGCTGCTCCAGCGCCACAGGAAGTGGGCTTGCTCCAACTCCCACCTCAAGTGTCAGCTTTTTCAGTGCCAAAGTCAGTTTCAAATTCTCCACCACCTCTCAGGGATCAAGCAGCACTTAATAATTAATACTCTGAATGCTTTCAAATCACCTGGAGAAAGAGCCAGCACAAAATCAAACTGTTATGGTCAATGTCACTGTTTGGGCTGTGAAGGATGAGTCCTGCCTGATTGCAGGTTTTCTAGAGCAGATTAAACTTGACATGTCTTTTTTTTTTTTTTTTTTCCTATGAACAAGTCTCGCCTGTGCAGAGCAAAGCTTAAAATTCATTATTTACTTTGCATGGCGTTGACATCACAACAGAGCCCTGTACACTCTGTCTCGATTGATGAAGAGAAGAATCTCCTGTTCTGCATGATGAAGAAAAACTTCTGTAACCATCTGCATTTCCCCCAGTCCATGAGATTGCTACTCCAGGGACAGCCACACTCACCTTATGCTAGTGTGGGGGATGTTCTGAATTTATTTTTTTTTTCAAATTTGTACTAAAGAAATAGATGCTGTTCTCCCAGTTTGTCTCCTTCTCCATCCTGCGAGATAAAGTTATCAGGAATAATCAGATCATAGAGTGGGGGCTGGAGAGGAAATTGTACATTAATACTAATGTATCTGGCATTGCAGGAGACACCAAGCCTGCTGCTCCCTCATTGGCCTGGGAATGTTTAACAAGCTCACTACATACCTTTGCTTTGCTTTGCAAAAGAAGAAAACCCTGCACAGCTCCCCGAGCATCTGACAAGAATGCACAGACATAATAATTTCTTTGACCTCAGCCGCATGAGTTTCTGAAAAGAACAAAACAGCATCATTTCATGGCATTTACAGTTTAAACCTTTCCTATTCAAGTTTCTAACAAAAAAAGCCAACAGCCCATTCTGGTCATGATTAAAATTCATAGGCTTGCTGCAGAGAACAGATGCAGAAGCAATTTTAGGCCAGTCATATCCCAGCTCTGCAAAATTAATTTGACAGGTTTGCATTAAAGCACTGATCAATATCCACTTTAGAGCAGCAGAGGCTAACTGAGAAAAAATAAGTGACCGGAGTGCTACCAGACGAGAAAAAATGAATCTTTGAGACTTTTTTCCCTCTAAGCTTGCACCTACATCAGAAGTCCTGACCTCAATCCATTGATCGGTTGCAGTTAACATGACAAAAGGCCTGGCGGATATACCAGAGCTATACCTACCAGGGAACAATCAACCCTGATACACTAAATGTTTGACAGAGTGACTAGACTGCTGAATTAGTATTTGCTTTCTGAGGTCTGGCAGGCAACCTTTCCGTCCTGCAGTTTCCTAGATGCTTACAAAAGGGATTATATATAGACATGGTTTATAGAACTTCTCTTAAACTTTCTTAAAGAAGCACCTCTTAGTATTTTAAGCTGAGACCAAGATAATAAAACTCCACAGCCTTGTGCCATTCCGGTTACGTCTCCAATGGGGGAAAGGTGCATTTCTATTTTCAACTTAATAAGGACAAACTGTTTCATTAAAGTGCTCCAGAGGTTTTTCTTTTTAATCTGTGGAAGAGGGAGGAAGGAACTCGAGGCACCAAACCTACTCCTAGCCTTGCTTAGGAGTGGGAATGACACAATCCATACTAGGGCTTGACTGGAGAGAGATGTCTGGAAATCTCTGCTGGCCTGGCTTGTGTGGGTTGAGTCCAGCAAAGGAGAGCATTTGTACAACCCCACACACACCATGGATACATCAGCACATCCCCACAACAGCTGTCGTGGCCCTGGCTGGTGTTACCCATGGAAGGAAGGAGTGGCACTACAGCATTTCATCAGATGGACTTTTTGTCTCACAAGAGATCCTGCAGCCACAAGGAGTGGTTATAACTCACCAGGCACAGTTCTAGCTTAGCTGCAACTCGCTTCTGCTCCTGTGGGACACCAGATGTCCCTGGATGACACGGAGCCTGACTGCACCCACCGAGCAGACTGTGGTGATTTGACAGAGGAGGTGTTGGTTTGGGGGCTTGAAAAGAAAAGTCAGAGTGATATCCCCCGCCTGCCACTCCTTGCCTGGGATTGTGCAACATCCTTGGGAGCTGTGTGTGAGGATGGATGGTGACCTGGGGTGTGGTGAGGACTCTCCAGGGCCACCTCCTTCTTCAGCTGCACCCAACAGCTCCAGCCAGCACCCACTGCAGGCACCAGGCACTGCTGGCTGCCACCACTGCTGCAAACTTCACTCCTCAGATCAGACCCCCAGGTGAAAAATCTCTACACAGATTTATTCTTCTCTGCCATTTTCCCCAGAATTTGATGCACCCCATGGTGTACAACCTTATGTCAACCCCGCAGGACCTTCCCTACAAGGGCTGTTGTGAAGATATCTGGCTCACTGCAGTCTCCAGAAAATTACACATATTTTTTTATTTCTATTCCTGATAATTTTGCAATTCTCAACCTAAGCAAGACAATTTCATGTTATAAACTTGACTACAGTTAGGTATTCATTACCCTTAACCCTTAACATACTAATTACCTGACATCACTCCACAGTAACCTGTGAGTCTTACAATGTTTTGCCAGGAAATATATGAAGTAAAAAGAGTTAATCAATCTGTTGTGAAAGTTGGTGCCCAGTACCAGGCACTGGAGCAGGACACCTGCTCATTTCTACTGATGTTAAACATACCCCAGTCCCAAAACCGGACAAAATCTCATTAAAATCTGTCATATATACCTGCACAACACAGTCAAGGAATGAAGCAGCCCATCCCATGGCTGAAACACCTGCTTTATCCCTTTATCCTTGGGAAATAGAAATTTAGTTCCCAGTATTAAAGCAGACCTCACTCGAGCCACCAAGGACCAGATTTCTTAAATCTGAGGTGCCTAATTACCTCTGAGTTCAATGGAAAACTAAGCAAGTCTCTTAAATACCATTTAAAATCTGTCCTCAAGCTACTTGGCTCCTTTTCTGTCAAATGACAGTCATCGCTTTCCCTAAATTCCCAAGGAGTAACGTGAATAAATGTATCAGCCAGCTCCCCCCCTCCAGTGATGGAGGGCATGAACAGCCCACAGAGGGACAGGTAAGCCCCACTGCATCTCAACTGTGCTGAAAATGTCAAGTACATTTTGCCAGTGTACTAAACATTTCTGTACACAAACAGATGCTGCAGGCGTGTAGAGACCAGCTGATACATCAAATTTGCTTCTTCCATGCCTTGAGGATCCTGGTGGAAAAGAAGCTCGGCATGTCTCTGGCTCCCTGAACCCCCCTGCCCTGGGCTGATCCCCCAAAATGCGTGGGCAGCAGGGCAGGGGGATCCTGCCCCTGTGCCCCTGGGCTCAGGTGAGAGCCACCTGCAGAGCTGCCCCAGCCCTGGCTCCAGCAGCACAAGGAGCTGGAGCTGCTGCAGCCAGTGCAGAGGAGGCCCCGGAGATGCTGCCAGGGCTGGAGCCCCTCTGCTCTGGAGCCAGCCTGGCACAGCTGGGGCTGCTCAGCTGCACCAGAGAAGGCTCCAGGGACACCTCAGAGCCCCTGCCAGGGCCTCCAGGGGCTCCAGGAGAGCTGCACAGCCACTGGGGACAAGGCAGGCAGGGACAGCAGCCAGGCAATGGCTTCCCAGGGCCAGAGGGCAGGGACAGATTCTGGGCTATTGGGAATTAGGAATTGCTGGCTGGGAGGGTGGGCAGGCCCTGGCCCAGGGTGCCCAGAGCAGCTGTGGCTGCCCCTGGATCCCTGGCAGTGCCCCAGGCCAGGCTGGATGGGGCTTGGAGCAGCCTGGGACAGTGGAAGTTGTCCTTTCCAACCCAAACCATTCTGTGATTTTATGAGTTTAAATTATTCTGGCCTTTGAACAAAAAAATCATTCTGTGACAACTTATGGACCTTGGAGCATCTACAGACTTTGTAGATTATTCTGTATTATTATTCTGTATTATTATTCTGTATTATTATTCTGTATTATTATTCTATATTATTTATTCCTTTTTTTTCCCTGGGTAGGATCTTTTTTAAATTTCCTCTTGGAAATCATAATTGCTTCTCCTCAAGTCAGAAGTTCCAAGCCCTAAAAAACCTGGACTTCACTCTTCTTCTGCAGAGCGTTTGGGCAGGTTTCAGGCCTGCTGCTTTAGCAATCTCTAAACAAGACAAAACTCATGGTGTTAGAATAATAGGAATGCTGTCCATGGCAGGGGGGAGGAACAAGACAAGGTGCCTTCCAACTCAAACCATCCTGTGATTCTATGTTTCTATGCCCAAGCCTTGCAAAGAACCACATTTATGGACGCTGAATTAACATGGAAGAAATGCCTCTGTTTTGAGCATCAAAATCATTCTTTCAACCCTGGCACATCTTCCAAAGGTATGCAAAGCTTTTGTAGCCTTGTGAAATAAAAGCACCTGTTGGCAGATGTGACTTTCTGACCCACAGATGCAGCTTAGGATGGTGCAAAACAAACTGTTGCGCAGCCAGTACCAAAGCAGGACATGTTATTTTGTTGTCAAAACAGCTTTCTGCTAATGTTTCATCCCAGACCCTGAGTCAGACACAAAAAATGTGATACCTGTAGCGCAGCAAGATGTGTCTGCAGCACTCACAGAGGAACACACAGGCTGACATACATGGTGTGATTGCCACTACACTCTCAGGCAGGTGCTGAGCACCTTGGCACTGCCTCTGCTGAAGATAAAAGGCCTCAGATAATAACCTATATTTTATCATGGTTTTCTTTTTTCAGATCTATATTACAGTGCAGTGTATATCCCTAAATGTATATTGCAGCACATCAATAAAATGGACCAAATTTCCACCTCATTTGGAGCCATGCCTTTTCTTTATGTCTCTGCAATAAGTTAACCTCTTAAATATTACAACATGCTGCTCCTTATGTCTCTTAAATATTAAACAAGGGCTGTACAAAATAGATTCAAGAACACACAGTAATCAATAGCAACGATCACGAGGGCAGGAAAATGGAACCGTTTAAGGGTTTTTAATCTGGTGAATAAACCTGGTGCTTTCATTCAGAGAAAACAATGCAGCCAAAATCCAGCTGAATCACACACTCTCTCACACCAGATTTTCCTCATTTCTCCTGCTTGGCACAGCTGGATTTTAAAAAAGAGTAAGAAGTCATCCAGGAAAAATACCTGCCAAAAATATCCCCGACCACAAACTATTTCATGCAGTCAATAGTTAAGTCTGTGCTTCAGAAATGCACTGGGGGATGTCTTCCATAAACCCCTGACATATATGCATTTTTCAAATCAGATGGGGGCTTCATTTTTTTTTCAGAGCCCACTTTTATGATATGAACTTCTCATAACTGAGATTCATTAATGTGGTTTTTATGTATACATAAAGATGAGGTCGTTACAGTCGGCTCTGGGATCTATTTTCAAGTGAAATGGGTGTTTAGATGCAGACATATCTGCCATATAAATGTCTTAGAAGGAATAGAAGGATGTTTGGACTCAGTTGAGATTGTGAACGCCTCTTTGAAATTATCTGTAGGAGAACAACGTAAGTTGCGCATGCACTATTAATAACAGAGTGCTCTTGACATCATTTTACTAATTACCTGGGTTTAGTGCACCTCATGTAATGGTATTTGTTTCGCTTTTCTAAATGTAGTCACTCTTCTCTGAACAGTTCTTCTGGGTTTTGCTCTCGAGGTGGTCAAAGAGAAGCGAAATGAAACCCAGTAAGAAGGTCATTACATTAATGCGGGTACCTATTAACTCCCACCCAGGGAAGGAAAGAGCCAATGGCATTGGAGGGGTCTGGGATCCATCATGTGCATAGAAACCTCCTTTTAAAATCACTCCTGCAAACATGTATTCAAGCATGTGGCACATCTGCCTCTCCTGGTGCCACTGGCACAGCTGCTCCAAAGTCCTGAGTCTTGGATGTGCCCAGAATTCCATGTCTGGATCTCTGTGGTCCAGAGAGCAGACCAGAAGATCAACAGGGTAAATTTCCTGTCCTACATTTGTGCCACCCTCAGAGTCCCACGAGCCCTCTGTAAGACACCAATCTCCTCCCAGAAATTCCCACTTTCACCAAGTAACAAATTGCAACAATAATCTGCCACCTTTCCTGGTTTGTGACTTACCATAATGGTGTGCATGGTGATAATCAATTTCACTGCAATAACTATTATTTCTTCGCTTATTTTGTAATTGTGAGCGTGCTGATAAATGGATTGGACAGTTACTTAATTTCACAATCTGTATCGTAAATATCCTGTCCTGGAGTGTTATTTGTCAGCTTTGGCAGCAATATTCAATCACTGTCAGGAGTGTCCATGTCCAAGGCCAGGCTGGATGGGGCTCTGAGCAGCCTGGTTTAGTGGAAGTTGTCCCTGCCTGTGGCAGGGGTTGGATGAGATGAGCTTCCCTGCCAACCCATCCCATCCTGGGATTCTGTGATTCAGAAAGCCCCAGACACGCTGGATGCTCACAACTGAGCAAGACCTCACCCAGAGAATTTATCTGAAGCCTTGTGACTCCAGAGATATCTTTGCATATGGAAAACCCAGGCACATCTCCATTAAATCTTGATCAAAACCCCTGTGGTCTGCATGCTGTCACCAAAAAAATTTACATGGAGCAGAGCTGGAGAGGCTTTGCCTTAGCAAGGGGGAAGGTGCACCTGCAAGGGACTGGCTCACGGCCCTCTCCAGACCAGAAGATCACCACGGTAAATTTCCTGTCCTACATTTGTGCCACCCTCAGAGTCCCATGAGCCCTCTGTGAAACCAATCCCCCCACAGATGCTCCCATTTTCACCTCTGGTGAGGCTCGCTGCTGTCCTGCTGTGACTTCAGGAGCACGAGACGCCCGAGCTGTTACCCACAAATTATTTTTAGTCCAGGGAAGGACAGGCACGGTACGGCCGTGATTCACTCCCTCAGGGTGTCCCAGACAGGTCAGAGTCATGCCCTGGGCTCCCCTTTCCACTGACTAAAAGGGCATTTAAGGCAGCCCAGGGCAGAGAAATTTAGGTGAGGTGAGTTCCAGGGAAAAAAGCCCTTTGAGCCCCAGTGATTAATGCTGACAGTGCCAGCCCATTCCTCATTTTGAGATGGGCCTTGTCCTGCCCTGGCTGCCAAGGGCTGGGCACATCCAGACCCCAGCATGTGCAGATCCTCGGCACCACTGAGTTTTGGAGCTTTGTGGCAGAGGATTTCTTCCCTTACCTGAAGGCCACTGAAGGCCTTTATCTCTGGAGGGTCCCAGTGTGTCCCCAGCACGCCAGGAAAGGGCAGTGGTAAAGGGATGAGGATCCATTTCCAGCTGAGTGTGGGTCCTCAGCGGCTCCTGGCAGCCGCCAGGGCTTCCTCCTCTGCCCTTGGAGGATGATCATGTTTTATGGCTGGACATGGCCATGCCACTGTCTCCTCTAGCCCCTTGCTTAATAAAATCCCGACTTTGGTGCATGAAATCCCTCAATGATTCTCCCCCTGGGTTAACTTGGTGAGTTGGGCGCAGTCCACCTGTATAATTTTCTGGTCAAACCCTCTTTCTAGTAATTGAGGGTTGTTATTATCACCTTTGTTAACTGACAGTAGATACTGGAAGGTGGAGCAGACATGCTTGCACTTTGACCAGGATGCCAGGATGAGATTCCCTTTACTACTGCTTTTTCTTCCTCCTCAGAAAACTAAAATAAGCAAATAAACTACCCCTTGAGTTAGTGTTTGCTTCTCTGCTTTTAGCCAGCACAAGTGGTTTGATTTTCCAGGATGCTACAAGCATCAAAATTAATTGCAATACCTGTTTAGGGTTTTTTTTTCCTTTTACTATGACTCTTATTATTGTGAAAAAAGAAGACCAGAGTTTCTATTCTTCTTGCTGAAATAAGAAAATACTCATTTCATTGCCAGAGGTGCCTTGTAATGTCTTTCTAGATGTCTTCAGTAAAAGTCTCCTTGCCTCCTGTAAGTTAAAGAAAATGTACAAGCTGCCACTTTTATGCTTTCTGAGAGAGGGGAAGGGAATGTGGATAGAGATTTTGCTGTTACATTTTGTCTGCCTGTGTGTGCCTTATGGGAACTTGGAGCATATTCACTGTAAAATGTTGGTTGCTTTAGAACATCACTCCCACTGATGCTGCCTTCCCTTCCTTCTGTAAATAAAATAAAGCAGAAAATGCAGTAACCCAGTCATAACCTAGTGTTTAAGGACAGCTCAGGCACAGTTAATTTGGCTGTTGGCTAATAAATATATTAATATATCACCCCTCCAAATACAGAGGAGACCTTTCTAACTTCAGCATCATTGGCTAAATGCCTGAAGGGGAAAAATGACTTGAAAGAACTTAATTCAAAAAATCCTTTAGGCCACACTGTTGCATCTTGCAAGCCGGTAAAGATGCAGACAGCTATGAAGAGAAAGACATCAATAAATAATCAGGGGTCTTAGACTTTTAAATGGGAATCTGAGCATTGCAACCCAAAGGTAAATTGAATCTTTTCCCCATCTTCCTAGCAGGTGCTCACGCCTGTGTAAGCTATAAAACTTTACTCATTGTAAATGTAGCTTGCCCTTTCGACAGACATTTTTACATGGAAATGGAAAGTCTTAGCTTGAGACCGCTCAAAGGCATCTTTGCCTGCAGCAACTTCTGTTTTATATTTTGAAAGGCCTTTTTTTTTTCCCCTTCATCTTTTCCTTTCCTCTTTCTCTTTGCCGAGGGATATCTGAATCCTACTTAAACATTTTTCTGTGGTAAACAGCTTTAAAAAAGTGAGCTGTGCAACATGCAGTCAGGCAGCGGGAAGGACACTTGTCACCACTGCACTAAAGGTGAGACAGCTGAGGCAATCAGTGATGAAACGAAATGTTTTTCATTTCTCTTCCTGACAAAGCTGACTGGACACTAAGCTTGGCACAGACGTTCACTGAAGGAAGTTGTAAGTGCATTTCATCAGTTAATTGGTGTTTATACCCATTCAGGTGCACCATTAGATGGTGCCCTGGGTAGGATGAAGAGTTTTGGGTGTGTGACAGGACAGACACCCGTTCCTACTCATCCCCTTCCCTATGGACTATCAAAAATGCAAAGCTGCTTTGCCCTCGACTTACCCATACCTGCAATATAACACACAATATTGTACTGAAGCAATGCTCTTCTGAGTATTATTGCATTTGGAGGAGGTGCCTGTGTGAGCTCTGGCTCCAGTTTGGATCACAGCTAGCTGGGAGAGTGGACAGGACACTTTCATCCTGATTCCTCCACTCCTGGATGAGTCATCTGATGTGTGCATGGTCATGACAAAAATCCTAAAAAACCTGAAGCTACATCTATGAAGCAGTGTGGAAACAGCACCTCTCCAACCCCCCATACCAGTTATCTCAAAGGATAAAGTGTTAACTCTGAAGCCTAATGTCCCATTTCAGAGGAGGAATTCAACATTTTACAGCAAATACTTTCCTGCAGTGTGCATAGGCGAACTGAGGTGAACAGCAAGTCATAAATAAAGCTCAAAGCCATCTCTTGTCACATCCCAATTTGCAAGCCAAAAACTTTATGTTTCACAGTGAAATTCTAAATATGACCTCCACATAAGGGGCTTTCCCTGTACTAGGATGAGAGCTGTAATTAAATGCTGTTGTCCCTTGCATCTGTACTGCCAAGGAATTCTGCATATATTCCTTGACCACAAAGTTCTCTTGGCTGCTGCTCACTCTTCCTCTTCGGGTCAGAATGTGAGGATTTTGTATGTCTTGAGGCAAACCTGTCCTGTAAGATCCACAATGAGTTTTTTGCTCAAAACCTTCACTAGGCTTAAACACAAAACTGACACAAGGGGTGACTTGAGTTTGCTGTTTCAATTTATTTTGAGCTAGATTTTTAGACCAAAGCCAAATCCATAATCTTTCTAAGGCCAGAGTAACTTCAGTCGTCTTTTAACACTGGATTCTTTAATTGTCTGTGGGCTTTTTGTCTGCTTTCAGTATTTGGTAAGTCTGACACCTTTAATAAAGACCCTTCTTGGAGAAGAAGACTGGTTAAAGAAAAAAGCTGTCTTCTCTGCCCAGCCCTGCACTGTGGTTCCCAACATCCCACACAACTCCTCTGGGAAACTCCTTGATACAGACTGTTTCCTACAGTCCACAAAGGTATTGCAAAAAAAACACGAAAGTAAAAATCCCTTGTGGGCTCCTCTATAAAGTTCCTACTACCAGACATCAGCTCTGGCTCGGAGAGTCCTGAGCCATGGAATGTTGAAGGCAGAAAATATAGGATAAGTAGCTCAACATGCCTATCTTTTCCTTATGTCCTTCCTTATTGGTTCTAGCCATCTCTGGAGAAAAGTTTTGGGACCAGCAGGGATTTTTGTGTGTAGTGTGTTATCATGCCTGTGTGTAGGCACCCCCAGAAGGGAAAAGATTCAAATGTGCTGGACTCTTTCCTTGTCTCCTTCTGACATGTTCCCTCAGTACAAATTACCTGAACAATCTGGCAGGAAAATAAAATCTCAACTGCTACGTTCCTCCGGGCCTCCTCTTCCCACCCCTGACCCATTTATTTCCCATATAACAACTGACCTGGGACTCCACCGGCATTAAATCTCCAAATAAGCAACAAGCAAGAACAGATGAATGTTTAAAAACAACAATCCTATTTTCAGGCAAATGTCCTCTGTGATAGAGAAGAAATTAAGAGCAATATTGTATATTGGAGGTGCAAGCAGAACTGTTTCTAAAAGTAGACTGTCTTTCAAAGTTTTCCATTAGGCATTGACTCCTTAAATACTCTGTGTGAGCAGGACTCATCCCCACCTGAGGAGGCAGCCTGATCCATATACATGAGGGTCTCCAGCAGGAGATGCAATCTGCAGAGCTGCATCTCATTTGGACTCACTGTGGTCTGGCCACTCCTGGCAAGGGGTCAGTGCTGGGTGAAAACGTGTCCCAAATTGTTCATGAGCATCAAATGGAAAAAAATGCCTTTGGAATACAGTGAGCCAGACTGAGAGAGGGTAAAACAAGGGCAGAGATCAGGACAATGAAACAGTTTCTTGTTTCTTCTATCAGCCCACAAACTAAAGAGTTTTTCATAGAATCACAGAATCATTTAGGTTGGAAAAGCCTTCTGAGATCAAGTCCAGCCATTCCCCCAGTCCTGCCAAGGCCACCACTGACCCATGTCCCCAGGTGCCACATCCACATGGCCTTTAAACCTTCCAGGGATGGGGACCCACCCCTGCCCTGGGCACACCTTTCAGTGAAGAAATCTTTCCTAATATCCAATCTAACCCTTTCCTCACGCAACTCGAGACTGTTTCCTCTTGCTCTTGAGAGAGCAGACTGGCATTCCCCTCCATACCACCTTGCTTTGAGGCTATTCCCCCAGGAAGGAGCTCCAAAAGGAGACACATACGGGGGGATGGGCATCTTCTGAGCCACAGGGCAGGAAAGGTGAAAGCCAGACTCTGTAATTCTGCCTATGAAATGGGTTTATTCCACTGAATCACCATGGATGTGGCTAAACGTTTGTAGACTGGCAACAGTGCAGGCTGTCAAATCAGCTTTATGAAGTCCTGGTCTGTGTCCTCACTGTATCCCATAAAATTTTGGACTCCTTTTACAGGAGTCCTCCTGGGGTTGACTGTCTGTGGATGTGTATGCTGGGACACGTAGATTCAACCAATGGAATGGCAAGGGAAAAATCAGATTTTTCCATATTCTTTCCATCACTTTAGTGACATGAAGTGTCATGGTTTCACGCACCTGAAACACTCACCATATCACCTGAACTGCTGTGAACAGATGCAGAGGTTTGAGGTGCAAATAACACTTATCAGTAACCAGCCCCTAGCACAGCCAGTGGGTAAGTCCTTGGAACTGGAGGAATTCAAACCATGAACAACTGTACATTTTTTAATGCAGTGGTAACCATGAAAAAGTCTTTCAAGTTGGCACCAAAGTGCCAACTGTCTGTGAAGGTCTGGCCAGAAATTGCATCTGTAGCATTTATAACATATATTTATTTACATTATTGCAACCCTCAGCCTCAAGTCTCATCCCCTTCCACAAGTCAGGACAGCAGTAATTCCCCACCCATTTTGAGAGGCCACTGCTGATCTCATATCTTTATTTTTCTTCCATTTTTTATATTTGAAATATATAAGTTTTGGAGCTGGACTATAATTTTACTGAAGTAACTGAGAATGTTGTCCTTGTTTTAACTCTTGGCATGGGAAAGCCAGAACACGGCACAGGGCACAAAGAAACAGAGTGAAGGGAATCTCTCTAGTCCAAGGAAATGTTCTTAATTGCATCCTGAAAGCATTCCCACATGCTCCTATTTGTGTCTGCAGTAGGCAAACCTCCACTTGAATGCATTTCTCAGAGGTGGTGTTTCCCACAGGGAATTGTAGCCAGCCTTGGGCCTCAGCAAATTTTTGTCTGCACCAGAACGAAAGCCTAAACAAAGAGGCTTCCCTTGAAACCTCTGTGGAGGCTCTGTTTCAGAGCAAAATCACCACTCCAGATGCTCATGAGGCTTCCCAAGGCAGCACCCTGTTGTGACTTCCCCACTTGTGACTTCCCCACTTGTGACTTCCCCACTTGTGACTTCCCCACTCATGGCACTTGGGGACATGGGTCGCTGCTGGCCTTGGCAGTGCTGGGGCACAGTTGGAGCCCATGATCTTAGGGGGCTTTTCCAGCCTCAAAAAACCTGTTTCTCACAGCGAGAGGCAAGGATTATTTCCCAGTGCTGGCTGGCAAGCCCTAGGGGCTATGAGATCATTTTCAATGTAAATGTGACCTCATCATGATTGCTTACATTAAGGATCACAGTACTTTGCAAGTCATCCTAATAAATTCATTTATCTGCCTGAGGAGGAGCGAGTCATATATCTGGTCTTTGACATCTGCTTTTCCAGGGTCTGTGAAAACCCAGCTACTCATTGCACATGCTCATCTATGGACATTAATGCCATGAGATAATTTTAGACTGAGAGTATTAGGAATAAATGAGAAACCAATCTAAGTGAACAAAATTATACTGAAGCAATGCCCAGGTCAGGCTATGAAAAACATCAGAAATTCCTTTTTGAATGTATCTGTTCCTTGATTTAAAAGAGTGGGGATGCCAGTTGAGTTTGTCAATGACTCTTCCCTTTCTGTGGCGAATGTGAATTTCCATGGGATTGCTGCTGCTGCAGGAGTAGGGGGCTCTCTTTCCTTACCCAGCTTCCCATCCCTGGGATACTGTGACCCACCAAAGGTGGCTATCTGGTCTTGATTTCTGGCAACTGAATAATTCAAAAGCAATTTATCTGCATTTTCAGGAGTGTTCAGGGAAGTCACTTCACAATCATTTACAGCTCATATACTATGGTATTGGGGAAGACTCTCTCCCCATTTCACTCACTTGATTGATGAGTCTCAAAATCTCAGAAGAATCATAAATTCCAGCGACAAATAATCATGCATTAGGAAAAAAAAAGAAAAAAGATCAATGCAATCATTGTTTGTTATTTGCCATTCACTACTTGATGCAATTTTAGTCTTGCAGGCATCCAGTCAGACTCCAGTTACAGTATCATGTTTGGGGGGTCAGTTATGTGCAGTGGGAGTGGACACTGAAAAATTCATAACTGACTGACTGGAGAAAATCTGTTTTCAGGCATTTTCAGGTGAAAATTTATCAAAGAAACAGTCTGATGAATCAGCATTAAGTAATTAACAGTGAATAGGGGCAAATACATCAGAGCTGTTGTGAATGAAAAGTAACTGCCAAAGCCAGTCTCAGCCAAAAAACACCCCAGCTTTTAGCTAGCTTTTTGGTCCAGACTTTGGATAAAATAAGGGAAGTCTTTCTTTGGCTCCATCCCTGCATCAGGCTCTTTTCACCACAAAGTTTTCCTCTCCAGCACAACTTGGCATGCAGTGTGTGTTCTCCATAAAGCGCTTAAAAGTGAAGGTAATTCAGCTGGTTTGCTTCCCTGCCTAGTGGGAGCTTTGCTCAGCGCTCAGAAATGTATGCAAGTGTGTGACTAATGTACAGCAGAAAGACTCAGGATGGAGCCACTTTATTCATTGTTTGTTATTGTTCTTTGTTGCTCAGTGTTTTGTAAATCCCCCTGGTTATGGAGACGTTTTTATTAGAGAATACATTTTTTGAAAATGGGGTTCCGCAAAAATGAAATTTCAGAGGTGTGTGTCTCAGCATTGATTTTTCTATTTGTAATAACACACTATAGCATATCTTGTTTTATATCAAGAGGATAAAATGTCCCTAACACAGTGATCGCCATTCTGTGGTAATGGATAAAGCCTGTTTATGAGATGTCATTTATTCCACAATAGACAGTAAATAAAAGCCATTTCAAGCTTCGGTTAAATCAAAGCTTGTTCGGGATTTCAGCAGATTTGCAAATTACCTTTGGGACCATTTTCAGATTCAGTTGTTTTCCCACATGCTATTGACTACCCATGTTTTACTATAAATACTACTTCTTGCTCTTTCTCTCTCTCTCTGTCTCATACCAAACCCTGGGATTGCAGAGTGATTTGTAAAGACAAGCAGATAAAGTAAATACACTGTATTAAAATTTCTTTCCTGTCAATGTAACAGAAATAAAACCACAAGATTTGATGGCAGACTGAAAGCCAAAGAACAGGATCCTGGATGCAGTATTTTGGAAAATCCAGAGGTCTTTGTGAGATCTTATAAAAACACCAAGAGAGGTACAGCAGAAACACAGGTTTTGTAAAAAAAAAAAATCTACTAAAACTCCTCACATCAGCTACTTTGGCTTTGGAATTTACTGCTGTTACTAGACATAGTCATGGGAGGATGCTGGAGCCACATGTCCCTTTCTTGCTGTGCCTTTTAGATGGAAGAGTTAAGGTCAACATATAAAGGATGAAGAGTCCTGGACTCAAAGCTACCTCAGTGGGCTAAAGTCATAATACAAAATAAAGTGTTTAATCAGAATATCACATGTATAATGATATTTATAAACACTGAGACAGGAACATCAGGTGTTTTAATTTTGGGTGCATTCTACTTGCTTAAGAAAAAGTGGGTAACTTGTGGAGAAATGCACTTTAGGGTCAAAAAATTTTTGGAAATTCAGAGTGCTGTCACCTGATTGGAAAAAAAGTCAAAATGGTTCATGGCACACTGTTTGAACAAGGAGGCTTCATTTTTTCTGTAGAAGGTTCACAGTGGGTATAAATGAGCACACAGAACAAATGACTCTGAGCCCATTAGAGCATGGACCTTTTTGGCTTGAAATGTCCTCTCCACTTCCACTTTTCTTTTGCTTTCATTAGAAAATCTTCCAAAGAAGCAAGATGTTCTGGTTGAGAGCCTTTGAAATGTCCCATTTGACCTATAAACCTATGATTTCCAAGCCACCAAATATTCTGAAGCATAGGAGGAGATTTACACTCTCATAAATTTATTCCTTCCTTTTAATATTTGAATCCAAAAACCAGTTATTCCCAAAAACCAGTTATTCCCAAAAACTCTGTGAATTGTTTTCCTGCCACATTTTAAAACTGTGGTAGTTGTCAGTAAAGGGACAGGTGACACTATTCTACTCAGAAACAGTTTTCAGGACACAAAAAGGCTGAGCTCCAGTAGGTATCCAGCAATTCTCATTTAGGACCCCAACTGGACAGTGACACTGATTTTAGCTCTGCCCTCTTCCAGCTGCTGAGATTTGGAGCCACAGTCTCTACCACAGGCCTTGGAGGGCTCCAAGGGGGCCCTCAGAGGTTCCCATCCTTGAACAACCCTGAATTTTAATCCAAACACACTGGAATTGCAAACAGAGGGACAAACCTACTTTCATCCTTGCAACCACTAGGGAAGTACAATTGCAGTGGGAAAGCAAGCCAGGCTCCCTTCTAGTTCATACCCTCCAGAAAAACATCCCATAAAACCATTTACTCAAGTAACTCAGCCTTGGAGAGATAAATGCAGATCCACCATTCTATAGAAAATAATGTGAATGTCATGTTGTGGTTGAGGGAAGCAAAAATAAAGAGCTCCCATCCTCCCTGTAGGACACTGCATTGGAGAATCAGCAACTGGACTGTAATTTTTAATTCCTGTAAATGGTTTAGCACCTTTAAAAGTGGCCATGCACTGTCCTGGCAGGTGTCCTCTGTGTCTTAGTGATCTTTAATCCAGAAATTTCAAAAGGAATCTGATCACTGTAAGAAATGTTAACAAGGTCCTTAGGCTTCTTAGAACCATATTCCTGAGCATTTTCTTGGTTTCTGGATTTCAAGAAGCACTTTGTCCTGCCCTTTGACTGGACTTTGAACAAAATTGACTTTGGACTTTGAACAAATCATGGGGAGCAGGCAGGGAAATTGATTTCAAAGTCCTTCATTTGATGACACTACACGGGAAGAGCCTTTGAAATCCTTATGACAATACATGCAAATATCACAGCCTCTGAAATGTAGCAGCAAACTGTGTAGGGAACCCAGCAGATTTCCAATGGAGAACCTTCTTCTGTTTCTGTGGAATCTCACCAAAAATGACATCATTCTCTCAGAAATATTTCTGCTGGGAAGAATCAGGTATTTTAAATTGTTGTAGGGGAATTTTTGCTTCCCTGTTGATGTGGGACTACTTTGAGAAGAATCCTTCTGATAATTGACCAAGCACAGCTTTTTCAGAGGTTTTAAATTTTCACCAGAATCCTGATTTTCATTCTGTTTCCAAAAAAACATGCTTTGAAGCACTACAACATCCCAAGTGTTTCATCAACCCCAATGTCCTTTGTGCATCTCGGTGCTTGTGCAAGCTTTAATGCACGAGGGGATTCCCTGGGACCACTCATCTTCCCAAAATTACATCCCTTGCCCATGTTGCAGTTTCACCCAGTGTTCACCCAGATTTCAAGAATGTTGAAGCAAAAGGCTGCTCTACATAGATGTTCGACCAGGAAGAGCTTTTTAATATTTTAATTGGTTCTGATGTCTTTTTGCATATTGGCTACTCTTTATTTTTTAATATTTTTAATATTTCAGTTGTCCACTCAGGGAGCAAATATGATGCTGAGTGATCTGGGGCTACTCACACACAGAGCTGTTAATTCATAGACAAATAATTTTTAAAAAATTGACCATTTTTTCTATAGATATTTCTAGGAAGAGAGTTTATATGGTAGAATTTCACTAGGTATAGCAGATATATCCATTCCTCATTACATGACAATTACACTTATTCTCAGCATTGCTAGGGTACAGAGAACTCAAGAGGAAGGTAAAAAAAAGTCAGTTCTAGATATGGCACAAGAATACTGAGTGTACTGCTCCAATTTCTTTACAGTTTTGCCTGAAAATACCATTACAGTTAAAGTTGTGTCAGCACTTTCATTAGAAACCCAGTTTTGATTTATAACACTGGCTGGAAAAGATTTGCTGCTGGCTGAAATTCAGCGTGAGGTCTCTGGCCAGGGGAAACATTTTAAACATTTTTTAGGAGATGGTTTGAAACAAGTTCTATTATTCCAATGTTACACAGAAGTTTTCCTTAGATTTTACCAGGTGAAGCTGTGTTTTGGGTTTTTGTTTTGTTTTGTTTTGTTTTTTTTTTAAACAAAATGAACAGAACCAAAGGGTTATTTGGAGAGATTACCTAATCTTTTAAATTCATGTCCTGGCTTTTGCTGGGATAGAGTTAATTTTCTTCTTAGACATTTTAAATCAATGCCTCAAAAATCTGGGGGTTGTGCCAGAAATCCTAGGATTTCCATCAAGAAGCACCACCAAAACTAAAAATTGCTTGAAGCAGATAGTCAGCAAACTCACATTTTGGTGCTCCCAGCCCATTAACAAGCGCTTAAATCGCTTCACGAAACTGTGCTCAGTGTTTCTGCTGTTCCTGCTTTATTAGCTGGGCATTAGCAAGCCCTGGCAGCACGCAGGCTGCTCGGTGTTGTTTGGATTAATTTAGTGCTGGTGAGTGGTGTCAGGCTGACAAGGGACAGGGACAATCCATCACCTGGATGGTTACAGGCGGCAGATCCCTCTTCCCGCTGCCGCTGCCTGCGGGCGCCGCGCTGGGAAACGAGAGCATCACCCGGCCCCTCGTCCCCCCAGCCCCAGAGACACCAGCCTGGACAGCAATTAAACCATTCCTGCTGCAGACAGGCTCCAGAAACACTCCAAAAACACCACAGGCCCCCAACAGAACAGCGGCAGAGACAACACGGAGCTGGAAGAAGAAGTGACCGCAGCCTGCTGCATGTTCAGCTATTGATCACAAAACCATGGAGCTGTCAAGTTTGGATCTCAGATCACTAAGGATCACTCTAAGATCACTAAATCCAAACATTAACTCAGCACCACCTTGTTCACCACTAAAAAAAAATATCCCAAAATGCCACATCCATGATCTGTGTAATTCCTCCTCGTGGAGTTCTGCTATTAGGAATCGTCCTGTGGAATTACTTAAGTTACATTCTGGCACTGGTTTCTAAACAAAAGATATCCATTTATATTCCAGATGCCTGCCTTCCAAAAAAAGCTTAAATCTAGGTGATATCTCAGTGTATACAGGAGAGGCTGCAGAGGACCTGTGAGATTTTGAGATTTTGAGATTTGAAATGTACTGTCCTTCCTTCCTTCCTTCCTTCCTTCCTTCCTTCCTTCCTTCCTTCCTTCCTTCCTTCCTTCCTTCCTTCCTTCCTTCCTTCCTTCCTTCCTTCCTTCCTTCCTTCCTTCCTTCCTTCCTTCCTTCCTTCCTTCCGCCACTTCCTTCCGCCACTTCCTTCCGCCACTTCCTTCCGCCACTTCCTTCCGCCACTTCCTTCCTTCCGCCACTTCCTTCCGCCACTTCCTTCCTTCCTTCCTTCCGCCACTTCCTTCCTTCCTTCCTTCCGCCACTTCCTTCCTTCCTTCCTTCCTTCCTTCCTTCCTTCCTTCCTTCCTTCCTTCCTTCCTTCCTTCCTTCCTTCCTTCCTTCCTTCCTTCCTTCCTTCCTTCCTTCCTTCCTTCCTTCCTTCCTTCCTTCCTTCCTTCCTTCCTTCCTTCCTTCCTTCCTTCCTTCCTTCCTTCCTTCCTTCCTTCCTTCCTTCCTTCCTTCCTTCCTTCCTTCCTTCCTTCCTTCCTTCCTTCCTTCCTTCCTTCCTTCCTTCCTTCCTTCCTTCCTTCCTTCCTTCCTTCCTTCCTTCCTTCCTTCCTTCCTTCCTTCCTTCCTTCCTTCCTTCCTTCCTTCCTTCCTTCCTTCCTTCCTTCCTTCCTTCCTTCCTTCCTTCCTTCCTTCCTTCCTTCCTTCCTTCCTTCCTTCCTTCCTTCCTTCCTTCCTTCCTTCCTTCCTTCCTTCCTTCCTTCCTTCCTTCCTTCCTTCCTTCCTTCCTTCCTTCCTTCCTTCCTTCCTTCCTTCCTTCCTTCCTTCCTTCCTTCGCAATGAAAGCATCATCCAACAAAAACTGATGCACATACATAGGATTGTAGTTGGAAATTTGATGGTAAATATTATGGAACCATAGAATCACTTCAGCAGGAAAAGCTCCCTAAGTTTATCAAGCCCAACCCAACACTACCAAGGCCACCACCAACTCATGCCCCCAAGTGCCATGTCTTTAAAATCCCTCCAGGAATGGGGACTCCACCACAGCCCTTGGCAGCCTTTTCCAGGGCTGGGCAGCTCTTCCAGTGAAGAAATCTCCCCTAATATCCAATCTAAGCCTCTCCTGGTGCAGTTTGAAGCAAATTTCCAAGGTAGATTAAAGAGGCATGGAAATGTGGTCACTCCAGTTCAGACTATCAGAACAGGCCTTGCCTGTGTTTGGGCCTCATTTTCCAGACAAAACTTGTATTTAGGGTGGTCCAGAGATCCCTCCAGGAAAATATTTTGGACAAGGCAGCCCTGCATTGGATCAGGCCATACCATGCCAGTGAGCTGCAGTGCCAGTGAGGAACCTCAGATACTCTTAATTTATTGTGTGGTTATTTATTAAACACTGGGGACTGTGGATAAAGAAATATGAGCATGCTGATGTGTCCACCAGATTCTGGCACCCACTGTCCTGACACGTTGTAGAAGATGAACCTTCCCTGTAGCAAATGGCTTCATGTTATTATCTAGACTGTGTGAATTTTGGGGTGGGTACTGCATCTTACAGGGAGCACTCGCTGCATCTGGCACAAGGGTGTGCTAAACTCAGTTGGAAACTAGAGATGTTGTAATAACATAGAAGCAAATTAGCAGAATCTGTCAAAGTATTCTTGGCAAAAGCTTCAGAATAAGTATAAATGTTTGTGAAAATGCAATGACAAGTTTACTCCCCTTTCTGACAATGTTTCCCACTCAGGTTAAGGTGCAGAAAACAACCAAAAATTCAGAGGAGAAGATAAAGAAGTACATTTGAGAGCACCATCCTCAGGGAGCCTGGAGGTCCCTTGGGGAAGGTATTGGGAGCCCTCGTGTAGTGGTTTTGGTTCGCCAATTTAAGATTTCCCCAATTTTGAGATTTTTCCCAACCAAGGCACTGATGGTACTCCTGGATGCCCCACAGACAGGTAGCTGGGTCTTACTAAGGCTAAGGTCTTTGGGAATAAGTCTTGGCATGAGGATGACTGAAGCACAGCTCTGTGAGGCCTGGGGAGACAACAATCCTCTTTTTCTGTTGGGCAGACCCCCCACCACCCATCCCCATAACCAGGCACACCCAGGGGTCCAGCACTGCCCCACTGTGCACAGGCAAACAAAACACATCCAACTTCCACAGCTCTGCAACTGGGGTCTTTTTAATGCCACAGCTCATGTAAATAAAATCCTTTTACTGTGAATCTTAATTAAGGGAATGATTGTTTCTGGCCATCGCTCGAAAGGCAAATGTTTTAATTGGTTCTGATGTCTTTTCCTGAGAAAGCTTTTTTCCCCCCCAGAAGCCATATATCCCAGGGAGATTGCTTTTCCCTGCTGCCTGTCCTGTAAGGGTCCAGCAGTGGCAGAGAAAGGAGCTGGTTTAAGGGGTTATGGAGTGAAACATGCACACGAGTTAAAGAGCAGGAGCCTTTTAAGATCCCGAAGTGTCATTAGCAGTAACATGTCACATAAAATGAGGTGCGGATTTCCATTTTCATTTGAACTTCAGGTGTTTAGTAATCCAGAAGCTTTATTTAAGGACTGACCTTTGACCTGGCCTGTCATTCCAATTGCAAGGAGTTGATGGCCACTGGGAATCAATGGGCAGCATGAAGGTCACTTCCCAGAAAAACTGTGGCTATCAATGTGTCAGTTCCAATGAAGTATTATAACAAAGCAGGCAAAGAGCCTATCTGGGTTCTACGAGGCACCAGCTTGCTCTCAGGCCGCCTCCCCACTTTCAGCTATTCTACAAACACAAATAGAAATAAGCTGTTATTTAATGATATGTGTTTCTGAAGGCATGAGCTGTTTTCAGTTCTGTGAGTGGCGCAAGAAAGGGGTGATTAGAAATCCAGCACTCACTGGTCCAGATGCTGGCAGAGGTCCCCTTATCCCTCCACACAAAGCACTGCAGCAGAGCAGCCAAGGGTCCACTGATCCAGTGAGACCTGGACAACCCCTCCTGGCACAGCCATGCCATGCCATGGCCACAGAACCATAGAATTGTTTGTGTTGGAAGGGACCTTAAAGCTCGTTCACTTCCACCCATGGGCAGGGACACCTTCCACTGTCCCAGGTTGCTCCAAGCCCTGTCCAGCCTGGCCTTGGACAATTCCAGGGATCCAGGGGCAGCCCCAGCTGCTCTGGGCACCCTGGGCCAGGGCCTCACCACCCTCATTGTGAAAAGCTCCTTCCTTGTATCTTATCTAAATGGACCCTCCTTCAATTTACAGCCATCACCCTTGTCCTATCCCAGAGAAAAATTGTTTTTCCTTGGTGACATCCAGGACTTAATACAAGCCCAGGACAGGATCTGTCTGTTTGCAGCACCTCCAGGGGGATGCAAGGACCAGCCTGTGCAGGAGGAGAGGAAGGAGCACACGTGCATGGGGACAGGGCAGGAGACCCAGAATGCTGGGATGGTGTTAGGGTCACAATGAGCTCAGCACACTTCCCCAGGCCTGAAGAAGGAAAAAAAAAAAAAGGTTGGTCTGACCTGGCCACACTGCTGTGATTAAAATGAACATCTACTGACACAAGAATTTGCTTTGGAGGTTTTCACAGAGTTTCTCATTTGTGTCCTGGCCAAATTCTGTGGCATCTCTGTGGTCAGTTTTGTTTGCAATCATGTAAAAACTGGGTTATTTCCATTTCGGCTGAAATCCAAGAACTTTAGGCCTTTAGGAGCAGAACCCCAAGAAGTCAGAACCCAGTTCTGGCTGCGGACAATCTGTATTGGGTGGCCACTCTAGGGTGGTCTGGGGAAGAGTGGGGGGCAAATGCAGCCCCTCACCACCTGCTAGTTGCTTCTGCACTGGGGAAGATTTTGATTTGTAGGGTCAAAGATAAACATGAGCATTAGTCAAAATTTCTCCATCTCCCACCATGTCTTTGTGCTGGTTTTCAGCGTGGAGCTCTTTTCTGCAATCTGTTTCCAGGGGTTTGGAAATTCCCCTATAGGAAAGTTCTTTGGAAAGCCTTTTGAAAGACCTTTCTAATCATTAATAATTATAGTAATTTGTTATCAGGTTTCTTGTATTCTTACAAAGCTTTCAAGATCTTCTCCAGTAAATCTATTCCCTAAAAATTGTGCAAAACAGAATTTTAATTGGAATTTCTTTTCCAGTCCCAGGGAGTGGAAAGAAAACATGTTTATATTGTTGAACTTAGTTTGTGTATTAAATGTCTGCTTAGATCACTGAGCATGCAGATCCTCTGAGCAAAATCAATAGGAAGTTTATGCCTGTCTGTAATATGGATATTAAACCCTCTGTAAAAGGTCAACTTGACACAAATTAATGAATCCCTGAACAAATCCAAAGTTTCAATTTTGAATTAAAAATTGAGAAACGTGACCAAAAAGTACAACCAAAGGTTTGTGTTTCTGGCAACAACATATAGATATAAATTGAA
The DNA here is from genome assembly GCA_039654755.1 of Calcarius lapponicus. NCBI lineage: Eukaryota > Metazoa > Chordata > Aves > Passeriformes > Fringillidae > Calcarius > Calcarius lapponicus. The sequence continues at coordinate 5,791,496 of CM077481.1, forward strand.
AAAAGATCAGAGAGACTGCTAAAGCATTTCTTCTGTGGAGACAACACACCCTGAGCAAAAGTGAAAAAGTAAAATACAGTGATGTTATAAAGAGGCAGTACTAAAGATGCGATTTTAGTATTGGTGTCCAGTTCAAACACACAGAAAAAGTGTATTTCAAATACTCCTAGGGCCCACCTGTCCCTTATCCTGCACTCCATCAGCCTCCGAGAATTTCAGTCACTGAAGAGAGAAATGGAATCTCTTTAGGAATTTAAACAGGCGAGTCAGATCATGCATGGAGATAATGTGTCGCACTATTATTTATATTTCACGATACTTTTTTTCAAACTCCTTTATTCCCTCTCACTTACATTCTTGTGTTTTCTTACTAAGGGAAAAAAAAAGTATTTATCATACAAAGGGGCTGTTCTAAAGCTCTCTAGACATACTTACCTACCTAATCCTAGTTATAAATGCTCAAGATTAGTTCTATTAAATGGATTTTAAAATGTGTTTATTCCCACACCCTGCCTCTGATTTGCAGATTGAAACATTGGATGTTAAACACAAAGGTGAACATATCCACATTGCAAACAAGCAAACAAACAGAAAGAGCACAATTTCTGCCTCTGGTAGCAAAACCAAGTTATTTTGGAGATCCTGAAACAGATGGAGATTTGGACCTCAGTTTCAGTAGAATTGCATGGAGTGGGTTATATTCCATACAATGACATCCTACGCATTTTTTATTTCGCCCTTTTTTTCTGGCTCTCATCACGTTGAAGTCTCTACCACTTTCACCTTAGATGCACTTTGCCTAATTTACACAATGACAGTTTCCTCCATGCACACACAACAACAAACCCACCAACTCCAGAGCAAACAAACCCCGCAGGACGGGCAAGCCCCGGCTGCTACGCCAAGGAGTCAAGATAATCCAGGCTGGTTATTGTTATGGTTATTTTTCCCTTCTATTGGAGCTGGAGATCCCCTAGCAAAGACCTGGAAGCAGCCTGAGTTTCCATGCAATAAAGCAGCAGTGAGAAAAGCTCAGAGTAATTAAGTGGCTGACGCACAGAAGAAGCCGTTACAAAGATTTGACTAAATTGCCCATTCATTAGTAGCACGGCATGGAAGGAGAATTACAAATAGACAATAGAGCCTGCAGTAATTCAATCTAACCTTGTACTTACAGAAAACAATGAGATAATGAACAGAAAAATTACCAGGCACATATTGCATTTTGTGCAAGGCAGGAAGAGGGAGGGGGATCGGATTGGGATTGGGGGGATGGAGGGGTGGAAGTGGGGGGTGCCGGCGAGAGCGGCCTGGCACATGTAACACTAATGGCATCGCTCAAGCTGAGCAAACATTTCTCCAACACAATCATAGTTCTCAGTCTAAGGGCCTCTGGGGAGCTGAGATGAGGCTAGATCGTGAACAAAAAAATGTAATTTATAAGGCGTCTGTGGACTGGAATTTATCATCGGATCCGCTCGCCGCCGCTCAATTGATATGTAGTTGATTTCAAACAACACCCCCCAGGCGCCCACAGGGAACATTTTTTAGATTTTACGCTTGGATATATCTGTTTAACTCACCATTTACCAAAACAACGGCTGATGACAGCACAAACAAGTCACTCCAGAAAAAAAAAACCATATATACACAGACATACACAGGCACATGCAAACTCGCCCAGATAGGACTGAGCCATGAGGGTTAGGGCTTTCCTGGGGTTGTGGGGAGGGCAAAGACAGAGGCAGAGGCTGAAGTTGGGGTGTATTTTGCACGGAAGGCATGGATGAATCATCCACTCAATTTTTAAGCCTGCTTTGGAGCTCTCCACTGGTCCTTTTCGCATTTATTTCCCCCAGGTAGGTTTCACATGGAGCAGGTGTTGAAACTGGCGGCTCTGGGAGGAGGCTGTGGGGTGACGTGGCCTGGGTGAGGGTTCAGTGTTGAGGGAGTTTTGCAAAGCACAGCAGAGCATGTCCATCCTTTGTCTTGACAGCAAGATGTCCCAGCATCACAGTCCTACCTGTTCCTGAGGTGCTCCTGAGGTCCTGGCACTAAGGGGGAGAACTGGGGGGCATCACTTGGAGCAGGGAGAAGAAAAGTCATCAACCCTGTATTTTGGTGCCACCAGAGATTCTAAACCAGCCTCCTGATTTTGTAAGGGATCTCATTGCCTGAGCTAATAAAGTGCTGCTACTTCCCATCTTACACGAGAACTTGTGAAATTCCCACAGATGAATTTTACCATGAATAACAAGAAATCTCCTCTGACCAAGCCAGTTCACGCAACAAATTTCTGCTGCATTTACTCTCCAAAGGAGGAAAAAACAATGCTGACTTTAAACTATTTCTTGAAATTCTCTTCCAGCACTGTGCAGAAGCCCTGGAGGTGAGCCTGGAGTGTCCCAGGCCAGGCTGGATGGTGCTTGGATCAACCTGGTCTAGCTGAAGGTGTTACTACTCATGGAAGAGGGTTGGAACGAGATTATTTTATTCCACTTCTAACCCAAACCATTCTCTGAAATGCCCCACAGAGCCCATGATGTAATTTTTTAAAAAAAGGCAATTTTAAGAAAATATTTTTTTGGAGGCATCAGTGAAAACTGTGTCGTGCCACAGCACAAGCAGTCCACAACAATATTTACTTTCTTCAGGATTTCCATTAACTGGTTTTCAAAATAAGAACCTCAATACTGTAAAAAAACTGGTGGCAACAGGAGATGGCATTTGGCTGCTCTGACGGGAAATTTGCTGAGCGTGGAAGAGCCTCTCCAGGGTGCACAGGCTACAAGTGAATTAAACAGCCAAGGTGTTTCTGCTGTTATTGGGCTGGTTCTTGTGCACCTCCAGTACAGAGCACACCCCTGTTACCTGTGCAGAGGTTTTGGGGGTGCTTTGGTGGCATTGGGGAGCTGCTGCCTGGTGAGGGATGCTGCAGGAGCTGTGTGTCCACCAGGAGGAGGAGTGGACAGGAGGAGTCAGTGGTGACTCAGGGTGAGAAGGAGCTGGGGTGGAGGACGTGGGGACAGATCCATCAGGGATCCAGTGTGGGCCCACCCACAGCACAAGGAGAGAGTCTCCAAGCAGCTCAGCAATGGGCAGCTGCTGGTCAGTCTGAGTGATGGGCATCACCACAAAAAACAGTAAAAAACAACAATAATTAAACAAAACCCCTTCCAACCCAACACAAAAAAACCAACCAACAAAACAAAACCCAAACCAAACAAACACAAAACAAACAAAAAACCCCACTCAGAAAACCAAAAAATTGCTTTTTGAAATGCCACCAAATAAAGACTACAGCCCAAGTCCCAAAAGTCAGTATCTTATCTGCAAGCATTTATTTCCTGCTCATTTCTTCTGGTTTCCCTCAGTACACCAACTGGCTTCAAGAGAGCCTTGCCAGTTACATTGGCAGGGAAAAAGTCCCTCTTTGTTAGATGGAAAATCAGCCTTCCTGATCTGTGTAAAGGAATGGTCTCTGTTGATTTAGGCACAGAATTCATTCAAACAATCCAAACCAAGAGTTGCTCCTTACTCCTGGTTATAAATGGTAGCACTTTATTACCTAGGACATTCCCTCCACACTCCTCTATTTTATTTTACAAAATATTTTCTGACTTGCATAAAATATTTCCCTCCATGCTGAAAAGCATGGAAAAGGGAAATGCCAAGATCTGTAGCCCAAAATCCCTGTACAGCTGATGGCTGTGGGGTATTATCTCACCACTCCAGAGCTTTCTGATACTACTGACAACAAATGATTGCACAGGATCAGAAAGATTGTGGTTAGAGCTGCATAAAATTGTTTGGAACAAAAATTACCCATGGCAAATATCATGTAACTTAATGAGCCAGACATGAGTTTTGTGTAGGAAAAAAGAAAAAAGCCCAAAATATTTAAAGATTATAAATTCCATCTTGGCTTTGTTTTGGTGTTTTCCTCCCTTCAAAGGGGTAGTTTTGCAAATGAGGCTCTTTATAGAGTTATTTGTCTAAAACAATATTGGTTCATGGCTGAGTTTCTGACAGCTTGGTCTATCCATGGTCTACCTTCTATCCTGGGTCTTAAGTTTAAGTTTGTGTTGTCTCAAATCACTCAGCCTGGCACTGGGAAATTCTGTGTTGCTTTTCACAGAGAAATGTGCCCAACACACCCAGCCTAAACTCCCTCCTCAAGGGCATGGTACAGTACTGTGTCAAACTCCCTTCCGGATTTAGCTTTCAGAGCTTGAGATGAATGATAGCTCTCAGTTAATGCAATAAAAAGTTCATGATTTGGTGTAAAAATGGATGAATACGGAGGGAATTTACCCAGTAAATTTAACCAGTAAAGAGATTTGCACTGCACATAATTTTCATAATAGTATTAATTCTATGCTGTTACAATTAACTGATTTCTTAAGGGAGTCACTATTAACTTACTACCCACGTGTGTGAGCCTCCAAGTGTTTCCCTGATATGTTTTTATTCTGTTTCTTTGTTTCATCCAAAATTGATAATATCTCTCCAAGATTATCCAGTCTTTACAAATCTCATGAGCACCATCAGGCTGAAGACAGAGACCTTCTGGATATGGGAATGCTGAAATTTTTATCTTAGAGAACATCTAAGAGAGCCAACACAACAGACCTTAGAAAACCTTCCCAACACAGCAAACATTTTGCTGTTTACTAAAGACTGTCAATCACAGGATGCAAATCCACAAACCACCTGGTTTCATTCAGTTCTGGTGCATGAGAGAGGTGATGTTCACCACCTTCAGAAGACACAGGGGAAGAGCAACTTGACTCTTAACCACAGAGATTTCAGACTGAGATTGAGAAAGCCCCAAACTCACTGGTGATGAGGAAGCAGTTGTTAGAGTTTCAAATGCTCCCGTTTGACATGTTGAAAGCTTTGTGCTAGAATTGTAGTCCCCAAACCCACAAAACATTTTTGGATAATGCAAGGCAACCATCTGCAGACATATGGTTGCAAGCTGACATAGAACACTGGGATTTTTGCTTTCACATTTTTTACTGGTGATAGGACAAAGGCAGATGTGGCAGGTCATGCACACTGGTTTGTTTTCCTCACTAGTTATTTGGATTTTTTGTTGTTGTTCTTGTTGTTCTTTGGGTTTTTGGGGTGTTTTTCTTTTTGGCAGCAGGCCCAAAAAGAAATAGCTCTTAAACAGGAGAACTAAAACCAGACCTGAACCTGAGTCACCAAATTGGCACAAGCCTACTAACCTCTGTCAGGGGATTTGGTGGGACATCCTGTATGGGTTCCTGCCTGTGATGCCCAGGTAGAAACAGACCCTTTCACCACCAGTTTTCGTCTGTGAGATCACCAGAGTGGACACAGTTTTGTGGTGGATTTGGCAGTGTTAGGTTAATGGTTGGAGCTAGATGATCATTAAGGTCCCTTCCAACACTAATCTTTCTATGATTCCATAATCTTAAGGGTCTTTTCCAACCTAAATAATTCTATGACTGTATGACTTCAGCAAATTCAGGAGTGTGCAGTATTAATGTCCTTGGTGCCAACACCGCCTGAGCTGGGGTTCAGATCACTTCCCTTTGCTAACCCTCAGCTGGAGTTGGGAGGTAAAATGGCTTTTGTTATGACTTTCCCCTCTAAGTGAAGTAAATGGAAGCACAGCATTGTGTCAGCCACGGCATGCCAGCAGTGCAACTATCTTCACCATGGCAAAATGCCTTTTTTCTTTCCTCCTGGATTGCACAGTTCCTTTGACAAGGAAGGGTAAAGACCCTCAAGGGTTCTCAGAGAACATCAATATGTTTTGTATTTAATGTGCTGGCTCGGTTACAGCAAATTAAGGAGAGTAGGCCTGGTACAAGATAATGCAGCCTGCAGTTCCTCACTCCCTAGCCGAGTGGTATACACTGAAAATGATACTCCAGCGTGGAGAAATACTGCACATTACATTTCCCTGCAGTAACAGAAGAGACATTAGGCAAAGCCCTGACTCTTAATGGTACACATCAGGAAAACATCTGAGCTTGGGCCTTCAATCACAAACGCTGCAGGATTTAAAAATGAATAAACTTCACATTGTGATTCTCTTATTTATCCTTTATGCAAATTGTCCCTGGGAGGACGCATTATGTTCGCTGCATGGCACGGCGCAGACCCACATTAAAGCGTGGAGGGCCACTCTTATGTAATGCACAATCCTCCCGGCCCCTCCATGCAGTTTGTGGTGCAAAGAGAAACAAACACACAAAGGAAAGGGAAAAAAAAACAAAAACCAGCCTCAGCCCCCAAACCTAGAAATACGTTCTTCACTGACTGCTGAAAATATCCCCATATTAAGCGAAGAAGCAGTGCAGAAATATTCCGCTCTCTTTTCCCAGCTACCAGTCTGTGACAGAGGGAGATGGCAAGACCAGGAAAGCTTCTTTGTAAACTAAAAATGTGGAAGCAAATATACTAAACCCCTGAATCCTTAAAAGGTAGCTGAGAATTCTGCTTAGACAAACCAAATGCATTAATTCACGTGGCCACAACCCCTGAAAGCCGTCATGTTAGCTAACCTTTCTGTTATAAGCTCCCCTTTCTCAATGGGACAGAGACACAACAGACTTGATGGGCATTATTTTTCCTGGGCAAAATCTCTTGCCCCCTTCAAGCTTTTCATTATTAGCACAAATCTTCTGCAGTGTCCTTGAGCAAGCATTCGCAAGATGACTGGATGGCAGAGAAGCAAACAGCCCTACACGTGAAAAAGGAATGGGAAGAGAGTTCAGGGACTTGGCCACAAAATTAACTGCTTGAAAAGACACAGGGAAGACCTGTTAAGTAGAGCTCCAAGGGCAGGCTACCAAGTGGGTCAAAACACCATAATCACAAATCCATCCTCCTTAAAATTATCTGAGTGATTTCCTAATATCCCTTCTGCCTTGCCAGGGTACAACAGAGCGAGCGAGGGGTCCTGTGTTTAAACTCCTCTCCATGCTTATAATTATGGCTGGCAAATAACCCAGGCTGAACAAACCTGTCATGTGAGTGAAAATACACATCACCTATGATCTCCACCTCTGTAAGAGCTGATTTTGAGCACTGGATTTAATTCAATCCTTTCTTCTCCATCCAAGTTGTACCCCAAGTAGATGCTGGGGAGGAAAAAGTAGATGTAGATAGAGAGAAAAAGAATGTGGGTATTGAGTCCCACTTCTGTCCATGACATGTTTTTGGTGCTGGCTGGGCTTTTAGTCATGTCTGCGGTAGTAAAAACTGGTGTCAAACTCCCAATCACTGTATCCTGCAAGATAAACAGGAGTGAATGCCAGAAGAGGTAGGAGCCTCCTCCATGCCTCTGTGGGTGACCCTCATGTCACTGTGAGGGTGCTGAGACCCTGGCACAGGGTGCCCAGAGCAGCTGTGGCTGTCCCTGGATCCCTGGAAGTGTCCCAGGCCAGGCTGGATGGGGCTTGGAGCAGCCTGGGACAGTGGAAGGTGTCCCTGCCCATGGCAAGGGTGGCGCTGGATGAGCTCAAAGGTGCCTTCTATCCCAAACTATTTTGTGATTCTATTATGAAAGTAATTGCAGAGACAATTACCTGAGAGTTCAGCTAAATATTTGAGTTTTCTCAAATATTTAGCTGAACTAATGAACGAGCAGTGCCATAAACAGCTTGAAACCCCTGATTTCTGAAGTCAAACTTCCTGGGACTAGGATATTTCTAGTTTTCTCTTTAGCAGAGATTCTGCATGGCCTTTTCATCTCAACCCAAAAATTTTAACTTCTTGGAATCAGTGGTTCAGGGTGATCAATAGATTCAAAAGCGATTGCAGCAAGACAGCTGGCTCTTCTGCAAGGGTCTGATGCACAGGAAGTTCCACCTGAATATGGGACACAGCTTCTTTCCTGTGAGTGGCTGGGCAGCAGAACAGATTTTCCAGAGGGTGTGGAGTCTCCTTTCCTAGAGATATTCAGGAACCATCTGGACACAATGTTTTGCCTTCTGCTCTGGTATGACCCTGCCTGAGCAGGGAGCTGGGACTAAATGACCTCCATAGATCCCTTCCAACCTTAGCCATTCTGTGATTCTGTGATTTTCTTAAGAGTTACGTGCTAAAAACATCGCAGAAAATCAATAGAGCCAATCCAATGATAGAAAATTATTTCTGATATGTCTCAGAACAGAAGCTGAGGACTGGACCCCTGGTCTGAGCCAGCTCAGCCATCCAAAGATTGTGGAAAATCCTGTAAAAATCTTAATTTTGCGGACAGCAGCAAACTGGGAGGCGCTGCAAGGACCAAACAAAAAGGCTTGCCAAATTCTGCTCTTGTCTGGTATGACATTTGCTGTTGCCCAGTTAGAGGAAATGTGGTCATAAATACAAATGGTTAAAGAGAAAACAAAAGTAAGCACAATTTCCAAGAGAAATACAGAAAGACAGATACTACACTCTATCTTTGCTAACCCCCACCTGCTGTCAAATTAGAGTAAAGAAATATGGCATGCTTTCAGCAGTAATATTTTTAAATATGTTGCTTAAGGAAATGAGGCTGATAATTTCTGAAGCTGTTAAAGAGTCGCAAAAAAAAAAAAAACATGACAAAAGGTTTGCAATGACAAATATATCAAATATATTGAATAAGTTTGAGTAAATTTTCAGGGATGGGAAGGGGAAAGCTACTTAAAAGAAAACCAAGAGGGCGCCCAACCATGGTCTTCTTCTGGAATTAAGTCCTAAATGAATTCAACCTTATTATTAGACATAGAGGAGAAACATTAGGAAAGCAAGTTTTGAGAAAACAGTTTTCAGAAGTCCTGCTGCTCAAGAACCAGGATAGGTCCAACCCAAAATAAATCACAAAAGGGAAATTTTTTGATCAAATGCTGTTTCTAACAGCATGATACTTACACAGAACTGGTTTCCCAGAGAGTGGAGGGTGGCTCATCCCTGGAAACATTCATGGTCTGCTTGAATGGTGCTTTGACCAGCCTGACCTAGGGGAAGTGTCAGAACCCAGGAAATTCCTCTGGCAGCCCTGGAGGACTCAAAACCCTGCCCAGGGGGCTCAGAGACCCTGGCACACAGCCCAAGACCCCTGTGCCTTTGATTTAGCCCTTGGAAAAAACCTTATATGAAGAATTGCAAGCCACGAATATTTAAGTAGAATGATAGTGAATTTATCATGGGGTGAAAAATAGATTTTTTGGGGTTTTTAGAACGGAGGTCCAGGGGACAAGATGAAGGAATCTGTCCAGCCTTTCTCCTTCTTCTTCTTGGCCTCCACCTTCTGCTGTGATGGTGGCTCTTTTAGATTGGTTTAGAGTAGAAGCTCAGTGTCTAACACAGGTGATGGGTATTGGGAAGTAATTGTAAACATTGTACATGTAGTTTTTAGTATAAAAAGATAACACTGCCCTGGGGGAGGCAGGGTGCCTCTGTCTGTCCTGCTAAGCGGACCTCGGCTGGACAGGAGAAAGAATTTTATAAATAAAATGCAATAAACAACCTTGAGATGGAGAACCGAAGAGCCTTCTTTGACCACTGGGCTGGGAAAAGAGACTTTCTAACACATCTTGGGGTCACCCTGAGCAGCAGAGATTCCGAGAGGGAAGGTGCCCCTGCACATTGAAGGGGGCTTGGATCAGATGACCTTCAAAGGTCCCTCCCAACCCAGGCTATTCCATGCTTCTATGATACATGATAAAACCAATATTTGACGAAAGATGAGGGGCTGGTCCTCTAAGTTCACTCAATGTGGAGAGACCTCAAAAAACATTTGATGGCATTCTTAATTTTTGGATGCTACTTAGACACCTGAAACAAATCAGAACAGTGGGAAGCAGTGCAGCAATTCCCCAATTCAGGCAGGATTCCCTCAGCTTGGGCTGCACTGTGCACCTGCCCAGTGTGATGCAAAGTTTGGGAGTACAGAGGAGCTGAGTGGTTCCTCAGGCGTGACAAATTTCGCGCCTCTCTCCCCGCTCACAAAGCGTTCCTAGGTTACAGGTTTCTCCAGTGTATTTGTGAAGCAAAATTAGCTGCTGATGGTGTTTTGCACTTTATAATTTATAATAATAATAATAATAAAAAAAAGAAAGAATCCAACTCTTATTTGTCACGCCTGGCTTCCTGAAACCACACTGGATGCTCAAAGTCTGCCTGAGCTCAAGGGGAGGCAGATAAGCTGATGGAAGAGAGATAATTTGCACAGAGCAACTCTTTAGCTCAGGTGGCTCAAAAAAATTGGAAATTCCGGGAAAGTAATCATCACATATACTGAATTAGCCTTAACAAGTGTTGATATTATAAAGATACGCTGGGATCCATTGGCCGCTGAGTTTCCTTGGCTCTCTGCTGTGGTGGGGAGCAGAGCAGTCAGAAAAGCAGCACTCACCAGCACCACCCACCTGCATCCAGCTCACCTGCCCTTCCCTTTGCTGGGAGATATTTCTGCTTCACACAGTTTTCTCATGCAAAAATTAACTGCAGGGTTTCCTTCGTGGGACTCTTCATAATTTCGTTGGCAATTTTTTCCTGATTTCAGCTGGGATAGGGTTCGTTTTCTTCTTAATAACTGGTACAGAGCTGTGTTTTGTAACCATTACGGGAATAATGTCAATAATGCCCTGATATTTTGGACTTTGCTAAGTAATTCCTCTTAATTCAAGGATTTTTCAGTGTCTCATGCTTTTCCAGTGAAGATGAACATAAAAAGCTGGAAGGAAGTAGTACAACACAAATCTGTGCCCAGAAGAACATTTACTTATTTTATTCCTGAATTACTTCATTGGTAATGCTACGGTTTGCTCCTATGTGGTTAACCAGAATTATTTAGCTTGCAGTCAATCCAGCCAAAATTTCCTTTAACACATCTGGGAAGATAAAAAAACTTCATTCATTTTTAAGTTAAACCTGAAATAACTGAGTTTTTCATCCCTTTTTTTTTTTTTTGATTTCACAAAACAATGTTTTTACTTTGGTTTTGCATCTACAGAATGGCACTTTCTGCAGTGTCTTCACGAGGAACAATCTTCGTTCTGTTTCTGGTGGCTTTGAATACGTGGATGACTTTGAACTATCTGTTAATTTAATTATAACCATGAGTGAAGTCTTGAGTGCTGGGGAGAAGGTTGGAATGTCATCTGGGCAATGCTGGGCCTGAGCCCTGGTGCTTGCAAAGGAGAGGACTGGACCTGTGCTACACTGTACCTGTTCTAAATGCAGGTCATTTCTCTGGGGCATAAATGCGATTTTAAGGGAATATTTTCACGTCAGCCCTGAACCTCAGCACTGTCAGGTTCCTGCAAAGACACCAGGACCTCAGCCCCTTGCCCTGCTCATGTCCAAGAGCTTGTATAGCTGGTAATGAGGAGGAAATCCTGTCCTGGCAATGCCAGTAAGACCAGCCATACACCGGTCCCTTGGAGCCAGCATGGTGAGCATTTCTGGAGCAATGTTTTTAGTAGTCAAACGTTACAGAGCTCTCTCTGCTCGGCTCTTGATTCCCATTTAAGAACAAGCCACTCTGGCAAATGGTCCTATTGACCCATCCAAATGTTTCACTTACTCCATCCTGCTTAGATAAAGTCCCAGAAATGTTCTTTCAAATAATACTTGAGTGGTAAATATTTAACAAAGAGAACGCCTCCAGCCTTCTCTGCACTCTCCAGATATTCAGGATGACTGCGATGCTTTATTTTGGGAATGGAAAGTCTGATCTTCCACCCATCTCCTTTCCTCATTTTCAGGCTTGTGTTATGAACTAGCTGGCCTTTTTTAAGGGGCCATTAATGATTTACTGCTGCAGACTGCTGAGTCAAAGCTGGTGGAAGGAGGGCTGTAGATGTGAAGGCCAGTGACTGTACCTCTTATCTAAATGGAGCCTCCTTCTCTTAAGAAACTAATTCACAAATGGAGACACTGATGCTGCTCCAGTAAAACCATTTCCCATCCTTTCTGGTTTTGTTTGTTTTATTTTAGTGGAGTAAGAGAGACCCAGTGGTCCTGGATTCAAGTTTTCTTCAGACTTGCTTCTGCACTGTTTTCCCAGACTTGCCTGGGACACAACCAGAAACTCTGAACCAGAGGGAAGTGTGTGCATGGGCAAGAGCCTGAATGGGAGATGCTTTAGCAAAGTTATCCCAGAGAAGAGACAGTCTGAGAATAACCAGCTGGGCTGCAGTAAGTCAAGGTGAGAATATGAATCTGCAATGCTGAGATGTGCAAAGAACCACACAATGTTCTAAATTGGAAGCACAAGGATCATCGTGTCCAGATCCTCACCCTGCCCAGACACCCCAACAATCCCACCCTGCGCACCTCTGGGAGCATTGCCCAAACACTCCAGGAGCTCTGTCAGCCTTGGAACTGTCCCCATCCCCTAGGGAACCTGGTCAGTGCCCCACTACCCACCGGGGGAAGTTTTCCTAAAAGGCAAGTTACAATTTTCTACCTTTATGCAAAAGATGATAAGGAGTCCCCAGGCTCTGGAGCTGACCTAAAGATGGCTTACAACCTCATAACTCATCATGATTATGTACATGTTTCCTTGTTCCAAGCTGACAAATCTCTCCTCTGCTTGGAAATTATCCCTTTACCTCTGGGTTCCTGCTAATTTCTCTACTTTTGAATCAAAGCAACCTAGAATGGTTTGGGTCAGAGGAGAATTTAAAGGCCACCTAGTTCCAACCTCCCTGCCACCTGCCACTAGACCAGGTTGCTCCATCTAGCCTGAGCTTGAGCCTTTGCAGGCTTGAGGCATCCACAGCCTCCTTGGGCATTTTGTTCCAGGACATGCTGGATGTTAGAACATGCTGCTGACAGAAAGCAGAGATACACAGAGTTGAGAAGCATTAGGGAATTGGGCTTCTCCAACAAGACACTGAAATTAGCAGCATTTCAAGTGTCATCCATTCTGACACTTGAAATGCTGCTAATTTCAGAGAGCAACCAGACCGCAGCCAGAGCCCAAACAGCCAGGAAGTGTGCTACAGAGGATGTCTTGTTTTCCAAGGCTCTTTATCCCTCTCTCTCCACCCACCACCATCCAGACAAGACGGGCTCTGTGTGGTTGACTTGCTAGAGCACCCATTGTGCCAAACCCTGCCCATGTCCATCACAGACCAGCCCACAGCACCCTGGCAGACTCACCTGGCCCTCAGAGCAACCAGCGTGCTGCTAAGACAAGGAGGATGCTCAGCAGAGCATGGGGTGCTCCAGCCATGGCAGCAACAATAAAACAGGATTATTGCTTAATCCCACAATTAGCACCTGGCCCCAGCTATCACTGTCCAGCCACATCTCAAGCCCTCATTTGTTCCAAGTTGTTTCAGGCAGGTTGTTGCCTCTAAAAGCTTTTGATTCGATTCCTCTAGCCAGCCCCGTGCTCTTATGGGAAACAGTGGGAGATCATTCCATGCATGGGAAAGTGTCTTTGCTCAGGGCAAAATGCGCTGGTTGGTGAACCCAGCTGCATTGCCTTTGTGTCAGGATGATTTGGGGGCAATGTTGAAGCTTTAACAATGCAGAAAATAAATTCATATCTCTCAGTGCGTCTTCCTGTGCACATTTTTGTGGAAAGGGGAGCTGCCAAACTTGAAACACAGAGGAGCAGGGGAGGTTTTACACAAAACTTCTGTCTGGGTGGAGAAGCTTGATTGCTTTAACCCTCAGAGACAAGGCAGAGAAATAGGGGATCCCTCTACCAGAGGCCACCATGCACCAGTAGTTTTAACTGAAATGGAAAAAAATAAATCACTTCTTTGTTCGCAGGGAACAAGAAGGCACAGCCTGAACCCTTGCTCAACAGGAGCCGGGGAGGGAGGAGAGCAGCCCTCTGAAAAAGAGGGTAAGGGCAGGATCAGCCTTGCCCATCCACCACAGGAACCTCACCTGGACACTTTGGTTCCTTGGCTGAGCAGTTTGGTGAGGAGCAGCCTTGGATGGCCAGTCAGGAGCCCCCAAGATCCTGTCCCAGTAGTCACTTTTAGGAAACTCCCGTGACTTCTTCACCCACATCCTCAGCAGCACCAAGAGGTCACTGAGGACCACAGTGCAGCCTACAACTACAGAAACAGGCTCAAACCATTGTTGGTGACTCTTAGTGACCAAAACAGGGCCAGAAAGCCTTGTCAGACCTCACTCTCATGTTAAAAGGCTTGGGGAGGAAGCAGTGGATGCAAGTCATACCACACCAGTTGTCCTCTGTGTTGGGGAGTGGGTCTGGCCCACTTCAGTTACAGGTAAAGACAGAGTTGCAAATCTCAGCAATGCTGAAATTACTTATATCCTCTGTTTATGAGGTCTTTAGCCTTGGGCTAGAAAAAGAATCTCCTGAGATACATGGTCAAGTTTCCCTTCCTTACTTCCTTATTTTTTTTTTAACATAAAGTGAATATCCTCTGTAATGATTTTTTTTATTTTAATATCCTAGTTGAATAGTAGGAGGACTAACAGAGGGAGGTGTGCCTGTGTTTTTTCTTCAGCATGAGCTCCTAATTCCCATCCATGCTAATGGGACTGGCACGCATGCATCAAGGGGAGAAGAGACCCCTGAGGGTTCACAAAATATGCAGATGACTGGTTTTTAATGAATGCAAAATGTAAAACAAAAGAAGTATCACAGTCAAGCTGCTCATGCATAATAAAGTCACAGTGAAAAGGGAGCAAATAAATAGAGAAGTCTTCCTGGCTATAACCATCCTTAATATGCAATGGACAATTGGGAACAGCAGGCCTTCCGAAGCTCACATCATCAAATAGCAAGTACATTTTGGCAACATGAAACCACCTACAGCAGCATTTCTCAAGCTCCATCCCACCAAGTTATGGGAAAAATATTCAGGCCTTTCCCGATGTACATATTTCAGGCAAAGCAAGAAGGTCTCCCTGAGGAGGCTGGAGAGCTCTGGCAGGATATTACATCAAGGCAGCAGAGTCAAAGCCTGTGGTGAGGGCTGGATTTGTCCTTGTTTTGGGAGGGGTTTCACCAGGAATTCAGTGAAGCAGAGCCACAGACAGAGCAGTCACGCTGCAGGGCAGCGTGAAACGAGGGACTCTCGTCCCACCAAAGTCAGTGCAATTTGTTCACTTGCTAATTTGATGGCATTCTGGGCAGCAGACTTAATTAGACGTAATTTGAGAAGTCCAGCATGGGAAGCTGCTCAGGAAGATGCTGCTCCCTCCCTCCTTCTTCTTCCCCCAACAAGCACATGCCCTCCTTCACATCTCTGCACCAAGGTCCTTGTGAGATGGGACTTCGCTTTGTCGCTGCAACTAAATACCCAGAGAACCTGTTACCAGCATCATTCACCAAATTCCAGAAATCCAGGCCGTGCCCCGCTCTCTTTTTCTGCCAGCCTCCAGTCCCTGAGTCCTCATTCCCCAGTCCGACCTGCTTGCTCTCTTGGTAGGACCCCAAATACAAAGTGATGGAATCATAGATTGATTTGGGTTGGAAGATCCTGCTCAACTTGATCTCAGCTGGGAGAAATTCCCCTCCAGCCTGGGTGTGGCATCTGCATCCAAGCACAGGAAGAACATCCTGCTCCTTGGGCTGAGCTTAGGCTTGTTAGAAAAATGTGACTTTTTTTTTTTTAATCCAGGTCCTAACTAGACATGACTTCTAGAGATTAGCCTAAAATGTTAGCCTTTGCCTTACCCCTAAATCGAGGGGACACAGGATCCCCTGAAAATCCTCCTTCCAAGAGTTTTCTAGGGAGCATCAAATGAAGGACAACATAACTAAACCCCTCTACAGTGACAACATTTACCCTGTGATGAAAATAGCTGTAAAAAACCATGAGGTTTGCCACACCAAAATACACTACTTAATAAACCTCAAAATAAAAAATTAAACCTCAAAGTAAAACCCCTAATAAAACAATTTTCAGCACTTAGAAAAATCAGAGAAATTATAATATCTGTGCTCTGTACCAGGCAACTAGGGGAGAGATTAAAGAGAACACATGTATAAATGTCATTAGCATGCTAGCAGTGATATAAAAAAACCCTCCAACTTTTAAAATAAATGAGCTGCTACAAAATAAACTACCTTACGACAAAATGTACGTAGGGGATATACAAAGTAAATTAAAAAACAGATTAAAGCAACATCTGTATATTAACACCATCATAAAACAACATAGTAGTAATAGCAGTGGCATGCAAAGGTATTATAAAATTATAATCTATCCAAGGCGTTATGTCATCTTAATGAAACTGTACAGCCAATACATCTCAAGCATTATTCCTCTATGGTTCAGAAACATCCTGTTCTGCAGTTCTGCAGAACCAGGCTAACCTCAGTCCTGGTGCAAGGGGCACACCTGCTCACAGGCTTGCACAAGTGACAGCCAGTGCTCTCAGCACAGCTCATTTTCCTTCAACTCACTTTTTATTTTCTATCACCTTTTTTGCCCTTTTCTTATGCTGCTAATGCGGGAGATGGAGCAGGAATCACCTGTTTGTCCCTGAGTGTGCTGGAGATGCCCTTGAGACGCGCAGGATGCAGGAAAGTCTGCTCCACAGCTAAATTCGGGAGAGGAATTTGGCACAATTCCCATTTCTTCATGGAAAAGTTTTCCCCACCATTTCATGTCCTGACATACCTTCTCACTGATCTATTGAGCTGAAGTCTCATGTCAATTGGTAAAAACCCACGACTTGCTGACACTCCTGTCCCTTTCCTTGCCTCTCCCTGCTGCCTCTGTTAGGACATGCAGAGCCATGGATTTTTGCATTACAAAATCTTCACCACCAATGACTGGTGAAAGCCATTTCTCAGCATCGTTTGGTCAACTAAAAATGAGACTCCACAATTTTACAGGTCTTTTCCAACCTGAATGATTCTATGACTCTGTTTTTGAGGGGAGTCCCCCGCAGGAAAAGGAGGTGGAAAACAGCATGGAGTAAATGGGAATCCCCGACTGCCCAGGAGAAATTAGCAGACTTAGGCCATGTGCACAAGACTGACTTGACCCCCATGTAGGAAACAGATTTCCAGGGTTCTCCCACCTGAAAGGAGGTGCTCACAGGAGACAGGCGACTCTGGGGAGTGACCACCCCATCTGCACATCTCCTTGACAGTGAAAGACTGCAGAGTGTGACTTGGTGCTGCCCTGAGTGTCCCACCAAGTGCCTTGAGTCTTTCAATAAGTGCAGAACAATGCTGGGGTCTATTGGCACAGACTTGTAAAAACACTTCAAAAGCCGAGAATTCCCATATTCTCAACTCTTACCACCAGCTTGAAATCACCTACAAATTGCCATGGGAGAATTATGGGTACTCATCACTTGTTTCTGTTATTTGCCAGCTGAAGTATTGAAATAGTTATGTGACTTCAAAAGAACCTCCAAAATTTTATGGAAGAAACATACATCGAGAGCTATAATATATTAATAAAATATAACAATATAAAAAAATACACAAGTACTACTATTCTGAGTAATCTGCTCCATGGGACTGTGCTGGGGGCTGGACCTGTGAAAAACACAAGGAGCCAAAGGGTTTTGGAGGCTGGAAGAGCATCCTGGGCAGGAGTCTCCGTGTGTTTACCCTGTTCCTGTGTCCTCCCCAAGGCACTGAGTGTTGGTCACTGTTGGATAGTGGTCTGGATTAATCTTCAGCTCTTTTGTTCTTGTGCAACAGCCTCAAAAGGGGCACAGCAAGCCAGCAAAACAAAAAAAGGTTCTCATTCTGCATTTGCAGCTTCCCATTAATTTTCCATTACACGATGCTATGGCAGTGGAGGGCTGAAAACGTCTCCCTGGATTAGGACTAAAATCTCATAGATATTATTAGCATCACACAGCACAAGAGTCTACATTTGCTGCTATCACTAACTTAGCTCATTAATGACTTATGTAGCAAGGCTAATGCTATAAGAATTATGCAATATATATCATAATTGCTGAAGCAACTAATGAGAAAGCAGAGACCCTGCCTATGTGGCATGAGGATGGAGAATCCTGATGTCATCTGCCTACTGGTTTTATGTGCCTTGTTTCCTTTCCAGATGCTTATAGGGTACTTATGAAAAAAAGAAGATGAGCAACTTCTATACAGGAAGGTATTGATAGGACAAGGGGGAATGGTTTAAAACGGAAAGAGGAAAGATTTAGATCAGATGTTAGGAAGACATTCTGGACTGTGAGGGTGGGGAGGCCCTGGCCCAGGGTGCACAGAGCAGCTGTGGCTGCCCCTGGATCCTTGGCAGTGCCCAAGGCCAGGCTGGACAGGGCTTGGAGCACCCTGGGGTAGGTGAAGGTGTCCCTGCCCATGGCAGGGGGTGGAATGGGATGGTGTTTAATGTCCCTGCCTAGCCAAACCACTCTGTGTTTCTATTCCTTCTCTCTTGTCCACAGAAAAAGGGCTGGAAAAAGGAGAGGGAGCAAAAGGGACAGCAGAGCAGCAGATGTGAGCAAGGCGATGTAAATCTGTATCCAGCAGGATGTTGGTGGTGACTAAACCTTGCAGATGGCCATAATTTGTCTCACCTCCATTCTGCTCTGCAGTGGTGCCTGAGAAAAAAGAATGTATCTCTAATATAGCCTAAACTCTGTCACTGTTATTAATTCCAGACAAGAAAAATGCAGAGAAATGAAGTCTCTCAATCACCAACCCAAGCTCACCACCCATCAGCGCTGGGTTCAACTCCTCCAGCTCTTCCTGCTTTTGTAAAGACATTCATGGCCACGAGGAATGTGACCTCCTCATCCCAGCAGCCCCACTGCATCCCAGAATTGTACAGACACCTTTGCTATCAGACCTGCTGCGTGCGAGAGCCACGGGTATGTTTTTCTGTCACTCCCTGACCAAAGGACACCTGGAGATCTCACTTAGCACAGCTCCAGCTTCAACCACTTTAACCACACCCAGCTCATACTCCATCCACCTTGGGCTTTGCGACCATCTCTGAAGCAAACCTGCTGATTTTGTTGCTGTTTTGGCTACTTTGGGGTTGTCTTTTTTTTTTTTTTTTTTTTTTTAGTGCAATACTTCAAGTGAAATGCAGAAGTTTTAATAAGAGAGGAACGATCATTCAGTGGATTTCACTGCAGTGGGAAGAAACCAAAAAGGAGGGGTAAAAAATGGGAACATTTGCAGCTTATGGCAAGGGAAATGAAATATTTAATAAGCAAAATGCTGTATGTGCAAGGAGGGCTCCCCCAGCCCCCTGCTTTCTTCCTTGGCAGAAATTAAACAACTTTTACACACCACGTAGTCTTCAGTACAGTATGCTAATGATGTCCCTGATGCCCTCTTCATCTGATCAAACTTAATTGTCTGTGTCAGGCTGCCAATTAACAAAAGGATCTCCTAGAGTACCAACTTCCAGAGCTACCTTAAAGGTTAATTGAATCATGTAAGCCCAATGCTCTGGCGGACTCAACTTCAGGATCCTATTCTAACCAGGGGTCTGTAGGGGTAACAAATAAAGGAAAAGTTTAATTGCTAAACCAGCCAAATCTAACAGTCACATTAGGAAAGAAATGATCTTTCACAGCTCTCCCTACTCTTTCTTTCTTTTTTTTTTTTTCTTTTTTGCAGAGCTTTGAAATAATCTTGGGCTTTTTAGGCACTTCAGGCAGTTTCTAGATTTCACTGTCGGGGTAAATAGGAAGAACCAAACTTTGCTCTTCGATGTGTATGCAAACTGTGTCAAAGGAGATGCCCAGGTAGGTCCAAATGTATGATTTATTCTTTAAATCACCTGCTATTTTCTGAAATGCTCCCCATCCAAAAGCAAAGTGGCCGTGGGTGGAGGGTGGCAGCACAAGAGCTGTGGGGATGTGGAATAAACAGTGCCATCACTCAAGGAATCAAAGCCAGCTCATGGGTATCCCTGTTTCCTCTCCATCTGCCTCTTTTTCCCAGATATTTGTTGTTACACATTTCTTTTGGTTGCTCATTTTTTTACAAATATATTTTAAGGTGTCCTTCTTGCCATTAGAGACTGCATGACTGCTTCAACACAGGTGAACTGAAAATCAGTGCCACAAACAGGAAATATTTGTTTTTAAAAAAAACATATACTGTGACTGGGTCGGGAATAGGGACCCCAAAGCCACCAGCTGGAGGTGGAGTCCTAATTTTTTGGGATAATTACTTTTGTGGGGAATTCTGCTGTGTTTGGACCAAATGTGCCATCATCCCTGTTTGTCTTGGTACCCCGGTGCTGGGGTTTTAGCTGGGCATCATGTCTTATTCTTCTAGTCCCCAGAACAACATAGAGCCCTTTTGGGCCTAAAAGTCTACAAAACCATGAGGTAAATGGTGAGAAATAGAGGAAATTTTAGATTAAGTCCATGACTATGTGAACAGTCTGAAGACCAAGCAAAAAAGGGTATTTCCCACTAGATACACCAAAGTGTAAAAAAATACTATGATAAATACAGTCAGATAACAAACAGAAATACCTTGCCAGGAAGATTTTTATGAAGTCATGCAGTGACAGTTCTTGCAGAGTTCACGTTCCTTGTGTCCTTCTAACCCCAGTGTGTGCCCAAGTGCTCTTCCCAGAAGGACATGGAAGTGACCAGTACTCCTTTTCCACTCCCAAAATAAGTGAGGTGAGGAAGGTGGCAGTGCCAGGGGAGGTGGAGGTGTTGGGGGCCAGGACTGGGGGTTGGTGCCCATCCCTGCCTGTCAGAATTCAGGAATCCCTCTGCCTGTCCTGGACTGCCCAGACCCCTGCCAGGGGCCTCAGAGACCCTGGCACACAGCCCAAAATGCCCTGTAGTTTTGATTAGGACTCATGGAGCAAACTACCAACCTTATGTGAAGATCTGCAAGCCACGAATGTTTAAGTAGAATGACAATGAATTTATCAAGGGGTGAAAAAGCAGATTTTGGGGTTTTTAGAAGGGGGGTTCAGTGGACAGGATGGAGGAGTCTGGGTGTGTCCAGCCTTTCTCCTTCTTGGCCTCCATCTTCTGGGTGATGGTGGCACTTTTATATTGGTTTAGAGTAGAAGCTCACTGTCTAACATAGGTGATAAGTATTGGGAAGTAATTGTAAATATTGTACACGAAGTTTTTAGTATAAAAAGATAATACCACCCCAGGGGCAGGCAGAGTGCCTCTGTCTGTCCTGCTGAGCGGACCTTGGCTGGACAGGAGACAGAATTTTATAGATAAGATGCAATAAACAACCTTGAGACCAAGAACTGAAGAGCTCTGACTCCTTCTTCGACCACTGGGCTGGGAAAAGAGACTTTCTAACACTTCTTGGGGTCACTCTGAGCAGCAGAGAGTCCTACCCACCATCCCTCCTTCCATCTCAGCTGGCTTCACCACTCCTTCTGTGGAGGAGTGACCTGGGAAGGGATTCAGGGATGCTCGAGGACCACACTACCCTACAGCTCAGTGAGGAGGGGTTTCCTACAACTGCTCTGGAGCAATTCTCTTGTTTTCCCCTAAACAGCTCATCAGGATGACACACCTTGTCCATCCCCCAGGTACACTGAGTGTCCCTTCATGTCCTGAGCCATGGGTGAGTTAGCCAAGAAAAACCTGCTGCAAAAAAAAAAAAAACAAAAAAAAAAAAACCCAAAAAAAGCCCAAAAAACCAACCAAAACAGTGGTCTGGTCAGGAAGAGGAGACAAAGTAGAGCGGCCAAAATGTTAGATTGGAATCAGGTGATCTTTAAGGTTTTTCCTCCCCCAAACCATGCCACGAATCTAGGACTCTATGAATGCATTTTAAACTGCAAATCCTAGGAAAAAGGGCTGTGAAGCTAACAGAGCTAACACATATTATAACCATGGGTGACATGACCTGTAGGTTTTTATCCAGAATTTATTCCCAGTATTATTTATTTCCAATTCAGCGTCTCCGTCCATCTTTTTTTCCCCCCATTTAATATACATAACTTTAATAGGAGGCTTGGCAGAAGTTTCCCTTTCCTCAAACACGGTGGCACTCTTACATAACACCTCCTCTTCGCTCTTAGGGAAAAAAATGAGGTGTAAAATCACGCGTTCCTCTCTTCTTTTTTTTTGCTAAATTTTTTTGGTTGGGTTTTTTTTCTTTTTTTATTTTTTTAATCCGGCTTGCCTTTTCCAGTGGCACCCCCTGCAGCCTCCCTCCCCTGCCAGGGCCGTGGCGATGCTGTGGTGGCTTGCACTGAGCTGACATTGTCTGCCTGTGACAGCAAACAGCAGCAGGCAGAGGCGGCCGCCCCTCCAACAAACTCCTGCAAACTGATCTATTATCAACGGCAGGGGCCTGCTGTACTGCTGCCGGGCACAGTAATTAATTTCCATGCATATCATTGCCAGCATCGCTTACTGATCCAGGGAGCAAGATCAGAGATGTCACACCATAAATTGAGTCAGAGCCTTCACCTCTGTGTTCAGCGTGCAATTTTACACGCGCTTGACAAAGTAACAAACAGGGGGTAAAAAAGGCAGCAGTTCCCCAGGGTGATGGACGGGGGGAATTGGCCCAATAAATTGTTCCCTGTAAAAAGCAATGTTTTCCTCATTAAAAGGCAGTGAATTCTCTATTGCTTTTCATTAGTTGTGGCCTTGCTAGACGTGAGGTTTAATTGGCAGTGTGTTTACAGGACGCCGGCCCCAGAGGTGAAGGAGACAAAGAGGCTGAAAAGAGATTCTTATTTATTAAGGAGAGGTGACAGGCAGCCGCTTAATAAGTTTTTGTGTGGGTCCTGGAAGAAGTTGCACCATGAAGAATGGCTGTGCAGGTGTAACCCCTTCTGTGCCATTGCTTCGTGCTTTTTGAACATCAGAATCTGAATTCTAGATACTTTCCCTCCTTGCAAGGAAAATAAATTAAACAGTACATTTTAACAAATGATAAAATAGCAACATTATGATAAAAATAAGCTTGCATTAGTTTCAAAGTGCCCTGGTTCAGTGCTCTGCTCTCAGGTTCCTTTGAAATACTGAAGCATCCTCCCCCTGTTTGGTGTTTGTAAGAGAGCATGTTTTGGGATTACCAAACTGCTTTTTACTTACAGAAGAGTACAGATACAGGGTCAGTCCCTATGCACCCCAGAACAGTGTGAAAAGCCCATGGAACAGAAAAATACCATTTGCAGAAGGACAAACCTTCTGTGGCTGTTCCTCTGTGGGCAGCAGGGTCTGCAGAAAGACACTCAGCACAAACACAGCAATTAAAAAAAAAAAAAAAAGTCAAACAGGAGTGCAAGGATTAAAGTAACTCAAATAGAAAATGCAAAAAAAACCAAGGTCTTCTACTGATGTCCAGATTTAGCTATAGAACAGAACCAAATGGAAACAAAAAAGGTTATGACTTGGCAAGCAACATTATCTATGGCTCTTCACTGAACAAAAACAAGCACTTATCCTTGAAAGTCACATATATAGTAAAACAAACCCAAATTTTGGCAAATTCTGACCGTCTAGCTAGCAGTACTAGAATTTTGTAATGATTAGACATGCAAAATAGGAAAAAAAATAATTTTAAAACACAAGTTCTTGAAAAATAGCACCAGAGCACCTGTCTGTCTGAAGGAGCTTGAGTGCTACAATTCATCCCAATTTAACCATCAGAGAAACACTCAGTTTTACATGGAGTGTGTTTTGGATCCTCTGACCTGCCATCCAAGATGATTTTGTTTTGGCTCCTAACAATGGAATCACAGAACCATTAAGGTCAGAAAAGTCATCTAATTCCATCAAGCCCAACCATTCCCTCAGCACTGCCAAGGCCACCACTGTCCCCAAGTGCCACATCCACATGGCTTTGAAATCCCTCCAGGAATGGGGACTCAGCACTGCCCTGGGCACCTCTGCCAGGGCTGGACAAGCCTTTCCATGGAGGGATTTTCCCTGATATCCAACCTGAGCCTGCTCTGGCCCAGCCTGAGGCCGTTCCCTCTGCTCCTGTCCCTGTTCCCTGGAGCACAGCCCGACCCCCCCGGCTGTCCCCTCCTGTCAGGAGCTGTGCAGAGCCACAAGGGCCCCCCTGAGCCTCCTTTGCTCCAGGCTCAGCCCCTGCCCAGCTCCCTCAGCTGCGAACTGCAAAGCGAAAACAAGAGCTGCAAACAATATTGCAAATCAATGCTACAACACTTATCTCCATTTCATATTTTTCCTCTAATCAACATATTTAAGAGCAATACGGCCATCCTGGCACTCCACAGCTTGTTGTGATTACAAGAAATACTGGTGGAATGGGAGCTTTAAAATTAAGTAGCATGGAGTGTCCAGTAATTAATTTGATTTTTACATCCATTCTTTATTTAATGCAACTTTAAAACTACGTTAGAAGCTGGAAATGAGCAGTGTAGCATGAAAATGAACTGGCCAAGTTCCAAGTGAGGCAAGGATTAGCATAATGTTAAATGCTGAGGATTGCCCTCATCACTGAGCTTGAGAGGGGGGTGGATACAAGGGAGGAGGAGATCTTGCTTGCGCCTACCACCATAAAACTGGAGACCAAAGCACGATGCTGTGCCATGCAAAAACAGCATCTCTGCTCCAATCCTGGCAGGAGAGAGGGTGGAGAAGGAAAGGATTGCTGGGGTTTCACCAGAGCTTGGAAGGAGGCTCAAGTCTGGAGCAAGGAGTTTGGGCTCTCCTTGGGGGCCATCACGCCTGCTCTTCCTGACTCATCTTGCATTTGTGCATCCATCAGTTGCTGGAATGATTCTATTCCCCCGGGCCAGCCTGTTTAATCTGCATCTGAGGGAGATTCCTGTAGAGGCTGCAATTAATATTTTCCTCCTCTAATGCCCGTGTTCACAGTCTTTCCCTTTTTTTTCTATTTCCTCCATTAAGGTGAGCTGCCCCACAGCAGCATCACCCCTGTGGTTCCCATCACCTTGCTGTGGTTTTGGCTGCACAACTTTTATATGTCAATCCCCACTTTGTCACCAGAGCACTGAGTGCCACATCCAGTGGCCTGTCCAGCCATTCCTTGAAGACCTCCATGGGTGGGGATACCCCCACTTTCCTGGGCAGCCCCTTCCCGTGTGTAATCATATTTTCTGCGAAGAAATTCCTTCTGATGTCCAGCCTGAACCTCCCCTCGCACAGCTTGAGGCTAGGTCCTCTCATCCAAATGTTAATAATGAATAAAAATAGCAACATAATATGTAAAATAATAATATAATATGAAATATGAATAATCTCAACAAATATTTCTGCAAGGAGAACAAGAGTTACAAAAATAACACAGAAAAAAAGTAATTGTAAATATTGTACACGAAAAATAACACATTTTAGCAATTTCTCCTGGTGTTTGAGTTGGTTCTTTAAGGCTACTGTAGGTAACCTGTTCCCAGTTCTCTGGTACCTTGTGTGTCCATACTCTGCATCTTTTTGGGGCATCATGTTCTCCATTTCTTACCAGATGTGAATGTTTTTGGGGTGGGATTTGTTCTGGTCATTGCTGCTGCTGTTTGCTGACAAAGTACCTGTTCTGGGGAAGTTGGCTGCTGCCAGGTTTGGAGTTGTGGAGCTGCTCCTGCACACTCTCTGCTGTGATGGTTCATGGAGAGCCTCAGCTCCAGGCTCTGGTCCTTCTGCCTGGGGTGTTGCAGGCACAGCAGGCAGTAACCAGCCCATCAAGGGGGTGTTCCCTGCCTGCCTGGGGTAGCTGGCACTTGGCAATGTGCCTGTCCACCCCTGGTGCCCTGACACAGCCAGACCCATGGCTCGAGGATGGATGAGCACCTTGTTAAACCCTGAGGTCAAACACAGGGGCTGCACACCCCTGCAGTAACATCCCCTCCCTCTTGTCTCACCTTCCTTCACCAACATTGCACCTTCACTTCTCAATTACATTAAACCCCCGGCCTTAAATTTCAGACTTTCAGCTGCCTTTGTTGTTTTAAAGCAGCAAAGCCTGAACAGATTTAATGACAGAAGTTCCTGTGAAGACATCGCTGTGTCTTGCTCAGGGACCATGACCAAGCTGATCCAGCAGAAGGTGACCCTGCCTATGGCATAGGAGCTTGGAATGAGATGAGCCTTAAGGTCTCTTCCCATCCAAACCATCCTAGGGTTCCATTTATGGCTTTGCAAAGAGACTTTAGGGCGTCCCAGGCCAGCAGGAGAGGAGCAGCAGCTGGAGAGGCCCCAAGTGTGGCCCGGCTGTGCACAGGTGAGCCCTGGCTGGCCACAGGCCACACCTGACCTCATAATTACAGTCCCACCCGGTGGGTTTTGAAGCCAAAAGGAAAAGCACCCATTGTCAGATGGGAAATGTTTGTTTTGTTGCACTGGCTTGAAGTCTGAGGCAGTAGGTAGCAGTGGGGTGGAATCCAGGTGCATGGAAATCCACTGGTCTTTGAGATTATCTTTTCTGGACACTTGGACGGACTCCTCACATACACCTTGTGGATCTTACTGTCTGGACACCTGTAGTCCTACTTTAAAAAAAGAAGTTTTATGGGTTTCTTGCATAATTAGAGTGTTTTCTGCCACTTTCCTTCAAATGTCCCTGACGGACTTCTTGAGGACTTTTGTTCTGGACGCCTGGATGGACAAATTGCAGTTCATTCCTGTGGATACCTCGAGGCCTACTTAAAAAAGAGACATTTATGATCTTCTTGAATAACTGCAGTGTTTTCCCCAAGCAGCAGTTGGAGGTTTCTTACAGATGATATATAAGAATATGAGACATAAGAATATGAGATATATATGATATATAAGCTGATATATAGGAACCAAATTAAATACATGAGGCCAGAAGTTCCAGCACAGAAAATGCTTCTCTGAGTTATTTTTTCCAGCATAAGGGCTGGTTATTTCTACTCTACTCTTGCCCACTCACCAGAGATTTTCTTTCCTCTGGCTTTGGTGATCTGTTCTCCAGATCTCACACTGATCTCAGGTTTGACCTAATGGAGTGATAGAGGAGGACAAGATGGCTCCTGGTCCTGCAGCAGAGCTCATTTTTTGCCACCCTTAAAAAATCTGACCCCAGGCAGACCTTTCCAGCAAAACACATGTGCAGTACACCCAGGCATCACCTTGCAAAAAAATCCATGGCTGCTTCCATCCTGGCTGAAGGAAAGCAAAGCCCAGCAGTGCTACAGAGACCTGTCCCTTTTATTCCCGTTTGTTCCTGGGATGCCCATTAATTGAACTAGGAGCAAAGCAAATGTACTGCCTGTGCTGCCTGTGCACTGCCCGGTGCTGCTGTCAATGTTCTCCTTGGAAAAGCAAAATAATCCAAAGGGAAGTCTGTATTTACAGCTGGGGAAGAGGTACTCACCATCACCCAGCGCAGCCAGGACCCAGCCAAGACTAAGTCATTGCTGCCTCCAAGCTTGACAGCGCCCATGGGTCAGAGAGGAGCACAGAAAGTCCCACCAGAGGCTTAAAAGGGAAATAAACTGATCTCTTTTACAGCATTTACCAAGCTCTCCCAGCATTTTCCAGAATATTCCGGGTTTCAGCCAAAGGAGATCCAGCAAAGGTGGCCTGGATGTGGTGCAGTGGGGCAGGACAGGATGATGGATGTTGGGGTTCAGGCACAGGTTTCATCCCAGGGCTTTACCAAGGGCATCTTCTTTGTGCCTAAACCTGGGTGAATGGAGCTAAAACTCTTCCACATCAAAATGAGAATATCCCTTGCTTAGTGGTAATATTCTGAGGGATTCCTCGGCATTCAGGGAAATGCCTATTTTTAGGGGTTTTTGTTTGTTCGTTTGCTTATTTTTAACTGAGAGAAATTCTTGGAAGGTTTTGGTCATGGTGTTTTTATTTGGTTGGGGGGGATTTGTTTGTTTGTTCGGGGTTTTTTGTTTTGTTTTTCTTTTGCATGCACCCATTAATATTGAAGGATTTTCTTTTTTTTTTTTTAAACGAAAGTTTTAGCACAAGGAGCAGTAGGATGGCTCTACACTGCCACCAGTAATGAAAGTTAGGCTTGCCAGCCATGAAGGCAGTTTAACCCCTTGGTCACACCTCGCCTTTTAATTCCCTTTGAATACGCCTGATACAGCTTTGATGGAAAATGCACCCGGTGCATGGTTCAGGAGGCTGCAGAATTGAGAGCTATTAAATACTAAAAAGACAAGGTGAGAAACAATTTGCAAAATCTCCTCTTTTTATAGACTGCAGCTATTGAGAAAAATTGAGTAAATTCCCCAGCTACCAAGACTGCAGTCTGTTTCAAGATTCCATCAATTTTTTACGGTACAATCAATATTTATGAATCCCCAAAGAAATATTGCAAAGAGAAACATGGTGAAACATTTTCCATGCAGTTGCAAAGATGTAACGTGGGGACCTAAATAACTTTTAAAATAATCTCAATGACAATCAAAGTGCCTTACATAGCCAATATGGTTTAATGTCAGTGTTTATATTAGCTCTCTTCTAAAGAATAGATGGAAAAAGGGAAAAAAAGTAAAGAAAATGTTTTCAGTTTAATCTCTCCTAAAGAAGACATTTTACTATAATAAGTATTCTGTAATTTGGTGCTTAAAAATTCAAAGGAAGTGTCATATTGAAAGTTCTTTGATTTTTTTATGCATTAAAAATATTCACCATCATGCAAGCAATGGATTTTTCAGTCAGCTGGAAAAGGAAAAAAGATTTCTATAAAAACTAGGCAAACAAATCCACATTCCTTTAATGGCTACTTTAGGTTTAATATCTAAACTTATTTAAATAACTCTGAACCCTCCTGCTGAGAAATATTGAAAGTAATAGATTCCTTTGTGTGTAATCTCCATTTACATGTAGAGTTTAATTTCCCTCTGGGCAGAACCTGTGTAAAACTTGCCTTGAAATGTCCCTCTGTAAAAGCACAATGTTTAGGGGGATGCCTTTTATTTTATTTAAAATTTATTTTACACTTAAAAAAAAAAAAAGCAAAGAGCCAATTCACCTCGAATCTGACAAAATGGTGACTGTGGCCTGAAGTTAAAAATTATTGATCACAGTAATTGATCACAATCTACACCGCAGATGCTCCAAAATGCATCCAAAATCAAGATCAGCCCTGCTCATCGCACCCATGACAGATCTCTCAAGTGGTGCTGGTCCCTCCAGAAAGAGCCAGCTTTATTATTACTTTTCTCCAAGGAATTCAGATGGAATTTGATTTTGGGGTGAAGCAATTCTAAATTTTAAGCTTGTCCCTTGATGTTTGGATATCCTTTGGCTCCTTCCTTCTTCTCAGTTCTGTCCCACCTGCCATCACACAAATTTTAGCTAAAAATAGTCTATTGTGCACATTTTTATTTGGTTTCTGTCGTCTTTTTTTTTTTTTTCTTTTTCTTCTTTTTTTTAAACTCAGAGGAAACAATACAAGGAGAGATCCCTCTTAATGAACGAGTAACTTAAAGCATTTAATTACCTAAACCAAAGCCTTAGCTTTGATGTCAATATTTTGTTTTTAAACATTAGCAAGGGCTAAAGTAAGGAAATCTGATGAATTTGCAAAAAGCTTTCAGTGAGGTTTATTTCCCCAAATTAATCAGGCAAGTTGCAATCCCGGCTATTTATAAGTCTAGTTAAGTGTTGTTCCCTTGTGAGGTGCCTTTTCTTTTTTCCTTCCCTTCCATACGTAGTGAGGTGTCTCAGTTATTCAGCCTCTTACCTAGATACCTCATCCAGGGGAATCTCGGTGGGAAGATCTGATATCTGAGCTGTTTCTATATTTAATGGCATATTTCATCATGGGGGAATATTTTACTCAACTATCTCCCCTGAAACTATTTTTTTACAGCGAGCTACATTCAAAATAGCAACATTTTAAAATGTGCTTTTTGCTGTAAAATATAAGGGGGGAAAAAATTGTTCTTCCTCAAGGAGGATTAAGCAGGATCTGTCAGAAGAAAAAAAAAAGGGCTTGTCCTCAGAAAACTTTGGAACGTTATTTAATTAAAAATAAAGATTTCTCTGAAATTGAGATAATTGAGGATGATCATGGGAAGTACCCACAGTAAGGTGACCCATGGACACTGCACTGTGGTGGAAATGGGGGTACCCTGGCCACCTGCACCCTCTTCTTATAAATCCCATGGAGAATTAAAAACTGTTCTTCAACCTCACTCAGCCCTACAGTTTAAAACATACATATTTTTTTAAACACCGACCCTTTTGGGACCAAAAAACCACCCAATAATGAAGCTTCAGACTCTTTTTTGTAATAGAAGACTCCACTCCACCCAGGCAGCCAGGTATGGCTTGGCCAATGTTTCATGAGTTTACAATGGTACATATCTCTTTATCTTTTAATCCATTTAATCATCAAAATTTCCAGCAAAAACAAGAACTGGAAAAAAAAATGAAACAACAACAACAACAACAACAACAAAAAAACATGCCCCCAATTTGTGTTTTGTTTGACTGCGAGTAATATTCATGTCTGCATGAGGATGGCATGTAATTAACATGTCATAATCAAAATGACTAAGTTTGACACATTATAATCACTGCATGGAGATTATAGCATAGCCACAGGCGATCTGCACAGCCTATCTTAATATCATTTGCATAATGAAAGCATGGTGGCAGTAATAGCTTTTTTCTCTTGTTATCATAATTTCACCCAGGGCTGCAAAGGGCTTTGGTACTGTCAGATGTTGCCTGTTAAAAGTCGTTGTGTGTTGAAGACTCCAGTCCAAGTGACCCAAGTATTTCCATGTGAGCAGTCACTGCGTGGCTGCATGGAAATACACTGGAATGGGTCTTTTTCACCCCAATTTCCCAGAAAACATGTAAGCACTTTTATTCTGGGGTCCCAATGAAGGACCCATTTCTTACCTGGGAGGCTCCTGTAGAGCTGGACTGCATTTTCTGGGATCATCCCCCAGATTTTCCTGGGAATAGCAGGGCATGCTGACGCAGCACTTTTCCTGAAATATCCATGGAGATTTCTGGGATGGTGGTGCTCCAGCCTGGCCACAGCAACCTCTACAGAGGATGCCAGCAGAGCAGCTCTGCTCTTACCTGCCTGGATACCTGGGACCATGTCCAAGCAGCTCTCCAAAGGGATGCCAGGTTGAAGGCAATCCCAAACAGAGAGTGGCACATTCTCCAGTGACCTGGACAGTGAACAAATGGCCACTGCTTCCCCTCCTCAGATGGTTCCTGTGCAGGGGTAAGAGATCAGCACTGCAAAGAAATGTCTGCAATAACAGGAGGGGAAAACAATAAAAAGAGGGCTGAGGATTGACCCCAGGTCTCACAAAGCTGCTCAGATTGATGTCCCCATGTCTCATGTCCCCGTGGTGAGGGCAGGGCCACAGGGTGTGAGGGGCTGGTGAGGGCCAACCCGCTGCCTCTTGGTGGGCACAATGGATGGAGCAGAGCAGAGGGCTGTTCTTTAAATTACTGTACCACCTTTCACTCAAGAGGGTCTCAGGACCTTGAAGAGACCCATGACAGGAAGGGTCCCAGCACCTCCCAAACTCTGCCTGTCCCCCAGGATCATGGAATGGTTTGGGTTGGAAGGCAACCTTAAAGGTCACAGAATCGCAGAATCACAGAATCACAGAATCACAGAATCACAGAATAATGAGGTTGGAAGAAACCTCTGAGATCATCGAGTCCAGCCTATGCCCTCACACCTCAACCAGACTCTAGCACCAGGTGCCATGTCCAGTCTTTTTTTAAACACATCCAGAGATGGTGATTCTACCACCTCCCTGGGAAGAGCATCCCAGTACTTTATTATTGTTTCAGTGAAAAATTTTTTCCTAATATCCAGCCTCTACCTTCCGTGATGTAGCTTGAGACTGTGTCCTCTGGTTCTGTCAGTTGCTGCAGTGTGCAGGGACATCTCCCACTAGAGCAGGTTGTTCAGAGCCCCATCCCCCTGATTTTGAATGTTTCCAGGGATGGGTTGTCCACCCCCTCTCAAGGCAGCAGGACCCAGCTGATTCCACAATGCCCCTTCAACCTGGCCAAACCAAACTCCCAGAAGCCAATACAGGGAGGGTTTTAAGCAGAACCTTGTTCTGGGTATGAGCCGTGTGCTTCCATTTTTACCTTTCCTCTGAGCTACCCTTGTAGAGTTTGATGTTTTAGGAGTCCACTTGTACCAGTGACTCTGTATTTTGTAATTCACAGTGTCAGGCTCTTCCATCATTTCCATGTTTTTCCAGCCACTATAGAGCCCAATCACATTAACACACAGTAATCCTCCTGCAGACATTGCAGCATCAGGAATTGCAAGTTTGTCTTACGTCAGAGAGTGTTGCAGTAGCTGGGGTAACATGAACTGATATAGTCTGCCCAGGTGCACCCAAGAAAATTCCTGCAGAATTTGGAGAAGACCAGAGCAGATGAACTAAGTTATGTAGGCAGTCCCCCAGCAGCTTAGTAAAATCGTGTCACATATCCAGGATTCCTGGAATTCTTTTTGCAAGGTGTGCTCAAGTGATTATGCTAAGTTAGGTTTTAGTCATATACTCAAGTTGCTTGCTTTTATCCTAACAGAAATGTTGGTTCTTTTTATTTAAGTGGAATCTTTATCATATCCACATACAAAGAATAAATGCGCTTTGTGGGGTGATGCTTAATGTGCAGTGGTGTCAGTTAAAAGATCAACAGTTTTCCCTAATCTGAAATTACCCAACCAGACATTGAGGTCTGTACATACCAAACCTATTTCTCCTTTAAAATGCCACCTTTGCACCCTTTTAACCTTTGGGTATGCAACTTTTCCTGTATACTAATATCCTAAAATGACTTGTTCACCTCTAGACACTGGGGTTTTTTTCCAAATTAGACTACTTTTGAATGACGGAAATAGAAATTCTCACATTTATCAGTAATACCTTACATAGAGGAATGCCAACTTATATTTACCATACTGGTGATTTCTATGCTGTTTACAGCATATTTCTGTACTACAGATTAATGGGACCTTTTCAAATAGAATATTTATCCTCCCCCATAAAGCTGCCAAGGAGCCATTTGCAGCCTAATTTGAGTAAATTGGTCCAGTAGAAGGTGTCCCTGCCCATGGCAGAGTGTTTGGAATGCAATGAGCTTCAAGATCCTTTCAACCCAAACCTGATTCTGTGATTCTAAGATTCAAATTCAAAATCTCTTGTCTCAGTGACTGCACATACAAACCAGGCAAAAGCACCCAGAGATCCCAACTAATTTACACTCTGCTCCAAAGCCTTGACTTGTATGAGGGAATTCATGCTCCAGAAAATTGGTATTTCAAACCAACCAAACACTGAGATGGAAAGAGGTTGGGTCAAGCTCACACGGTGTTCCTGGGTAGGGCAGGATACTTCCAGGCAGCCTGGCTCACGCTTTGCACTTGCCAGCCAGATACCACCTTATAGAAAGTGTTGATAAAAGTGCCACATTTTCCATCCTGCTGTGGGGATCACCCCAGCCCTCTCCTGCTGTCCTTCGTGGGCTGCCAGCACCCCAGAGAGCACCAAGGTTCAATCCAGGAGGGTGCCCGGGCTCTGAAAGCCCCTGCCAGGGCTGAGGCAGGGCGAGTGAGGCTGCTGTAAGCAGTCTGGCTGGCTGGGATGGCAGCGTGGGGCTGTGTCCCCTCCTGGGGCAGAGCTGCCGCGGCGCCTTGCGCTGCCGTCCCTGAGTCAGGCGAAAGTCAAAGCCCATCTCGCTGCCATTATTCCAGTAGTTCATGTGTCTTCTAATCACATGTTTTATGGTTAGTAAAAATGCCCCACGGGAGCTGATTAAAGGTTTATGAGAACCAAGAAAATCTGATAGGATTTGGTTTGAATCCGACCAGTTTTTTAAGTTTCCTATCCATAAGCTTTTAAGTACTTACAAGCCATTATTTCTGTCTTTGATGCAGTAGGGTTGTTGTTTTTCCTTTTTATTTCTTTTTTTTTCCTTTTTTTTTTTTTTTTTAGTCGGGGGAGGGGGGGGGGGAAAGCAACATAAATCTCAGAGTAGAGATTTTTAAAAATGATTATCAGATTTGGGTAAGATTTATCTTCCTCTTTAAAAAAAGCTTTTCACAATCACAATATAAATGCATTAGCACAAAAGCAGTCTAAACTCACATTCAGAAAGATACAGCACTCCAATATGGGGCTTCTTTAGTGGAAAGTACCTGGAACACGAAAGCAGCTTAACTCTTTGCCTCCTGCATTTTCACCCAGACCTTGCCTTGATTTACTGAGAGCATTTCATGCCCATAAAGTTGCCTCAATGGAAGGTTTTTGCCTGGCTGTGCCAAGGGTTTTCAATACAGCAGTTCCACCAGCTCCTGGTTATACATCAAGTTTAGGATGCCTCCCAAACCAAAATATCCAAACCAGTTTCTTATTTCCACTAATATGGAACAAGGCTTTCCTCAGCTTTTGGAGTGAAACATGGAAATATCACCATCTCATCCTGTCAGGGCAACCAGCTCCCCATCAAAGACAGCCAACAATTGTCAATTTGGAGGTATTGGTGCTCCACCAAACCCATCTCAGATGCCATGGCCTCAGAAGATGCTCTGAGGCAGCTGTTTTAGTCACTCTTTACCACACCCCCTTGCTGAATAACAGGGCCAAAACCCTATTATTCAGGGTTTATTATATTTTATATATATGGCTTCTGCAGGCACAGAGGAAGCATCTTCATGCTCTTCCTTCTTTCTTTTCTCTTTCCCTCTCTTTATAGCCTTCCTTATAATTGATGGGTCGTACTCTGTGTGGTGGATTACTCATTTTTCTGGACTTGTGTTCTTCCCCTCTCACAGCAGTTAAACACACTGAGTTCCTTTCAACCAAAATTGTTGTTATTGTTTTTATTATTATTGTGTAATTTTAAGATAGTGTAAAGGAGACAGGCTGAATCAGGCTGCATGTACTGGATTGAACATCTAGGGGAGTGAAAGTGATAACATGGGGCTCTGGATGCCTTGGCTCAGCCTCTTCTCTCAGCAGTTTGGGATGAGCCTTGTTTTGTTTCACCTTTATGCCTACAGAGGAAAGGGGCAGTGTGCTTGATTAAGAATACTGGTGAATAGAAAGATTACAGATGCTGAAGAGGCAGAATCTGAGTCCACCAATATTACACCTATATTCTGTGTTTTGGTGTGATAAGTCAAGAGGCTTTCTGGCTGATTCTGCTCTCACTAACATCAATTGCAATTCAAAACACAGGGCTGCTCAGCATTGGAAGAAGCCACAAAAAAGAGATAACAAAAGTATTCACTTGAAAAGTGTTTTTGACAAAAAGTAAATATACCCAGAAGCAGCGCCCATGGCCAAGAACATGAAGAAGACACAAAAATCTGCACAAATATTCAAAATCCTTTCTCAGGGTCTGCAATACCGTACCCAGAGCAGTTAATTTTATGTCAGTTATTAACAGTTGGATTTCTAGAGGCCATTGAGGAGGTCTTCCTGAAGAACAGCAATCCCATGTCCCATAAATCCTGTTTTCCACCCCAAAAACATATACTCCCGTCCTGATAATCCTACAGAACAGTCTGCAAACCCCCACCTGTGCAGCTGCAGAGGAGGGACATGGCACTGCCTGTATGCACCCCTTCCCCCTCCATTCATCTTGGAGGGAAGCTTTAAAATGCATTAGCAAAAACCAGAGAGAAAATATATTTGTTCACTTCACTGGCACTTATATGCCAAACCTCCCCATCCCAAACCAAAAGAAAACTGCATTAAAAAAAAAATTTATAAAGTACTTAATAAAAAACAAAGAGGATGGTCTTACAGGTGGGCCCGAAAACATAATTTACTGCAGAGCATGGGTTTACCATCCCTTGGGGTTTGGGAGTGGGTCCTGTTAGTGTGTGCAGGCATTTTGGGACTGGCAGCGCTGAAGGGGGAGGCTGAGTTCAGCCTGCATCCCTCCCAGCATCGAGGACACAGAAATATTTAAGCTGATGCACGCTCTATCCTGGCATTCAACAGAGAGCGATGCCAACTTCTGGAAAATAGAAGAGCCCCAGGGCAGGCTAATAACAGCACTACTTAAGAACGCAAGACAATTATTACCTCCAACTGTGAAGGAGTCTGAGTAATTAAAAAGGGTTCTTTATTTTGATTAAAAAAGATTCCTTTCAGTCTGTTTGAATCTTTAGTAAAAGCCCTGAACGATATTTTTAGATGCCAGAAAAGACACTCTGCAATTGATGAAAGATGTATAGCAAGCTCATTTGAAAGATTCTCCTATTATCATCATCTTATTGTCCAAAAACAATTAATTTCTCATTCTTTCACCCACATAACTTGCGGGAGAAAATGCAGGTCTAACCTAAAGCTTCCAAAACCTTATTTGGATTAACAGAAATCCAAAATTAATTTGGTTTAATTACTATAAATTTCCTTCCCAATAAAATCTCAAGAATTTCCAATCATGCTGATTTATTTGAGTAATTAGAAAGCCATTCACAGATGTCACACTGTTAGGTAGTGTGGATAATGCGGGTTTTGCTTAACTGGATCCTGAGACCACAGCACTGTGAAGAATGACAACTA
This sequence comes from Calcarius lapponicus, assembly GCA_039654755.1. Lineage (NCBI taxonomy): Eukaryota > Metazoa > Chordata > Aves > Passeriformes > Fringillidae > Calcarius > Calcarius lapponicus. The sequence goes on from CM077481.1 coordinate 5,827,855, forward strand.
CAATAACTCCAATAAAAAGTGGGAGAACAGGGGAAGGTGAATGGCACAACCTCAGGCAGTGCCAGTGTCTTCCCTGGAAACTAATTTCTGTCCATTTGCTGCTCCAATACCACTTGCTCTGGTCCTTGCATTTTGCACCAGGTCTTGAGGGGCTCTGAATTCTTATTTTTGCAGGGGAGGAGTCCAAGAGCCCCAGAGATGATGCATCTAAACCAGGGTCACCCCTAAGGGTGGTTTCAAAAGTAAAAGAGCTGAACTGAGGCGTGCAAGGGGTTTGGGTGCTGCAGACACTGCAGGCCCCATTCCCCAGAGGCTCTTTGTTTCGTGAACCTGCAGAGCAATGGGATCATGATTTCTTGCATTTTGCAAGGCAGGTGATCTGTACCTGTGTCAAGGTGGAAATCATTCCACCCACATTCAGACATCAATGGCTGCTGGGAGCTGGACCTATTGCTCTGCCCAGCTGATGGAGAAAAACAAACTCCTAAGGGCCACTCCTCTGACTTTATATGGGTCCTTGCTCTACCTCTGGAAAGGCTGAAGGATCAGGGTGAGTCTGGAAGAGACTCCTAATTTGGTTTTCCTCCTACTTATTCACAGCAATGCAAACCCTGTGTTTGGCTGACAGGTGTGCTCTTCCTCAGGAGAGAAAAACCCTGACTGCTCTTGGCTGTTATTTGTAAGAGTTCTGAGAGTTTCAGGAATTTTAAAATTGTAGAGAGTAACAGATTTCAGGTTCTCCTTCCCTCCAAGTCAAGAGGAGGATTTAACACACTCTCCCACCAATGCAACACACTTGATTCCATTAGAAAGGTAATCAGTGAATTAAAAGAAAGCAGGGTCACCAAACTTGAGAGGAATTACTTACGTTGCAGTAAATATAAATAGCAGTTTAGTGGAGAAAAACATATTTTTAAAGACTCGGTTATGAGCTGAATCTAACAGCTTAAATCTGAGCCTTGACAGTGAATTCCCCCCTTCCCCAATCCTCTCTCCACCCAAATTATCTTGGGTTTATACATGCCAGTATTTGACTAATAACATAATATTTAAATACCACAGTAATCTTAGCATCGTAATCCTGACACTCACAGGTTGTCTTAAATAAGGGTCAGCTGAAGAACGTGGTGTTGTCCAACCCCCTGAGGCTGTCAGACATCCTCAGCCATAAGAAAATCATCTTTACTTTTGGCTTGAGCCTTTAATGGCTCTGAAAGCTGCTGCTTTTGTCTAAATACATACATTGTGCAGCAGTTTAGGAAATAGGTGAAAAGGCTTTAATGGAGAGATTAGTGCTAGACATTGTGAAGCTGCAACTAGGTCATAAGAGATTTCAGAGGTCAGGAAATTTTTTTTGCAGGGCTTAAGTGTTTTGTAATGTAGTTTAGTTTGCCCCTGGACCAGGGCATAATGGATGCTTCAAAACTTGATTAGCATTGGTTAAAAATAACGAGGCTGGTACTCAGGGCTAAGAGTCACTTGACAAACTCCAGCATGCACCAGCAACTGCTCTGGTTCCTGCAATCATTTTAATGGGTTGGGGGCAGGTGGGGTAAAAAAAGGAATTTTTTTGCCAAAGGAAAGGCCCTCAAAATCAACAAATCAGAAAATCAGGCAGTTAACAAAACCAGAAGCTTTTTGTTCCTCTTGTGTAGTCATAGTTTTCCTAGTCTTTGGTCGGATGGATTAAGGAACATCTCATTAAAAAATTATGTACCAACCATTTAAATAAGGCATTCATAGGGAAAGGAGGGGTTTAAGTGCAGAATGAGCCTTCTGTGTAAAATCAATGCTGTTCAACTCCATTACCCTATCTCCCACCCATGTCTAAGTAACCACCAGTACCAGCCAGAACATAAACAATGACCTCGACCAGCACCAGCAACAGGCGGAAGAAGAAGGAATTCATCCTGCAGATGAAACATTCTGGAGAAATATTTAAAAAATAATATCTCAAAGATATTCACCCTTGTGTCCTCTGCTGATATTTAATGAATTTTCCTGTTTTGTGCTCTCCCACATTTGTGTAATTCAGCAGAGGCTCAGGGAGAAGCAGCAGAGACACACCAATATGGGTCAACATGAAATCAGTCAGTGTTTGGTTGGTGAGATGTTTCTGAAGTCAACCAATAACACAGATGCTGGCATCTCTGCTCCTACTTACATGTCTGAAATGATGCCTTGGTGTAAATTTATTTGGGTGCATAGAGCACCCTCAATAACCCATGGTCATTACCTGAGAAAAGTAATTCTGAAGTTTGAGGAGGAAACATAAGCTGTGTTCATAGACAGTAAAAATAGCACATCTCAGAGTGTTGTTCATATTCAAAAGTAGATGTCACTCTGGAGCATTTTCTCAAAAAATTATCTGTGAAAAACTCTGGGTTGGGTTAAAAAGCTTTGAAAACAAAACTTGTAATGGGTCACGGTCACTCTGGAGGAAGACTCAGTGCTGGAAAAGCAAATTTTATGCACAAGGGAGAGACTGATCCTGGAGTATTGAGAACATCCCCCAACCCTAAATCAAATAAGATACAAGAATTGACTGAGATACAAAAATTGCTATGGATAATTTGAAACAGACAGAGAGCAAGAGCTCCATGCATTAGGCATATTCACAGTGAGAGAGGAATTATTACCCTCAATCAGGACAGCAAGAACTCTCCCTTCCCAGGAGAAAAGTACAAGATACAAGACAAGATCTGCAAATCTGCCAGGAAAGGCACAACAAAAGTTCATGTCTAGAAGCGAAAACCCAGGAAAATCAGAGCATGGCTTTGGAAATCATTGGTAATTCTAAAATTAATTACAATACATCAAGTAATAGCAGCGTACCAGGGGACATGGTGGATTCACCACTGACTGAAGTCTTCCAGCCAAAAATGTGGTTGCTTCCCAGTTAGATATACTTCAGGCAGACACAAGCTCTTGGCTCAATCAAGAAGGTCACTGGACCCATAGACAGAGGTAGCCAGACTGGCTGATCCATTCTGGCCTTCATAAATCTCCAAAATCCTTCCGCAGGGACTTCCCCTGAGATGAGAGAGGTACAGAGACTGAGGCCAAGGCGTTGGGTCACCCATGTACATCTTTGCCCGTGGCTTCTCTCCCTCCTCCCAGTCATCCTGCAGGGTGAAAGGAGTGGGAGCTGCAGCCATCAGGCTGGGGCCAGCTTGGTTAAAAACACTGATAATGCACTTCCAGTTCTTTCTTCGGAAGATCATGCGGTTTCTCAATGTGTGAGGCCAAAAAAGATGTGTGGCCCAGTGCACTCTTGACAAAAGCATAGATTCACTAAAGCTTACAATTAATATTTAATACCAACAAGTCTTCTGTGATGCTGTGCGGATGTAAATAAGTGGAGAGAATGTGATATTTACCCCACTATAAAACATTCATGAGAGCTAAGCTATTTACAAAAGCTAAATACGACACTGTATTTACTGTAGGTCACCTCCTAGGGTTAGAGATGAAAAGTTTTTGGTCTAATGGAAAGTAACATAATACACCATAATAACACAACCACTGTCTCGTCTGCAAAGAAATATCTCCTGGCTCCCTCCTTCTATTGCAATTACAGGTGGGTAAAGCCACTACAGGAGGAAAGTAATAATAAAAACAAAAAGAAAGACAAAAGGAAAGGGTGCCTTGAGGAGATTTGATACCTGGTGCCTTAGGGGCACTCAGTACCTTGGGCTGTCAGACTGTGTGCTCTCCACGCTCATTATCAAACATCGTCATGGTCACGCAGGAGCTCAGGTCAGCAGGCAGGTGCGTGGGATGACTTCACTTTAATTGAAGTTACACTGTCCCAGGATTGCCAATTAAGTATCAAAGTGTGTTGACGTGATCTGGGGCTTTCCTTCTACTCCAATGGAATTCAAATTCCCTCTGAAAAAGTCTCCTTTGTATATACCCAAACCTGCAATCAATACAGATGGTTAAATGGGATTGTCAAAAACTTAAAATGCCAATATGCCGGGAGTGAAATCACTGATGAAAGTCTCACAGTGTTAGGCTCAGGATTTATGGACCAGAATAGTTAGGAATTTGTTTCCACAAACTAGCCCCCACAGCAGAGCCCCTCAGCAGCCAGCTGCAATATTTGCTCCAAGTCTCAGAAATCATCAAAGAATTGTCAAATCCAAAGCAGAGTCCTGATTTAGGAAGCAGTTGGGTGAAGTTGTAATTCAAAGACTAATAAAAAAAAATTGCTTAAACTGACACATTTATGGCAGATTCCTGGATCGTTGCTTGGTTTGAGATCCAAAAGCAAGCTGAAAAAATGATGTAAGGAACTTCTGAGGTGATCATCCTTTCTGGTGGGGCAGCTATAAATGGGAAAAGGCAATAAATGGAAGAAGCTTCAGCCTTTGGTGCACAGGAGAAGAGAATGTGGGTTATGCAAACAAGTTAGAAATGGGTCAGCACCATCTGCCTCTGTAGGGAATGGTCACAGCCCCAAGGCTGCCAGAGCTCCAGGAGCATTTGGGCAACACTCTCAGCACAGGGTGAGGTTCGTGGGGTGTGTGTGCAGGGACAGGAGCTGGACTCAACAAACCTGATGGGCCCATTTCAGCTCAGCACAGTCTGATTATTCACCAACTGGTGTCTCACAGATAGCAGTCTTCATCCCTTAAAAGGTTTTCCGGAGAAGGCAAATTTAAGATGGCTGGATGGGCTTGCTTAACTTTAATTTAGCAGATAATAAATGAGAAATAGGGTCAAATCTAAAAGTCATTCAGGCTGGAAAAGACCTTCAGTATCACTGAGTTCAACCTCTGAGTGATCACCCCCCTTGTCAACCAGACAATAAGTGCCCTGTCCAGTTCTTCCTTGACCATCTCCAGTACTGGTGGCTCTGCCACCATAGCTCATGAATAGTTCATTTGGAAGGAACCTATCTGGTCCAGCTGTCTGCCAAATAAAGTTAGAAAAAAAGATGACTTCCTTGTGCATCAGAGAGGATTTTGAGAAACCAGTCACTAGAAATAAAAGTAGCAGCTGACATCTCCCTGCCTTCTGACCTGCAGGACACCTCTCAGTAAAATGGGATTCCCCATCATGTGCTGCCCAACAACCCTTTCAGTACAGGTCTCTTTCCCACAGCTGCCCCCAGACACGTTGCTCCAAAGGACAGAAGACTCCCAATGCCATTATGGATGCCACAAAGTGACACCTTCTCTCATTGCTGCTGTGTGAAACCTTGCAGCCTTTCCACCTCCTCTCTCTCCAGTCCGCTGAGCCTCAGGGGCTGAAAGGGAAAGCACACCCTGACCAATGTGACACAAGCAAAGAGTCAAAACCCTTCAAAAATCCCACAATCTCCCCTCTGTGTCCACAAGTTTGAAGAGAAAATGTGGTTTTGGTGATCCAGGAGGGAGTGGCTTGCCTGAGGTGACTCCACCTGGCTGGAGACAGAGCCTCAAAGCACTCACCTGCTCTGCTTAGTAAGCTCTGCTCCCTGCACAGCCATCAGAGATCAAGCCAGTGCAGGAACCTGTGACAGGGTAATGAATAGGACAGTGGTCTATAACTAAGGCCTGGGGTCTGTCTCTTGGGAGTAAATCCTCCTACTGATATGCTCGGTGTGCATACTTCAGGAGAGTTCTATATCCATAGCATGCAAACCCTTTGTGATATCTGCTTACTGAATTCCCACAGAAACCAGTGAAGGTTCAGCGTGATGGATGAGACAGGATCAGTAGGAATAGAGAGGTCTGTGCTGTTTCAGAATTATTTAAGACAAGATATCTCACCTCGCCACCTCAAAATTTCCCACAAAGACTGGAAGATCACTCTTGGGTGTTCCTCAGGCAGAGACACTGTGAGTGAGGCCAGCAGCAGAGGTTACACCATTCACCTCCTTTGCAGCCCAAAGATGGTGCAGTTTTGGGCTCAGCTACAAGTTTGGTGACGTTTGGTGACATTTGGGCCCATGGGCAGCGTGCTGTAGGAGCTGTGAGTAGCCTTGCTGCTCAGACATCTCATCCACTCCCTGTTGGTGCAGCTCAGCTGGATGGAGCCCAGTGAGCCTCAGTGCACCCTCCAAAACCAAGAGAGGTTGTACAAAGCCAAATTGCAAAGCAGATGGGAATGAAATTCCCAAACACAGGTATCCAGATGTCTCAGGACTGACCAGAACACCTCCAAGGGGCTGGCAGGCTGAAGCCATGACCTCAGGCTGCAGCCCAATTTTGGTCCATGCAGGTGTGGTGACTGAGTCAAACTGGGGGGAACCCTGGGCCAAAAAATACCTTGAAGAACAGAAAGCAAGAGTAAATAACTCCCTAGGTTGCTTCCTAAAAAGCAGAATGGTCCATGAGTTTACCCTCAGAAGACATTTCCTGGGAGCAGAGCACTTTTGGTAAACACAAAGTATTTGTCGCTCTGATTGAAACAAATTTTTTTATAATGAAATAGAAAAATAAAATTTTTCTATTAAAATATAAATAAAATATTGCCATGTCTCATTTCAATAAACTTTATTTCTTTTCCAGTCATACTACTTATAAAGTCTTCAGCAGATTTAAATTTAAATTTAGGAGTTTTTTTCAACTAAACAATCAGTGAAGCTTTTATTAAATGATACAAAAATATTTGCTTATATGCAATTTTTATTTTTTATCTAAATTCAGCAAAATGTGAATTCTGAAATCTTGATGTTTTCAACAAAATTTAAAAAAAAATATTTTCTCTAACCTGTTTTACACGCAAAGCAACTCCCCAAAACTGAGATGCACAAAAGCATTGTCATTAAAAGTTCTTGTCCCAAGGCCCAGTTTTTGCTTCTCATTCCTCCAAGGCAATTGTTGTTCTCTCATAAACTGCTCTGGAGCACATTCCTTTTGCATCACTTTTTCCTGCATTTCCAGCTGTAGTGTAGGGGAATTACAGGCAAACACTGCTGCTGTCATCACTTACACCCTTTACTTGGGAGTTATCCACAAGGAAGGAGAAACAGCCTCAGATGGAGCAGAGAAGTTTTACCAGAAATGCTTTGAAATGCTCCTTCTAATGGGAGCCCAGAGGGTTTCTCTAACTGCAGATTTCTTTGTCAGCTGTGGAAAAGCAACATTTCTCATTTTTCATGAGAGGTGACTCAATGGGATGCTGGTGAGGGTTTGCTCAGCATCTGCTTTTGTTGCAGACAGCCTTTGCTTGGGATCAGCCCCAAACACGGCAATTCTGCTGACGAACCCCAATCAAGATACCAAAGGACATGAACATGGTGTTGTGGCACCTTGTGCTAAGAGATAATTAGTGAAGAGGTGGTGATAAACACAACAAAAACTTTCTGCAGCCTGCAAAGGTGGGTGGAGAGCTCTGCAGCCCAGGGCCTGGGGCTCTCCTGCCACGTGCAGCCTGCAGAGAGGATGTGCAGCATCTATTCTCTGTTCTCTTGTGCATCTTAGCACCACTCTGCAGCACACCCCAAATCACTGCCACTTTGTGGGACAGGAAACATTTCTCCTTTTATCCTGTCCATCCGTTCCACGAGGCTCACAACTACAAAGTTATTCACACAATGAAATTCCATCAGAGGTGATGTGAGGAGAAGAGAAGATGCCCCAAATTGTAGTTTCACCTCCAAGATGTGGAGAAACCTTATTTTTCTCTTCCCAACACCCTTTTCCTTGGTCTAATACCCCATAAAAAGATGTAAAGGAAAGCCACCTCCTTTGAAAGGCTGACAACTAGAACGATGACATTGTGAAACAGATAATGCAAAAAATGTTTAAATATCCTCCCTGCCAAGCTGTGCTGAGTAAGTCAGGTAATCACTAAGGGGTGCATAACCATTTTATGGGTCATCAAGTGATAAAGCTAATATGCTGCTTAAACTCCCCAGGAGAGAGCTCTCATTTGGTTGCATCAGGCCATTACGCAGGGTTGTAAAAAATGCAATTGTTTGATTTGCCTAAATACAGGTGAGATGCAATAAAACCCCTTATTTGCCATCCCTTGCTGTGTTATGGCAATCCCAAAGCAGGGACTGACCTTTTAATTTGTTTAGGAGGCACTATTCTTACCTATAGTACCGTAGAAATAAAACTTAAGTATTTGTCTGCATAAACATAATCTATTAACAGTATGGAGGGGTGGGGGGTGGAATGGAAAGCAAGAGGTTTTTTTCAAGATGAAGCCACACAGACCAGGAAACATGATTTCCTCGAGTTCACACCACTATCTTCAGGCTTGGGGGAAGGGAGGAAGGGAAGAGGGGAAGGTAGCGCTCTCTTGGTTAAAAGCAGAATGGATCCAAGCATCCCAAACACCGGAGCAAAAAGGTCAAAGAGGGAGAAATAAAAGCGTTCTCCACTGCTGCGGGGGAGAAAGAGAGAAAGAAAAGGACCCCGAGAGCATTACATCTTGATCAAGGAATGACTGATAATATTCCAGCGCACCATCTTTCAGGCCCCTCGTTTGATGACAAAGCACGGCCAGCATCCCACATCCATTATCCGCTTCCCTGCCCGAGGCGAGCGCATCAATAACGCTCCCTCTGCCTCTGGAGCCGCGTCCCCCCGTCTGCGCCGCGCCCGCCGCCGCTGCTGCCGAGGGCTGGTGGGCATCTCCATAGAGCCCGAGCGCATCATTACAGCCCACCAATCCTTCACCGCCCCGCCAGCATCCTCCTGCTGCTGCTGCTGCCGCCGCTGCTGCCGCTGCTGCCCTTTAACCAGTTCCTCTCCTCCGGGGTGACGCTCCCTCCATCCCAGGGTGAGTGGAAAGGCCGAGCTTTACCCACCTAAGGCTCGGCTCTCCGCCCTGTGAACCCGATTAAAAACCACCTGGCATCTGGGCACAGATGAGGAGGTGCTCTGTTGGCACAGGGGAAGGAGAATGAACCGGCAAGCAAATCTAATCTTCATCATTAGCCTACTCCTAGGGACAACCATTACTGTCTCAAGTAACCACTGAATTATGGCCTGGACTGGCCTTGAAATCAACACACTCGCCATCCTCACATTAATCTCGAAATCCCATCACCCACGAGCCATTGAAGCTGCCACGAAGTACTTCCTGACCCAAGCAGCTGCTTCTGCCCTTGTCTTATTCTCCAGCATAACCAAAGCATGACACACGGGACAATGGGACATCACCCAGCTTACCCACCCAACATCCTGCCTGATCCTCACCTCAGCAATCGCAGTAAAACCAGGACTAGTGCCATTCCACTTCTGATTCCCAGAAGTACTCCAAGGCTCTCCTCTAAAGTCGCTCTTGCTCTGGTTTTGCTTCTCTGGTTTTCCTTCTCCTCACCTTTTAATTAACAAGCAGCCTCATCGCAGTGTGGATTTGAATGCGAGCATCCCTCAAACTTGTTGCCATAATTCTGCTGGATTAACAGTGAAGTTTGTTCAACTATTTGCTGCTATCCAGGAGCAGGGTAGGATCCTGGCACGCATGGTTCCACCTGCCTGGTGGCCCACACCTGCTGGACAAGAAGGGGTTTTGATTTCCTCCCAAAACCCAGTGATGGGCTCCAAGACCCTCAGAATTTAGGAGCAGATCTGAACTGCTCATCTACCAGCTCTGGGTGAAGGTGTAAGCATTCAGCTTGGGAAGGCACTGGGAGCCTGCTGTGGGCCTTGGCAGCATTTCAGAGGGGTGCTCAGGTCTGCAAGAACCAGCAGTGACAATTTTCTTAAATAATTGACAATGAATCTTCCCCAAAACTCCAACAGAGGTGTTAGTGGTGTGATGGAAATGAGGAACCAAGCGAGGGGAGCAGATTTGGAAGATGTGGTGGTTCAGGCTCTGACCAGCACAAGGTTAAGAAAGCAGGCTCTGCTACTTGCCTGACTTTACAGCAGCCTTGAGTGACTCGTCTCCGTTGCTTCTGTACCTGTGTTTTCCATTTCACAGGATCCTGGAATGGTTTGGGGTGGCAGGAACCTTAAAGTTCACCTCATCCCACCCCCTGATGTGGACAGGGACACCTTCCCCTCAACCAGGAATCTGTTGTGGACAGAACAGTGCAGCCTCAGGTGTGGTGACATCAAAATGGAGACAGGAGACACCTGGCTGGAGCTGTAACAGCAGCAGCTCTTCCACCTCTGCCATGCCCAGCCCAACACCAAAACCAGTGGGTTCCTCACCCACTGGCACTGGCAGCAATTCCCTTTCTTCCTTTTCAGAAGCCAACCACCCCCATTCTGCCCATTCTGCCTCTCCATCACGGGTCACCCGACAAGATGCCTGGTGGTGGAAAGCAGAGCACACCTAAGAAAAGCAGCAGAAAGCTTTTTTTTCAAATTACTGGTTCAAATCCCAGCAGGATCAGTGGTGGATTTGAAACTAGATCAGGTAACTTCCAGGCAGCTTTGTGAGCTGCAGAAAAAGGTTACTTAGTTCAAGGCCTTTAAAAATAAAATAAAAAAACAGCAAAGCAAATCAGGAAAATTTTTGTCTGTTAACAGAGCTCCCCATTCACTCCTAGGATAAATAGGAGAAATTCCAGGCATATCAGCCAGTAACATCATTAATGAACCTTTGACAGCGCTACAAAACACATAGGAATTTTTAGAGGTGGTGCATCCCTGTGTAATGAGCAGGAGAGAAAAAGAAAAGTTCCTCAAACATCCCAAATTCAACCAGGGTTGGTTTTTTTTCTTTTGCTCTTGAAGAAGCAACAGGGAGCTCAGCCCATTCCTTCTGCCTTCCCCACCACAGGTTTGCAGTGCCTGCATGCTGCAATTGGAGCCAGGGCTCAACCATCACTCCCTCAGCTCCACACACAACAAAGCCTACCCCTCTGGCAGGAAAAGATGTGATAGGGGAGACCCAAACCTGTACTTAACATGGAGGGGTGAGGGCCAGGCCCTCTCCAACCTGTCACCTGCTCCAGGACGGGCTGGGAGGGAAAGGTCAGCCCCATCAAAGCAGCCAGCAAAGTAAGCCAGTTAATAGCAAACCTGCTTCTAATTGCTCGCTGTATTATAGCTACACCTTTCACCACCTGAGACCACCAGGAACCCATTCAAAGCCTTGCTTCCTAGCTTATACATAAGCCTTTCATGTTTTATTGTAACCCTGACAATTTTTTTACTTTCGTTTATGTGCAGGAGAAAACAGCTCTGTCGCTAGCCTCAACAGGCAGAGGGGCTTTTTAAATCCTTATTTCCACACACATTCATTGCTTCCAGAAATCCCCAGCAGGTCCCCCCCCACCCCGGGTCCCTGCAGTCTGCTGTCAGAGCCTGAACGGCTGAACACAACCCCAGCACCCTCAGCAGCTGGGTTTTCATCTTCCTCCCTGCGCATTCTCAAGGGCTGTGGAACCACCCTGGTGCTCTTCCTCATGCTGCTTTTAAGTGCAGTTTGTTATTTAGGTGCCCTGCCCTGCATGGCAGCAGCTGCCATGAGGTGGAGGAGGTGCTCCAAGGAGCTCCACAAGTGCTCTGGGGGCTGGCAGCTCCCACTGTGGACTCTTGCTCGGGTCTAAATCCTCCTGTGGAGCCTCGTGTGAGCTCCCTCCATCCCACCCCAGCTGAGCCCAGTGTCCTGCCAGGGGCTCAAGCAATGGGTTAGGAAAGGGTTGGGGTGCAGAGCATGGGGAGCCCCACAACATCTCAACTCTTGACCGTCAGAGAACCACAGAATCCTTTAGGTGGGAAAAGCCCTCTGTGTTCACCAAATCCAACATTCCCCCAGCACTGCCAAGGCCACCACTGACCCACGTCCCCAAGTGACACACCCACGTGGCTTTTAAATCCCTCCAGGGATGGGGACTCCACCGCTGCCCTGGGCAGCTGTGCAAGCACTTGGGAGCCCCTTCCATGAAAAAAATTTCCTGCTAGCCAACTTAAATCTGCCCTGGCACAGCTTGAGGCTATTTCCTCAAAGCCTGACCTTGGGGTTTCAAGTCCTGTGGGAAGCATCCTGAGCTGGCTGTGCTCTGCTCCGTTCCCCCAGGATCCCAACATCTGGGCAATCCAAAAAGCCAATTTCTGCCACCCCCCCCCCCTTTTTTTTTTGTGGGAGGGCAAGTCCTGGCCAGGTGTGGGAGGGAGTTCCATCTTTCCCCCAGACCAGGTCCCTGGCACTGAGCACATCTCCCCTGCCTGATTCACCTTTCTCTTGACAGCCTATACCTCTGACAGTTAATTCCTCATCACTGGCTATTAATATTTCATGGCAGCACCAGGACAGCACCACGACAGCTGCTTCAGAAACACAGGCAGACCATCCAGATGCCCTCATCACTAAATGGGTTCAGGTTGTTCTGGCATTGCACTGTGTTTTTTGGCATCGCTCAAGGTTATGGCAAGGGCAACTCACTGACAGCATCACTTTGCCCTTAGTTTTCAGGCAGATGTGGGAATTCACCAAATTACAGCCAAACCCAGCCATGCTCAGCACTTAATCCTGGCTCAGCTGAGCCCCAGCCACCTTGTCTCCGCTTCTTTTTTCTTTTTTTTTTTCTTTTCCCTGTTATTTAAATCATTTTGAGCAAGAAAGTAGGCCATGAAAAAAGGGGGTAGCATTGTTTTAATAATTAGCAATTACGATCGCTGCAATATTAATTGCATATTTCCATAGCAAACATCCCCCTGGAGGGGAAAAGTGAGCGGTGGTTAGAGACCGCCGAAGCCTAAAACTGGAATTCCTGGGAACAGGGAGGGGAAAAAAAGGGAGAGAGAATATGAACTTCTTACATTCAAGTAAATTACTACAGGGATTCCTCAGAAACCTTTAATTAGCCCTGCTCTGCTGTCGCATTGATTGGTCTGAAACTCATCAATTATTCAATGGCAGCAGCTCTTTCTCTCTCTTGCTTTTTCTCCCCCTTCTTTCCATCCTTTAGGTGGAAGAGCCAGTTCTTAACCTGCTGGGGCATTCCTGTTTCCATGCCACTGAGCCATGGGCCAGGGAGCTCAGCTTGATTTCCAGCCTCCAACCCAAACCCTGTGGGGACACAGTCTGGGTTTCATGCTGGAGGGGAGAGGTTCTGTGCCCTTGCCTTGCTGTGGGGTCAGCACACTTAAAGGTGGCCCATGCTGGTTTTGGGGATCACTCACCATCCCTGGATGTTTCCCACCTTGGGTTGTTGCTCATCAGCCTCTAGAATTTGGGTTTTCCAGGTGCTCCTTACTCCTGGAATCCCTGAGGGGTGGCTGCCACCTGAGGGAAAGAAGGTGTCGTGGCTCTTCCCAAGCCAGGGGTGCACTTCCATGTGGGGAGACATGGTTTAGAGGAATCAAGAAAATGAACTCTGCCAGAAACTCCCTCGCCAGCCTCAAGGTGAAAGCAGCGTTGACCTGGATTTGACTGCTGCTCAGTCAAATTTGGCCTGGGAAGAGTGGAATCCTGCATGCACAGCACTGTTTGTTAGTCACTGTTTCACTGGCTTGTGGCTGGAAAATCAGTGATGTCTATCCCAAACTGGCCACGGCAGCATCCCACTTTCCAAGAATGAAAGGGAGCTATGGGGTTTTTGCATTTCCCAGGTTGAATGCAGAATTTTGTCCTTTCTTCTTTGCATCTTTAGACTCGTGAGAAGATAAGATCACAGACTCCTGGAATGGTTGGGCTGGAAGGGACCTTCCAGATGTGTCAATCTCCCAGATGGAGATAACCTGCAGCAATCAAACTGGCAACCCTCAACATTCATCCCTGGCTGCCTTGCTCTACTTCAGCTCTTAGGAGAACAGCTTTATAGCCCTGTGTGTATTAGCCTGTGTGTTTCTCAATCCTGTTTTTTCCCCAAATTCTCACTAAGATTTGGTTTCTGGAGACCTCTACATATGATCCCGTTCCCAGACTACACATTCAGAGCAGCAGTGTCCTCACCTTCATGTTTAGGAAAGAGACAAACTCACTGGGAATACAGAGCACAGACCTAGTCAAGACTTACACTTTTGGTCTAAACAAGAAGCCTTTCCTTGAATTTGTAACTTTGAGAAATTTTGGTTAGCTACGCAAACTTTGCTGGATGCCAAATATCATTTTTTTTTTAATATATATGATATTTTAATTTTTTTTTCCAAGTCTAACCCATGCACACTTTTCAAGAATGAAATGGAGCTGTGGGGTTTTTGCTTTTCCCAGGTTGAAATGCAGTCTTTTGTCCTTTCTTCTTCTTTAGACTTGTGAGAAGATAAGATCACAGACTCCTGGAATGGTTGGGTTGGAAGGGACCTTCCAGATGTGTCACTCTACTCCCCTGCCATGGGCAGGGACACCTTCCACTATCCCAGGTTGCTCCAAGTCCCATCCAGCCTGGCCTTGAATATTTCCAAGGATGGGGCAGCCACAGCTGCTCTGGGCAACAATCCAATAGGTGAGTAACAATTTGAAAAGTAATTCTGGGCAGAACGCAAACGGCTTCAGCTTTCCCCTGTTGTTGCACATATGAGGAAATTTTGTTGTCCTGAAATCCTCCCTCTCATCCTACAAGAGAGGGGATTATGTATGAGGGCATGTGGCAATGGGACAAGGGGGAATGGCTTCCACTGCCAGAGGGCAGGGACAGATTCTGGGCTATTGGGAATTAGGAATTGCTGGCTGGGAGGGTGGGCAGGCCCTGGCCCAGGATGCCCAGAGCAGCTGTGGCTGCCCCTGGATCCCTGGCAGTGTCCCAGGCCAGGCTGGATGCATGTGATAGGAGACAAGAATTTGAATGCCAAACCTATCCATGATACCTACGAAAAATCATATTTAAACTAACAGGGAGACAAATCTCCCTGACTAACAGGGCAGAAAAATCTCTTTGCCTTGGATGCTGGTGGAGAGATGAGCCACTGAAATGTCCATCCTGCCCAGAGCACCCCACGTCCTCCCTGCCAACCACCCACTGTGCTAGGGATCAAATTGAAAGGTTCTCCCTTATTTTCTAGCCCCTGAAAAACTGGGAGAAAAACAGCGTGTGAAACCTGTAAACAAAGTGGTTTTGCTTTTCTCTTTAAAATGAGAAAAATTTCAAAGGGTTGTTTAATTTGATCCTCCTTGTTTCACCTAATTTTTTTTTTCAATGATGGCAGTGGTGACAGGGGCTTCACATTTTGCAAATAATTTTGGATCATTTCAAAACACTATTTAGAAATTTAAATGTGCCACTTAGATTACTTATAATGATGCTCTGCCTCTAAATTTTTGAGCATTTTGTTTGTAGAAAAAAAAAAATGTTTGATTTGATGTAATTTAGTAAATGTTATTTAGTGAGTTTGTTCACCTTTTGACATGGGAATGACTTGTGTTTTCCTCCAGCTTCCTTTCACCTCTAACATGCTCCATAGGTTCTTTGGTGCTAAATTTGGTTTAAAACTTGCTGTTTAAGCAAAGGAAGGCACTATTAATTGAAGCTGATTTAAAAAGCAAAAAAACTAAGAAATATATGGCACTATCCAAAATCAGGCTTTCTGGTGCCTCACGAGAGGAAAATCCCCAAGTATCAGGGACCTGCCTGAAGACCCTGGGAAGGTTGGGATGGTCCCACCAGGTACCCCGAGTTCTCCCCGCTCCTGCTCTTACGCTCAGGGATGGCTGCAAAGAAGCCACAGATGAACACAGGCAAAAAAAAAAAAAAAAAAAAAAAAAGAGAAATAGAAATCCAAACCAAACAAAACCTGAACCCTTTGCCCCAAGAGGGGGATAAGAAATGATGTATTGACTATGAATTTCATTTATCTTCCCGCCTTCCCCGGCTCGAGCCGCTGCAGCGGCGCCGCTCGCCATGCGTGCACACATATTAGCCTGTGTATTTCCCATCCTACTTATCCCCTGGAATTTATTCTAAAGCTCGCTTTTGGAAACCCATAAGTAGGACATAATTCGGAGGATTTGATATTCTGGTCAATGTTTTGCCAAGTAGTTATTTCCGTGAGCCCTGATGTTGCGTGGAGAAATATGTCCTTAAATATAAAAAAACATATATATATAAAATATAAGACAGACACAAGCACATAAAATTTTACTTAAATCACGTCGCATTTTATTATTTAATTATAATACATAAAATCAGTCATACAGATCACATCCAGAAATACCAAAGGACATTTTGTTTGCTGGACAAATACTTTTGAACCTGTTTTACGCTCAAATAGGAAAAAATGTGTTTCCTTGCTCAAGGCAGCTCTGCAAGCTCACAACAAGCAGTCAGGCACAACTGTGACACCCAGAATTGGCAGAAATGTCACCACTTAGAAACTTTTTCATTATGGATAATAATCTCAATCCTTTTATTGAGATCTGAAGTCCACATGCTCATCCCAGCACCTTCTGCAGGACATGTGAATTCCCCTGTATCCTGTGTTAAAACCCACTGTATTACTATTAAAAGTCAGAAAAAAATATTCATTCTACAAGATTTTGAAAACAATTGTGTTATTTTGTCTCATTTTGAGGGTAATAGGAGGAAAAAAGGTGACAGCTTTTTCCTGGCTCTCCAAGTCCCATCACCCACCGTGTGCCTCCTGAAGCAAGGGAAGAGGAAGAAAAATTGAGAATAATACTTTTTCCTCATTTTCCCATTTTTGTTTCCCTTTACAATTCAAACTACAGATG
Organism: Calcarius lapponicus; assembly: GCA_039654755.1. Taxonomy (NCBI): domain Eukaryota; kingdom Metazoa; phylum Chordata; class Aves; order Passeriformes; family Fringillidae; genus Calcarius; species Calcarius lapponicus. The sequence continues at coordinate 5,844,367 of CM077481.1, forward strand.
GGAAGCATTACTGTTTTCTAAGGACAGACAGGTGTGCTGAAATTTCTCACAAAGTCACGACATTGGTTAAGAAATGACCAAAGATAATTGGTCAAAAAATTATACAAAACCACACTTTACCCTTGACAGTGAACACATAATTTAAGAAAAAAAAAAGGAAAATAAACCAAACAGAAAACCTCCAAGGTGTCTTAAGAACAAGTATTATTCTGGAGAAAGTATTTAATTGGATTTTTATGGGCTATATCAAAAGAATTTGCTTCAAATGCAGTTTTATCTTTGCTGTTATGATTTAAATCTCATGGCTAAAAAAAAAGAAAAGTCAGAATTTTGCTCTTTAAATCCTTGCCCCCCTCATCAGAGAGAAGAGTAAGGATTTAATTGTTGCTAATTTTGTTAATCCCCTGATCAAGCTGCCATTGATCCCAACCATTTCCCTCTGCATCGCTAAGACGTAACCCCTTCCCAGGAACACAAGTTCACACCCTGACTGAACACAGGAAGGATTTCGTGTGTTGCAGACCCACAAAACTTGCTCAAAGACACTTAAAAAGATGGGGAGAAGGAGCTGAGAGTGAAAAATCACCTTCTCTGCCCCCAAAGTGCCTTTTTCTTCCCTGGGATCAGCCTTGATGCCGCAACCTCGTGCCGCAGTGCAAAGAGGGACACCAAAACTCTACCTGCCTCACAATTTTTTTTTTCCTTTAAGCTGGTGGGTTTAAGGTTGGATCTCTACTGTACGTGAGGAAAGGCTTTTTCTGTAGTTTCTTTTTTTTTTTTTAATTTTTTTCTCTTGTTTTTCCCAGTTCTCTCACTATCACTAAAGCAAAACACCGCGTGTGCATCCCTGCCTTTAGGAGAACGAGGGTTACTTCGCCCCTCTCCTCCCTGCCCACCCACCCCCCCCAAAATTCAAGGAGAACATACAGCTCATGAAAATTTAATGCCATATGTAACAAAGCAAAATGAATATTTAATTGGGGCTTTTATGTGAAACCAGATAACAAAACCAGTTACACACAGAGGGGGGGAAAAAAAACCAATAATAAAATTAAGCCACTCTAATGTTTGATAAAAACTGGTACTGAAGCAGTTAAGCTATTGGCAACAAGCGGCTCCTAATAAACACTCAGCTAATTCTGTAGGAAAAGCACTAATTAGAAAAGCAATAATAATCGGTGTAATTGCTCTAAATTACCCTCCTCACAGAGAAGTGTGTTTGGATACTGCAACGCAGCTGCTCCTGCTCCATCCAGGCGCTCGCAGCCAAGGACGCTCCGCTTTTCTCTGCTGCCCTCTCCAGGTCCAGGGAGGTGGGAGAGCCGCCGCCTCTCACTTCCCATGGAAAGGTGGGGAAATCCCGCACGCTGGGCACCCTTGGGTGTCACAGCCTGCTCTGATCGCATCCCCTGGATGCTGCTGGCTCCACAAACCATAGCACTGAGCTCCAGAGCTGGGATCAGAGTGGGGAGGAGTGAGGACCTGCAAGGGATCCCTCTGGATGTCCAAAAAAATAATAGAACGTGGTGGTCTGGGCACTAAGGCAGGTCAGGGTCTCACGGATGTCGTTTATAGCATGGTAGGGCTTTGAGCAAGAGCTGCATCCCTCCGTGGGGATCGCTCCCTCCCCACATCACACTGACCCACAGGCATCCAGAAGCACAGGAGGGACACAATCCAGAGCTCTTAGACACCAAGACACAGCAGAGAGCCCAGAACTCAGCTCTTGATGCAGAAAGAGGAATATTAACTCCTCTCCAATGCATGGAGTGCCTGGAGCAGAGGTCCATGAAGACCTCATGTCCTCATAGTGCACCCAGCAGGCAAGTAAGGGCTGGCTGGATGGGGCCCTGGGCAACCTAATTTAGTGGGTGGTCACCCTGACAATACCAGAAGGGCTGGAATGAGGTGATAATTAAAGTTTCTTCCAACCCAAAACATTCTATGAGGGTCCTATGGCTGAATAAGCCCTTCCTCTGCAAGGGGTTCCCAACGGTTCATTTTAAAACTCATGGTCCTGGAGATGCAGAGCCTGAAGATGCTGTGCTTTCCACTGCTCAGATTAGAGTTTGATTTTGGATATTAGAAGCCCCCAAGGGTTCCTCCATGCTGTATACAGAGCATGGAAATTATTGTTGCAACTATGCTCTCCTGTGCAATGTTTTTGATTATTGGCAAATGTGTTTATTTTAGCTTAAGTAATAATGAACAGAATAACAAATTTCCATTGATTGTATGTCTGCACCAGCCAGTGAGGCTGCACTAGGGCTGATAACTGGCATTTTCAGAGCACTAAATTATCTCCCCATGCAGTAAAGGTCAGAGTGATTGGGGATGACCAGTGCACAGATGAGGCTTTAACCCAACCACACTGGTTTCCTCCAGCTGCAATGTTGAGATCTTCTTTCTCAAAATAAAAAAAAAAAAAAAAAAAAAAAAAAAAAAAAAAAAAAAGCAAGAGAAAAGATAAATTAACTGCAGACCAAGAAGCCCCGCAGTGAGTTACCAAACTACACACCTGAACAAGTCAAAACTGCAGCAGCAAATTCTCTGGCAGGTCAGCTAAAATGGTCATTGAGTTCCCCATCTGGAAGTTGAATCCATGGATCTCAGATGCACTAGGACAATTCCAAAATCTTCTCCAGAAGTGGCATGGTTTTTTCATTCATTTCACTGCCAACAACTCCCACAGCTGTAGAAGCAATGATCTTTTTTTTTTTTCCCTTTTTAATTTAATTTCACTGATCTTGATGAAATCATTAGAGAGGAAATCATTCCAGGAACAAGGTAAAAAGGTCAGAGCCCGTCCCCAGAATTTTCTCTTTAAGAGGAAAGGAAATGCAAAAACCTAAAGGGGTGTTTTGGAGAGTTAAACCTCTCCTGAGCTTGGTTTAATCCCCTCCCTTCCCCACCACAGCCTGTGAGAGCGGACAGTCACACTCCAAGTTTCCCTGTGTAATTACTTTCACATCCTCATTGCTTCCATGCTTGCTTCAGCATTATTTATATTGGTTTAACGATCCATTAAACAAATACTGTACTTTGGGAAGTGCTACTTTGCTTATGAACAATTACAGTTTCTCCAGCGTTCAGCGATGTTAACCACAGGATAAGAGGATGATGGTGCAGAGCTGGTTTGGAGAAGGGGCTTGGGGCTTCTGGGGGCTTGGGGAACAGCTTTTAGCATTATTAACATAACCCTTCCTGGGGTTTGTTTGTATTTCAAAAAGTAGTTTGAGGACATTCAGAAAGATCTTCTTGCTTTGGCTGATTTTCTGTTAGTTTGGTTTTTGTTTCTTGTTTTGGTTTTTGGTGGTGGATTTTTTTTTGGGGTGGTTTTGTGGGGGGCTTCTTTTTGTTTTTTGATTGGTTTTTGTTGGGTCTTGTTTCGTTGAGGTATTTTTTTTGTTTTGTTTCACTTTACTTCATTTTGTTTTTTAAAAAAACACCTTTCCATAGCAACCCAAATTAACTACAACCTGATGACGCTCAAGAGGAGATTCCTACCTAGCAGGCTTTGCTCCACTAGAGCCCAATCCTAAAAATGCTTGCAGAGTTTTGGTGCAGTGGACAGGTTCCAGCAGACAGTGGAGCACATCCCATGAGAAAAGCTCACCTCCCCCATCAGAGATAAACTTGTGTCCACACTGAGCACATCCCACAGTGACCACGTGCTTGGCCAGGAAGGGAAGACGCGGCCCTGGCCCCTCTGGTGAGCAGCTGGGATGACCATGGCGTAGGAAGGAGCCCACAAACACCCTCCCAGAAATCTGGGGCCGAACCAGGACCTTGGGAATGGGGTGCATAAGCTTTAACCAAAGTGGGGCTTTCAGGGCAAGAGGCACAGTGAAGGGAATCCAAGTGCGAGGGAAGAGATGGGATTTGGGTCTCCACCCTTCAGACTTCAGCTAGATCATCAGTGGGATGTAACAGGCACATCAGTGCATTGCAAGCCCATCTTTTCTGCCCATAACTAATTTAACTAATTTTTTTAAAAATTTTAAACAGTCTTCAGTTGGGCAGCTGAGCTTAGTTTATCCTCCCAGCTGGCTGCGCACAGCACAGGGGAGGAGAGTGAAAACAAACTGCAGGTACAGGTGGGCAGAGACCATCCCGTGGCAAAGTGGTGCACGGGGAGGATTTGGGGACATCAGGGGGACCTCCCCCCTCGCTGGCAGCTTCCAGGGCTCTGGGATCCCACAGGCCCTGGCAGCAGCTTGGGTCTGCAGCAGCCAGGGGACAGTTTTGTGTTCCACCTAATTAGGGAGCCTGGATCTGCCTGAAAGGCGTGCTGGGATCTTCCATGTGCCCAGTCACCCTTTACTCCTTTCTAAAGTGCTCTCTTGTGTCTTAAGGCCTTGTCTTATTGTGCTTGGCCTGGCAGAGTGGAAAATTTAATTTTAAACTAATTAGTTTCTAAGTTGCTGAATATCCTCAAATTACCGGGCATCGCCTTTCCCAAAGGGGGAGAACAACATAACTCACCTGTATCCAACATTTGACACTGCTGGAGTCAAGAGCATGGAAACAAAGGACCCCCAATTGCTCATTGTCTTGTCTCAAAGGTCAAGAGTCGTTTCTGACAAAGCTCCAATTAATAGTTTATTACCCACAACTGACCAGAGTCTCTTTTGTTAGCATTTAATATTACTAGCTAAAGGTCTGCTTTGAATGCAGAATTAGATGATCTTTGAAATCAACTTGTTCAGCTTTCCTTGGTCCTCAAACAAGGCTGCCCTCCCTCTCCTCACTGCCTGCTCCCAACTGGTCTTCACCTGACACCAAATCAACGACGTGCTGTTGCTCTGATTACTTGGTCACTGCAAGGTCATGTGGATATAAATACTATTTTCCAATTATTCTCGTCAATGGGACAGGAATCACACAAAGACCAGCCAGCTCCTCAAAGCCTACAACAGTAGCAGTGACCTTCTGTGTTTGTTTTTTCAGGTTCATGCAACATCCGTGCTGCTCTGCCAGCACAGAATCGCAGAATTATTCAGGCTGGAAAAGCCCTCCAGGATCATTCAGTTCAACAATTCCTCCAGCACTGCCCAGCCCAACACTGCCCCGTGTCCCCAAGTGCCACATCCACAGGGCTTTTAAATCACTCCAGGGATGGGGACTCCACCACTGCCCTGGGCAGCTGTGCCAGGGCTGGACAGCCCTTTCCATGAAGAAATTTTTCCTCATGGTAGTTTCCAATAAATGCAATAGCTTTCAAACAGTTATGCTGGGATTTGTTCCTTCTTGGTTTTGTTAGGTTTTTTTTTTTCCTTTTGTGCCTTGAAACATATCAAAACAAGAGCTTAGGCATTAAGGATAGGCATAGGATTTATCTTTGGGATGACAACAAGCTTCCACTCCCTGGCTGGTTTTGGGAACAGAACCAGCTTTGGAATGAAGCAGCACCAGGTTTTTATGGCAGCAGATGATCCTCTCTCCTGGCTGGTGACCTGACTTGATGGCAATGGTGGGGATGTCCTGGCAGGGTTTGGGGAGGGAAGATGCAGGAGAGGCATTGCACTTTGTTTCAAATGGAGGACTTAAAAGAATATTTTTTTTCCCAACAGAATCTAATTCAAAATGGAAAACATTTCAAATACAATAAGTTATTTTGCTTAAAAAGTGTTCCTTTGAGACATTCCCTAAAACTTTTCTTAAATCCCCGCCCCATGACCCAAACAGTTTGTCAGAACAGAAGTTAAAAACTGCAGGATTATACAGGCTAGAATTAAGGAGGAAGTTTTTCACAGAAAGAGAGGTCAAATACTGGAATCACCTACCCAGGGAGGTGGTGGAGTCACCATCCCTCGACGTGTTTAAGAAAAGACTGGATCTGGCACTTGGAGCCATGATCTAGTTGAGGTGTCGGAACATGGGTTGGACTCGATGATCTTAAAGGTCACTTCCAACCTAGAAATTCTGTGATTCTGTGATTCTGTGATTAGGATTATTCCTCAACAAGAGTTTCAGTTAAGAGGAAAAAAAAAAAGTTATTTTCAGTGCAATGTGCCACAGATGGTGCCATGACTCTGTGGCACATGGGAGGACCCACATCCTCGCCTTTTCCAGCAAATCCTGGAAAGATGAAGGTGGCCTGGCCAGAAAAAGCCGTTTGTGCTCTGCAGTAAGGTGCCCGTCCCGAGGTGTGGTCACTGACCTCACCCTTTCCCCAAGACCTGCTTCAGCACCAGCCCTCCTCCTGCTTTTCAGCTCTTCTGCCCCCTCCAACACAACTCCCCAGTTTTGCTTTGAGGGCTCTTCTGCTTGAAGTTCCCAAATTCCCCGGACAGTGTCCGTGGCCAGCACCCCTGGCAGGGGACACTGTGAGCGCCCATCCTGCTGCTGTGCCACCACAGCCCTCCGCAGGGCGATTTTGGGGATGATGCTGCTGCTGCTGGGCAGAAACCATCCTCGGACCGCACCGGGCGCCTCTTGCTGCTCATCGCGCCCTGCCAGCCCCAAAAGCTGCGCCTGAACCCCACAGGGCCTATTCCTCTCCAAATTATGTGGGTGGGCTCTCCCAGGGACAGGGGACATCGGCTGTCCCCATGGAGAGGCCGCATCGCCAAAGCAGCTCCGCGTTTTGGGAATCCCCGGACGCAGCTCGGGGCTGGGGGCCGCGCATCCAGCCCGGGCTCCCTCATTCCCCGTTCTCTGCTGCCATCCGGTGGATATTTCATTTTATTCAGCTAAAAGCTGCGAAATTCGAGCGCGTTTTACCTGGGTTTAACCACCTTGCCCACGGGCAGCTGAGGGCTTGGCCTTTGGTCACACGGGCAAAGCCACGGGAGCCTGAAGACGTGGAAAGATCCCTGGTGTTTTCCCCCTCTCCCAGGAACAAACTGGGAGGCTGCCAGCACTCAGCAATTAGTTGTTAGGTCTTGTTCTGCTCTCTTCAGCGTGTGGTCTGGATCTCACCCCAGCTGGGAGAGCAGCAGAATTCACTGCTCCCCTCACCCAGCATCTTCCCTCGCTTTGGGCAGGGTCAGGATCCAGCACCAGCACCAGCACCCACCCTGGCCCTGCACCAGCACCAGAAGGTTCCTGCCCGTGGGCTGCTTCCCCCTCCAGCAAAGATGCCAAAGGAAACGCAGGGCAGGATTCACGTTCAGCAGGGAACCAGAGTGTTTGGGAGATCTTCTGGTGCTAAGTGCGCTGGAAGTGGAGCTGCTGGCAGAGAAAGGAAAGAAATGCACGTCTTAATTCCCCACTAAGCAGCAAGAAGTTTCCCAGACAGGAACTGCTCCTATCTGTTATCACAAAGGCATCTTCTTCTCAGCATGCCACATGACTTAGAATCATGAAATAGAATCCAAGAATGGTTTGGGTCGGAAGGGACCTTAAAGCTCATCCAGTTCCACCCCCTGCCATGGGCAGAGACACTTTCTACTGTCCCAGGTTGCTCCAAGCCCCATCCAACCTCTTCTTGGACTCTTCCAGGGATCCAGGGGCAGCCACATCTGCTCTGGGCAGCCTGTGCCAGAGCCTCAGCACTCTCAGCATAAAGAAATTTTCCCTTACATGTACTCAAAACTGACACTCCTCCAGTTTAAAGCCATCAACCTCTTGCTCTGTCACATCAGGCCCTGCTAAAAAAAAATGTGTGTCCAAGATTCTTCCAAAACTACATGAGGTACTGAAAGTCTGCAATAAGGTGTCCCCAGACCCTTCTCCAGGAGATCACCCCCACTTCTCCCAGCCTGTCTCCATAGCAGAGGTGTCAGCCCTTCCAGCATCTCCATGGTCTCCTCTGGACTCGGTCCAGCAGCTCCACAGCTTCTGAGGACCCCAGAGCTGGATGCAGAATTCCAGATGGGGCCTCACCAGAGTGGAGCAGAATTGCAAAGATTGCTTGGAACTTCAGCATTTGTAAAGGATTTTGGAATTGTTTAGCACTCCTGTAGAAAGCAGTAGCTAATTTTAAAGGTGTCAATTGGTACTTTTCATGCCACAGCAACAGCACCACCAAAAGTATAATCCCAGCACTGAAATTCAGACAGAACATGCTTGTACAGAAAAACTTCAGCAGTTTGATGGAGGAGCCAACAACCTGATGCTGCTGAGACCCAGGGCACTGCCAAGATGCTTGGTGTTGGCTGCAGTGGGATATGAAGTGTCACCCATAACCCCCCAGGCTAATGCATTATTATCCCCACGAGCATCCACCCCTGGTGATTGATTCCCAGATCTTCCATTGCATTCCAACCCCTTCACAGCTGGCGAAGCCACCAGGGAGAGTTTTCCCACTGATCACATCCCCATGCCAGGCTGAACCCCCGGTTCCTGGCTGGCCAGAAGTTACGGGTTCACCAGTGGCAGACCAAACAGAAGAGAAACACCAAGCTCACACTGGGGCAGGGTAAGAGGCATGGATCTTCCTTGAGGTGGCCCTAGAAGATTGGACAAGATAAATCCTCTGTTAAATATGACCTTAATTGGTGAGTGGGTTCAAGATGCCATGGGAGGGGAGAGCCTGGACTGACAACAGCACAGGCACATTATGCCTACTCAAAAACCCACAGGGGACACTCTCACGTTACTCAAAAAACCCACAGAGAACGAAAACAGGACATTGAAGAAAGTATCTTAAATTTTCCCAGTAGCTTTTGATCATCCATAAGTTGCGAAGCACTCCTCTTCCCACCTTGGTGAAAAGAGGAGCTGGCCCAGGGTGCCCAAAGCAGATGTGGCTGCTCCATCCCTGGCAGTGTCCCAGGCCAGGTTGGACAGAGCTTGAAGCAGCCTGGGACAGTGGAAGGTGCCCCTGCCCATGGCAGGGATTGGCACTGGATGAAATTTTAAGTCCCCCCGCAACCCAAATGTCTCCGTGATTCTATGAAAAGAAATCAACAGTGGTGCAGGAGCCAGATCCAGTTCCTGGGGCACCAGCAGAGCCAGAAGCAGAGTGTGGCAAAGGCAACAGGAGAGAGAGAAAAGGAAACAGTCACAAAAAGTGTCTCCTGCTTTGCAGGTGCCCAGAGTGCTCGTGGCCCCAAGGCCCTCTGCCAGCTCCTGCTTTTCCCTCTGCCCCTAAAGTAAATAGGATGCCCAGGTGTTGACAAAAGACTATCAGCAGAAAGCAAGGTTAAAAAAGCAATAATTCAGCCAGCTAACTGCCACCACCATTCCTCCCTATCTCTGCATTCTTGATAAACAAATTCATAACAAGATTTTACTGCTCTGCTCCCTGGAGCAGTCTATTAGTCTGTCGTTCAACATGCACTACCAGTCGGAGCCGAGCTCCCACAGCACAATATCCCTTAAGATGATCTCCTTTGCATTCGCTGTGATGTAATTATGCTAATTATCCAGCCGGCTTTAATATCCTCGTATTTTCCAGGAGGTTTATGATCAAACCTGTTCCTTTAATTGACTTTCCCCGCCGTCGGAGCGGGGCTGTTTGGATGCTCTCTGCCACACGTTCGTCTCTCTGCGGCTTCCCAAGGCCACGGGGAGCTCAGGCACATCACTTCATCCCAGCTGACAGGAATTCTAAAAATTATTTCTCCCAACCAGCACTTTCCCAATGTTTGATGGCTTTCCCCTACGTTGCACTGATAAAGCCCATCCGCATTTTGAGGTTTCATCCTTTTTATTTGTTTCTTTCTTTCTTCCTTTCTTTTTTAAGCTAGCAGTGTATTAAATTTCCTGGGAAGTCTTCACATATTTACCCTTCCACTTGAAATGAAGGCCCTGCCTGTTAGATTAACATTTATCTGTGCAAAAAAAAAAAAAAACAAAAAAACAACAACCAACCCAAAACCCTAAAAATTTTGGAATCTGGGTCCTTACAGCTAGTATAAAAATGATGCATATCATAAAATAGATGTGGCAAAGCAGAAATCAGTCTGGAACTAATTGTTTTAAGTAAAATATATGAAAAATATTATTTGACATAAAAATCTCATTATTTTCCCTACAGCATAGTCCAAACCCTACCAGAGTGGATCACAGAAAGTTCTCCTTATTCAAGGGGCATTAGCTTACTTAAGAATATTTTCTTTCATGTTTATAAAATTTCAGTGCAAGTGCTTAGTAGGATATGGGTTTCATTAGCTTTTTCATTTCAACTTTTGCTGTGTGCTTTCTTTTCTTAAAAAAATAAAATAAAATCTGAATTTTCATGGCTTGGGGCTACCACAAATTTTTCTCCCCATAAAATGTGATTTAAATTCCAAGAACAGTTGGCTATAATCAGAATAGAAAAACCAAACATGACCCAGATCCCTTTCCTAGAGGTTTTTTTTTTTTTTTTTTGGTGTGCATCATTTCCATAAGTTCCTAGTGCATGCAGTGACCATTGGCTGCATAATTCAGAATAATTTTCACTATTTCCTTCCCCCCCCCCCCCCCCCCCATTACCAATTAGCTGAATGACCTCACAAAAATCACAGAATGGTTTGGGTTGGAAGGGACCCTAAAGTTCTTCCAGTCCCAACCCCTGCCATGGGCAGGGACACCTTCCACTGTCCCAGGTTGCTCCAAGCCCCATCCAGCCCTTGGGCCCTGCCAGGGATCCAGGGGCAGCCACAGCTGCTCTGGGCACCCTGGGCCAGGGCCTGCCCACCCTCAGTGTAAAAAAGCCCCATCTTCCTTCTATGACATTCAGTGGCAAAAATTATGTTATTTTCAAAGTTTTTAGAGATTTATCCATGGGCTGAGCAGGGGATTTGCTCTGTATCCTCCTGGAGCCATCCCAGCACAGCTCTGGAGACACAGAAAGGGTGAGGTGCCTTCTGCAGAGCCTGGCCCTGCACCCACAGCTCAGTGCACAGGTGGGTGAAGGTGCATCACACCTCCTTGATTTTCCTTTCAGATACAGAAACCCAGCTCCAGCAGACTGACACATGCGGGTGGCAACACCAACCAGGGTTTTTTCACAGCTGCTTTTCACCAATGGATGATCCTATCCCCACCTGATCCCATCATTCCCACATGTCACTAATTGCAAGGGCACAGGGTCAGCCCTCCACGCCAAAACTCAGCCATGGAGCTGCCCAGCCCAGCACTGGTGGTGCCCTCAGTGCTTCAGTGAGGGGACTCTGCCTCAGAAAAAGGCGTGGAAAATGACAGGATCCATCTCCTGGGTGAATTAGACACAGGCTCAGGGAGAAGACCCTGAAGGAACGCTCCTTCCCTGAGAGCTGAGCTGCGTCAGCCATGAGGAGTCTGGTTTCCTCCATCCCCCCACGACAGCCCAAGAAAACAAATGAAGGACACAGATTCCAAAGCCACAAACAGGACAGGAGGTCCTAAAAGAGCCAGAGGGGAAACACAAACTGCTGGTTCTACTGGGAGTCCCAAAATCCTCAGAAGCTGTAAGAGAAAGAGGGAAAATTGCTCCTGGGAGACCTGTTGGGGAAGATGAAAGAGGAAAGCCTTACAAATAAGATTGTCTGGCAAAAGATGTTGAGAATGCAGAAACTGTAAGTGAGATTGAAATGAAAGCAAGCTCTGAGATCCCTTAGTTACTGAACAAAGGGAAAACAATGATGTGGTCACTGAAGGTAATCCCCTTTGGATGAAACAAGACGCTCTGCAAGCAGGCAGGTCCAAGGGTCCAGCAGACCCTGCCAAGGGGTCCAAAGAGTAGGTTTTAGGGTTTAAAATGTAGCACAGTATGGTAATGTAGTGATTCTTACAGGCTGTATGTAAATGCTATAGGATTTGTATGCTGTATTAGATTGGTTAGTCAGAATCAGAATATTCAACACAGCAGACGATTTATTGTATTGTAATGGGAACTTCGCACACTTTCTTACTTACCTGCTTTCCATACTCTTGTCTCTTAGCTCTCGCCTTTTATTCTCTTATGCTCTACCCCTCTCTTCTCTGGGGCCTGCTCCGAGCTGTGGCTGGCAGCTCCCAGCAGGGCCCTGCACCCAGGCCCTGTGCAATAAACCACAAGTTCCATGACCTGGCTGCAGAGATCTCTCGTCTGTGTCCATCCCCACCGTGCAACCCCCGACGCTCCCACAGAGACCCCCTGTCATTGCCTCGCACCTCTGGTACTACAGGAGAAGGGGAGTGAGCAAACAAGGAGACCTGTATGTTGCAGACACCTCTTCATAAAAATCCTTTCATTAGGATTTTTCCAGCTGAAGCTGAGAAGTCTCAGCAACAAGATGTAAACAATGGTTATCGGCTGCTGTGGAATGTAACAGGTGCACCTGTGATTGGCCCATCTCTGATGTTTATAATTAATGGCCAATCAAGGATGGTGCTCTCTCGGACAGAGTCCGGGAGAGCTGCTTTGTTGAACATTCTTGTCTGTTCTATTCTTAGCTTAGCCTTCTGAGAAACCCTTTCTCTTTCTATGTCTTTTTAGTATAGTTATAATGTAATATATATCATAATATAATAAATCAAACCTTCTGATAATGGAGTCAACACTCTTGTCCTTCCTTCACCCTGAGACCCCTTGTGACCACCGTCACACCTGTAGGACATCCCAGCTGTGAGGCAGAGAATTTCAGACTCAGGACGAAGCAAATGGGCAGTCAGGAGGTCAGGGATTATCCCACAGAGATTTCAGGGACATCAGTCTTTAGCAGACATGAAGAGGGCAATATAAATCACAGAATCCCAGAGTGGGTTGGACTGGGAGGGACCACAGTGGGTGCTGGTCCCACCTCCTTTCTCCAGCAGGGCCAACCCAGAGCAAAGGGCATGGGATTGCATCCTGATGGTTCTGGAATATGCCCAGCGAGGGAAACTCCACATCCTCTCTGGGCAGCCTGTCCAGGGCTTGGTCACTGCCCAGGGTAGGAGTTCCTCCTCGTGTCCAGGTGGAATTCCCTGGGCATCAGTTCCTGCTCATTCCCCTGGTGCCGTTGCTGTCCCCAGAGCAGAGCCCGGGCCCTGCTCTGACCCTCCCTGCACGCAGGGACAGGCATGGAGATCTGACTCCAAACTGCTCCACTGGCCAGAGCCATCAGGCCATCCTTGTGACTTCTTCAGAGCTGCACAAAGCAATAGCAAAGCTCAGCAATCACAGAATCACAGAATATCCTGGGCTGGAAGGAACCCACCAGGATCAGCCAGTCCAGCTGCTGGCCCTGCAGAGACACCCCAACAATCCCAACCCTGGGCATCCCTGGAATGGTGTCCAGACACTCCTGGAGCTCTGGCAGCTTCAGGGCCATGCCCATTCCCAGGGAAGAACCTTTTCCCTGATGTCCAAGCTAATCCTCCCTGGACAAAACCCCAGCCATTCTCTCAGGTCCTATTACTGCCTGTCCCTGAGAGACCCCAGGAGAGTTCAGCCATGCAATCCAAAACACCTCAGAAAGACCCTGGGCATGAACCTTCTCAAAAGCAGAGGCATCCACCTTTGCTGATCACATGGAAAATGAGCAGGCTAGGTTTATTTACATTGGGCTAACCCCCACATCACATGCCTTTGAAATAATTTCCAAGTAGATCCCCTACCTGGTGGGAAAAAAAGCAGAACTCCACTCAGCTCATCTCCTAGAGCACTCAAGGACAAGCAGGAGGGCAGCTGCTGAGACAAGGAAATCCTGTTGTCTTTACCCCAAACCCACAGGGAAATCAGGACTGCCTGGCAGAGGAAAAGGTAACAGTTTTTGATACAGCAAACTGTGGTTGACAGACCAGAAAGCTTTGCATGAATGCCTTTTAAAACAGCCCAGAGCTTTAGGGCATGAATGTGAATTTTCTGTGTCTACCAGGACCGTGCCAAGGCTGCTGAAGCTTCCTGCCTGAGCTACTCCACCAGAGAAGATGGTGTTTGCTAACACCAACCCAGGGAGAACCCGGCTTTCATCAAAACCACCCAGCTGGTCCTACCACAGCAAGAACAGTGGCCAGGGTGTTGTGGGAAAGTCTGGCAGGAGAGGAGAGAGAGCACAGCTGGGAGCACCTGGAACAAAGCTCACAGATGGAGCCTTGAGCGAGGAACAAAGGATTTGTGCCCAGGAGTGACAGACACCATCTGACCACGGGGCTGGCTGGGCTGCCAGCTGCAGCACCAGGGTGAGCACAGGGGAAACCATGCCCAGGAGGAAGGCAAGTTGTCAGGACCCAGGACATCCCTCTGGCTGTCCTGAGCAGCCCAGACCCCTGCCAGGGGGCTCAGAGACCCTGGCACACAGCCCAAAATGCCCCTGTGGTTTTGGTTATGACCCATGGAGCAAGTTACCAACCTTAGATGAAGATCTGCAAGCCACAACAAATGAGGTAGAATGACAGTGAATTTATCACGGGGTGGAAAAGTAGATTTTGGGGTTTTTAGAATGGGGATTCAGGGGGGCAAGATGGAGGGATCTGGGTATGTCCAGCCTTTCTTCTTTTTCTTCTTGGCCTCCATCTTCTGCTGTGATATTTAGATTGGTTTAGATTGGTTTAGAGTAGAAGCCTTTATATTGGTTTAGAGTAGAAGCTCACTGTCTAACACAGGTGATGGGTACTGGGGAGTAATTGTAAGCATTGTACTCGTAGTTTTTAGTATCAAGACATAACACCACCCCAGGGGCAGGCAGAGTGCCTCTGTCTGTCCTGCTGAGTGGATCTCGGCAGGGCAGGAGAAAGAATTTTATAGATAAGATACAATAAACAACCTTGAGACCGAGAACTAAAGAGCTCTGACTCTTTCTTCAAGCGCTGGGCTGGGAAAAGAGACTTTCTAACACATCTCAGGGTCACTCTGAGCAGCAGAGATTCCGACATCAAGTGCCTTGCTAGAGAGTCACAAGGTGCTCTAACAAGCTCCATCCTCACGTAAATACACAATTCCAATCAAATGCTGGCACCTTCCTGAGGTTGCACCAACTTAAATACAATCACTGTAGGATGTCTTAAAATCGTATGTTTGTGGCTTTTTTTCCCCACAAATTCTAGCTGTCCTAGGCTTGGTGAGACCTGGGGTTTTGGACAGACCACCTTGAGAGGGGCAGATGTCACCTGTCAATGACACAGATCACAGATTGCTTCTCCAAGTGGTAAAAGAATGAGGTTGGAGTGCTAAAGAACAACATAGCACAGGCAATTTTTGGATGAGAAGACAGTCCTGTTATTAGGAGGAAGGGACAGGGGGTTTAGAAGCAGTCTGAATTCATACAGCACTTTTGGGAATGCGTTTCTGTGATGCAAACAACCACAGCTGCAGGAATTTCAGAACTGAATGCCCACCCTATGTGGAAAGAGATAATTTCCATGTGATATGGGTAAGGAAGATCCAAAGAGAGAAATATTCAGCAGAAGGCTTGTCAGAAAAATTTAATTTTGAAATAGCTGGAGACACATGGGGTGACATCAGCTCAGGGAGGCTGCCTGTCTGGAATGATGGCCAAGGGACCAAATTGTCTGCTTTGCTTTTATTCAGCACTCCTACATAATCAACACTTCCCCATGTAATACTTCAACTCTTGTCAAAAGTGCTTGGTGTTTTCCCCCCAAATTTTTAATCCAAATATAACAAAATTTGTTTGTTTCTCTTGTGTAAAGTGAAAACTATCCCCTAGCACTCTTCAATAAAGGCTTTATTGATATTTTAAATTTCTTAAAACATTTTAATCAACAAAGGTACCCTCATTATTTTTTTTAAAGAGCAACAATTTTCGAAGAAGTGAGTTATTCTCAACACAACACAAAAGCCAAGGTGAGAATTTGCTTTTGTTGCCTCGAACTTCTGCGCTGTTACAACAACCAGGTTGTATTTAAAACCCTGCTGTGTCGCTGTCCATCCTCACCCACCTCCTCAGAGAGGCGAGGAGAGCGCAGATTGTTCCTTGGACCTCTTTGGAAGCACGAGTTGGGTTCATGCCCAAGGTCAAATGAGCTTCTCCTAGATCGGGAACCAAGGTCAGTGAAGGTCCTCAGGCTTTACCCTCCCAGTAAGGGTGCCTTGTAGTGGTGTCACCTCTGCAAATTCCAAGAATACCTGGAACAAAAACAGGTGGTCAACTGCTGTACAACCAGCGTCATGAACACCAGCACCTGTTCATCATTATTTTGCCTCTTTGAAGAAGACACTTTCCCCTTTCAGCTGGTCAGAAAGCCAACCCCCCTCTCGAGTTACATTCACAGTATCTCAGTAACCAAGGACAAGAGAGAGACCCTGGTGGGTCTCACTGGGCTCAAACCAGACCAGCTCCACAAGCCAAAGGAAGGGGGACACGAAGGAAAACAACCCTGCAGCCCTACAAAAGTCACCTCAGAGTTTCCATGACTCAGAGCCACGGGCTGCCAATGGTGGTACCCTGTCAGAAAAACACTGTGGCTTGGTGAAACCAGGCTGAGGCTGGGGGGCAGGAAGATGTGGGTTTAAATGCTGCTGCTGCAGATGCATCCTGGGGTAATGGCAACAGAGAAACCCCCCAGGAGTTTAACCTTATTTGAAAGCACACATGGCTGACACAGAAGTACCCGAGGACTCCAGCAAAACAAGGGCATAAAACACTACTCACTGACTGCTCTTATCTGCTTTCCATCTGTACACAGACGCTGCTCCTCTCAGTTTGCCTCCCTTGGCACTCCTCCACACAAACTTTCAGCAGATCACTTTCCCTCCCATGGCTGTGGAGGTTTGACACCCTCACGGAGAGAATCTGATGCCTCTTCTGGATTAAACAACCCCTACAAATAGCTTTTAAGGGAGGGAGGCTGAGAAAAGAGATCTCTTTTCCTGAACTTCTGAAGTTATGGTAATACCTCCATCACGTTCAGTATGAGTATTCATTCATTTTTAATCAGCACACTCAATCAGTTATTTTCTGTAAGGAGGAGGCTTTAAGGGACCTGGCTTGTCACAGAGTTGACATTTTCTTGACCACATGGACAACAGGAACACAAAATAAAAAAAAAATCCCATACTACTCAGTGAAAGGCAAGGTTGCACCAAAATCAACCAGAGCACAGGGCAGTAGAGAATCTAAAATGGGGGGAACACCTGCTGTAAACCTCAAAAGGCACATCTTTGAAATCAACAGTTTCAGAACTGGCTCAATCACAGCTGAGGAGAAGTCTTACAAACAGAGTTCCGTGGATGCAGGCACACCAATGTTAACACCCTATACATGAATTTTGGGTTGAACTGGATCTGCCACTAAAACACCCCATGCCATGGGAAGAAGTCCACAAATTACCCCCTTGCTTCTCCATAGCCTTTAATCACTTCCTTAACTAGATGACTTTTTCCTTAATTGGATGACTTTCAATGATTTGGCCTAATACCAAAGAAATATAAATTCTTTTCAAAAGCTGGCTCTCCCATGGAGCTGGATTTTGACAGGCTCATGGCAAATTTAGGCTAGCAGCTCCCTCTGCAAGGCCACTGGAACTCCTTAGGCCACAGACAGAAATTAATCTGCCTTTATTTTTTGTTAGACACGCAGTCAGACACCACAGGCCCATTGTTAGCAATTGGTATGACCAGCGCCACCTGCTGCAGTGCTAATTAACAGGATATTAATTATTCTAAACCTGCCCAGATCTTTTGACAGCACCAGACCAGGGGAGTGGGGGCAGACCAGGGGAATCTCTCCTTATCCCATGCCTGATATACAACTGCCCAGAGTTCTGCTCATCATCCCAAAGTCATCATAAATCATTCTTTCTGCTCACACAAGCGTCTCAGCCCTCGGAGCACGCCTGGGGGAAGCACTGGGTACAAAGAGATCCCAAAATTCTACACTCATCTTTTCAGTGAGCTCAAGGGTTTTGGCTCCCAGGGGTCCACTTGTGTAAACTCGTGGGGAGTGGGTGCAGCTCAGGGAGAACACCCAAATTATGGTCATTATCATCTAATTATGGCATTACTGCAGCAAACCTCTGTTAGACCCCCTTGATTTCAATCAGATGGTCAGAAGTAAAGTCCAAGAGGGTATGTGTGAACGTGCAGATGGGAAATGGGAATCCCAACCTTGAGTTTGTGTCCTTGGGATGGTACAGAGATCAGAACTGCCTTCCCAGAGGCACCAGGTTAGTTTCTTACATCACACAAAATTAATAATTCAACCGATGGCTGACCTGTTTCCAAGTGTCTCCAGTGGAGAGAGAACACCTTTGTCACACTGCTTTTGTCAGCCAAGTGAAACTGCACAGAGCAAGGGTGTCTGTTGACACAGCAAGCTAAAAATATAATGCACATTTATGACAAAGTGTCCTATGCTTGAAATTAAGTCTCTTCCAGTTCACTTCATCAAGGCTTTGGTCCATCAACCAGGCAAGTTTCAACCCAGTGCAATCCAAACACAATTAAAATATTTAGTCTGTTACTTGCACGCTAATTCCATTCCCACTTCCCCCACCCTGTTTTAAAGCAGAAAACTTTGAAGCTGTTTTTTTCCTCCCCTTTTTTAATAGGACTTCCTGCTATTGGCAAATAAGTATCCTGAAAAATTTCCTCCTTAATATTCTTCCTCAGGGCCTCAGAAGAGCATAGCGTTTTCCCCACATTTTACAAGCATGGCTGCTGTCACGCAAAACTCCACTAACTTTGGATTTAAGTGTTTTAAGAACAGAATCAGGAGACAAAAAACTCTTGCAGACTTTCAGTAAGTCAGGCGCTCTTCTGAATTCCTCAAAAACAAAGCCCTCCCTCCCAAAGCTCCATCACAAAACACGTTCAAGCTACAGGATGAGATGTACTATTTGCCAAGGAGCACTTGAACACTCCCAAGAACTGTCCCAGCACTAAAGAAAAAGCAAAAAATGTCTTCTTCAGAATAAACATTCATGCAGATATTACAGCAAACCTCTTCCCACAGAGGTTGTGGGCTATTTATACTATTATTTATAAGATTGCTTATCCCCATGGTCAGGTAACTACCAGGAGACAGGACAAGTGCTGGTTGGTTCTTCATCTTGAACTCAAGCTGCTCCAGAAGAGACTATGCTGAGCCTCAGCTTTGGCAACCAGCGATGCAAAACTGGATTTGTGCTCCTCAGCCCCATTTCCATTAAACTTGCTTCTGGGCTCCAACAGCTCCTTCAGTGCTGTAACAAAAGGAAAATGAGTTTCATGATCTTTAAGCAGATGCATATCACGAGCGTTCAGATAGCTGCTTAGGGTGCCTTTGTGACCAGGTATCACTGCTGAAGCTGAGCACCAGCCACCCTCTCATTCTTTTTTTCAGCTCCACCACTTTTCCTGTTTTAGTAAACCTTCATATTTCTCAGCCCTGGCTCTTTGCCCATTTTAATTTCATACACTGCACAAACCTCAAAGTCTGCATACATTATGAAGACATTTTCCCTCCCATCAGTACTAACAGCACCGTTGCTAATTGCTGTGGTTTTTCTTCCCATTGGACTCTCAGACTTCTGAAGCTGTAGAAGAAAAGATAAGTGTACTTGTCTAGAAGGAGATTACTGTTTCTAAATTAATGTTATCATTTTCCAGGCCTAAGTACCAAAAGAGATGCTGGGTTATGAACGTACACTTCCGTGATGGAGATGCATCTCCTGGGCAAACCAGGATCCTGTTAGGAATGTCCAGCCTGGAGGCAGACACTCTCCAAAGTGACCACAGTGCCTCCCAACCCACAGCCTGCCTCAGTGTCTGACAGTCCTGCCATGCTCCTGGGCTCCTCAGGTGCCTTGCAGCTCTTAATCCAAAAGATATTTTCATTTGTTTCTCACTACAATTATTTTTTTTTTCTTCCAGGACTTCCTCTATCAAACTTAATGCCCTTTGCTCTTCATCAGACCACTTACAAAAACATAAGGCAAAGGCTCTTTTTCTACTATTAGGCAGCAGCCTGGGTAGTGATTATTCATTCAGCCCTCAAGTGGACCTTGCTGATCTTCATCCATTTATGCCTGCAGGGAGACCAGCCCAGGCTCCCTCTGCCTTTGCCAACTTTGGCACCAAGCACGAGGAAGCACAGCACAGGCACACAGCACAACTAATTCTACTTGTGAACACCTTGACTGAGGCCCATTAGAAATTTCACTTGGGCCTGTACCTGAATCAACAGCCCCTGTGACAGCACACTGTCCTTCTCATGGTGTTACCCAGCAGAGTGATTCTTCCTGCAGCTCACAAATCTCCTCCCAGCAAGATCAGTGTGATTCTTCACAGAGCCTCACTGAGATCAAGTCCTGCCCCTCTGCTGCCTGAGGTGTTTTGTTTTTAACCACAGACTCCACCAGTGATCCCACAGGGGAAAAAGAAATACACCAACACAGAGGTGTGAAAGCCCTGGGGAATCCATGCTGAGTAACCCCCACGTGAATCTCACCAGCTCTCACACACGCACATTTTCCTCAGCTTCACTTTGTGAATTCTGCAGATCCACCCACCAAGGACATGCAACACAAACAGAAGAGACAGGTCTTCTGAAGTGTTTCTAAATTCATTATGCATTGGTGTAATTTCAAAGCAATTCATGCATCTAGACAATTCCAGTGTGTCTTTCCAGCTGTTTGGTATCTCTAAAGAGTTCTGAATGTGTGGCAGGTAACTGGGGGGTCTGCCATTCCCTGGTCCAGGACTTGGCTCTACACCTTGACCTGCTTCTACTCCAGTTTCCTCAGAAATTGGGTGCATGTTTGAGGCTCTGGTCTCCCTGCGTAGTTACTCCTTGATCAAAGGTGACCATCTTCTAAACAACTCCTCTCCAAGATTAAGTACAAACTCATAGTGAGCATCCAACTCTACCCAAAGATCAACTGAAAATATGTTTAATAATCCTCCACACTAAGTACACAACGGCTGTTCTTGGTATTTTACTTCAAAATGAAACAGCAAGCAAACTAGACTTTAAAGCAGAGTAAGGGTTAAAATCAAGCTGAATTTGCAGCCTCAGGTACACATGGCTCATAAGCTCAATTAATTCATGAGGCATAAATTCTTTATGATACCTTGCTATAGTTTTAGGCAAGCAAATAGAGCAAAAATGCTGCTGCTAACAGAAAAATCAAGAGTGTCAGAAGCTTGCTTTGTTTCACCTTCCCCTGCTGGGAAAACAGTAGGGCCAGAATGTTTATGCCCATAGACACTTTGGATCCTAGTCCAAAAGAAACAGGACAAGCAACTGGGCTTTATCAAATCCATTCTGACTAGATCTTCTACACGGGGGAGAAGGATCAAGAGCACTGAGGTCTGACACCTCTACATATCCATTGTCATTCATTTTTCTTCTGCCAGCCAACTAGATTTAATCGTGATTACAGTTAATGAAACAACAGCTAAGGCAACATCAAAGACTGCTCTCAACTTTGAAGGCTTGGTTCTAGTTCTTGTAGCTGTGACAGTGCAGGAAAAGAACCTTGCTACACACACTGCTTTCCCAAGAGAAGTCAACCTTACTCGGAGAACTTGTGACCCAAGAGAGATGGAAAAGAGGACCAACATGACTGAAGAGTTTTTTAAAAGGCCTTCTTTAATATGGTTTATGATGGTTATTTACTTGCCAAGCTTAAGTGGTCAGGAAAAACACATTTCATTCATATTTTCGCAGTAGTGATAAAGCTCCAGACCAGTTGCAAATTAAGTCCCTGAGCAGGTGTCCTGGGGTGATTTTATGATGCAGTGCTTCCCCTATTCCCTGATCTGCTATGCGCCCTGAAATGGTCCAGTAGCTTTAAGCTAGGCCCAGAGAGAGAGATAGAGGGGCAGGAGGAGTGGTGAATTTTTTTCATGCTTGCATTCAAAACACAGAGGTGAGAGTTCAATTCTCTCTGAGCTCACAGCAGTGCAGAGCAAGAGACAGACCAGGAGTTCTTTTTGCTTCTTTCACTGGTTTTCCTCATTAGCCAAGGCAAGAAAATTTTCCCAGGACTGTGGGATTCTTTTCCCCCTCTGGAACTGCTCAGGTTTTCCTCTGGTCCAACACACCAGGACAATCACCCAGGCTCTCCCCCCAAAGCTGGACACCAAGCCTGGATGCCAGGCTGAGCCCTGGAGAGACTCAGCCACACTCACAGAAGGACTCTGAATTTGCCATCTCTTCAGAGCAACAAGAGGTTTCACTGTTTTTTTGTTTTGGTTTGGTTTTGGGGGTTTTATTTTTGGGTTTTTTTTGGTGGGTTTTTTTTTGTGTTTTTTTTTTTTGTTTTTTGTTTTTTTTTTTTTTTTTTTTTTTTGTTTTGTCTTGGTTTTGTTTTGGTAATGTTTGTGACTACTTGCTTGTGAAATAAACAGGGTTTTTTTTGTTTTGTTTTTGGTAATGTTTGTGAGTACTTTGCTTGTGAAATAAACAGGTTTTTTACACTTTTCTCCAAGGAGATTTTTCTCCTGAATCAGTTGGTGGAGGGGCTGCTGGAATTTGTTTTCTAGAGAAGACCCTTTGGAAAGTTCCTTCCCAAATCTGTCCCAAACCAAGGCAAGTATCTTGGCACCCAACGTGGAGTTCAAGAAAGTGGAAAAAACCTGAACTGATTGCATTTTGGTTTCACTTACTTTGTCTTGGAGTTAAGCACTCTGTACCCACCATGCTGCTTGAGTTTATTGAGGCCTCGATGTTTCTGTGGCCCCTGGGTTTATTTTGAGCTGTTAATACCTTTCTGGTCCAGGTTTATTATTATTATTATGTCCTATCCACAGATAGCTCCAGTATTGTCCCTGGCACATAGAGGGGCATGGATTAGGATTGCTGTTTCACTGGGTGTGGTGTTAATGATTTATAAGGACTTAACAAAGGTACTGGGGTTTGTTAGAAATATGAATGGTTTATGGTTTCTTTGTACCCTGTGTCCTAGTTCCAGTAGCATGTTTTGGGGGTTTATTCGTAATTGCACCCAGTTGGTTAGAGGAGGAGCAGGGGGTGAGGATTCCCAGCCTTTCCTTTCCTTTCCTTCTTTTCCTTTGAATCTGTTAATGTCACTTTATGAGAATGCTCAGTTTCCCCTGGATGCCAAGGATACCACCCTTCATTTTGTATTTAATCTGGTAGGCCTCCTCTATATAGTTTGCAGCTTGTCTAGAATGAGCTGAGATGTCCAGAGGGGCTGAGGATACTCCTGACCCTGGCGTGGACCCAGCTGTGAAAAATTCCAAGTGGAGTGGAGAATGGGAGAGAATGGGTCGAACCCTGAAGGAATTTTCTGATCCAATAACCTGTGAACAAATTCAGAACCCAGATGAGGTGGGGAAATATCTGGAAGAGAACTGCCATGATGACTCTAAGGAGAAAAAGCTCATTGCAGTAAGCTGGGTCCTGGCCTATGCTTATTGCACACTGCTAGATGTAGGGCAGCAGACAGAGGCAGCAGGGCAGGGAGATAAATCAGCAGCTACCCCAGTCACTCAGGCTGCAGCCAACACCCCAGCTACTCAGGCTGTAGCTAAACCAGACAGTGAGCCTAAGCCTGCAGCTAAACCAGACAGTGAGCCTAAACCAATGGCTGTTGCTCCTACCATGAGAGGTATGAAACACAAAACCAAAACCAGTTGCCCAGTGGATGAAGAATATGCAGGGAAAGGAAGCCTCAAGGCCAGCAATAGGTGCAAGATCAGAAGTCACTACAGAGTCCTTTTTCCTGAAGGACCTTTGTGGCCTAAGGAGGGATTACACCCGATGATCTGATGAATGCATAACTGGTTCGTTAGTCCTTCTTTGGGATGCTGCAGGTGAGGCTACAGTTTTGGACAGAAGTGAGGCGAGGTGTTTGGGATCCCTGTCACATGATCCTGTCATCGACCAAGGAATGATGAGGGGGGCTAACTCTCACAGCCTCTGGGCACAGATCTTAGGAAGTGTGTCACAAAGAGATCTTAGTGCAGGTGATCTCCGTATGCAGCAAACCCAGTGGAAGACCAAAGAACAAGGGATCCAACACTTGAGAGAAATGGCAGTGGCAGAGATTATCTTCTCGGATAATGTAACAACTGGGAACCCAGACTTGGTACCATGCACGTCTGTGATGTGGTGAAAACTTGTACAACTTGGGACACAAGGATGCACTTCTGCTTTAGCCATAATGAAGAGGGAGGAGACCACGCCTGATATGGCAAAGAAGCTCCGAGCCTATGCAAATGCTGTACATGGCCCAACACGTGCCAGAATTGCAGCAGTGGAAACATGTCTGTAGAAATTAGAGGACAAGATAGAGGAGAATCACAAGAAACTCAGGGAGATGAAAGAAGACCTTTTCTAAACCTCAGCAGTACAGATCAGAGGTTCTGGAATCTAACACAGAAGTTCCCCAGATGGGGAGAGAAGGTATACCCCATGAGCTGAGCTGTGGCTCTTCCTGTGTGATTGGGGGGAATGAGAAGACGGGATGGAAAACCTACTGCTGCTCTGGCCCAATGGGTGCATGAATTGAAGGAAGGCAGGGCTCAGAGAGAAAGTTCCACCAAAAGGAAAGCAGCTCCAGTTGCCTGTAGCCAAACTGCCAGGTATGATGATGATGACATGTCTGATCCCCTTGAAGGAACCTCCAAGACATATGCCCAGGGAAAGAAGAATAACCAGGCTTAGAGGGGCCCTGGCTCTAGCCAGGTAGAGGCTGGGGAAAACCGTGTTTTCTGGACTGTGTGGATTTGTTTGCCTGGCACATCAGAACCACAAGAATATAAAGCTTTGGTAGATACTGGCGCACAATGCACATTATTCCCATTGAGTCATGTGGGGGCAGGACCTGTTTCTATGGCTGGCGCGACAGAGGGATCACAGGATTTCACTTTGGTGGAACTTCCTCTCTTCCTTCCAGAAGCAGCTGCTAATGCAGCTGGTGTGTTTTATAACTATTTTTAGTTATAAAACTATTTTTATATTTTTTTTTAACAAAGACAGTATTTCTATAATTTAAGACAGTACCTCACTGATGCTTCAGAGCTAGCACTTGGAACTTTGGCATCCCCAAAATTAGGTTAGCCAAACTTGTTTTGGTAAAAAGAACAGCGCTTCATACTCAAGTAAAACACTGTGTGGGCGGAGTGTAGTGAATCCTGTATTTCACAATATTTTAACTCAAAACCCAGCTGCAGTAAAATTTCAGCTTGTAATGCTAAAAAAACCCCCAAAACTGTAACCACAATGAAGTGTGACAAGTTTCAAGGCTAAAACAAAACACAGTTCATTGTGCCAGCTATTCAGAGCTGCAGATGATTATCAAACCCCCAAATTTCACACCCTCCCACTTCAACATGAAAAATGTTGGACACATGGAAACAAAGAACTTGATGAAGTATAGGAGCTGTGATTTCTAGCTGTGTGTTAATTAGTTTAAACCTTTTATTCTTAAATATCTTAGCTCACTACTTTGATACCACCAGAGAACCTCTTAAGGCAGACATTTATATTTACATTATGGACTTAAAACGGGCTCCTCTGCCATCAGCCTATGCTACCTGACAGCTAAATGCAGATTTTACCTCTCCCTGTCAATTTTATATGGAGTCTAAGTTAAATTATTTACTCACCTTGCCTGCAATTGGTCTCAAGGAGGTTAAGATCTGGTTAAACACAATGTCCTAAGAACACCACAGCTCTCACAGTGTTCCAGATTTGTGTAATACCACCTGAAATCAAAGGACTCCACACAAAATGCTGAAATATGAGTAAGGAATGCCTATTGCAAGGACCTTGCCACCTAAAAAGGAGCCACGTGCAAAAAGGGGTAAACATGCAGAGATGATGACACTCTACTATCAATTTTCACAGTTTAAAGCTGCAAAAATCCAGGCATTCGACATGGTTCTCAAAGCCTCAGCCACGAGACACCTTATAAATAATCAGGCTTTTCTTTGGAGGAAGGGTTTTGAAAAGTCAACTCTGTGCCTTCAAGCTGGTAAAAGGCAACTCAAAAATCATTTTTAGGTTTGGACGTTTACATTAACCACCTGGTACTGGATTACTTGGCTTTGGCAATTCTATGAAAATCAAGGCTCAGGCAGGGCTAGTGACAAGAGAGATCAGAACCCCAGCTCATGGAATTAAAGTCAATGCTACACAAAATTTGTACAGATTTTCTTCAGCTCTGTGATACAGGTAAGCAGCTGGCTCCCCGTACTTTACTGAAAGCATCTCCACTTGAGTACTCCCTATTTGCTAGGTGTTTTATTTTGCAAAATAGCCTCATTGGAAAAAAAACAAAACACTTTTTATTTGTATTTTGGACATCAGTACTTTGACTGGCAGAAGAGGAGAAGGAGGAAAGTCACATTCTTTATGTACCACAGGCATTCTGCATTAAGATTCTGCAGTCATCTGCATGAATTTGAAGAAGAGCAGAACAGCAGTGTCAGAAAGGCACCTGATTAAGAAACAGGGGTAGGTTAAAGTTAGTCAAGAACTGCCAGACTGAAATGAAATACAGACAAGTGAACACTACAAACACAGATAAGCTCCCTTGTGCCTCTAAGCTGTGGCTGGAACAGCAATGGCAGGAGAACATTTGAGTGGCACCAGCAGTAGTCAAAAACAGTGACTTCAGCACAGACCAGAATGGTCCTGGCACCCAGGCAGCACCACAGGCAGGGTCTGCAGGGTGCTGGCACTCTCCTTGGAAGTGCCCACCCTGAAAAGAGGCAGAGTCAAGCAACTAACACTGCCACAGGTGAAAGGCACATTCAGAAATCCACAGCAAGGAGACCACAGCATTAGGCCACCCAACTGATTCAAGCTGCAACCTGCTCAAAAATGTGTCTGACCCAGACAAGTTGCTCTTACCTGTCTCACAGGTGAAAGGAAACACCTGAGATAGCAGGATGCAATTTGATTGTGGCAGGGAAGAAACAACTGCTTTAGTAAACTCCATCAGGAGTAGGAGTCTGTACTTCTACTCCATCAGGAGTAGGGGTACAGACTCCTACTCCTGATGGAGTTTATTAAACACACACAGATCCAGAACCTCCACAACTGCATGGAAAGTGGTATTAGGATCTAAACTCTGCCTTTCCACCCACCACATGCAGGACACTTGTAGCATTTAACTGGGTGGAAAAGGGTAACTCCTAACCTTCAATGAAAAAATAGAGAGAGCAATTAAGTAAAAAAAAAAAACCACGGCCATTTTGAGAATTAAAACTTTTATTAGTGTATTCACATATTAGGCAAATGCAACACGCATGAAGCTTATTTCTTAGGTCCACAAGTTCTACCAATACATTAGTCTACTGGTAAAACTAGCACAAACTGGTAACTGCTTTGCCAATTTTTGAAAGGTGTCTGGCCCATTTTCTCAAGGCTTGATTTTTGGTATTGCTTCTATGCCCTAGTCATTATGGCATAAAAATATCCATCACTATCATCAATTCAGTCAAGTGATTAAAAGCTGTAACACTGGCCACATTTTTGTTCTCAAAGCTAAGTTATCACTAGCTGTACTTACAAAGTACAGAACTAGTGTAATTGATGAAACAATGGAAAAAAACAGACAAAGGCAATCCCGCTACTGCCACAATAACAAAAGAATGACAGACAGCTAGATCACAAGATTGTTAGTAAGATGTGTATTTTTCAAGTCAGAATAACCCTTCTATACAGTTTCCCAACCCAGCCCCAACCCAGACTTATTTGTAGAATATATTTCAGAATATTTTTAATATGGTGCAGCTGTAGTGTCCAAGGGTTCACAATAACATGCACTGTCATGAAGAACCTGGAAGTCCTCCTTCGCTGGTCATACCTCAGCAACCACTATCCTAGAGGTTTTGCAGAAGCAACTACTTTTAATAACAAGGCCCATTATGACATAATGAATGCGTATGATCTGGTGTGTAAGTAAACTATAAAAGCGACTCAGATAAGAAATTTAAATTCTGTTACTGAAATACGTTAAGAAGCTGCATCTATTTAAAACCTAAACAGAGTCTAGCTTACCCCGGGAAATAATTTTTCAAGGTATACGGCTCTGAAAACTAAACCCCATTATTTTTAGTGACATATGAAAAAATGAAAAAAATACAGATGATAAGGGGTAAGACTTATTCAATGAAAAAAAATACAGATGTAAGGGGTAAGCCAATAACCTTGTGCACTTAATCCAATATCCAAAGCCATGGTAAATTCTCAGTCCACGAGAAAAAAAATCACCCATTTCAATGATCCAAAAAAGTCCCAAATTACACCACTGCCAGCAATACTGCAGGCAACAGATGCATCAACTCAAATGGGTATCAAAAAGTAGACTGCTAGTGTGATGGACACTCATAATTTATAATATGAATTCACTTTAGGCCCCATTAAGTATATAAAGTGTCTTAAGACTTCACAGATGAATCTCAAGACATTTCTTTCCCTTCCAATGGAGGGACTTTTTCTTTAAGAACGCAGCAAAAAATTCAGCTTTTCTATAAGGAAAATCTTTTTATGTTTAGGACAACTTGAAAACCTGCTTATATTAAAAAAATATAAAAGAATAAGGGAGCAAAGTCTTGGAATTTCGTGAGATACTTGCTCCAATCAAAAAACCAAAATTACTATTTATGGGAACTAAAATGTAGAACAGCACAATACTGTGATATTTGAGATCATGATACATTATCTGTATATATACTTAGCTATTCATGTTATTGATAACCATTAGGACACTCAATTATATACCCAATAAAAAACACCATTAAAGAGTCTTTAGAACTGTCCCTTCTTTCTGAAGAAGGCTTTTCTATACACTAAATTTTCATCTAGTATCAGAGTATAGGAAACAGAATCCACAAGGTGCTTTAACTGATGAGACCTCAAGTGCTGTTTTTTCTTTTTTCTTTTCTTTTTTTTTCTTTTTCTTTTTTTTTTTTTTTTCCTTTTTAAAAAACCTTTTTAGATAGTAAACAGTTCATGGGGACCACACACAAATACTACGACAGACGAGCTGTTATATTAAGTCTGTTGACTGGACTCGGTTTTTAGCCCACTGGTGACAGAGGAGAGTTTTAGGACATGCTGGAGCAGCGAACTGAAGGGGAGCCCATCTGAGTCAATACTTTGTCCAGCCACTGTAGAGGCCCGTTCAGGTGAAGCTCAATCCAGCAAGGAGTGCTTGTTACCGTCTGCCGCCTAGAAAACAAAAAATAGGGAAAAGTCACTCCATTGGGTTGGTGTCACCAGGTTTTGGGGAGGCTTCTGCCAGAAGCTGCCACAAGCTTTCTTTCTGTCTGGCAGAGATATCCTTTGGCAGCTCTGAAAATCAACATGCTGCTGATAAAGGCTGGGCCAGTTAGGAATGGCGATGCCTCTGGGATAACAGAATTAAGAAAAAAATGAGGTTGTTGCCCAGTTTTAATTGTGAGCACAGAAGAGCAGGGTGAGAACAAGCAAGAGGAACAACCCTGCAGACACAAAGGGCAGTGGAGAAGGAGGGGCAGGAGCTGCTCCAGGCACCAGAGCTGAGATTCCCCTGCAGCCCATGGAGGGCACCAGGGATGCAGAGATGCAGCTGCAGCCCCTGGAGGAGCCCATGGCAGAGCAGGGGGTGCGTGAGAGAGGCTGTGAGCCTATGGGAGGCATGTGGAGAGGGAAGCCCATGCTGGAGCAGCCTGTCCCTGAAGGACTGCGCCCTATGGAAGTGTGATCCATGTTGCAGCAGTTCACGGAGAATTGTTGCCCATGGGATGGACTCACACTGGAGAAGTTCATGTAGAACTATCTCCTGTGGGAGGGACCCAACACTGGAGCAGGGGAAGGATTCCAGTTCCTCTTCCTAAGCAGTGGCAGGAACAACACCTGAAGAACTGACAATGACACACATTCCTACCTCCCTCGGCAGTTAGGGGAGAAGGTAGAGGTGGCAAGGGGTGAAGGTGTTTTTTAGGTCTTTTTTTACTTCTCATTATCTTGCTCTGGTTGTGTAAGCAATAATTCATTCAAAAATTCTGATTCAAGCCTGTTTTTCCCAAATGGTATTTGGTGAGGGTCTCTCCTGGTCCTTATCTCATGACTATTTTGCTCTATTTTCTCTCCCCAGTCCAGCTGTGGACAGGAGTGAGAAAGCTGCTTTGGTGGCTGCCTGGAATCCAGCCAGAGAGCAGGTTCAGCTGCCACAAAATTCTGCATCATATGATTAAATATGTTTCCATCCATATCTAGTACACAGAGATAAAAATCTGTAACCATTATTGTAACTGTTACTAAACTTTTTCCAGAAAAAAAGGTCCCAGAACTTCAAAGCACTTCACATATGTAAGACAAATCAATAATTACGTGCTTGTCTATAATAAATGAAGAATATTTCACCCTGGAGAATAATAACACAAGTATTTTCTTCAAGTGCCACACTAAGGGCCTTACTTCTAAAAATAAATTCGGAAGTGAAGGTTGTCCAACTGATGCAGTGTTCACACCACAAACAACTGTGTGCAGCTGTATCTCAACCTTTCAAGGGTCTGCATGCATAACTGGATTTGAATTTTGTAGACAACTACTGAGAAATATGGAATAGAAACCCTTGGCTCTGCACTGCCAGCGAGGCCAACAGCACAATGCTATGGTGATCATAAGCTCTGGCTTTTTGGAGTAAACTACATAATAAATGTACCAAGGAAATTGCTAGATATTGTCAGAAACACTGTATCAAAACACAATGTGTGGTTGCACTGTGCTAACTGATGGTATCGCAAAGGAAAACCAAGCTTTATCTCTGATTTCCTGTAATCTTACACTTCTACATGTGTTTTGTACTATAACATCCTCACAGAAACAACTGAAGTAGAAATTGGGTTCTCCTTGTCTTTTATACTAACTTGCCTATAATTTTCCACAATAGAAGACCTTATTTAAACACGATATAGCAAATTTCAGTAAAGCCGAAGGACCGACAACCATAAAAGCTTTGTTCTCTCTCTCATATACCTTTGTTTCACAGATCTGTTATTTAAATATCTTCCTTCTCATCTCCAAAGTAAAGAAATCAGTATTGGACAAAACAAACTCTGCCTGAGAAATCCTATTTCACTGTACCCACTCTAGGCATGGGAGTTTTCCCTAACCAGATTGGCAAGACAATGGTTGCTAAGCCAGTTTTTCGTAGTAATTCCAGCTATCCCAAGATTCAAAGGCAGCAGATTAGTCAGACACAAATGGAGCTCCTTCATTTTTACTGTCGGCACTTCAGCCCTTTGCTTTAAGGAAATCTGTTTATATAAACAGAGGAACTGAAAAGGCAGAAAGATTAAGACAGTGCAGATTGATTTCAGAAGTTTCACATTTTCTAAGAGAAGACAGCAGCTGGGGTCTGTGCTCTTTCAGCACTCTACAAAATAGTTATCTTAGCCCCAAATGCCTATGCCAGAACGAAGTGATACAAAAGAAAAACAAATCTAAACCACAGGAAATATAGTTCCATTTACTCTCAAATCCTCTCCCAAAGAAGGAAGTTCATTACTCCACCACTGTTAACCTTCCTACAATGTGTTTCATAACACAATTCCTCAAAATTTTACAACTGGTTCAGTTCAACAATCCTCCCTTTGTACCACGCTGGTAAAAATTGGTAAAATAGTGACAGTCACTGAGCAACCATCTCAAAGCTAAAAACTCAACTTCTTCAACCTAAAGATTTCCAGTTCAAAGATCACTAATTACCTCTGCTGAACTTTCTTTTAGGAAGATGATCCTGGACCTGGATTGTTCCTGTGCTAACATGAACATTTGACTGGTGATCTGAATTTCTACCATCCCCAATTTGGGCCAACATGTAACAAAGCAAAAAGCTTTGTTAGGTATTGTGTCTACCAAGCCTATAAATCATATCCACCTTGCTGTACCTGCACATTTATGCACTTATGCTCAAATGCTTTGTCTTTGCCTAAGCCTGTTCTGTAAGAAAGGTTTTTTTCACATAATAATGAAGCACAGATGTTTTAACAAGAGTGATGGGGTTTACAGTGTTTCCATGATTTTTTACAGTGATCCATTTCAACAAGTCAAGCTACATTAATTTAAATTCAAGGTTGTGTCATTGGAGCCACCTCTTCTTGCTCTAATCCCAGCTAGAGCATATTTACAAGCTGTGTGTATCAGTAATTTATTAGCATCATCTTAAAGAGATGTGCAAAGAAATTAGTTCATCATGAGTCAGTAACCAGTTTTTGTGCTGTTTTGGCAGTGCTACCACTGCAGCTTTTTCAATCCTACGGTCTACAAACAGTTTATAGACCAACCACCAACATTCTCTCCACTCATAAGTAACTTTAACAAAAGCCTCCCCACAGTTTTAAACCAACATTTACACTCACTTACAGATGCCTCTCTATAATCTGACTGATTAAGCCTTTCTTCTGCTCAGATTTGAATGTTGTATTTAATTATGCCTAAGTGTATACATACTCCTTCAGAGCCAAATCCAATAGCTCTTTAAACCTGAGCCAGATTTTTTTCTTACCTCTTCCTAACAAAGAGGTACCAATTTATTCCATTACTCAAATTTCTCATTTAATCTCATTAGACTACTACAAAATTGGCTTCATTTAGCTGAGAAACCTCCCCCACATACTGACACTGCTATTTACATGTATGTATTTCAAGAGCACATAAAGGAATCAACGCATGTGGAGCCTACACACCATTATTCAACTTCAGAAATTATATGGCTTTTAAAAAAATCATTATGTATTGCATTAGAGTATTGACATGTCAAACTTCATTCTTTCAGTGGACAGTTTCTAGAGAGGTTTAAGAGATTTGTTTAAAACCACAGGTCTAGCTCTCCAAAATATTGAAATCTTTAGAACTGCTCAGTTAGAAGTCAATTCCTTTTCTTCTTGAATTTCCATACTGCATTAAAAACAGGCACTGTCCTCAACTACCATTTTTCATTTGTGCTAATAGAGAACACAATTGGAATCCATTCCAAAGCAGATAGAATGCTATTTCTTTCCACTCAAATAACTGTTTTTAGAAGTTTTACTACATAAACACAATCATCTTACTCCTGCAAAGCTTTTTCCACTACAAGTTCCAAAATACTTGCCATCCCTTAGAAGCATGCTCTCCAGCTATTCCATTCTGCAAGAGGCACTGCCTATCTCTCCGTTGGGTACCACCAACCCCATCCTGCACCACAGCCTAAGGAACTCATGCTACATGCAGAGCAGGACAGAGACCAGAATGACTGCAAGTCTAACACACAGCAAATAATCTCACACACAGCACAAACTGTGGAACTTTGAGATGAAGGCATGGATTTCACCACAACACGCAAGCCAGCAGGGCTGAGCAAGGGAACGGAACTTTGACGACATTCCTTGCTCAACAGTTGGCTTCAATGCAACACTAAAATCAGTTTATGGACTTTGTAACTTAGCAGTTCCATAGCTGGGGGGAGGAAGGAAAATATGGGTTCAATTTGCAGAGAGCATATCCACAATAGCAGCAAGAAGTGTGTATGTATGGCTTTCAAGCCAGAGAGAAACGCTATACTAGTGAAAGAACAAAAACTTTTAACTCTGAATTTAAGAACAAAGGAGGTTCTTTTCTTACCTGTATTCAGCCCCCCATCCTTTAACAAAGCTCATTCTTATGGTACACATTCTAGTAAGCTGATAAACTGCTTCAAAGCCCTGATTCACAGATTGAGCCAGAAGAGCAGCAAATTCTTGGTTATTAAAGATTTTTAGATTGCATCCTATAAAGAGTCAAAAAGGTACAGTCAGTGAATACACTTGCATTTGCTACACAGAAGCCTGAATCTATGAAGAAATTACAAAAAAGGAAAGCAAACATCATTCAGTGAATACCTCCACTGGGTATTTTCACCTGAGACCTTTGGCAGGCCACTAACCTGGAGGAATCTTGCACACAGTTGCAGGATGCCAGCCGTATCTTTGATTGCAGTTGGGGCTCTGAACGAAGATCGCGCTATCACTCAGGCACTCGGCAAAAACCTCTCCGCCAATGTAATACAGACGCACTCCCCTGCCTGTAGCAAAATTCAAAAGAACTCTAGTTATGGTATGACACCAGCAGATTAGGGAACAAGGGAGTTTATTTTTCAGAGAAGGCCAAGGTTTTTCTTTACAACACAAACAGAAATCAATTATCTACACGACCTCACTGCTGTGCTGACAGCTGTAGCAGGAGCAGAACACAATTAAATTGCATTCTTCCATGAATGCAAAATATATGAAGGAAAAGCAGAATAATTTTTGGTCAAAAGTGAAAGCCTTTTCCAGCCATATAATGGCTTGTAACCAAATCCAAGCTCAGAAGCAGTGTTCATAAAACAAAATTAAAATTTGTGCTAATATTAAAGCATTGCATGTGAAGCAGCACAGACCACTATGGTCAAAAGAGAAAACATAAGATCACCACTGCAACACTCTCTGCTTACATACACCCACACTATTTCACAACCCACTGCATAGCCCTGTGCTGCTTTAACAAAAACAATATGACTTCATTCAGCCCTATTACAAAAAAAAAAAAACAAAAACAAACCTGCGAAAAAAAAATTCTCAATTTTCCACTTTTAAATTGCTACTTTGTTCTGTCTCTGAGTGGAAAACAAATCTGAATGGTTTATTTCTAGTAGAAAGTAAATAATGTGCAAATGATCTCCCAGAGAGAACTATTTATAATTAACAGATAGTTTGGAGGCCATAGTTTCCATTCGCCTTTTTCGTTAAAACAATTTTTCAAAAAAAATGTGAGCTCCCTCTATTAAAGAGTAAGGGCCCATGAGATTTTTGTTTTCCCTCATCATTGATCGTTTTGACCAGTCAGCACAGGCACAGCCTGGGTTTCTGCACATTTAAAATTTTATTAGACAAGTATCTGGATTTGGCACTTGGACTTGTCATAAAAGGAGTCGGTTCTACAGAAGAGATTAAAATTTTACTGCAAGTAAAAATAACAACAACAACAAAAAACATCCTGAAAATGTTGCTAATGAAAGCATCCAGAAAAAAAAAAAGTATGAAGGTAGTTTACTGAAGAACCTGAAGTCAAGACACTGCATTGTGGAAAACAACATTCTTGACTAACCATTACAAAGAAAACCTTAATCATGACAAAACAATGAGTTCTCAATAGCAGCTTCTCTCATTTCAGAAAAGAATACAGAATTTCATTCTATCAGGGTCCATTCTGCATTTTATAAACTACAGTAAACTATGCAACATGGGAATATTTTGTAATTAAAGCTTAAATTTCAATTACAAGCAATTCTGAATATAAATGCTGCCCAGGGCAGAGTGGTCCATTGACGATGCTGGAAGCCACAAATCTGCCCCCTGGGATGCTTTGGTGCACCATCATTTTCCAGAAGGCAAGAACAGCTGTGTGAGCTACTGGAGTGCCACACAGTAGAGTGGCTTCCTCCTGGGCTGCCCTGGGCGTGACAGCTGTGTGACTGCAGCTGCCACCAGCTATGGGGCAACCAAGTGAGGGAAAGGCAGCTCCTTTCAGCTCCAGCCATTACTACATTTCTCCCCAGTTCAAACTGGCTTCAGCAGCAGAAGCTTCTATGTTTCTTCCCTAATTTCAGAAGCAGTGACTGTGTCTTTCCACTTCTGTTCTCAGCCAGTGAGACCAAACTATCCTTGACAAGCCCTGAGAGATATGGCTGATGGCTGGCTGCACAAGGGTGAAAGGAACCCAACACACATCCTACCTGAGTCATTCCAGATAATTTAACCAACAAAATGAAATTAAATAGTTAAAAGATCAGAGATCTTTACCTATATGTCGCCTTGTCATTTCCACTGTAGCATTTCTGTTTACATTGGAAAGCAGACCTAGACAAAATCGCTCTGAATTTGATGGATCTGTAAAGCCATCTACAGTCAGGGAAGGCTGAGACGCATGGAAGGTTTCTCCCACTCTTTGATTCAACTCATAATATGCTATTGAACACCAAAACGCAGGCTCCGAGTAAGTAACTGGTTGCAAGTCTAAAAAAAAATTTTAAAAACCAAACTTAACACAGATTTTGAGGCTGAAAGTAGATTGATCTACCCTGCTATTTGTCTCTCCCAGAAATGACAGCAGTAGTCTCCTCAAACTACTCAAACTATATTTTGCTTGCTGTCCTTTTTACCTACTTCAGTAAATAGAATGGAATTCAATCTTCCACACAAGGGAAGGAGGAGGGGAAGAAGGGATGATCTAATCTGACCACAGCTCATTTAGTTCAGTACTTGCATTTTGCTCGGCAAAATGATTAAGCTAATGGTGCTCTGAGCGCCAGACGTTGAGACATTCCTGTTGCCTTTTCTGAAGCTTGCAAACATTTTGGCAGCATTAAAGAAAAGATTAAACTATCAAACACTGAACAACAAAAAGGAATAACAAAATAATATGAAAATCATGTTCTTTTGTATTACACTGTCTCTTTAGATAAAGGTAGTTCTAAGCTACTTTATTGTCCCCTACTATAGGCTCTTCCCTGTGTATCTTCAGGTTTTTTTCTTCACTGCTTCCCCTTTTTACCTACCCTAATTACTTACTCAGCGTTCTGCATTTTCCTGTCACATCGGTGCCACCATTCCTTAAACAAACCCATGGCAATCTGATCTTCCTGTGGCACTTACACAGACACACAACAATAGCACTGGATGAAAGGAGATGGGCTGCTAATGTGGGAGCAACTACTGCGCTGTGGTCACAGGTGAAACAGTACATGAGAAGAGCAGCAGAACACACACACATAAGGGAGACAGCAAGTCTGGGCAGCATCACAGAGAGGCAAACATCCTTTTAAACTATTCGTTTTATAAATGCTATTCCTGCACACACAAAGATACCACTCCTTCTCTTTGCTAGGAGCTCAACAGGTACAGAAATAGAGTAATTGTTAACAAGTGATTAACCCAGCCCCATTATGCTTAACACCAGGAAGCCAACACAACAGTGACCTCTTAATATAGCTCTTAATTTCTTACAGCACATTTTCACTTTTAAAGTAATTACATATATAATGAAGAATCACTACACACGGAGAAATAATTTTAAGTATTTCCAGCTTACCCAGGCTATGATTAACTGGAGAGAGAGTACTAGGAGACAGCTCTGCTGGAGATCCTGTTGAAGCAAGACAGACAGGTTTCAGAGCAAATGCTTTTGTTATTTCAGATCAGTAGGCATAACCATTATCTACATCAGGTTTTCATTGAAGTTTTTCAGAGTAAGAAACATCAGTTTTCTGGAATATCACACACTTAGTCTGAATTAGGATTCCATTCAATCTTCCAGACTTCTGGGTACCCACCCCCCCCCCCCCCCGCCCCCCCCCCCCCCTTGTAAAGACTCAATTAAGTTAGCATTGTACTTGGCAGAACTCTGCCACTTTGTGCACACTCTCAACATTATTTATGCACTTCTCCAGTGAGAAGGTAGTGATTTCCTAAATTCAGTAAAAAAACAGGTAAGAAAGAGTCGATGAGACAAGGAAGACATTGCCTCTGTTCTCAA
Organism: Calcarius lapponicus; assembly: GCA_039654755.1. Classification (NCBI taxonomy): domain Eukaryota; kingdom Metazoa; phylum Chordata; class Aves; order Passeriformes; family Fringillidae; genus Calcarius; species Calcarius lapponicus. The sequence continues at coordinate 5,881,629 of CM077481.1, forward strand.
AGGAAAAGGGTTATCTTGGAAAAGACCTTCCAGTATCTGAAGGGAGCCTTCAAGAAAGTTGGAAAGGGATTGTTTACAAGAGCAGGTAGTGACAGGACAAGAGGGAAAGTCTTCAAACTGAAAGAAGAGAGATTCAGATTAGATATTGGGAAAAAAAATCTTTATACTGAGGATGGTGAGGCCCTGGCACAGGTTTCCCAGAGAAGCTGTGACTGCCCCGTACCTGGAAGTGTCCAAGGCCAGGCTGGACAGGGCTGGGAGCAACCTGGGGTAGTGGAAGGTGTCCCTGGTGGAAAGAGACGGTCTCTAAGGTCCCTTTTATCCCAAACCATTCTATAATTTATGATTCTATGATTGCCAGAAAAGAGCAAGCTAGATTTCCGCATTTGAGGAAATAATTCTTTCCCAGAAGGAGGAATTTAAACACTCATAAAAACATGAACTCTCCAACACAATTTGCACACAAGGTGGCAAAATACAGAAAGGCTTTCACAGAAATATTCCTACAGTGACTAGTGATGTCAGGCTGTTTTAATTAAGGTATTTATTGTCACACAGTGGGAAAATATTGCATTTCTTACAGAAACTGGTGCAGCGGATTCCAACTTACTGAAAATGGTTGCTAACATTAGCTAACCAAGCACACTAAAGTCTGCCAACACACAGCAGGAGGTTCTTACCCAGCACATTAACTGTGCTTTATCCAAGTCTAAGGTCAACCACATTATCTAGAAACCCTTACATACAAAGGCACAAATGCCATTACTTTGGCCACAGAACCTTCCACACAAGAACTAATTTGAAACATGGCAGAAGTGGTAAGTTTGTCAGAGTTAGAGACAGGTTCTCAGAACACAGACTGTCTATACCTTGTTTAGTCCAACAGACACTGTGCTTCAATGAATCTGTTTGCCGGGGAATGGCTGAAACCAATTAGCTATTAAAATCTATTTTAAGGGTTTCTGGTCAAGTCTTAATTAGACTTGTATGCTTCTGTTACAGAACAAATGTAATATACTTAATAAGTCACAGAATGTTTTAGAAGCATTTCCCTGGCAAAAAACTGCTTTGTTCATTAAAGACTGAAAGTGGTATTTTAGGCATAAAACACCAGGTTTTACAGAGGAAAACTGTAATCATCTTTTGGGCTCCAATGCAGAGGGATCCCAGCTAGTAATACAAAGCGTTGAAAGTGATGAAAAATAAATGTTACCTGTATCCATGCTTTGGTTCAGCTGCTGGTCACTTGTTTCTCCATCTTCACTGATATATCCTGGAGGAGGTGTTTCTTATTAAAAAAAAAAAAAGAAAAATCCATCAATTTGTAAAATGACTAGGCAAACTTCTGTAAGGTCTAAGTCTTGTGCATTTTGTCATGACATCTTCATGAGCTCTGTTACACCTACCTGAACACTGAATCTGAGTATCATTTTGCTGTCCCTTTTTCCTTACAGTAGGACTTCAAACATGTTACCTGCCTTACTGATATGTAAAATGTATCTTCTTTTGTATGTCAGTCGCTGAAATTTGTTATATAAATATCAGAATCCTTGTTTGTTCCATTTAAGACAAGATGCTGTCACTACAACGAGTAACAATTTTGCAATTGTGATCAACAGCTTCCATATTTAGTAGAATCACAAATGAAAAAAATCATCTGGTGATTTCCACAAAAAAATAATGTGAGCTGTCTTCATGTAAGATAACCATCAGATCAGATACCCTCCCACACCTTACTGAAGTTGTTAGATTTAAAGGTTGTTTTTCAGTTCAGTCCCCAAATACGTATTTCTTCCATACACAACAGCTGATTTGACTCATTTATAACTATATTAACTTAAAAGACTGCACAAGTTCTGTTATTGTTACCACTAATACTTCTAAGCTCTATTAAAACTATCATCTACTCTTTTAACTAGCTTTCTTTAAAGACAGAATTTCACAGACCAAAGCAAACTCAGTACCAACTTTGAAGCGTTCTGATACCAGAAACTGTGTCTAATTCCTCTGAAATATCTTCAAAACCCAGGAGAGTATGCATGTTCCTTCTCTCCACTCAAGATGTTCTTTGTAATCCAGATAACGAGTTAACCAACTGCCTTTCAGGAAATCAATTTCTTTGAACTGGGCAAATGTCTTTTCCTACATAGGCAAAACCTGTGTTCCTTTAGTGAAAGTGTTTGAAGCTAACTATCTCTACAATCACCTTAGAATTGTCTCTGAAACTTCCAGGGGTTAAATGCCTTTAATTACACTATTACCAAACAGTAGAAACTTAAAGATGAAGACTTATTGCTTAAGAAATAAAATAAAGTTTTAACAAGCATCATGTCTGAGATGTACTGCAATATTGTAAGATCAGAAGGAAGCCAGTGAGAGGAAACTAGATTAAGTGAGTTGATTAAATTAAAATTAACTGAGAGAACTTTATCTTTGATTCATTCTGTGTGCTAAGTATAGACATGACAGAATTCAATTTAAAAGGACAATTAAAGGAAATCATCACTAGTAAGAAATATGATAACAAAAATTATATCCATTTTGAAGATTTTTACAGCATTCATTGTGATAAAGGGGACTCCACCCTTCTCCAAATCATTAGCTACAGCTAAGCCCACAGCTGTGGCAAAAGGTCAATACACATTTTCAATCCAACCCATGACTCCTGTTTCCAGTTGCTAATCTAGGCTCTTTGGCACACTTTACTTTCCATGTGTAGTCTCTGCCCAAACACAGAAGATTTACTCTACCTAGTACTATTAGCAATTTAGGGTCAGAGGTTGAGCACTACACAGCTGGAAATGAACACTCAGGGGGGGCACCAAAAATTTAGAGCTTGAGTGCTGCCAGAAGTGTGGGTGATGCAGCTCAGCCCATCCAGAACCTGAACTGGAACATGCAGCTCCCAAAGTCCACCCTGCACCTTCATGACCACCAAACTCTCTTGCAGATCAAGTACTGAGACAGGTCTGGGGTACAAAGCCACCAGATGTGAGCCTGCCCTACCACTGAAGAAAACGGTTCTCTGAAAAAGGCTATCAAGACACACAAGGCTTATCAGAACCCAGCCAAGCATTCCAGATTAAGTCAGCAAGGTCAAATAAAGTAAGATACCACTATATGAGCACAGGAGGAGGGTGTCAGTGACAAAGAGAAGGAGGTGTGGTTACCTGCATAAACATTTGAAGATCATGTGAATGCCTACAATCACCTTGAGCAAACTTCCTGCAAATAACTACTTTAGCTCATTTCCATAGCACTGGATTTGCAGAAAGTGGCTTTCCAGTAAGCTGTTTGCAAACCTTACCAAAAGCCCTCAGTATGAGTTAAAAAAGTATATGCAAGTTAAGAGAGCAATACCAACTTCTAGTGCCTTAAATTGCTCTATAAAGGTGGAAACAGATGTGGCCAAAATTAAACAGAAAGGTCAAATTAATTGACTTTTTAATGCCATTTCAATTCTTGGATATATTTAAAGAAAACACAAGCAACATTCTGCTTAAGACCTGTACATACAACTTGTACATTGCACATATTTGAGTTTTGGGGCAGTCATCTCATTCTTTCAGAGACTCCAGATGTGAATTTTCAGCTTATTTGTAACATGAATGCATTAAACATTTATGAGCAAACTTCAGCTTTACTTGGTTTTGCACTCCATGCAACTTCCTGAAGAGACAGGAAACAGGAAGTTGGGGCAGGAAAAAAAGGTCACTGATTTTATGTTTCAGTGAGGGTAAAAGGGTTTCAGGTGCAGCAGATTAGCATTGTTTGTTTTGGGGTGGAAAAGGGGGAAAAGAGAGGGAGGAGAAATTCTTTAACAGTTCAATATTGTTAGGTCGCTCTTTCATACTAGAAAGATAAAACAATATGCACACAATAGTAACAAAAAGCTAAAGCAGACCACTACTGATGTGAACTGCAGATCAAGACACTTAAGTCACTGCTTTGCAACTTAAAAGTCTTCTCCACATATTACATAGGATGAAATTGAGCATCAGTTTATTACTCAATCTCAAATGCACAGCATTTGGCAACCCCTGCACGTTTATGAAAGAGGCTTAAAGCAGAAGGTGAAGTTCTACTGTGGACTTATTAGCATTCGCAATCTCAAACAAGCTACTGAAACCAAGTCAGCTATTGTGAAATGACAGCAATATAGTTTCATGCAGGATCATGTTGTGCAAACAACAGTGTTTAGGTATTTCCACTGGAATTAGTACATGAGATCAACTAAATCTGATTTAGTGGTGCACATTTCAATTAATTTGATCATTTACAAGGATGAAATGACCATCTTTGTTCCAGTGGCACAATGTCAGAACACTCTGTCTAGAGTGGGAGTTAAGAAAATACCTGGTATGTAATTGCTCTGTGGCTCAATCCCAGCTGGAAAGTTAGTGTTCTCAGGAATGGAATGGGTATAGTCATCCAGAGGTGGCAGCTCCGTTAGGATCTCAGTGTGCCGTGGCACGAGCACAGGAGGCAAGACTGTAAAGGCAAAATTCAAAAATCACTGGTAATCAAAATACACAATTTTATAAGCTAAAACAAAAATAAAAATCTAAAACATCTAAGAGTTTCTTCAGATGTTTTGAAATCTTCTGAAACTCAGCACTGCTAATACTACATTTGCACAGCTAGTTACTGGAGGAGATGGGATTCCTGAGGTGCCTTAAATAAGACCATTCCACATTAGCAAAGGTAAATCAACTTTTTTGCCCTATCTAGTCTGAACTGTCCCTGGCCAGCTGGAAGTTGCTCGCAGTCCTGGAAGTGTTTATAAACACATCTGTAAAGATTTTCAGTCACTTTACTATTAAAAACTTTCAGGGATACAATCTAAAAAAGAATCTTGTACTTCTACCAAGAGAGGACATCACCTTTCTCTCCTTTTTCATTTAAAACATTATGCTGAATAAACACAAACAGATGCTGACATAGAAAGCCAGAAGCAGTCCTCCTACCTGGTGTCTCCACTCTCTGGTAGTGGTAAGGGTTTACACATACTTCATCCTTTTTAAGATTAAAAGCATATTCACAGTTTTCAATTGCCTTAAGTTCATGGTGGCTGTGCAGGTCTGGCCAGCGCCAGAGGCGGCAGTAAATGACATGAGGCAGTCCCTTGCGGTGAGACACCTGCAGACGGCCATCGAGGGATCTGCAGGGGAAAGATGTGCAGAAGCATTTACAGACTGCGTGCTGCCTCGGTCCCTCCAGCAACAGAGTACACACATGGGTAGCTCATTCTCAGAATTCAGTGCGTTGACTCTGCTAGTGACATCTATACTCTAATTGAAAGGCTTCAAATGCAATGAAAATGATCGTATCAAGCAATGTCAACTCCTGTTTGAGCTGCTCAAATTATTGCCAGTGAATTTAGACTTCATTAAAAGCCACTTACATACAACCAAGCATTTAGAATGATTGCTTCATATACTTTTTTTTCTTTAAATGCAGAAGACAGTTGTTAAAAATAAAATTGCACACTTAGTGGTCCCTTCCACTGCTAAAGGCACCTCAAGGCTTTGCGGTGGCATGGATGCTTTATGGTTTTAAGCAAAAGAACTCCCACAGGACTGCAAATAAGCCTATAAGCAGTCAGCTGCCCAAGTGATCCACATGGCAGTATAACTGCAATGCAAAACACATGAATGCACATCTTGTAAGGGCTGTACAGTTTATCTTCTTCACTTCATCTGCCTTGCTACCAGCTGAAAATGTTTTGCTAGTTTTAAGACAGACTGCATATGCTTACACAAATGCAGATGTTTATGATTGTTATGGGATGGGAGACAAACCTCAATACACAAATCAAGTAATGTGACATGAAAAAATAAAGACCCTGTTTAGAATTTGCCCACCATTAAGTACTGAAGAATTTACAAACAATTCTTTAGTAGCTTGTATCTGAGCCAATTAGCAAGATTTAACTGAAAGCTTGTGACACACAAAGCAGTTTAAACACTTTGTAAGATTAGGTCTAAATAATTAAGTTTTCCAATTTTGTTAATAAAAATACCAAATCACATTAGAGCTTGCATTTAACAAGTCTTCCCATTCTTTCAATAGCACTGGCATGAAAAAGGAGTAATAGTAGAATTAAGAGTTTCATTGGTCAAAACATCAGCTGTGAACACACTGATTTCTAAACTGGCAAGGAAATACTTCAAAATGCTGTACCACGAGAGGCCTAGGAAGCATTTTAGTCTATTTTATAGCTAAAGCATCCCATTACAGACCCTCCAAAGCCAATCCCTCCCACAAGATTTTTATGATGCGAGAGAGGGCAGAATATTCACCTGGTTTGTTCAGAGAAGCTGTAAAGGCCTGCTGTATCCCACTGATCTATCGTGTTTGGTGTACTCAGTCCCCAAATTTCAGAGCAAGTGCTGTGCATAAATTGAAAACAAAAACAAAAAATTGATATGAATATGGAACATGGTTATTCAAAACACCATGATGTCAAACATGGAAAAATGTACAGAATACTTCCTTTCACATAGAAGATAGAGCACTGTTAGACATTTAAACTGACATCTCATGCTATATTTTCTATATGAAGGAGGCTATCAAAATGGAACAAGTGATTCAAGGTAAATGATAAATGTTTTTAAAGGTGAACAAGTTCTCAGGTTTTAAGTAATTGATACAGTTGCAATGTTCCTTAAAACAGGCAAAACTTCCTCAGCCTAGTTCTTTACAAAATTCAATATTAAAAGGTAGTTTCTGGGTTGGTTTGGTTTTGTTTGGGTTTTTTTTGTTTGTTTGTTTTTTGTTTTTGTTTGTTTCTAAACATAAACTGCCCTAAGACTTCAAACAAAGGCCATGTGTATCCAAAACTGAACATCACAATCTAAAGTTCAAGTATCACCACTTGATTAATCAACATTAATCTCATTTTCCATGCACAGACTAAATTGTTGCTATTCTGAAAAACAGAAATTCAAACTCTGAAGAAAACATTATAGCTGTTATTAAGCTGTTTTCTGTACTCTCCTTGATTAAACAGCTAAATATTCTTTCACACAGTATACAAAACAGAATGTTTTACAGTACCTTAAGATTCAACTATCACATATCTTTAATTGCTAAATCAAGTAAGAGAAAAGGAAAGGCAGCTAAGCCTTTACCAAACTGGCTCAAGGAACCGATCACAATGGGAAAGATAAAGGAACATTCAGTCATAGACACAAACTAAAGCAGAGGCAAATTTAAACAAAGCAAGAAAACAGCATAGGATTGTAAACAGGCAGCAGACTTACAGAAGCATAAATGAAGCTCAGTTCTGTAACATACTTGCTCAGTAACCACTGAAAAAAGACACTTTATTTTATATAAGTAACATACTTATATACTGTCACTTCAGAAATGGAGAGAATTTGTTTCACAAGCGAATTTCTCCTTCCTAATTATGCAGCCTGAAGTTGGCTGGTTGCTGTATTACCTTTAAAATTAACAGCCTCTGAAAAGTTGCAACAGAAAGAATCCAAGGTCACCAAACTTCTGATTTTAAATACAAGTGTTGTGACTGAAATTTAAATTACCAAGTTTAGCTGATACACTCAAGTTTGGATTGAGTGCTTAAGAAAAGAAAAGTGAGGCTGATGTTTTTATTTCTTCTCATTACACAGGGAAAATTCATTACTGTTACAAAACAAAAGAGCAGACAGCACTTCACTGGACTTGAAACCACTGTCAGGGCTGACAACCACCTCAATTCTATAGTGACTTTTAATAAAACCTAAGTATTGGCAACTGGTGAAGGCAATGAATGGGTCTTGCTTCCTTCTTGCCTCTATCACACCTCATTTCTAATGCCATCCCAGTGAGGCTGAAACATGCACGCCGGTGAGAAGCAACCCAAGTCAATAAACTGGCTATCTGACCAGAGAACAAACATGGCTGAAAATGCATGTTTTGAGTTACTTTTCAGTCAGATCACTTCTCTTCACAGTAGTTCTATGACCACTACAAAGGAGAGTGTAACTGTGGGTGGCAACAGCCTGCTTTTATCACAAATAACTATGTTAAATAAAATAAGGCCTTTTGATACATTACTGACTATAGGTACAAGTAAAATCCTGTACAAGATGAGTTTGCCTAGTAGAGAGCAGCAGAGAGCCAGAGATGAAGGCCCATTCTCTGGCACAGATCCAGCTCTTCAGAAAAGCCAACCATCCTGAACAAGTTGCATCCAGATCTCAAGGAGCATCACAGCTCTCCCAAACGAGTGGGCGAAGAGGGATCCTGCCCATGGCTGCATCAGCAGGGCCTGCAGCCTCTCTTTTCCACATTCCTAAGATGCAGTCAGAACCCTGGGTCGCCAAAAGCTTTGCAAGGATTGAAGTAGTTGCCCTGAAGACACACGGACACCAGGGAGCATCTCTGCACTGCACTGTGTCCTTAAATATGCACCACTACTGCTGCTAAGACAGATCATCTTTACATGCAATTAGAAGAACAATCAGCAGACACAAAGCCTGCTGCATATTAACTGACAGAGTGAGTTCTGACAGCTCATTACCTTTGAGCAATGGATCCTTCATACAAAGCAGTGCTCCAAAACTGTGGAGCTGTCACACAGATTACACATTCCCAAAATTGTGGGGTGCATCACTGGTGTAAGCATGACATGCCATGCATTTGGTTCACAAGGCTTTTAATACAGCACATGCAAAAGTAAAATTTCATAGCCCTTGACAAAACAAGATGAACAGGAACAGATTTTTATATTGCTAACCTCTTCTCCCTATTAATATTTAAAGCTGACAGCATATTCCACAACCTACAGAAAGACAAACAGTATCCTGAAGGTTGTGTGACAGAGCCACCGCTTGGAATGAAGCTCAAAACACCATGGAGGGAGGACAGGCCAAGAGGCACAGGAAAGTGATCACTCAAAGCAGCAAAACTGCTCCAAAGTCATTGGTTTACATGACATGCTATCCTCTGGGATGCACATCTGCTTAGACTTGGGATTAGTAGTAGTGTTTTACTGTTTCATCCACACCAGGACTATACTTAATATAGTAATGCACAATCAAACACAGAAGAAAGAGCCTTCAGGAAATCATTCCATATGATCAATAAAGTCAGCTCAACAAAGATTTCACTGTTTGCTGGAAGAAACATCTAAAGAAATAAAGAGGTTTCTCTACTTCCTGCTGACATAAAAGATCCATTGCCTATGAGGTGCAAGACCGTCCCCTCACCACGTTACCCAGGCAATAAATCAAGACTCTTAAAATTCACACACACGCGCACCAGGTCAAAACTAAATTCCTCACAACCTTAAAAACCATACTTCAATACACAGTACTTCCATGAAAGGCCACAGTATGTTCATTCATACACAAGCCATTGCCTGACAGAGGGCAGGCATGTCTACTCATCCCTGAAAGGTGGTGCTGGAAAAGTGACTGAATTCTAAAAGATGTTTTAACCACCCATAAAACCATCTGAAAGTAAGACAGGAGGTACAGATTTTTAATAGTGCAGAATTACTGCCTCAAAATAAACAGGAATCACTCACTCCTAAATCTACCTTTCTGAAGCATCCAAAATCTTGTGTGATGCAGAGTCCTTTCCATGCGTTAGTCCATGAAGGTTTCAGGAGAATCAAGTACTAACATCTGTACTCATAAGTCAACCCTTGTCTGGAAATATTCCCAGGCCCTGGAACACGATCATGTATGCTAGAAAGCAGCTAGGACATTCCCCAGCACCAGGCTGTGCCAATTATTGCTCTCCCACACAATTCCCAGGTTTGTGAGTCGCACACCATCAGGACCCAGTCACAGTGGACAATTCAGATGCAGCTCCCCTGCTCTGCTAGCTGAGGGCTGAAGAGAATGGACAAGGCAGTCCTGAGCCAGTTGGATGGTGCCTGGGAACGTTCCCAGGCACGTTTAATTTATTAGGAAGGAGGCAGCCAAAACATATCACCATTTCACCTTCAGTAAGCCCTCAAGCTGAAGCCTGGAAGCACACTTCAGGCTTTGTATTTTACCAGACAAGGGGGTTTGATTTCAAACCCGCTGTACACTGCATCACTGGTAAGCCATCATTGTTTTCAAAATATAATTTGGCTTCTGTGTCGCTGTACCTAAATGCTTCCTGTGCAGACAGTGTTTAAATATACTCCAAAACATAAGTTCAAAGCTAATGTACTTCCTATCTCCTGAACACCTTCATTCCAAAGAGCATTTTCACTGCTGTTCTTAAAACAATTTGTTGACAGAAACAAGCGAACATTTGGTCAACAATACAAAAGCTAGTTTTTTATCTTTTCAACACTTTTCAACAGTAGCTCCCAACAGCAAATCATCATGTTCTGTGGCCTTTAGTACTCCATGCTTCAACAGAAGATTGTTACTTTTGCAGTTCCCACAAGTAAGTGAATTTATTATAAGGGACTTCAGGGACATAAACATCAATTTGGCTCAGATTCCCAGGTGGTGTGAAGGTCTAACAAGAGAAAACTATTTCCTAGAGAAAGGAGAAATGCTGAAAAAAATATTTGCAAGGAATAAGAAGCACTCTTTGAGATCCAGTACTTTTAGGGAAACCAAATCTAGCAGGTATGTGGTTAAGCTGCTACACACTAAACCTGGGACAACTGGGGTTTGGGACTCTTTAGGACTGATGTGGTAAAGAAAGGACCAGATAAGTTTGCACATGGTGGAATCAAAGCTACTTCTGTCAGAAGCTTTCCCTGAATGGAAAGGGTTTTAAGAGCTGGTGTTTCAACCTGACTTTTTATCTGCTTATAAGGAATATCATCTCATATGATACTGTGCAATTCTGGCAAGAAGAATCTTTAATGTGGCTATCAGCATGCAACAGTTCACAGTATGCCTTCACTTCTTCCATTTCATCATTTCCTTTAACAGGAAAATCTGAGTTCCAAAAAACCTGTACTCTGCGCAAGAAATTACCTACACAGCAATGAGCTGTAGCAAGGCTTTACTATTTTCACACAAAATGCCAAATCTGACTGTCTTTATTCAGTAAGACAGAAAACTCTGACACACACAAGAAACATGTGGACACAGGACAACCCCAACTATTGAAGATAATCTGCAAGTATTTGTATTGCCTTATCTACAGATGATGTTCCCAGTTATTATTCCACTACCTTAGTGGAATAACAGTTAACTGTAAGTCTACTATAAAAACTGGATTATCAAGTCCTGGTACAAATACAAATAAATTATTGATCTGCCCACAACAAATGAACATAGAAAACAGTTTGTGCTACACTCATGAGTAAGCAATAAAATTATTTTAAGGCAGTGTATCTCAACCACAGGAAAACTGTCCCTATCAAAATCCATACCAATAAAAAAACCTACATTAATTAAATAGTTTAAAGAAATGCATTGTACTGATCTTCATGAGTCCAAAAATACACATGGACCTCTTACCACCTGGAACACACTGCCCAAATCAAGTTCTTGTATTTGATATGTTTAGGTGGTAAAGGACACCACAGGAGAACACTGAACAGGATAAGATGACCTATGACAGCACAACCTCATCTCAGTGAATACAGAAAGACACTGGCATCTTGGCTTGTGGCAGCAGTAATTGTAACTAGAAACATCAGCAGTTGGAGATGTTCATACACAGATCAATCCAGCATCCCCTCACTCATGTCCAGATGCCAGCTATTAAAGCCTACTGGTACTCAACATTGGCTGCTTAATTAGGATCAGTTTCTCAATGCAGTTAAAAGCCAGATGTACCGATTTGCAGATCCAAGCAAGTATGTGCAAGCATTGACCAGATATTCACGGCCACAGCATCAACAATCCCATGTCTACACAAAGCACTGCACATCCTCCAAGACATCCCTGCACCTTCCCCAAGAGTACTTGCAAAGCAGGAGATACAAACAGGGATAAAGGTGATAGATCTTGTCAACAATACTCATTTTTACAGAGATGTTTATTTGAGGCTATAGCTGAAAAACCTGAAGCCAGCAGAATTTTAATCAGTACCCAGTGTGTGACAGTTTTGGTGTACACCAAAACTATCATACACAGTGCTTGGGCCGATCTAGGTATATTACAAGTTGTTGTTATCATGAATTTATTACCAATTTTTACTGAGAAACAGAATGAACAAATAACTATCCTACCACTATTTACAGTGTTGGTAACTCTGTGTGCTCAAGGTACTTTTTGTACTAAATTAAGTGCTTGCAACAAGTACAACATCAGATGGAAGCAGGAAGAACCACTTCAAATATATCTACATATGAAGTACCAGAAACTCTATGAAGAGGTTATTAAATATTAAATTCATATATAACTGTAGTTACACATTTTTTCTTCGAAGTCTTGCAAGCTGGAACAGCTCTGAAGGAGCTAAAAGGCACTGAGGTCAGTTGGCAGCCTCCTCTTTACCTAAAGTGGTAACACTAGAAATATGACAAATAAAACCTGAAATGCAAATAGCACTGTGCTAGTCAAAGTCCACATTATACAGAAAACATTATAGAAATTGTCTTGGACATTTAATTTGCTTATTTGTGAAGTATTACACTGAGCCCCTAATATCCTTCCTGAAACTTTCACATCTTTCAGAATCTGCAGCCACTAACAAGTCTGCCAAGTTCATGTTCAAGGCAATCTTCTCCATTTGCCTTTCTTCTGCATCTTATAATCATGAGCCTTTCTCCCACTGAATCCAATTTGTCTGCCCCTACATTTTCTGAGGCACACGTAGTGCTGGAGCTGTGGCTGAAATGAAAAATAATTTCAGCAATCTGTGACAGTACTCCATTTATCTCTTTTAAAATGGGAGATGAAAATCAAAGTTAGTTTCCCAATTCTAGAATTCTCATGCAAAGTCTTCCCTATAGAAGTGAGCCTGATGTTGGTTTTCACTGTTTTTACTCAAAGACTAAACAAGAAAAAATACAACAACAACAAAAATGATCAGATTTGTCACTTGAATTAGAGATGTTACTTATGCAAGCACGCAGGCACCTTTATACTAGCCTAACATTTACTAGGCTTACAACTTTGTTATTTTGCCAAGTAGGCAGAAAAGAGGCAAAAAATTCGCTTCAAGAGCTAGACCAAGCCATCCAAATTGGAGTTAGAGCAGTAAGAAATGGCCATTAGACTTATGGAACCCCATTTTCTCATAACAAATGGGCAATGCCAGGGCTTTAGCACTGCTTATGGCTGCCTCTGTAAAATTTACCAGAGAAAACAGGTTGAAGTCTGCAAGCTCCAGATCTGTACCTTGTATACAAGAGCTGTACCTTTCTTTTTAAAGAAATAAATCAATCTTGCTATATAATGTCTTAGATCCAAGAATTCAGAGCAATGTAGTGAGTAGGAAGCCAAGGCAGGAACCACAACACTAACTTGGCCTCCAGTTTATCTCTGGTGTGGCTACACTGAAGCTGCACTCCTGTCAACACACTGCCCATTACACTCCACTGTTTCTACCTTTGAGAAAAGGACCAGTGAAGTGATGTATGAAAGAAGAGAATCCTTCCTCTCATATTAGCTACCTTCTTCCTGATGCAACTGAGATTCAAGAACAGCTGAGGAGATATACCAAGTCTTTGGAGCTAGTTCAGAAATGGTCTCAAAGTCTCCAGTAATAGGAAAAACTGAATGAAAACGCTTAAATTAAGTCAGCATTTTAAAAAGTTCACTGGCTTACAGAGATACATGTGTACACGAGTATTGTACTCAGCAGACAGCTCCTACCAAACCTGCCTGATCATGGTTTCCTTAATTCTGGGTTTCAAATGAAAATGTTTTTATGAAAATAGGCTTTTATATTCTGATTTGATAGTCCTTTCTGCATACTGACAATGAGCACTTTTCCCTATTACAGCCTGAAATGCCTACAAACCAGAGAGGAGCAATGCTAACTATATTGCCAGTCTTTCCAAGTAGCACCTCAGCTAGCTGCATCACCAAGTGCCTGAACAAACCCACTAAAATGCAATCTGGTTGTCCTAAATTCCTCAGCTACTGAAATGCATGTTGCTTATGTTTCTTTTCCCCATGCTGGGGGTGACAGAGGAAAGGTTACTTGCACTATGCTGACTTAGGAAAGACTAAAACAACCTGCAATAAGGACATAAATGCTACGCTCCTTTCATGACATATCTACCATACTCCTCCTTTGAATTATTTTGCATCCCTGCAGAACTGATCCATGTCTTCACTTGCATCTCCAGCATCCCATGTTACACTGACATAATGTCATCTGCTCACTTAAGTGTACAGAACCAGGAACACACATTCATCAAATGGAATGACTTGGAGCTACAGCAGTTCATTCCTGCTTGTCAATGACATCAATTTACAGAGGTCCTGATCTCATTATCCTGCAACAGAAAATATAAAGTTTCAGTAATTCAGCATGAAATAATGATTTCTCTTCCAATCACCTGCTAGAGGGATGACCTAATAAGTCAACAAACACCAAATAAAATCCACAGGTATGAATTCTTTTTGAAAATTATCTATATCACTCTGTGGTGGCATTTGCCCTTTGGAGGAGCTGGACAAAGGTTCCTCTATGGAGACGAATCTGTGATAGAAGCTGGGGTAGAAAAGCAGACCCCTAGAAAAGTTATGTTAAAGGACTGTACTGGCAACTAGAGTAAATGAATATCTACATGTACTTACACACAACTATAGGTGGATAGTTTAGGTAATTATAGGTGGTTTGCTACCAGAATCTCCCATTCTTCAAAGGAGAAATAGAGCCTGGCAAGTCTAGGAAAAGGATACCAAGTAATGTCTTACAAAGCCCTGGACTTAATCTTCTTGCAGAACTGAAATCACAGATTTCTCTCTCAGCACGAACTCAGCAAAACACGCGTAAAAGTGTGGGCTGGGCACCAATCATCTACAACTAGGAGTGCTTCCTCAAGTGTCTCTAACCCCTCAGATTTACTTATTTAAGCAACTGGCCTTACATAGTCACTAAAAAAAAATAATTTAAATTGCTTTTCCTCCTTCCCTAGAATCCAAAAGCAGACCTTTATGCTTCAAGCCGAAGACACGGATCCTTGCTGAAAACTGTAACACTACCTTCTCTCCCTCCCTCCCCCCACCCCACAGGCACGTTCAAGACACACTACATGCAGCCAAGAAAGATACATTTATGTATGTGCATATTTAATGGCATATAAATCAGGAACCATTACACAACCTCTCATCTTTCAGAATGCTTTTACGAATAAAGTTTACATAGAACTTTATAAAGTATATTCAAAACCATTACATCAAATACAAAATGCAGCATCTGAACCGAGGAAAATGACTTAATAACCTTCCTTATAAATAGATGTATGCTAAAAAAATTAACACATCAAAATAGCCAGAAAAGCAGGAGGCACAGGATGCAATTAACCTCTCTAACACTGTGGGAAAAGAAAAAAAGTCATTGAATAACTCCCATTTACTTCAGATTAAAACTTCAAGGATGTCCACAGGGGACACAAAAGTGGAACGTGGTGTACAGAAGATACTGTTAGAGCCCAGCATTTGAGCTGCCCAGGGCCAGTAGCTAGTTTTCTCTAGTTCTGCTGAGTGCCAGGCCAACAAGTGATCTTGATGAACAGCCTATGCTTCTGTTGCCTTTTCTAAAGGAACACTTCTTCCTGGTCACATGTGCAACAAACTGCCTACACAGGCAAAAATACAGATAACAAGACTCTTCAAAGCACTTTATTATCCTCCCTTCTCCCAAATCCTGACATGCTAGCCCAGTGCTGTCAGACAGAATAAAGCAGTCCATAACAACCAGTGCTACCTTTATTTTTTCTCTCAACGCTAGGAGATCCTGGAAGGATAGAACCTCAAAGTTCAAGAGCAATTTTCCCAGGATGCCATGGAAACCAAGCGGAAGTAAAATACTCCTTTCTTTTCTCATTGTCCATATGGTCTGCTCAGACACAGATCTGATAAAGGAGTTTCTACTCTCTGCTCAAAGGCAGGTGGGGAGTAGAGCCTGAAAATTTCTAAATGACAAGGTCAAGCAACACAGAGGTGGTGTCAGGACTGAGAAATAAAAGGCATGCAGTGCAGCTCAGCCTCCTTCAAGACTCAGCAGGGAGCTGGCCGCAAGTCATATGCTCAAAGACCAAAGATGTGGAGCATCCAAAAGCAGCCCACAGAAATCATGAGCTAACAGCTTTGCTGGGAAACTTGCCCTGCAGTTCCCCACTCCCAACCAAACACCACACAGCTTTCAGCAGCTCTGCACCTCACAAACACTGAAGCAGTCTAACTGGAGATAAGAGGAACCTAAGCATGGAAAAACTGCCCCCAGTCACATGTTCCAAAACAGCCATCAAAACCAATCACTCCTAGGTGCCCTGTATCTACTGAAGATGACAAGTGTACAAGAGCATTCACAATGGCAGCCCTCTGAAGACTAACCAAGGGGTGGAGCGAACCCAACAAAAGAAAAAAAAATTAAAAAAAATAAAAACAAGGAAAAAACCTCACACAACAAAACCAACAATAAAGAAAAACCTATTACCATGTAAACCTACAAACACTAAGGCCATGGATGCTTATGCTTTAAGGATGGCATTATTGAAATGGTAACTTGCAATTCCTACACTGCTTTATTTGTTAAACTATTATATCCAATAAAGGTTTTCTAACTGCTGCAATTTCACATCTTTAGAAACATAAACTACTCTGTGATAACATCAGGCAGTGGGTTATGATAACACCCAGTGCATTTTCACAGGTTCATGTTGTATCATTCTTTACAGACCTGAAAATCAGAAATATCCAAGGACAAAGTACCTGTATATGAAGACCTATCCATCACAATATTGGCTGATATATCCACAACAAATTGTTTTGTTAATAGCAGACAAATCTCACAGAAGATCATACTCCCAACAGACATTAAAAATTACCTTTATCTCAAGTTCTCTAACCACTGTTAGTCACAGTAGGTGTGGTGAAAGCTTTCCCCACAATATAACAGGTACAGCTACCAAGCAAGGGCCAAGTCAAGTAATTTTTCTCAAGGAGTCTGTCATCCTCCAAGTGGGTGAGTGGCTGATGCTACCACCTGCATGGGCTGTTTTGCAGCTGATAGACAGCTGAGAAAACATGAGACGTTTTGATTAACCTTCTCAAACTACTGTGTATTTGGGGAAGTGAAGGGGAGAGATTAGCCCTTCAAGTTAATTGTCCACAGTCGTCAAAAAGTATGTTACCTTGCCTAAAAGATTACTCTTGGAACAACAGTTATTTACAGGATCTTTAAATACCTCATTTCAAACTGAACTTTCCTCTGGACAGCCCCTATGAATTACACACCCATCTCAGAAACCCAAGAAGGTTATATGCTATGAAATGCTCAATGCAGGGAGGCCACCACAATCCCTGCTGCAGCCCAAGCCATGCACACCTGGCAGAAAACTGGTGAAGCAGAGAATACACTGACCTTGACCCATATGCCAAATAACAGACTGTCTTTATGAAAACATGAAGGAATGCCAATGATTATATAGCTAAATCATAAGTGTTTCCTATAAGGAATTTCAAATCAAGTTAAAGTTTGAGCCTTACAGAAAGCTTCCCCAAGCAAAACACCGAGGCTGAGAATTGAATGGTACTTGTGACATCACTTTTTGCCAAAAAAATACAAAGTTATGTCTGACAATGCCCTCACCATCATTGACAATGCCCACATTTCATTACGAAAATAAAAAAAAAAAATCACAACTAGCAAGGAAGCCATAAAAAGCCTTGAAGAATTGCATTGTTCAGATAGAACAAATAAATAAAACATTTCTAAAATGCACTTTGCATGTTTTCTTAGATATTATATTACTCCATATGCTTTTCACAAGACAAAATCAAGAAGGTAATAGCCAAGGTGCCTGACTAGACGCCTCTATTCTCCTCAGGCCCAGAAGAGAACATGGGACCCTACAGCAGATACTGTCATCAGAAAATTGGAATATGTGGGAGACACCTCTAGAATAAGAACCAAAGTTACTTCCTGAGCTTTGCTGACTAGAGCTTAGGCAGAAAGGATGTAAGACCTTGGCCAAGTCCTGAAGTCTTCGACATTTTGCTCATGATCCACACCCACAACATGCATCTGAAGACTGTGCCCACAAGTGCTCTTGCCTCACATCCAGTTGCTTAACAGGTAAAACACTTTCCCAGGACATTCAACAGTTTCTTTTTCTCACTCCACCTACCAGAAATCAGCCCTGATCTACCACCACCTGCCCTCTGCTGAGGTGGCAGTTGCCCTGCTCTCTCTCTCTGTCCTATGGCAGCCAAAAAGATGAGTGTTTCAAAGGCTCAAGGAACACTAACATTTAAGTTAACAAATACATGGATTTTGCAGGAAGGAAAGCTGCTTAAATCCTTCTTGGAATGTCTGTGGTTGTTTGCCAAAACATTGAGGGGCTCCCAGAGGATCAACAAATACATCAGCACTCAACTCCAGTAAAAATGTCTTCCCATCAGCAAACAGAATTACAGAATTTTTTTAAATGACTGCCATTAATGCAGCTTGCACTAGGTAGAGCCCTTCTGTTTTCCTTCTATATGCATCTAATTGAGGCATACAGTGGACAGCAAATGTTTGGGTACTAACTGTGTTTAGACAAGATATCAATCTGCAAGACAGGTACATGGGACAAACAGAACATTCAAAATTAAAATGCAAAAGAACTGAAAAAGCATTTTTGTTATTGGTTTTGTGGAATTCATGGTTATGGACACATGTGAATTCCTTTCCCTGGTACGGCTGTTCAGTTCGTATTCTCAAGTTCCTCCCACTGCAGCAGAAGTGGGAGAAGACATAAAGAGAATAAAGAATTATCAATGAGCTTGGGTGACTGGAGGCTGTGCTTCTGCAGGTTATGCAAACACTGTAAGGTTCAGAAGCCACTCCTGAAAAATGTAGTTGGAGTCCATGAGATGAACATTTGAGTAGTCTACTAGAGACAAGGCTTTTTCAGCCAAACACCTAAGTCAAAAACCATTTCAAACACAACTTTCTGTGCCACAAAGATGCAAGATTCCACATCAGTTGGTATAAGCCTTTCTTCATGTTCAAACCTTCAAAACTACAGCATGAGTTGAAATTATTTCAGGCATCAGAGGAACTCAAGTTGAACCTTCCACAAAACTAAGGGGAAGCAAAGACCAGTTTTGGGAGGTAACTCACTAACTGAACTAAACAGTAACTTTGAAATTCTGCATTTAAACTAAACTGAGTATGCTTCACTTGCACCAGGCTTTTCTCTATCCACTACTCAAGAAAAGAACAAACCAAGCACTGAAAAAGGGGCCTGTCTACCTACAATTATGAGTGAAGATTCTACGTGAAAATTCTCAGCTCTAGTTCTAAGACTTCCTTGTATATTTTGTAATGAAAAGCCACAGTTTGGAGGATCTTTTCTGCACAAACGCTGAAGTCAGATTACTGTGCAGCACTTGTTCAAGGGGATTTCCCCAACCTCATTGTTCTTCTGCCAATTCTAAAGCATATGCAGCGAGATGTGAACTTACTCCAGCTCCCGATTGTTCTCTTGTATCCTGCCAGTCGGCTTCAAACAATGCAACATGACAGAAGCCCAAAGAAAGCTGTTCATGATGAGACTATGGCATTGTACACAGTAAATTTTAGAAGCTTTCCACCAATCAGCAGTGCAACTGAGTCAGAGTAAGTGGGAAAAAAAACCAACCCCAAGTAGTAAACAAGACATGGGAAATTACTTTTATTAAATTAGCAGGTGTACATTACAAATGGGATTAAATCAGTAGGGAGCCTATTAAACAGCTATTTGTGTTCAAAGCTGCAGCAGTAAAGGAACTGCAGTATCTTGTTTAGCCTATAAATTCCTCCTAGCCTAACAGCCTGAGCGACATATTTGGGAAGTTTCTCATGTAAAATTGGCTGGGTTGTCATAAAACATTCCCACTAGTAAAAACAGCACTCAGGTGTTTTGTTACAGTACCAAGAACACTAAAATGGCTGAACTTCTACAGAAGAATATACTGAGGAGAGGAATCTTTACCACACTGAATAGCTGGCCAGCTATAAAGGTATGAGTTACCACAGCAAGATAAGGAATAGTTTAGCATAGACTGGGGCTGGGTAAAGACTGACTCTTTTATTGGAGAAAAAATAAGTATTTATGAGATAATTTGGGGCTCAGTATTGACAATAAAGCACAGTCAACATATTTTTGAGTGACTAATATGTCTTCTTAATGGCACATGAACTGTCAAGGTGCAGGTATTACTCTTCCTAGTCAGAACTTTCTACCAGAACCTACTGTGCAGGTAAATTGCTAAAGTAAACACAAGCAGCCTCAGCATCGGTTGTTAACCTGATAATTAACTGCAAATTAAAAATTAAAAAAAAAATTTAAAAAATCAAGCAAGCCTAAACACTTACTTTAACACTTATTTTTGATACAGACTTTTCCTGCTTCTTACCATTAAGGCAATCCTAATGAAGAGCAGCATCAACATAAACAAAGAACTTTCACAAATCCTAACCACTCACATTTTCACCCCCAGATTTGCTTTCACATCCCTGATATTTCAACACCAAAAAATACTTTAAGTTTACTCTCTAAACAATTAATACGCCTTATAGCAGTGAAGGTGGCATTATTACAGTCCTTAAAAAAAAAATCTCCATTTATAAACAGAAAAATAACAGCGAATTAGAAACTTAGGTTACCTGGGAAAACGCAGGAAATCCAAGGCCAGAACCCACATTCCCCCAGCCTTTATCCAGAATTCCAGTTAGTATACAATGTAATCCTCAAAATTCAGCATTTCCTCCTTCTGACTCAAGAGACAAGCTCCTTTGAACTATACAGCATTTTCCTGCTTGCTAAGTATTTTTCACATTTGTATTTTTACACATTGACCTAGCTCAAATGACATGCCAATACTCTCTGCTTGGCACACCAACTCTAACAAATTATGTGGGTAAGTCACATGGCTTCCTGAATTGCACGAGCTTAAAACTGGCAGCCCTAAGTATCTTTGTTTAACACTCTAAGACTTCCTTTTTCAGGATGACATCATTGTAAGATGCTGTAACCTGAGCTATGCCTACACTAAAGCTTAACCTCAGCTACAGCAATTCAGTCCTCACCACCAGCCACAGCTGTGCCACAAAACAAGTTAACAGTTATGTTCTAGCATTTGTAATTAAACCCCACTCAATTACACTTGAACACAATTGCTATCCTTAATTTCACTTAAAAGTTCATCCCATTCCACTCTGTACCATGGGCAGGGACACCTTTCATTATTCCAGGTTGCTCCAAGCCCATCCAACCTGGCTTTGGATACTTCCAGGGATCCATGGGCAGTCACAGCTGCTCTGGACACCCTGTGCCAGGGCCTCACCACTCTCACAGGGGACAATTCCTCCTCCATATCACAACAAACTCTGCCCTCTGGCAATGGGCAGCCATTCCCTGCGTCCTATCACTCCAGGCCTCTGTTCAAAGTCTCCTTCTTATAGTCCATTTAAGCTATCTGAAGAAGCTCTCAGGTATCCCTGAAGAGAGACTATTCCAGTAGGAAGTGGCAGTAGAGAAAAACAAAGCTATTAGAGAAAAATAAAAAGCATTAGCTTGTGCTCATACCCATTCTGCGTCCTACTCCACACATGAAATATAGCAACATCATTAACCAAATAGGAGAAAACTAACAAAATTTGCTTTTAGACTATAACGTGGGAATTATATTGAAAGGGTTAATAAAAGAAGGAATAACAGTATTTAATACGGTTAATAAAAGAAGGAATAACATGATAACATTACCAACATTGCCATATTAATTGCTAAACTCTAGTTCAGACGTTAAGTTTCAGGGAGCCTTGAAGTCAAACCTCATGTGAATTTTTATTTCCCGCTGTAAAGACCACACACATGTAAGACCAGATAATACTAAAACTCCAATGGCAAAGCAGGCTGAAAAGCAAGAGCATGACAAGAGTGTTAGCTCTTGCTCTGCTCTGGAAGCAACTGCTGCGTCCATGCAGCATCTAAAGGTGTTTTGCAGCCTCGAGTTCGAAAATGTCATTTTACATAATTAGGGCAGCATCCTTCTGTCTATAACCACATACTTTAGTCTTTTACAGAGAGCAATATTTTAGTTCCACCACAATTATGGGATTGCAGAATAAGGGCAGTTTGATTCTCCTGCTACACCTTTCCAATGAACATATCCAAAGTACTCATAGCACCAGATATCATAAGGAGGAGCACAAGATTATGAAGCTAATCTTGGCCAATATCCCCCAAAATCTCAGCTGTTTCTTGCCATACTTCCAGAAAATATTTCTTTGGCTTTGTTCTAAAGAGTTTTTTTATTGAAATTCCAACAAGAGAAAAACAGAGGGGGTCTGCTTCATCCTCAATAATCCTGTCATGAGAAAAGGGAGTCAGTTTATCAACAAACTATTTACAAGCATATAACTCCTGTAATCTCAGCAAGAAAAACAGTACTTTAGTGAACTTTGAAGCATTGTCTTTAATATCTATACATATTTTTGAAAGCATAAGATGTTCAATTATAGTTTCCATGCATTTTCAGTTACATCCAGCTGGACGCATCCAGACTGAGAAACACTACATGGTTTGAGGACATTTTTTATATATTAAACTATGATTAAGAATAAGTGTCTGACCCCAGCTTGAATAATGAATTATCCCATCTCTGCTACAAACTACCAGAAAGTGCCAAGTTTTCTTTCTGGGAAAACAGGCTTCACCTCTGTCTGGACTGCAATGTTATTTTAGCCTCTACTGTGCCAACCCAAGTGCCTACCACTGTCCTCTTCACTAACTTGCTCATAGCTTAGCAGATGTTGGGAACTCTCCTAGAACAGCTCCCAGAGAAACTTTGCCTGCTCCCCAGTTTAATTGCTGAAATCACCTGTGTCCTATGGCTTTAACCTGAGAAGGAACAAAGGAGTACCTGTAGTGCTCTCCTCTGAAGTCACCTATTTTTGGGAAAGATATTAAACCCTGAAAACAATCTATTCTAGAAGCTGCATCAGCTTGACAACTCAGCTCTATTAGTGATCAAAAGCATTCCTAAACTAGGTTACTGCACTTAGCTATGTAATCGCTCTCCTCACAAATATCCCCAAGAAATTCAAGACAACATGCTAACTGGTCGAAGGTTTGACTTTTCAATAAAACCTTTGCTCTTTACACCTAAATTTATTTTTCTACTCAGTTATGTGAGGAAAAAGGCATCAAAAGCATTATTTTAAAAGATTTGTTTTCAAACAGAAGTTCCAAGCCAGTTTCCCTATCTCTGAACAGAGTATTTCTTTGCCCAGTGTACTCCTGCTATGAACTCTTGTGTAGACACTGTGATCTGCACCCATAAGCTCCATGTTCAGAGGCTCAGAGTAACTAGTAAAGAGAGCCAACCTGGAGAAAACAATTTTAACATGGGCCATAAGCCATGCCTAGGCCCCTTGTCCTATTCACAATAGGGAATCCGGAAAGGGCTGCAGGGAAAGCAACCAAAGGAATAACATTTATATAATAGAGAAACATAGTTTCTTCAAAGGATTTTAATCAAGTCAAATGGCCTTTTTTTCATGTGTTTGACAAATTTTCATCAGATTCTGCAGTTTTAAGTGTTGAAGCATTGCAGAGTACATCAGAAATACAGCAAAATTAAGATATACTGGATTTATTTCCTGGATACTTTAAGCAAGCCTAAGAGAAGTTGTGTCAATAGCATTATTCACTTCAGCATCAAGAGCAGCCTTTCAGGCTCAGAAGTCACATGGATATCTATTTCACAAAAAAAGCCCTAACCAAACAACAACCAAACCCAAAAACACTACAGCCCTCAGATGCAATCAATGCATGCCACTGTGTTTTTACATTTTTTAGGAAAGAATATCAGAAAGGCATTCTGAATGCAATGCTTAAATAACAACACCTTATTTCACCAGAACAATCAGGGTGTAACCAATTCCATGGGAGCAGTTTAAAAAATTACCAGCCTTTACTACTGGATGAAGTGAAAGCCATACAAGTATGGCTTTAAAATATTTGAAATATTACTACTTCCTCCTAAAAAACTCAAAGCACCATCAATGTTAATGAAGCTGATCAGTAATTCCAATCAATCACTTAATTTGTAACTGTGTGTTTCACATTCCCAACACTCCCTCACTATCTTCCACATTCCCAAAACCACGGAACCCATTGTAGGGTTTTCTCTTTGATTCTGAGTGGTACAAAAATTCAGAATTCAGCTCATATTGGAAGCAGAAGCCAGGTGCTTTAGAAATCTAACTAGGGACTGCAAATTCCATAAATTATCTACATTCTTACTCTCACTCTAAGTCAAAATTGGGAAGCTGCAAAAAAACAAGCAAGAATAAGCTTCTAAAACCCATGGCACAGAGAAGCTCTCCTCATGTTAAACAAGAGGAACAGAAAGCACATGTAAGACCAGATAATACTAAAACTCCAATGGCAAAGCAGGCTGAAAAGCAAGAGCATGACAAGAGTGTTAGCTCTTGCTCTGCTCTGGAAGCAACTGCTGTGTTTCACCTGGAACTCTGAGGCACCTGCATGGTACCAGCACCCCAGCAGAGACTCTCTGAACTGCTGTTTCAGAAAGCTGGGGTTTTAAATCTTTCTTCAGCCAAAAATCTGCCAGAGTGCTCTCCAACTTTCAACATTACTTTTGTGATCCAATTTAATATAAATCAGCAGTAAAATTTACCTCCTCTGCAAGAACTAAGGCAGCCAACCAGAAGTGAGATTCAAGTGTTAACTACAGTTCCACATACAGTATCAAAACCAACTCTATATAATAACTGTAATATGACTACTGCTATTAATGTCAACAAAAAAATTTGTCCAAATTCAATGCTTCCCTTCCCTTCGGTTTTGGTTTGTTTTTTGTTTTTGTTTTTTGGGGTATTTTTTAAATTTCTTTTCCATTTTGTAAATAAATGAACTACAACAGGTCAATATTATCCCAAACCTGACCCAACCAAACTCTTTTTACTAGTTGTACATTATAAGGCACTTTACAAACGCAACTGTTTTGTGGTCCCATTTAAAAGAAGCAGAAATAAGGCATGAAGCATATCTGTACTCTTTTTAAGACAGAAAAATGACTCAGCTGATCACACCAAAATACTGGGATGCTGAAACTAGTTGTGTTTTCATACTTTGGATTCCAATTCTCTGTGCTGTTACCACTGAAACAACTTTTTAAATAACAAAGATAAGACTATATGCCAGACTATATGCCAAGATATGACAATATGCCAGCTGATTATTCACTACACGGCATGGTTTGGTTTGTTAAATGCTTGGATTTCAGCCTCCACTAGTTACAAAGCATTTATGGACTGGGTTTTGAGGAACCAGGTCTAGTGGAAGATGCCTCTGCACATGGCCATGGCAGGGGAGTTGGAGCTAGGTGATCTTTAAGGTTCCCTTCAACCCAAACTAATCTAGGATTCTGAGATTCAAAAGAATAATCCAGGCTAGGAAGGAAGAAACTGCTCCTTTAGAAGTAGGATGCTCACAATGTTTCTCCACTGACTGCATCTTCTGCCCATGTCAAAACTGCTTGAGAGAGCATAAAGACAAGTTCTTAAATGCCACCAAATTCATCTTTTATTTTAGAAAAGTGAACTCACGTGCCAACATTTCGTTTCAGAATACACAAGGATTATGTGATTAGAATCCCACTGGCTTGCTGGGAGGATTCAGCAAGATAACTACAAATCACTTAGAGGGCTAGTGTCAAAAGGACTTCTGTACTTATTTAGCCTCTGCTCTAGATTACTGACCCACTTATGAAGAGCTAAGCAGTCCTGCTGTGCAATGCCAACACCCACTCCATCTGTTTGCTTCTGCTTTCTCAGAACCTCCATTAGTCTCCATAAGAAGTTGTGTTAATTACCACATGAGCAGCTTTTGTGTAGTACACACAGGATCAGCCTCCCTTAGTGTGCAGTCACCTTGACAAACAGCACAGGAGCAGAATAAACCTGATTCAGCACAATTATCAATGACACACAGTAAGAAATGCAGATTTCTGAGTAGGTGATTTAATACAACTTTTGTTCCAGCTGCTTCTCAGTTTTGTGAAAAGTCTGCGGGAGTTTGGATGCTTTAGGTTTCAATGATGAAAAAGTATACTAGAGTTAAACACTGTATCAAACCTCTGGAAATCTCTCAGGGGACCAGAAACTTGTGAAACTGCAACTGAAACTTTTTTTTAAGGAATAATGCAACAGTGACAAACAGAAGCATCCCACGACAGTAGTCGATATCTGCACCAAATTAAAAACAGTAGTAAGTAAAACTAAAGCTAGCTAAAAAAAAATCAACATACACAAAAACCCTCCCCAAGCAGAACAACATTTGGAAAGCTAGCCCAGCTGTCACATCAGAACTGCATCTCAGCAGCCTGGCACCACAAACTTCCTGCTGACTACTAAGGAAAAAAGTTTCAAATTCAGCATTTTATTATTTATCCCTGCTGATCTGCAGATCTTTAAGACATTCATTAAAGTGGGTCTCAAGCAGTGGTTTCATTAACTTACTAAATCCAAGAACAGAATCTCCAAGAAGTCATTACAGTACTGAGCTGACATTCATTATTTCTTGGGAACCCAAACTACTGCTGTCAAAGTGAAGTAATATCAACAATACAAAATCCAGCTATGAAATTAAAATATTCTGTATGGCACTGCTGGCAGCCCTGATATCACCCTGCCCCTTAGTGCCAAAACAATTTTATAATTTAAAATTAAGCCCTGTATAATAGCCAACACTAACAGAAAAACTTTTCCTGACTAACTCCTAAGGTACTCAAGAGGAGTAAAATCCAGGTCCAGTTCTTTTTACAGCTGAGTGGAGGACTGAGAACAGCAAGAACTGCTAGTCACAGAATATCTGTATTCAATTTTTAAAGAATTATTTATTATGTCTACTTTAGCACAAAAGGTCACGCAAGCATACTCTACTATGAGTAGACTAGAGTCTACTCAAAAATAATGATGCATTAGAATACTTTTTGTATCTTCTAACAAAATTCATTATAGACATCTATTTTTCTGAAATAGCAATATCTACTGTTCCCATATCCCTGAAGGAGGGCTCTATAAAATCCAAGAGCTCTAGAACCTAGGTACACATTTTTATGTTAAGTATGTTTAACTTGTGTCATATGAAACAACTTCCAATTAAGCACCTCATCTCAGTCTCAGTAAAGACTCACTAAATACACAGAGTCATCTCAAGAAACATAAAACCTTACAGGTTGCAATCTTAGTCTGCTGATAATACACTAAGACAAGAAAGCACTCATAGTTTTAATCTATTGTTTCCATCTGGCAAAAGGAAGAAAGCAGAAGGCAAAACCAGAAATGTTTAGGTATATTTTAGGGAAGAAAATACAAGCGGAGGGCAGCATTAGAAACAAAATGTAAAGAGAAAAGAGAAAAATAAGAATTAAAATAGTCATTTATTCAGGGTATACTCATGACTTTCCCAGACAGCTGTGTCAAATCGAAAACAGAATGCTGAAACCATTATCAGATAACAGCTACAACACATTTGATATATGGAATCATTAGTGACACCAGTCAAATCTAGCTTGCACTATGATTAATACAAAGTTTGAAAGTAGCTAGGATGAATGTGCTAATACAGAAATTAAGTTCATAAACCAGATGTAGCTCTTCTCCCCTATAAATAACTTTAGCATCAAATGACTAAAGTGCCCAGAAAAGTGAAATCCTCTAACTTTTTCAGGGAAAAAACACACCTGTGAAGTGATTTGATACTTCTGTCACACACAGTGAGCTTGCCCAGGCACCCCAGTGGGATTTCAGTGCAAGATGAATCAAGAGCAGACTGCATTATACTTACAAACATAACCCTTGCTCTCACACAGCAGTTGCTATGAATTAAGCTGGGAAAGTCAAAGGGGTAGAATGCAAGTTGTTCATGTAAATCTTTATACATATCAGAAGAGCAATTCTAGAAATACCCCATGTTATTAAGCAAAAAGTGTTTTCATTAAACAATAACAAAAATTACAGTAAATAAACTGGTCTTCAGACAACTTGCCTCCAAAGATAAAATTTCCCTTCAAAAGGGAGAATGGAGGCAGCTTGTACCATTTAAACTAGCAGATAAAACTGAAAATAATTAGATGACTGAAGTGTTGACCAAGGAAAAACCAGTTTTTTGGTATTTTTTCAAGTAAAAGTGTTGTCTCGAGCATGCTCCCCTCCCCAGGTATAGACAGGGTTATTAAATAAAAGCATAAGGCAGTGCTACAAACTAAGACCAGTGTTAAATATCATCAGAATACACAAAAACATGATCCTACATATCAATGAAAACTGAAACGTAACGAAATTGTGACTTCACAAAGCATGTGATCCCATTATAAGCAAGCACCGTATCAATCCAATACAGGTTTCAAATAATTTTAAAGAATCAAAAGCATGCAATTATTTTTTAGGCCTTTGTTCACAAAAGGTCTGAGCATCCATTTAGTAATTTCCTAAGTGGCTGTTAGAATTTCAAATACAATAGCACTTACCTTGGTATTGTCACACATTTTGTATTGCAATTCTGAGTGGTAATTGCCTTCTCAAGCTCATCCAGCTGTCCTGTTTTCTTTAGCTTCTTGACCAAGCTTTTCACTGCTTTCTCACACCACTTCTCCTCCTGACCATTCTGCTCACCACCACCAGCCCCTGCAGTGCCACCAGCAGATTTTTTCCACCCCAGAAGTCTCTTCACAACTGGTGGAGTGAATGGCAATATGGACATGACTTCCACCAGACAGGACACTCAGCAAGCAATGAATTGGAGATTCCCGCCTGATCCCTAAAAACACAAACCAAAACAAGAGACACATTAGCACTGAAACAAATACCTGTCTGCCTCAGGACCTTTCACTGCCAAATGCCACAGGACACTGCATCCCAAAAAAAATTTAAAAAAAAAAAAAAAGAAAGAAAAATAGCTCAGAAGTAGTCTGTATTGCAGTTAGGTACTTCATCAATAAAGATCAACTTTGCTGCAGACTCTTCATCAGCTAACACAGACCAAGAGTACTACTGGAATAGAAAATTAATTTTTTCTCAAGTCTTTCCCGACTAAAACAAACTTCACCAAATACAGAAGGCAACTTAAGTCTAGCTTTGCACCTAGGCTAGCTGGTTTAAGTAAATTATTAATATTTTCCCCAAGTGACTGACAAATTGCATACATATATATGCATGTTCTGCCCATCTCCAAATTAATTTAGCAGATGAAATTGTGTTTGGAAGGTGATTTAGTCATTATGGCTTGACAGAAACCTTCCAACAGCCAGCCATTTCACAAACATTTTCTCATTTTGTCATGTTTTAAATAACTACCAATTTTTTTACATGGGGGGACACCAATTTCAAATTTCCCCTCAGTCTAGTAATAAGCCTAGTCCCCTCTAAAATTCAGTGGTCTACAGATAAATCCTCTCAAATGGCAGTCCTTAAAATCAAGTCTTTCAAAATTCACTAAAGAAACAGTTAAAATCTTAGTTTGTAGGCATCAGGGTAGTAGAACTGTCTGTTTTCAATTTTAAAAGCCTTTCATTCAGTATAACTACCTGATCAGGATATTAATATAAAATGAAATATTAAAAAGGATGCTGAAACTAGAGCTATGTTTAGCATTCAGTGCAATATGCACTTCAAATCATTTAAAAGAGAAATGATAGCCACTTAGGAAAAAGCATCTTGCTTTTGCAGCATCCATTAGGCTGGATTTAGGCATTAAAATAAAATACCTGAAATCAACAGGCAGACAGCTGTTAGAAATTGCTCAAGGACATTAATGGTCCTACGGATGGAAGCACAGCTTTGAAGTCAAAAATGATCCTATTTCCAGGCAACAAATGGGCATTTGAACTCCAGAAAGTTCCCATATTCCCAAGCTGAGTAAGTTAGTCCAGTCAGCTGAAAATACCTTGTTTTAGCTAAAAGCTAACACTACCTTCAGGCTATTTGACTTGAGCTTTGAAGGCAGCTTACGTGCCTCTCCAACCCGTACAGGCACACTCCCCACATCTATCCAAAATATACCAACTTCATCCTACTGAAGTCTCCCACCTGCACAACAGCATGATCCGAGGCACTTCAGGCTACAGCATTCATGGCTAATTTACGCCTTGTCACATTTTTGCAGTTTCATGAGGGCAAAGTCAACAAACACTAGATTATATTCTACAGGTAATTTAAGTCATAACTTTGAAACCTCCACAAAACAGAACATTCAGTAGGCATGACATTTCAGTTTCAAATAAATTACACCTCCATAAACCAGCTTCTCAGAGTATCCAAAAAAATATGACAAGCAAGCAAAGTAGTTTTCTGGGGTCAGGGAGACAGAGGTTCTAATTAACAGGGACCAAGATCAACACTGATAATTTTATGCAAGCCATTGAAAATGCTCCATCCTAAATTACAGAATCACTGAGTGGTTTGGGAAGGGACTGTTAAAAATCATTTTGTGGCACCTTCTGCCATGGGCAGGGACACCTTCCCCTATCCCAGGCTGCTCAGAGCTCCATCCAACTTGGCCTGCAACACTTCCAGGGATGGGGCAGCCACAACTTTTCTGGGCAACCTGTGCCAGGACCTAACCACCTCCAGAGGCAAGAATTTCTTCCTTATACCCAATCCAGACCAACCCTCTCCGAGTTTTAAACTATTGCACATTTTTTGTCTGTAGAAAAATCTTTTTGCCCTGGTAAAAAGATAAACCATACATTTTCACCTGAGACTATAAAGAAATTTTCTTCTTCCAGCAACATTAAATTATTACTGAATTATCCCAAATAACTCCAACTGATGGTTTTGCTGAGCATTGCTTTGGAGGCCTGGCTACAGCCAACAAGAAAAATAAAACTCAATAGACAACATTTTTTAATGAAACCCTGACTCGGACACTCAAGGTATAGTATGAAAAGGAGTCAAGCCAACACAACAGCTTTTTGCCACAGGAAACCCAGTTCTCCTTCCTTTCCTTTCTGTGGCACCACCACCTCAGCACCAGTGCTAATGCTCCTCCACAGAAATTCAGCTAGGTAAGAGTAAAAACCCATCAGTTTTCTGGGGTTTTTGCCAAGATAGTTCTCTTTCAAGCTAAAAAGCTGCTCACACATGGTACTGATGTACTACAAGTGATGTCAGATGAATTACAGGAGTGTGGAAAGAGAACTCCAGCCCCAGACTTCCACTGCAGCACTAGTGTTGACTGCATAGCTGGAAATGTGCTTTAATTTAAATCATTTATTTTGGTGACAAAGCCAAATTAAGCAGCCTGATATGTTCTGAACCATTTGAGGGCCTGGCAGTGAGACACATTAGACCCCTAATGAGTACACCAAGCAGCTCTGAAGATGAAACAGGCAGGCTTGCACGGCCTCCACTGGTTGAAGAATCACACTCCGTTTCTAAAGCAGGGAGCAGCAGTCACTGGGAACTTTATAAAAATACTTCAGCCTTTGAGCAAGGCCAGCACTGGCTGCCTCAGAGGCACACACAAGAAATTCAGAAAGACTGAACTAAAGGAGACAACTTCTTTGGCTTTTAAGACTTTGTTTCAAAGAGCAGCAATTGATGGATAATATCTAAATATTAAATTCGGTGCTGACAGATGTAGGCAATCAAGTACCACTATCACTGCTGATCCACACACCCATTCTTATCCTTATCTGAATATTTTCTGTTCTTTAGCTTCAAATTTGAGACCTTTCAGTGCCACAGAATACTCCTTTGACTGTCAGCCTTATAAAACACAGACTTCAGAAAGGTCTCATTTATCACCAAGGCAGTAAATAGCCTCTTTTGGAGCCTATTCTTCCAGACCCTCTAAATGGTCTCAATGCTTTTATCCAATTTTTCAGCTTTTAATACTCTCTGTGATGAGGTGCTCAATTTTGCAGTATTCTCTCCCCTAATAATGAAATAAAATTTTCTGCATTCTCTGGTGGTTTGGTGTTTCTTTAATAAAGATTTGCCATTCTGCTTCAAATGCACATTGAGTAACTTAAATCCTGGAGCACAAAAGAATTTAGAAATTCCATACATTTCATTTGAACTCTCACATTATTTTGACATACTCAGAGGAAAATAAAATTTTAAAAAATCTTTTTACATTTCCAAATGTCTGTAAGCTCAGACCTAACTAATCAGAAATTTCCAGATACTACACTTAATTTTATACAGTTGCCTTACAGATGTGGGCTCATCCAGCTTCTGCAGAAGATGTCAGAAAGCACAAATTGATATGTTACCTCCATGAAAATAAACTGTAAAAACCCCCAAAACACCAAGAGACACATTTAAAGAGCCCTTTCTAATAATGATTTTTTGCAGCTTAGCAGCTATTTAACAAAAACACAACATCCATCACAGCTGCAGACTAGGAGTCTGGGAGGCTTAAACTAACTTCTTCCTTCTAGCTGTTGTTTTGCCATGTCAGTGACTTGCCAGGAGTTATCAATAAGAATTTCAGTAAGTTATTCCAGTAGTGACCCTGTATCTTTCAAAGGGTGAGCAGAGAGAATGTGACACAAGTAGGACAGGGACTTCATTCAGCTTAATACTTCAGCCTATTGTGATGAGTACTCACATGAGAGTATTTCAACCAGCTTAATTTATGAAAAAAAGGCACTCTGCTCCAAGCCTAGCGAAGACAGTGCAAACTGAAAGGCATGACTAGGCTGAACTATGAGCAATTTGGATAAATGGAGATTTTGCAATGAAAAAGCAGCCATGGTGCATCCAGCCCAGTGCTCCACTGGCTCCTAAGGGGGCAAAAGGACATGCTACTCAAGGAAAGCACGTGAACCTGGCTGTATTCTGCAGTCCACTCTCCTCATAATCCTTCAGCAATTCAAACTGCTACAAAATTAAATGCTACATTGCTACTTACTCCCAACAGAAGCAATTTATGAACTTGCTGTCCCACAAATCCATCTTAATCACCTTTTGAACACGCCTTCACAACCTCTTGTGGCAGACTGCACTAGTATTTAAGTGCCCACTGTTAGAAGAACTACTTCTAGTAATTTAATTTATTCCCTTCCTAGTTTCAGAAAGTCACTCCTGTTCTACCACTGAAAACTTTGCTGAAGAATGAAGAACTACTTGCATTCATCTGGTCTGCAAGCTTCACAACTCTGTACACTTGAATCACGTTCCTCCCTCAAATAAGAGGGCTCTCAGCCTCTCCTTACAAAGAAGCTATCTGAACACAGCTCACACAGTTTGGGATGTTCCCCTGGACAGAGGCCAAGCCTGAAATTAAAATAAATTAAATTAATTTCAAGTACTTGAAGACACTGTATAAGAACTAATCCAAGGACCACAGAAAAAAATTTTATCAGCCTAACATTATCTTTGCACTTATCCCTTTTGTCATATTATCCTAAAGCTCTCAACATTATAATTTAAATATAAAGCACAAAGAAATTTGCAACTCATGAGGAACTGGAGGTAGAAGGCAGGGTGCACATGTCTGCTGCAGAACATCTGTTAGGAGCTCAAACAAACAAGGATCCCTAGACCTGCATTGATCATTCTAACTGTACCCACCCAGATGGTATCAGAAACACCTTGTTTACACCAAAGGGTTTAGGAGTCACTGTTAAAGCTCATTTTTGGCCAGCAAATCCCATTTCTATTCAACAATTATAACTTCTACCTTCAAATGGATACAGTAATAGAAGAAGCTTTGATCTCCTAAAGAACAGTAATTGCATACACTGTCACTGCTGACACTTGCCTCTTGCTAGAAACATTCCTCTAGATTTTTTGCCAGGTACACATTCTTCATCCACTTAAAAAAAAACAAAAAACATGTTCTTCCCCCAAATGCACATAGAACACAATCTTTACCAATGCTGCAAGAAACACTTCCACATTGCTAAAATGGCTTCAGATTAACTACATGCTGAATATGTAACATCCCCTCTTACTTGAAGTGTTTTTTTGTGATTCCCTTGTAGTTTAGAGCCAACTTCCTCAAAAAACTGAGTACTCACAGTCTTTGCTTTTCAAAGAAGCTCAGATGTGCTTCACCATCACTGACTCTTTGCACCATGACCCCTTTGCTCTCTTCTGCTGAGGCCCAATGGCATGGCCCAAATTTAATCTTTATTTCCTTCCTGTGCACTACCACCAATATCCACTACAAGACACCAAGATTCAGGGACTCTCTGGGTAACTGTAGGGAGATTTTCAGGATCCCTCCCCAAGCTCAAGCGTAGTTGAACTAGTAGTACCAAGCCAGCAGTGTGTTCCACAGCAGAAAACTTCCATTTCAGCCCTTTCCAGCCCAAGTGCATCTCTGGACTGTGCCTTCAAACTGCAGCTACGGATACTCAAGGGAGTACTCATTGTTACCCAGAAAGGTACAAAAGTTTCTTTAGATTGCTGGAACACAGAGAGCCATGTGCTGTTACTCCCAACAGATTAAGACTGGAAGAGCTACAAATTGCCTAACTTTGGTGGTATTTGTTTCATCTCTGCCTCCGCAGCATATCTCTGCTCCCTGATGCACACATGTTTCTATAGTTGGTCAAACAGTGTCATAGTTGGCAACTTCTAAAGTCAAAGCTTGAGTCATGTCTACTATTATTCCATTCTACTGTGGTTCTCTGGAACAAGTATTAAATATTAAGCCCATGATCCCAGCAATAACTAAGCACAAAAGATGAAGAAAACCTTAAGGGCAGCATACTAGCAGACTAAAATCTTCAAGGGAAATTTTCCTTTCCTGAGTGTCTGGAACATACTATAAACACACTGGTGCTACCAAAAATATCAAGTGATTTCTGGCTAATTTATTCTAAAGCCTTATGCAACATATTTCATATCAGTCTGCTTATTCATCTTAAACTTGAAATAAAGAAATCTGATCTCTCCTGATTTTACTAGAAGTATTCTGGCTTAGAAGAATTTCATTTGCAAGAGCTCTTCTGAAATAAAGAGGACAGAAGTTAAGCTCCCGAGGAAAGAAGATCGAGGAAAATAATTTGTGGTATTTGAGAGAAAGTCTACAAGCTCATTTCCTCCCTATTTCAGTCCCATTTTTGGGATTTTTTAAAGGCAATGTTTTTTTTCATTAATCCTGGAATCTGGAAAAGATTCTTTATCAATTTCACCAAGCGCACAACGTATTCAGTATGAACTTCAAACCAAAATCAAAGTCAATCATTTACATTTGAGATAGAATATGCTCCAGCTTAAATCACTCAGTGGAAAGGACAAGGGGCATCTATTGCACCCACCACTCCTCCAAAAATTGCCTTTCAAGATTCCAGAACGGCTCTTTCATTTCCTACAAACAGACACCTGGTTTTCTGATACCTTGCTGAAGAACCACCACCGGAAAAAGTGATATGGTGCTCATTCTTACTGCTCATTCATTCATACTCAGGTCACAGCAGGGCAGTATTCCATTACTGGGGTTTGGGTTTGTTTTGGTTTTTGCCTTGGGAAGGGGAGTTCAGTCCCACTGAGCAATGTAACACCCTTAGACTCCAGTTTAGGTTTTCAACCAATCAGCCCAGCAGGGAAGGTGGCTCTGGAGAGCTCCCATCCCAAGGAGCTCTGGCCAGCAAGACCAAGGTCCTGGTTCTGTTTTGACACAGGCTGATGAAATTCAAGGCATGATGCCTGTGACCTTGGAGGGAAGGAGGAGCAAAGGGATTTCCTCCTCTGGGCCAGCTTTAGAGTGAGAAATTGAAACATGCCTATACAGAGACTCAATTTACACATATTTTTAAGTTTACCGCGCTCTAGTATTGCAATGCATCTTGAAACTCTACATAACTATAGTCATTGAAAACACAGTTACTCACCTATCATGACTGTGTATCTCACTCACTCCATGAATCTTTTTATGAATCAAATGAGAAAACTCAAATTTCTCATACATAGAACTAAACCAGCATGATCATGATCTTAAAAAAGCTTGGGAAGCTGGATTTTTCTTCAATTAGTATAGGCTACCTCAAATTGTAGCCAATGCAGTAATGAAAAGATGTGTTGCTATTAAAAAATTAGCACTCCATCTAACACATGCATTCATGGGATACGAAAATTGCCCTGCAACAGGAGACATGAGAAGGAAGAGTTGCTAATTTCATTGCCCTTTGATTAAACTACTGGAGGGCCCAACATATTTTAGCAACTCTCCTAAAATTGCAGAAGAGGAAAACTTCCACAACTGTAGTTAGCCAATCCACCTGTCTCTAAAAATGCAAACTTTTTCCACTTATTCAGTATTATGGACAACATCGGAATACTGCGTCTTAAAACTCAAAGGACATTAACAGCCCCAGAAAAGCTGTGACTAAGCACTCCAAAACACAGCAGTTTAAGCCCTTCTCACCTCATTAATTTTAACTAAAATTTTCCACGTGCAACAGGCAAGTGTCAGCTTCACTATTTTAGAAAATAAATATTCCTGGGCTAAATCTGACAGGAATATTCACAGAGCTGCTATCAGTTACCTAGGTACCTGTTTCAGTTTATAGCTTAGCAGCTCCTCCACTTTGTTAAAGCCCAAACAACTGCATTTAACAATTAGTTAACGCGAGTTCACTTTCAATAGAGGCCCAGTGTTCCTCAGACAAGCCAGCCTCCCACCCCCTTGATAAGCAGGGTTCCATTATGTTATATATCTATCTGATGTTAATCTCCTATTGCTCCAGGGTTTTAAACCAAGCTCAAGCCCCAGACTAAACTGATGGGAGACTCAGGAGCTCCCCTCTTGCGGTCTCTGCTTGGTCTCCCTTCACACTGTGGCTGTCAAACACACAACCAGAGTAAAAAGTCATCTGGAATGAAGGCTTACCGTTTGCAATGGAGTTTCTGTTACTGGAAGTGGAGAGGAATGTTTAGGAAGGTTTTCTGCAGTAGCCAATTTCTTCTAGCCCAGAGAGTATTGAGCACAGGGCTGCTGGTACTCTCCATTCTATTACAAAAACCTAATCCCATCGCATGACCTGCGGCAATTCAGTTTAACAAATCAACAATCACAAATATTTTGGCAAAGTAAGCTTAGGTATTGTTTGCCTCTCGGCACAGTTCACAACCAGTTTATGGCTTTATGATAAAAGTCATTAAATCCAATCTGAAAAGCAGAATTTACAGCTCACTTAGCAAGTCAGCCCCATAAATGGATGCTTTCAATTACAGGGCATTTACATGCACAACCATTAAGGCAGCACTGAATACATTTGAAAACTCTGGAATACTTTTTATAATAATTAAAACTTTGCGTACTGTTCTTTATACAAACAAAACTTAGGAATTTGCTTCAGTCTCAAGCAGAGCTCAGATTCATTGTTACCCAGAACATACTACAAAGCCTGTTCTCCCAGTACTTTTGTGGGAAAGGGATTAGAGAGATGGAAACAAGGTTTGTTTTTTAAAGTTACCCTCAGTAGCAGGGAGGTTTTTTTGAGCTCCAATAAACTCAATTATATCAACTGGTGCTCAAGACTTCTGAAAGATCAAGTGGAACAGGAAGATGGAGGAGGACCCAGGGAGAGCCCTTCATTTGGAGATTCACTGTGCAATTCCAGGGTATTTGATTTTGTTGGTCAATCTAGCTGCTGGGTGGAAGGAAACAAGAGAACAGTTCAGAGACCAAATCTTTAACCTCATTTTTTCAATTGCTTCAATTGTCCTGTTTCTTTTACTGTTAAACTAAACCTCAGGAAAGCTGAGGAATTCTTCTCCAAGGTTCTATCATGCACATCCAGCCTCTACAATAAAAAAAAATGGATCTTCAAACACTTACACCCCTTTTGTTGACTGTCTGTGTATCTGACCCACAACAACAACCAGCTGCCAGGTTACTCTTTTCAACACCCCAAGATGCTGTTCAACATATGCTCAGACTCATCTTCAAGTGGAAACCACCTTAAACAAGACCCTCCTCTTCCACTTCTTCAAGGCATTTGTAACTAATGTTATCTTTCATCATGATAGTGCTAAGCAAAGGGGGGGAAGGGACTTCACAGACACCTCCTTTACTCACACTCTCATCCCCCCCGAATTCACCGGAGCTTGTAAACGTTAGAAGTCTGAAAGCTGTGCCTCAGAAGGAGCACACAAACAACCCACTCACGCACCAACACCTCGACAAAGCATGAGAAAATCTAAACAAGCAACCTCGCTCTGCTGGCCTCTCACCTCAACCAGAGGGTGTTTCTTTTCCAGCCTGGAGAACACAGCAAGGACTAATCAGTCCCTCACTGCAGAGGCCAGCCTCCACAGAACTAATGTCATGAATCAGTTTGAAAGTACAGCTCTCCAGGCTAAGACAGAACGCTTGAGAAAAGACAAACCTGCTGTTACCTGCGGTCTCCTAACAAGCTGTTATTATAAACTTCTCACAACCAATGGAATCTAACCCCTTCACACCCCTGGACTGTGACAGCATGAGCTCCATGCACAAAATACACACTGGCTGCAGGTTTTTGGAGACACTTGTTTTGGTAAGCCCAGTAAACAAACTTTTTCCTAATGCTATCCCACTCACAAGCATTTGAAAAGAGCACAACACACGTGTTGGGTTTTTCTCAGTCAGAAACTGTGATGGACGACCAAAGAGACACAAGACCAGGCTGCAGCCTGAATCCCAGCTGTTCAACAGCTCTCCACAATCATCACAAGAGCTCTTCACTCATTCACACGCTTTTTTTCCGTTCTTTTATTTCCCCAGAGTGAACACTAAAAGACCACGCTGCATTGCACTTCTCTTCCCTTCTACTCTCCACAAAATGAAAAAAAAAAAACAAACCAAAAAACCCCTACAAACAGGAACTCCACAACTCTGCAGCAACAACAACAACCACTTGCCCTTATCACGACAGAGCTTCCTCCGTGCACTTATCAAGACAGATGAGACATTATCAGGCTGTGTTTGTTTACAAACAATACCCAGGGATGGAGCTGCCACAGCTCCTCTGGGCAGCCTGTGTCAGCACCTCACTACCCTCGCAGGGAGGAATTTCTCCCCAGTATCCCACCTACCCCTGCCCTCTGACAACACACAGGTTGTTGCAGCATTAAAGGCATGAATAAAACCCGTGAATAAAATCTCGAGTCCTGTCTCACGTGGGCTGTGTGTATTTTACACCCGCGGCTCTGCAGACAAGCAGGGGGAACAGACAAAAGGGTGAGGCGAGGCCTCGCCATTCCAAACACAAACTCCTAGCTCCAAACACAACCCTTCACCCCATACCGCTCCTGACTTTCCCCTCCAAAACTCCACGGAGTTTCGCACACCTAACCCTGAGTGCACCTCCAGGAGGCACACAGGGCTGTCCGGCGCAGCGCTAAGAGCTGGACGCGATGATCCTCGCGGGTCCCTTCCAGCTCGGGATATTCTGCGGACCCCTGCAAGGAAAACACACCGGGCACGGAGGGAGGGAGGGAGCGGGGGAGAGAGGGAGCGGCACAACTTCTTTATTCCTCCCTCCCCTCACCCACACACACAGGGGCGGCACAACGCGGCCCTCCCACCACAGCCCGGGGGTAATGCCGGCGGGAGCGGGATAACCTAGCCCGGGTCCCACCACAACAAAAAGGGAGAGGGCGTAGGGAGGCGCCCCCGGCCCCGCCGGGACCAGGCCCGGACGGTTCCTCACGGCCCGCGCAGCGCCAGCGGAGCGACCCTGCCTATGGGGCAGGACCCCGGGCCCGCCACCCCACCAGCACCTACCGGGAGCCACCAG
Organism: Calcarius lapponicus; assembly: GCA_039654755.1. Taxonomy (NCBI): domain Eukaryota; kingdom Metazoa; phylum Chordata; class Aves; order Passeriformes; family Fringillidae; genus Calcarius; species Calcarius lapponicus. The sequence goes on from CM077481.1 coordinate 5,921,468, forward strand.
GATCCGCCGAGAGCCACCGCTCCTTCCCCTCCTTCTTCCTCCTCTCCCCTTCCTTATCCTCCTCCGTCTCCCCGAGTGCTGTGCGGCCGCCGCCTCTTCCCTCAGCGTTACCTCCTCTGAGGGCCCGCCCCCCGAGCCGCCCCGCCCCCGCCGCCGGGCGGGGAGGCCTCCCATTGGCCTCATTTATCTTCTCTTTAAAGAGCCGCACTACGATTGGTCTAGGGGTCTAATTGGCAGACAGAATCACCAATGGGATACCCGTAGCGTCAGAAAAAAAAAAAGACAAGGGAAGGGGAGTGGAAGAAACAGGCGTGAGGCGAAAGGAGGCGGGTCGAGGTCGCAGCGCTCATTGGTTGGCTCGGCTGTCAGTCACAGCGCGCTCGCCCGCCGCGGGAGGCTGATCGGCGCGCGTCGGAGGTTTGGATGAGCTAGGGCAACGCGGCCGCAGTGCGGCGCCCCAGCTCCGTATCCTTCCGCGGCGGGCACGGTGGGAGCCGAGAAAGAGTGCATCGATTCCCGGCTGGAATTGCCGCTGGGCTCCAGCTGGGGTCTGCACGGGTGGGCTGTGGCACCTGGCTTCTACCGCCAATAGTGTGACAACACGACCAGGGCAGCGACCGCCCCCCTGTGCCGGCACTGCTGAGGCACCTGCAGTGCTGGGGACAGCTCTGGGCCCTCCGGACAAGAGAGACCCTGAGGGGCTGGAGCGTGTCCAGGGCAGGGAACGGAGCTGGGAAGGGGCTGGAGCCCCAGGAGAGGCTGAGGGAGCTGGGAAGGGGCTGAGCCTGGAGCAAAGGAGGCTCAGGGGGCCCTTGTGGCTCTGCACAGCTCCTGACAGGAGGGGACAGCCGGGGGGGTCGGGCTGTGCTCCAGGGAACAGGGACAGGAGCAGAGGCAACGGCCTCAGGTGACGGTGAGGTTGGATATTCGGAAAATTCCTTCATGGAAAGGGCTGTTCAGCCCTGGCACAAGTTGCCCAGGGCAGTGGTGGAGTCTCCATCCCTGTGGGGATTAAAAAGCCGTGTGGATGTGGCACTTGGGGACATGGGGCAGTGCTGGTGTCACAGCTGGACTGGTCTTGGAGGGCTTCTCCAGCCTAACCGCATTTGTGGTTCTAAATAGATTCAAACTGCCCGCAGCTCCATGTCCAGCAATGGCACAACAGTTCCAGGGCAGGGGTCCCAAGGTGTGACACAGACCGAGGCAGCCCCAGAGCCTGCCCAGCCTCCCTCTGCTGCTTGCACCCCAAACTCGGTAACTCTTTACACAACTCTTAACATAGGTGTTCCCCCCATATTCTGTGGCTTTTCTAGCTACTGTCTTCAATAGTCTCCACAAAGCTTTAACCACTTGTGTTGAGGTAATGGTGAAAGGTAGCCAAATTCCTGTGCCCCAGCAGAGGCCCAGGGTCACCATAAGGGAATCAGAGCCTGCTGTGACAGTGCGTGTTTGGGGACTCATCCGTGAAACCCATGGCTGTTGTGTCTGTAGAGACCCCTGCAGTGATGCCCTGGGGCTGTTCAGCCTGGAAAAGACAAGTTTCTGTGGAGAGCTCACTGCACCTTCCAGCATCCAAAAGGGCCCCCACGGAATCCAGAGAGGGACTCTCTGTCAGGAGCTGCAGTGACAGGACTAGGGGAAATGGGTAGAAATTGAAAGAGGGGATCTTTAGGCTAGATCTTAGAAAAAAATTCTTTGCTATGAGGGTGGAGAGACACTGGGACAGGTTGCCCAAGGAGGTTGTGGATTCCCCAACCCTGGAAGTGCTCAAAGCCAGGTTGGATGGGGCTTGGGGAAACCTGTATTGTGGAAGGTGTCCCTGCACACGGCAGTGGGGGTCAGATGAACTCTATGGTTACTTCTAACCCCTTAACATTCTATGATTCTACAAGTGGGAAGCTGCAAGGTGGGAGTTTAATGGAGTTTTCTGGGGTGAGAAGGTCGATTCCAGATTTGCTGTAGGTCTGTTGGAGATCCTCTGGTGGTTTTTTTGCTTTTGCCTTTTTGATACTTTAGTATATATCATATATATCCACTTCAAGCCACTTCCTTCGCACCTGAGGTCACCTCTCCCTAACATAGCAGTTGTCTCTCCAGAGTCATGCTCATCTTCTAGACTGAGAGGATTTCTGCACTCAGTAATGTAGGTGTTATGATTCAGTGTCTTGGGCACAGCTCCCATCTCAACAGGGTTGGTATTCCCAGGAGCAAGGTGAGACACCTCACAATATTTAGCCCTTCTACAGAATGTGGACTCACAGAAATCCCCCTCTTGCCTCTTCTGTGCCTGGATTTTCCCAGCTTGAAGCAGACATGTGGCTTAATTTTTTGGTAACATTTTCGGCCAGTCCCAAACATTTGAGATTCAAGCTGGTCATGAAATTAACAGTGAAGTGAAATGGAGAAGATCCTCTCTGCAGACAAAGCAGAGCATCTGAGAGATTGCCATCATGTTTTTGAAAGATAAGGTGTTCCAGTCATGTTGTGCCTGGAAACACATGCAGACTATTCAGGCAACACTGCGCTTGCTTTATGGACATTTCACTGCATTTAGGGAGAATTTCTTTTTTCTATGAAGAGTAATTTAATTAAACTCAGTTTTCATATGGATTTGCGTCAGACATTCCCTTCACCTCTCCTCTGCAACAGATTCATGGCTCCCTCCCTCCTATCTCCAAGGCTGATTCCTGGTACATCCAAATCTCCCTTCTATGTCCCCAACCTGCTTGTGTTGGCCTTCTGTCTGGAGCAGCACATGCTGTGCCTGGTTCAGGGATGTGTGTGCTCTGGCTGGCCAGCTGCCTGCCCCTTATCTACTGCCAAGGAAGCCAAGCAGTGCTGATAAGGGCTGAGCTCTGCCTGCCTTTCTCTCTGGCAGAGCACTTAACAACATGTGTCCTCTCTAACACGGCTGCTGCTTGCCATGAAGCTTGACAGGCTTTGTGTTTCCAGAAGCTCTGCTTCTCTGTCAGGTGTGGTTGAAATCAGTCAAAAGGTTGGCCAGCTTATGCTGGGGAACCCTTACACACACACACACACACACACACACAAGTCCAACATTTGCATAAACCTTTTTCTAGAAAGGAAATTGCAAGCAGCAGGAGGAAGAAAGTCGATGGAAGAAGGCAGCATCATGGCTGCAAATCCCAGAGCCCAGAAGTTACCTCAGAAGGAGGATGGCTGTGGAGAAGGCAGGCTGGCAGGATGTGCATCTGCTTTAGAAAGAGCTCCCAGTTGTACGCCTCCACCTCCAGGAAGAGCATTGTTTTAGATTGGGCATAAGGAAGAAGTTTTTCTTGATGAGGGTGGTGAAGCACTGGCACAGGTTGGCCAGAGAGCTGGTGGGTGCCACATCCCTGGAAACGTTCAAGGTCAGGTTTGACAGGGCTTTCAGACACCTGATCTCACTGAAGATATCCCTGCCTTTGGCAGGGGAGTTAGACTGGATGACCTTTAAAGGTCTCATGCAAATCCAAATCCAAATTATTTTATAATTCTGTGAAATAATACTTGATTTAGTAAAACAAATTGCAAAACTTGATCCCTGACACCAAAGCTGGGTATCGCTATGTCCTCTTAATTACTCACAGAATCCTAGAGTAGTTTGGGTTGGAAGGCTGGAAGTTTATCTCCTTCCACTCCCCTTCCACAGGCAGCGACACCTTCCACTAGTCCAGGTTGCTCCAAGCCCCATCCAGCCTGGTCTTGGACACTTCCAGGGATCCAGGAGCAGCCACAGCTGCTCTGGGCACCCTGGGACAGAGCCTCACCACCCTAAAGGCAAGAATTTTTTCCTAAAATCAAATCTAAGTTTTCCTTTTTTAGTTTAAAACTATTTCCCCTTGTCCTTTCATTATCTGCTCTGTAAAAGTTGCTCTCCATCTCTTTTATGAGATCCCCTTAGGTACTGAAAGCCCTCAGTGCCGTCTTCTTGGAGCCTTCTCATCTCCAGGTGAAGAGCCTCAGCTGTGCCAGCCTGGCTCCAGAGCAGAGGGGCTCCAGGCTTGGCAGCATCGCCATGGCCTCCTCTGGACTCACTCCAGGTCCACATTTCTCAAACCACATAGCTTAGCACACTTTGGACATTAGCAGTTAAGTACAAATGGCTGTCAGTCCCATTCAGATTTGAGGCTGCGGGGCAAGAACATGAGCATCTCCCTTAAGGTCTCTGAATGTGTGTGAGCAGTTCAACATCCTCACAAAGGATGTCATGTGCAGAGACGGCAACAGCTCAGTGGTATCTGCCATCTGTCTGCTAAAAAGAACAAAGGAGGTTGAGCAACTTGGTCTAGTGGAAGGTGTCCAGCCTGTGGAACAAGATGATCTGCAAGGTCCCTTCGAACCCAAACCACTCTGTGATTGTATGAAATAACCCAGGACCTAAAAAAATATGATGAAGCAGTAGCTGGCTGTGCTGTGCTATCGAGGATACATGTTGACTTCCCAAAGCCTGTGACCAGAGGAAATACAACATCAATATCAGGTAACTTCAAAGACACTTAGGATTTCTGAATGACTCCACACTAGCAGATATCCCTGCGTGGAGGTAGAGACAAGGGCAAAGTGCAATGCCAGGAAGACAGGTCTTGGAAGCAGAGTAGATAGTTTTTGTGTTGAAGTCATTATTACCAACATGTCAAAATGATGAGTTAAACTGAAAAAAGTGAAAGACCTTTGAGCAGAGGTGTAATATAAAAAGATCTGTTCAGGACAGGTAACAATGTATGACTGGGGAAATCCTCACCCTGGTCTGCAGCTTCCTTATGAAGGGAGCTAAGGGTCAGGCACTGATCTTTTCTCTCTGGTGACCACTGATAGGACCCAGGGCACAGCTGGAGCTGTGCCAGGGAGGTTTGGGTGGGATATCAGGGAAAGGCTCTTCCCAGAGGCTGCTGGCACTGCCCAGGCTCCCCAGGGATGGGCACAGCCCCGAGGCTGCCAGAGCTCCTGGAGCCTTTGGACAGCGCTGCCAGGGATGGACAGGGTGGGATTGTTCAGGGGTATTTGCAGGGCCAGGGGCTGGGCTCTGCCAGAGCTCCAGGAGCATTTGGACAATACCCTCAGGGACAGGGTGGGATTGTTGAGGTGTCTGTGCAGGACCAGAGATTGGATTCGTGGTCCTTGTGGTTCCCATCCAAGTCAGGGTATAGTCTTTACTTCTGTGTATAAAACCAGCCACAAATCCATGGAAAACCACTGTTAAATGTTCCTGGATTTCGTAGCTCATTCTGTTGGAGAACTATTCTGTACTTCAATAGGTGCTTTGTCTCTTGCATCACTGGCTGCAGTGTTGCTTCCCCGCTTTCTCTTAATGCCATCTGAGCACATTATTTTCTCTCCAAACTTACATGGAAGTAACTTTCCCCTTGCACAAATCTGCAAAAGATTATGAAAGAGGGAATGGCACTGAGTCTGGGAGCTGTGAAAGGCACAGATCCCCTTTCACTCTGCATTACTTCATGGCCAAACATGGAAACAGCCTGTCCATGCCATTGCAGGACTGCCTGCCATGGGGGAAGCAGTACAACAAAAACCACCCCTATTGTTGGTACCAGCATGAAAGACCTCCTGGAGGACTGAGATTGTGTCTCCTTCTGAGGGTTAAATATGGATTAAACCCCTTTTCCTTGTATCTCGTCAAGCTTGCACACAGCTTCATGCTGTATCCATTCTTCTGGCTGCGCAAAGAGGGTTAAAGAGAAAACCACACTCTGCTTTCCCCGTCACATCATGAGGAACATGTCAGTTGATTTTCAAGACAAGTAATGTCTGGCATAGCGTCAAAACGGGCATTGCATTAAAGTGACTAGAGAAGAGATTTAACATCATAAATTTAAATAAAGCCATTGCATGAGGGATAAAAATCTCCAAAATAAACAGCAACTTTACTCAGTCATAGCAGCATAAATTAAATACTCACAAAACTTCTCAAACTTAATAAAATATGCTTCAACCTATGGCTGGGAATAACAGCAAAATACATAAAAAAGCATTGCATATTTCTGTTATTCTTATCTTTCCAATATTGAAATTATTCATTATTTCAGTAATGCAATGAACAACCTCTGAAACCTTGAAACACAAATCTGTTCACTGCCTCTTCTGAAATGCAGAAGTATGTTTCCAATATTACACAAATCACTGTCATTTCAGACTGGGCTGTTGGAAGATTTCAAAACAAAGCCAAAAAAAAAAAAAAAAGAAAAAAGAGGAATCAGTTCCACAGTGAAAAAAATATTGACAAAAAATAAAACTTGACAGCTCTTGATGTAAGCCTGCTGTGTCTGTCTTATCCCCTTGGCAAAGCAGACTTAAGAAATAACCACTATTCAAAATAATAGGCTAAAAGCAAAGTTCTGCCTTTCTGACCCATCATTGCACAAACTGGTTGGTGTTTGTGGTATAAAGTACAATGCTTTCATCAGATGGAATGGAGTTAGGCATAATCCTTAGAAGTGACATCCCCCTTGAGACATTCAAAGCACAATGAGAAGACGTATATATCTGTTCTTAATTTACACTGTATGATTTTTATGAGTAAATGATTTAACTGCCTTAACTTGCCTTAATTCCTTGCGCCTTTGTGCACATAAACCCAGTTGCCCTCAGTAACCAAAAGCATAATGAATTGACAGGCAACTTGGGCACAATCAGACACTCAAATTTTTAATTCCTCTGCTGCATTATCTTGATTGATTTTGTGCTGAAATTGACAGGAAACTTTCATGCACCAAAACTGGCCTTTCCTTCCCTAATTCTGTTTTTCATTGTGTAGAAACTTTTCATGTTGCCAGCATTTCTGCTTTTCCTCAGATTATTCCTTTGTCCTTTTTTATTCTTCCAAATACTGCACCATTCATCTGCGTACATCCTCTATTTTGGATTAGTTGATTAGAAACACATTTATGGTAACCCCAAATAAGCCATCATTAAAGTGAAATAGCCTTGTTTACAAAGAGATTTACACAAGTTTATCTCTATTGACTCAAATAAACAAGTGTAATTTCTGAGAAGGCCTGGGGGACAATAGCTTTGTTTCTGAATTAATGGTAGGCCTTGGTCCAGGAAGGATCTGAGTACGTGTTTAAATCTGTGCAGTGAATAAGCCAGTGGGACCGGTCATAGAAACAAAATTCAGCATAAACGCAAACCTGGTATGATTAATTTTTTTATCATCTTTATTTCTTTTTTAGTTTGCTTTTTCCAGGAAACTAACACTAATTCAATACACTGAAATCTGCAAAATAATCAAGAACAAATAGTTTGTGGCTCTGAAGGAAGGATCAAAATAAACCAATTTATGCTGTGATCAGTTATTACAATACAGTCTGCTTCTGTTTTACACTGTGTGAGATGCACTATGCTAATTAAGCATATGTTTGTATAGATTAGTCTCAATGAGATTTACCCCAGTTTTCTACGCCATCTGTGTAAGATTGGTAGCTGAGTTGGGAGTGATCTCTGTATATATTGTCTATACTAGTTGAAGAAGTGTTTAGAACACCTCGAGGTAGAAGTTTTCTTTTTGTTATTGGTTTAACAAATCTTTATTTATGGATTTTGGCCATTCTCCTTGTTTTCAAAAGCTAGTGATGTATTACGGTATCAATTTTAAAGTTTTGATTAAAAGTTATCATCTTAAAAGATTTATTCTGATGGACTAAATAAATCAAGCAAGACTTTAAAAGACTTGACAAATCCTTTCTTGCTTAGATTCATTTAGAGATATAAAACATATATTACTGCTGAGCAGGTGAAGATAACACAAAATAAAAATGTTGCCATAAAAAAAATAGGCCTTAAAAATATAGTGGGACTTTATCACCACAAAGCTGTCATGTTGTTTATTTTAGCTCTTGGCATGTATCATGATGAATAACTGATGCAAAAAAAATGTCTATCCTTCTCACAGGCTTGCAGCCAAATGGTAGTTTTTCTGTGTAATCCCCAGGGAAGCCTGTGTCAGAGCCTCCATCCCTGGCATCCTGCATTACCAGGGGTTGCTTTCCTTGTCTCCTTGACAGGAGAAGGAGCTCCTTGCTCTGGACAGCCCTGGAGCGATGCTGTGACAGCCACTGTGTTTACGAGGAGCTGGGGAGAACAGGAGGAGATATCCCTGGCACTGCTGGGTGGTGTAGGAGTCAGCTGGCTGTGTCCTCCCCCAGTTTAGGATCAAGCTGGGGGTGGGCACCTGTCCTCTCTCAGTGCAGCAAACTCCGCTCTGCAGAAGTTTTGCCCTGTTTACAGAGGAGGTGCCTTGCTGGCCACGCAGACCAGATCTCAGCAATATGTGGGCAGTCATTCTCCTCATGCCATGTTCTGCCTGCAAGACACTGAGAGGTTAAAAATTAACATTTTACCAGAGTCTACAAATTTATGACTAAGATGGAGCATTACAACCATTATGGTATGTTGTTCACTTCAAAGGCCAAATAATTTCCCCAAAGGAGCCCTTTTTGGGTCCACAACCTTTGCAGCTGTGAGCTGTTGCAGGAAAGGCAGCTCAGCTCTGATGACAAACCTGGGTTGAGAAGGATCCCCTATCTGCCTGGTAGGTTGGTGTGGTGAAAACGGGGGCCTCTCTCTCTTTATCTTCAAGCCATCAAATCTCGTTATACCTTTTTGTTGGTTTTGTTTTGTCACACTGATGTCTTCACATACAAATCTTTATCCCATGTAAATATTTGGCTACTGGGAGTGAGACACCTGGGTGTTTTTTTTCTTAAGTAAACACTCTAAACCAAGTTTCTTTGGTCTTTCCCTGCTAGGAGGATTTCCAGACGTCCAGGTCTATCCCAAACCTTCTTTACCTCTTCAGTTTTCTTTTTAAAGTATTGACATTGAAACCGTGAACAGCCCTTTAATTCATTTACAGTGGTACAACAGTCATCTGCTTTTGTTCAGTCGTCATCTGTTTATGCATTCAAAGGCCCTCTTTCCACTCTGGGCTACTATGTAAAACTAGGAATAGGTACAGTGACCAGTAAGTTTCTTTTTAAAGCCACTGCTTTCCCAAACATTCAAAGGCCCCCTTTTCACTCTGAGCTACTATGTAAAACTAGGAGTAGATACAGTGACCAGTAAATTCTTTATAAAGCCGCTGCTTTCCGGAACGCAGTCCCCGCTCTTCGTGTTAAGATGTGCACCCCTGATTCCTTCAGACAGCTGTCTTAAAAACACCAATTCTGAGTGACTACACTTACTGCACTGTGCAGATTGGTCTGTAAAAGTAATTTGCCAATATTTATGAAACATGGCAGTAAAAAAAGACTCCCAGCCTCCAGCCACAGGCAAGGACAGCTTTTGATTTTTCAAATCTCCACGCTTACAGGTGAGGAAAGGTCAGACAAAAATGAGAACTTAAATGCTTTAGAGTGGTATTGCTGGTGGAAATGGAAATGGAGAGGTATGTCTTCTGGTAGATGTGACCAAACCAAACCTGAAACTGCAGTCTGGCAGAGTCAGCTCCTTCATGCAAGTTTGACAGGGCTGCAGGCAAGCAGATTACAGATCATACAGTTTTATGAAGCAGAGATAAGGAAATCACGGCATACAGGCTGCAAAAGTCAGATTCAGAATTAATCAGCATGTTGATGTGTGTCATGGCAGGGAGCAGGGCAAAAAGGAGCTGCAAAAGATGAAAACCTTGGAAAACATGGGAGATGACACCATGGACAACAAAAAAGAGCAGCATCTGAAATAGAGGCAGTGGTCTGCAAAGGGCAAGAAACAAAAGAAGAGGCTAATATTCAATGATCCTGCTTAATGTGTTCATTCCAAGATACATTGCTTTCCAAGCCTGCACAAAGAGCAATCTGCAGCAGTTTGGAGTCTACAGCAACAGAAGAAAAACAGTAACAACCTTCAGAAGGAGCATCCTGCTCTCATCCACTGGCTTGAAGATTAAAGCAAAAAAATCCAACCAACCACCCAAAACAGAAAAACAGTTTGCACCTCAAGCACATATTAAGACATTATATGGGAAATGTTCCAAGGACATTATGTCTTCTTTGCAGAAAGAATGCAAGTGTCTTTCACAAACTTAAAAGCTAAATTTAAGATTTAGGTAAAGATTTAAAGCAAGCTTTTTATTTTGGACTCAAGGACCCACATTGTCCTCTGTGTGTAGTTTTGACATTAACTGTGCTCGGTGTAACCACAGACTTCTCCTTAGATAAGAAAGGGGATAGATGTTTGTGGTTTGCAGGGCAGAGGCTAAGAATTTTGGCCCAAGCACTCGGTGGGTGATTTTATCACAGTACAATGCTTTGGAGGACCTTGAATTGGGTGCAATTGTTCAATTTTGTGTATGAAGCTCAGCTGAACTCTGGCCCACCAGCGAGAAAAAAGTCCCTTAGAAGTTAAAGAAAACAGAAGAATCGTCTGGAAAGCTGTTTCCAGGATTCATCTATAGTTTAATGAGAGTTGAAAACCTCTCGATGGAGCTCAGTATCTCAGGGTTTGTGAGTGCTGTAACCAGCACAGTGTGGAGTTCAGGGCTGGCTGGCTACCCAGGCCCTGGTGGATTTTGCAATGCACCAAACTTGGCAGGTGATTACACTGTTTGGGGAGGAAGAGAGTCAGGGAATGTCAGTCTGAACTCTGTCCATTCTTAAGAAACACCATGGAGACATGCCTGGAGCAGGTTTGAGTCCAGCAGTCACTCTGCCCAAGGAAAGTGCCCAGCACAAGCCCTAATGACTCTGCTGATGGGCACTGACAGCCACAATGCTCTGTGTGAGAACTGCCCTGTCCTGAAAATGCTGAGAGAAGTGACAGCCAGTCACTTGCCCTTCTTTCTGATCATCCTTCCCTGGATGCTATCTTCTCATCCTTCAGCTGACGTTCCTGCTGTTTCTCCTGTGGTTGATCCGGAGGAGAGGCACCTGCAGTGTCTCACCTGCCACGTGTCAGTGCCAGACAGCTGATTGTCAGCCTACCCGTGGAACTGTCTAGACACACTGATGTGCTGTCAAATGCACAAAGTTAACAAAATGATAGGGCAGAATATTTTCCCCGTGAATCCTATTTTAGTCATGATCTCACAGGTTATTTGTGTCAGTGGCAAGTACAACGTTTTCAGATGAAGACCCAATTCGATGAATCAACTCTGCCTCTTTAGGATGTTCAAGGGTTTGGTTTTTTTTTTTCTTTTTTTTAAAAGTCCATCCCTGTCATCAGCTCAGGCTTGCACGAATTCCCCAGGCACATGCAATGCTGCAGTTACAGGTAGTTTGCACTTATTTAACAGCTAATGTCAGTAGATAGTAGTCTCCTGCTGCTAGATAAAGCCAGAAGAAAATCCGTGACAATTTACACTCGGAGTACATTTAAAAATTAAGGCTGGTGGCTTGAAAAAAAATATTTTTTTAAACAGAACATCAGTATCTCTTCTTAGTTTGCTTCCCAGCAAAAGGGTGAGGAGCAGAGAAGAGTGAGAGAATTATCCCAGCACCATTTATGAGCCAGATAGATAGGATTGTCTCCATAAATGAATCCTGCCATTCTCCTCTTCTGTCTTTTTGCCCTTTTCTGAGCACAAAGACTTTCTGGCATCTGATATGGCTCAAGTCTGTGACATGACCCAACTACAGCCTCAGCTGTTGGTGAGGCTGCCAGGTCTCTCACAGAATGCTTTACGTGGAAGATCTCCGTGCTCTGAGCCAGGAGCTGCATTGCATGGCTGCTGTCTGTGGCAAGAACAAAGCCTTGAGGAGGAAGATCAGGGGAACAGGGCCAACCTCATTCCCATGCAATAATATTTGTAACATGGTTTTGCTCTATAATATATACCAAAAAAAAAAAAAAAAAAGGCATTTGTGGATTTACAGGCTAGGCCTGTGCCGGCTTTTGAGAGTGCCTTGAGGCTATCTCCAACACCAAATCCTAGCAGACAGATGGTTGGATGCACTTCACCAAATGTTAGAAGTTAGACATCAAAGTCTAAGTTACTCATCCTAAAGTTTCTAGAGGACAGTTCATCTGGCCTGTTTCAGAGGTTGTTTTAGGGTGAGATGAATAATGATAGGAATTCCCTCTATTTTTCTGCTCTGACTATAAATGTAACCTCTTAACTTTTAGATATCTCAGGCTGCTTAAAGTCTGCAAGCCTGGCTCTGGACGCACAGCAGAGCATGAAGGGTCTAAACCTGCAGGGTCTAAACCTGGAACCAGGTCTGAGGCTGGCCACAGCAGTCACATTTTCCCCCTGCTGCAGGACTGTGAGCAGATCAGCAGAGCATGGTGTAGGTGCCACAGCCAGAGATGCAGCCGGTGTGGAACCAGCAACACCCAGACAGAGCCAGACTTTCCTCTTTCCAAACAGGGCAGGCATGTGGAAAACGTTGCTGCAAATGGTCCCATCCCTGGCCTGACCTACATCCCAAACCATGCCCAAAACTTGTCTGCAAAGAGCATCTGGCCCAGGGCCCCGCCTTTTCCTGGACTGCAGCAATCAGAGAGCATGGACAGCAGAGCTCTCTGTGTTGGGCTTTCTCATCTGCATCTGCTTGGTGCTGGCATCAGGCTGAGATGCCCCCAGGCTTTGGCGTTCTGTCCTGCTGCACAGCAGACCTGACATCCTTCTTGGAGCCACTTGGAATTACCCTTCAGTAGGGTAATACCTACCCTAGGCAACAGGCTGGGGTGCAGAGTTGTGGGTTTTGGTGTTTCTAAAGGTTTCAAGCTTGGGTCTCCCTGTCAGGTTTGGGACTTTTGTTTTGTTTTGATTTGTTTAATGTACTGAGGAAAAAACCTTGCTGCCCCAAGCATCCTCAGCATAATCACAAGATGAAGCCTCAGTTCTCCAAAGGCAGGCATGATAAACTCAAGAATTAAAATACAAATCTGTTGACTACCAGAATTTCTACCTGGCATGTAAATCTCTGGTGTGACAGCATAGTGCCCAGCATAGCTGCATGACAGGGTCAGGACAGGGATTGATCTGGGAGCTCTGGAATTCCCTTCCTTGCTGATCTTGCACAACATCACTGCTTGCCAGCTGTTGCCTGTGCCTCCTGTTCTTCATCCTACAAGTTTTTAAACAGCTTTTTAGATTATTGTACATTTGCATTTCAGTGTGTTCAGAAAGAGAAGACTAGGAAACTTCAGGAATTTTTTTTTTTTTACCTTTTGGGTTTCTTTTTTTTCCATTTTTATACAGTTTAATATCTAGATGTCCTATAGAGGTCCTGTAAAGGAATTTCTGATTATTTTGTTGCCCTTCATGTCAGTGGACAGCCATCCCTATCTGCAAGCTTTGTCACTGACAGCAGCTCCATCCTGCACAGGAAGAAGAAGCTGGTGTGTGGTTACAACTCATGTAGACCCCCCTTCACAAAGAGCCAGTAATTGTTAAATAAATTATATGCCTTATTGTCCGCATGTTAATAACTCTAATCCCACCTCCAACTACCACGTTTAGAAATGTGATTAGGGAGGATTATACCTCACCTAATGCCTAATCAGTTGTCTGTTCCTGGCTGGCCTTTTATTTCCACACACGCAACACAAGGGCTCTAATCAAACATCTTGCACGCAAAGAAAATGCCAAGCGAATTAAAAATCAGTTGAGTGAGAGCAGGTAGCAGCTAGAAACCAGACGTGACTGAAACACCAACCACTGTGGTTACAGCTCTGGGCAGCACCCAAACTCACACCCTGAGCATTTGTTTAGGCTGGTGAAAAACCAAAAGGGCTGGAGGTGCATTTCCACCAGACTGGTTTTCTGGTGGTTTTTATTTTGTTTTGGTTTTTTTGGTTTGGTTTGGTTTGGTTTTGGGTTTGTTTTTTTGGGGTTTTTTTTTGTTTGTTTGTTTTTTTTTTTTGACAAAATGTGGTTGGGTTTTTTTTCCCTCCTCATACAATTATTGGTTTTATTTTATTTTACATGGGAAAACATGGATGCCTTTTCCAGCCATACTAGTGATCAGGGTGCTGAGTGCCACAATTCAGAAGCTGCCAAACACTGTCCCTCAGAGCTGGTCCCTGAGCACCACTCCTTGCTGTGAGGTTTAACATTAAACCAAACCTCACTCTTGAAGTGAGATTCAGTTGCTAGGATGTGGCAGTGAACATGAAGTGAGAACTGTCCCAAAGCAAAAAGATGGGACCCTTTCTGTAGTTGAAGTTTCCATGGGTGAAACTGCAGTGAGCAGAGTCATGGGACTGGATGCCTTTCCCCTTTGACTGTGCAACCTGAAATGAGAATCTACTCCACTTTACTGAAGATTCACATCACACAAGCACCCAGAAATAATCACCTCTTCCCCTAACAGAGACAAAGGCAAACAGGCAGCACCTCGGGAGTACATTAACACCAAGAGAAATGGCTGAGAACCAGTAGGGTTTAGAAACCCCCTTCCAAAAAGATGAAGGACCAAAATAAACCTTCCCTACTGTAAATTGGCATAACCCTGTTAGCTCTATGGGAGCCACTGCAGTTATCCAGCTGAGGTTTAGCTCCTCTTTCTTGGAGCACCAGCTCTGGCTGCTTTCTCCTTCCTTTGACACATCCCCACACCCAGAAACAGCTCGTGGGCAGGCAGAGCCAAAGGGACCCAGCAACTGGGGACAGGGGTTTGAATTCATCTCTGGCAGCTGCAGTCCAAGAAAGAATGTTTGTCATGTTTGTGTACTTGCTGTGTACTGTGTACTGCAACAGCACAAGGAGCTGGAGCTGCTGCAGCCAGTGCAGAGGAGGCCCCGGAGGTGCTGCCAGGGCTGGAGCCCCTCTGCTCTGGAGCCAGCCTGGCACAGCTGGGGCTGCTCAGCTGCACCAGAGAAGGCTCCAGGGACACCTCAGAGCCCCTGCCAGGGCCTCCAGGGGCTCCAGGAGAGCTGCACAGCCACTGGGGACAAGGCAGGCAGGGACAGCAGCCAGGCAATGGCTTCCCAGGGCCAGAGGGCAGGGACAGATTTTGGGCTATTGGGAATTAGGAATTGCTGGCTGGGAGGGTGGGCAGGCCCTGGCCCAGGGTGCCCAGAGCAGCTGTGGCTGCCCCTGGATCCCTGGCAGTGTCCCAGGCCAGGCTGGATGGGGCTTGGAGCAGCCTGGGACAGTGGAAGGTGTCCCTGCCCATTTGGAATTGGATGATCTTTTAGGTCTGTTACAACTCAACCCAGTCTATGATTATACAGAGCTGTTAAAATTAAAAAAGAAAATCACATTTTCAAGTGGTTTCACATTGCTGGCACTTTTTGTTTGAATAAAGTCCATTCTCTTTTGCTTTTAGCTTATAATTACAACACCGTGCTGAGGTCTGAAATGCTGGGAGCCTTGTGGAACCTTGGAGATGTTGGTTTGTCTACAGTCTTTGTTATCAGGAAAACCAGGGACTGTGTTTAGGGGAGAAGAAAGGAACAAATATTTGGCAGAGAACTGAAATTATGCCCTGAACATCAACACAGATGCAAATCAAAGCATGATCGTGGAGAAATACCCAAGGATTTAGTAATTCTGGATTAGAAAGAGGATTTCAGCCATGTATTTCAAACCTCTAATCTCGAGCGAGCAAGTAATCTAAATCCACCTAATAATAATGAATGAAATTATAGCTTGGCTAAGTAATTAGTCCCTTTTTTCCTCCATATCATTCGGAATAAATATATTTCATGAGCTTTCATTGGAGCATTACTTTACACTGCAGTGATTTTAAATATGGAATTTTAAATCTGTTCTCTTGGTTGACCGAAAACAAACTTTCTCCCAGTTTTTGGTTTACTGTGTTGGAAAAACTGCACTGTACAGCCTGGTGCTAATGTAACCCCAGCTGCTCCCTTACTAGACCTCTGTCTGTGAATTTGCCAACTTGGCTGCTTCAGAGAATTCCAGGTGGGGATTGGGTTTTGAAAGGACACAGATCTGTTCTGGTAGAGGCTGCAGCAGCCACCTTTCTGATGGACACCTTGAAGTCTGATCTTACACAGTCCAAAGATGCTGTTAAAGCCATTTCAACAAGGCAGCACTAGGAAATTCCATCTGAGGACCAACACAACGCAGTGGAAGTGGAAGATTCTTTGCTAGTGGCTAAGCACGAGGCTGAGCTTGCTTGTGCCTGAACATTCCAGACTTAGTTCTGGAGTCATCAGAAGAAGGGGAATCGGGGTGTATCTGGAGATGCCCCTTCCCTGGAAGTGTTCCAGGCCGGGTTGGATAGGTTGGAGCAACCTGGTCTAGTGGAACACGTCCTTGCCCATGGCAGGAGCACGGAATGAGATGATCTCCAAGGTCCCTCCCAGCCAAACCACACTGTGATCCTGTGAAGAGGGGCACGAGGTTCATATGGGGTGTTGTTGCAGCCCACCAGCACAATGTGGCACCCTGATAGCCCTGGGGCTGCAGCTCTGCCTCTCCCCCAGTGCAGTCCCACAGCACAGATGGGCCCAGCCCTCTTGCTGCCCCCTGCATGGTCCTGAAGAGCCTTGGATGGATGGGAGCAAGTGGAAACTTTTGTGGAGCTTCCTCGTGGCTGAGCAGAGAGAGGCAGAGATCACAAAGACACCTATTGTGGGAAATTTAGGAATTTTGAATAACTGACTAATATGATCAAGTAGAAGCCACTTACTGTTTACACTAAACACATATTTATAGATTCTATAAACTACTAAGTACACACTTCTTGATTGGTGCTTTTGTTTTGCTCTCTCGTTTTCTGCTTCCATTTCTTAGCATCTGTGATTGGTTACAGTCTAGGTGTTTCACAGTCTTCTGTTATCTAGTTTTTGTTATTTTGGTATTTGGTTTCTTAGCTTCTTCTTTCTTAATTTAGCACGATTTATCTTCTAATAGCTTTGGTGAATTCCTGAGGCTTTGATAACAAACTTAGAAGCAGGCTGGCTGGGGCACACCATGGCCTAACCCTTGCAAATCCATTGGAACACTGATCCAGGCCTTGCTAGGGAGGGCAGCAGCCTGACTCTGCACCCACTGCATTCTGGTTTACGCTGTGGTTTGTCTCAGAAGCGATTTCAGTGTTTGGGAAGAAAAAAGAACCCGTAACCCCAAGGAGTGGGCACTCAGGGGCTGTGCCTGTGGCATGGGGCCTCCTGTGGCCTGCAGCTGCTGGGGAGTCATGGAGTGGCTTGGATTGGAAGGGACCTTAAAGATGATCCAGTTGCAGCCCCATACTCTGGGCAGGGACACCTTCCAGCAGACCAGGTTACTCAGAGCCTCACCCAAGCTGGCTTGGGCCCTTCCAGGGATCCAGGGGCAGCCACAGCTGCTCTGGCACCCTGTGCCAGGGCCTCACACCCTCACAGGAAGGAATTTCTTTCTAATATCTAATCTTACCCTGACCTCTGTCAGTTGGCAAGCATTCCCCCTTGTCCTGTCACTACATGCTTTTGCCAAAAGTGCTCTTGCACCAAAATCTAACCCTGCAGCAAGCTGGCACACTCACCCCTGCCCCGGCCTGAAGCCTCTGTGCAAACCGCAGCCTGCTCAGACAAATAAAGAGAAGTGATCACCCTCTTCCCTGTGATGTTCCACTTCTCCCCCTGCCCTCCAACCTGACCACTCAGGGTAAGCTCTGAAGCCTAGAGTAAACGGGAATTAAAAATACTGGAGGGAAAACTGAGGTGGGGGAGGCAAACTGCATGGATAAGGTCAGCAGATTTGGGAGACAGCACAGTTAAAAGTTTGATGCTCGGGCCCTGACACATGCCAAACTTTTGCCTCAAAGCTGCTTCACCAGGACAGCAGCTTATCCTCCTGGAGGAGCCAGGAGTGTTCCAATCTTCCCACACACAGAAGATGGCTTTTAAGGCCATGTCCAGGAGGGCAGGAGAAACTGAGGGCCAACACACTTCAGCAGCTGCTAAATTACCTCTCTTGTCACAGAAATTTCCAGCACAGAGACCATCTCACAAGCTGCCTGACAACTCTCAGCACCAAGCAAGGGAAAGAGCTGCCCACTTTGGTCACTTCTGCCAGTGAAAAGTGCTTCCCCAGCAGCCTCCAGCTCTGCTTTTGACTGATCCACAGGTGGCTTTTTAGCTATCATGCTTTTTTTCCCTCCTCTCTGCCTTTGCAGGAGACAAAAATTCAGCTGCTGGAGGAATCCTGACCTGCAAATTTGAGAAAATGCATGGCGGGGGTCCAACACGCTTGTGCCTTCCTTGCACCTGCAAAGAACGAGAGCAACACCAGCATACTTTACTTTAAAAGAAAAATATTGGGAAACAGTGAGATTCCTTTTCCCCACTGTTATTTGTGTTTTGCTTCAGCTGTGTCTTGGATGTGAGGATGGGTGTTGGAAGCAAAGACCTTTGAGGGCTTCAGGACACAGCTCAGGCTTGACCTGAGCACAAGCAACACACAGCAGCAAACACAGGAGCCACTACCAGAGCACTGCCAAACCAGGAAGCTGAATCCTGTTTTAGGTAACCACAACCAAAATCCAAGCCCTAAGCGTTAATTTTCAGCCAGTGTTGGTGTTTGCCATCGTCTGTCAGACACTGGCCAAGCTGCCCAAGTCACTGCATTGCCACCATTCCCCACTGCTCCTCCACACTGAGCACTTGGGCTTTATCTGGCTTGGGTTTCTTCTGCCGTCCCGTGGCGTGCTCGCTCCACATCATGATCCCACTGCTGCTTTTTGCTTTTAGTGACTCTGAAAAACACATGTATTCCCTGCAATTGCCCACCCTCTGTGTGCTCTGAGAGGACTTCTGCCCGTGCTGGATGGTAGAGAGGACACTCTGTGGCAGCTGGGCCAAGCTGGTGACCTCCCTTCAGACTGTCAGGTCTGGATACCCAGCCTTCAGCTCGCATTCTTCAGAGCAGTGTTAGCTCCTGCAGAGGCAGATGAGGCCTCAGTGTCCTTCTCTCCTCACTCAGTCCCTTCTTTTAGCCTTGGTTTGATATCAGAGCCCTCTGTTCTGCAGAAGCAGCAACCCTGGTGCCACAGAAAGGGAGCCACTCCAAGGCTGAAGCCTATTTCTCAGTTGGTTAAAATAAATAGATTTTTCTCCTAAGACATAACAGTTTCCACTGATGGTGCCAGTGTCCCCCACCACTGTCCTTTCTTGGACTGGAAGAGAGCTATGCAAGGGCATTGCTATTTGTCTAGCCATGTGTTTCACCTTCTCACTAATGAAAACCATTCCTGTTTTTCCTCTCAGAAGCTGACGGGCTCCCATCCCAGCTCGTCTTTGAAGTTACAGTTTCTGACTTTCTCTGTCTCTCCCTCCTACCTAGCCTCCTCATTCTGAAGTGAGGGATCATCCAAGGGACACCAGCGTGTGCCTGACTGGGAGCCCTCCAGCTCTGCTCCAGAGCACAGGCAGACCAGACTGATAAACCCACGTGCACCATCCATCACCAAGGAAAAGGCTTCCAAACCCACCCACTCCCATCCTGGGACACAGCCCACAGCTGTGCAGGCTCTCAGGGAGGTGGGCAGGCAGCTGTGCCCACCCCAGGGACAGGAAAAGTCTCAACAACAGCTCTCTCCTCTTTGGGAAAAAATAGATCTTTTTTTCCTTGGGGCATAAATACTAATAATATTCCAAGAGTTCTTGATCATCCTTGTGGGTCTCTTCTAACTCAGGATATTCTATGATTCAAATACTCATCAGAAGCCCACAGCCTGGGGGAAAGTCACTTTGGGAAAGAAACGGCAAATTTATAGTATAATTTGGGAGGTTTTTAGTCCCTGATGCTCAGGGCATCCTTCTAAAACCTTCTCCTCCAGCTCAACTAGGAGTTGTGGGTTTGACACAGAACCCATGTCTTGGCAGAGGATTTGATGAGCCACCAAAGCCATCAAAACTCCCTCTGCAGTCAGTTGTGTGTTTTATTGTGCATTTGATGTTTGTCCTAGGACAGAATGGGTTATTCCTTGGGCAAACCTCTCACCACCACACACAGAAGTAACCTGGATGCCAAGGCACCCTACACAGAGAAATTCCATGTTTTGTGCAGCAGGAGTTTGAAGACATGATTACAATGATGGAAAAACCATAAAATGTTTGTCAAAAATGAGGATTATGGCTCAATCTTGCTCCCATGGAAGGAAGAAAAACCAGGCCTTCAAATTTCAAGGTTCTGGCGAATTTGTGACATAAATTATTCATTGTCCTAAACAAAGTAATTCCCTTATCTAACTCATCTCTACTTGCTGGAGCAATAAACATGGCTGTAATTAATTCTGATGCAGAAGAGCCAATAAAATGAATTATGTCCCAGGAACCTCTCTTCTGCATCCTATTTTAAGACCAGTAACAAAAACACATTGCCAGAAGCTTCTTTCAGACAGACCATCATGAATTATAAAGACACTGGAAGACAACATGCAGATGCAGATCCTCTCAGGCTTTGGTCCTGCACTGGCAGGGACAACAACAGCTCTGTCTTCTTGCCTTGACTGAGCTCAAGGCTTGCATGGGCAGGGAGGGACAATTTCCACCATCCCAGGCTGCTCCAAGCCCTGTCCAGCCTGGCCTGGGACACTGCCAGGGATCCAGGGGCAGCCACAGCTGCTCTGGGCACCCTGGGCCAGGGCCTGCCCACCCTCCCAGCCAGCAATTCCTAATTCCCAATAGCCCAGAATCTGTCCCTGCCCTCTGGCCCTGGGAAGCCATTGCCTGGCTGCTGTCCCTGCCTGCCTTGTCCCCAGTGGCTGTGCAGCTCTCCTGGAGCCCCTGGAGGCCCTGGCAGGGGCTCTGAGGTGTCCCTGGAGCCTTCTCTGGTGCAGCTGAGCAGCCCCAGCTGTGCCAGGCTGGCTCCAGAGCAGAGGGGCTCCAGCCCTGGCAGCATCTCCGGGGCCTCCTCTGCAGCAGCCCCAGTGGGTTTAGGGCCACAGCAAGACTCATTTCTCCTCATACTCAATATTCCCCATCTCCTCCTGAGCAAGGAGCTCCTCACTTTTCCCCAAGCATGAGCCTGTACCTGCTCTCCTGACATGGAAATCAGCTCCCCAGTGCCTCCCTCCCCTCCTCCCCTCACAAATCCCTCCACATCCTCGGAGCCATAACAGGAACCAGTATCACAAACAATACAGCTAATACAGCCCCTCACACCAGGCTCCCTGATCAAGGCACAGCAGAGTCTCAGATTAAGCGATAAGCCATCCACAAAGATGGATAAAGTCACCATTTCCATTTTACAAATAGAGGAGCTAAGGCAGAAAGATTAGCTGCCTTCCCTCAAGGAGCCTCAGACCTGGACTCAGATTAAATGAGTTTCTCTCTAAGCAGGGAGATGGCTCAGGTTACAGCTGAGGGCTGTAAATCACGGGGAGCCTGGTGCAGGCTGATGGGAGAGAACACATGATGGTTTATTAAATGTAATGAGGCTTGGGTACCCAGTTTTGTTTGAAGCCAATACCTTAATTTGTCCAGATGAATTGAATTTTCAGAGCAAAAAGTGTCTTTTCAAGCATTTTCACCAGCCTCTTGCATCATGCTGGTATCCTCTCTCTCTCTCTCTCTCACCAGTACCTGTCTGAGCTACCAAGAATGCAGGAAAAACCACATTCACCCCACAGTATGGCTTGAAGATGGTGCAGACCCCATCCTCCTCTCCCCCTGTGCTGTGGGATCAACAGCACAGCCAAACAACCCCAGGCTATTGGGGCTGCACCTGTGGATCTTCAGCTGGTGGTGTCCCTTCTTAGCCCTTCATCCAGGAGCTCTGGGTGCATCCACAGCCTCCTGCCTCTCTAATCTGCTGTTCCATACAGAGAATGTGTCCTTTAGTGCCGTGCTGTATCCCATCCTGGGTGTTTAAATGTGCTGGGATCTCCAGTGGCGACTGAGGAAAGCTTTAAATGTGCTGGGTTCAGGGGAAGGAGACTGATAGGCAAAGGGGACAGGCTGTGAGAAGGGACACATTCCCCTCCTGCCACTGGAGAGCAACCAGCATTTCCAAAGAGTGGCTGTGTGACCCATTCCAGGCGTTTAGCTGGGTTGCTGGGATTGTTCTCCCCTTGACTGTAGGAGGAGCTGGAACACCAGCGAACACCTCTGCCAGTGTCTGACCTGGATGAGCTGGAGCCCTTTCCTCCATCCACCCTGCTGCTGCCAGCCAGCCAGGCTGTGCTCCCAAAGTGCAGCAGCACCCAGCACCCTCTGATTCCCACCGCGACACTTTCCCAAGCTTGTTCGTGTCCTGGAAATCCACTTCAAAATACATTTTGTAATTGCAACCTGCTGCTGAACTGCTTTAGGGAAACACATTGCCAAGTGTCAGCGGCGCCCTCCTACACCCTGTTAGCATCCTCCTGCCCAGATTTTAGCTGCTTTATGCCAGGGGCCCATTTCAAAAGGTCTGTAATGCCCTTCAACACACCCCCAGAGCTGCTTGTGCAGCAGTCCCAGTGCTGCTGCTGGGCACAGAGATATTCACCCCACGCCATTCACAATCGCCGGGCATCCTTCCCACGCCTCTGGTCCCTGTCTAAACCCCACCTGCTCCCACGTGCTGGGATGTCCCTTTGCCTCCCCTGGAAGCCTCCCCAGCACCCCCCTGCGTGGATGGAGCATATGGCCGGGCATATGGGCGTTAATGCAGCAGCTGGCACAGGCCGGCGCAGGATGAGCCCCCGCGGGTGACAAGGCCACATCCCCTGCTCTGGACACCCCTGCCCCATCAGGGGGGTGGGTGGCAGCGTCTGCAGCACCTCCCTGCTGCTGGGATTTGCTCTGATGCTGCTTATAGGGACGTGGGGGAAGGAGTTTCCTTCCTCACTGCCGTTTGGAATGATGCTCGCGTTTCATTTTCCCTCCCTGCCGCACGGGTGCTTCAGAGCATCACCAGGGACCTGGGCCTTTACCTCCGGTGGTGGGATTCTTTTCAGGGGTGGGCTGTTGGCAGAGACTCGTCCACCCTCGGAGACAAACCTTTATCACAGATAAAGGACAGTCCCGAGCCCCCGCAGCCGCGCGGGTCCCGCTGCTCTCCCCGCTCCTCTGGCTTGGGCTCCTCGCGGTTAAAAAACGCCCTCTCTTGGTTTCTTTCTTTTCCCCTCTTGCTCCAAACTTCACCCTCACCAGCCGGATGAAGATTTGTGCAGTGGCCTGCTGAATCTGACAGGGATGCTGGAGACAAGGAGGTGGAGTTTTCTGGGAATACTCCTTCCTAACATTCAATGTAAGAGGCTGTGAAGCCATAGCCAAGGCCCGGCACCCGCCAGGGATGGCTTGCACCTGGGTAAAGGGTAGGCCAGCAGCACACACACAGATACCTCTGTGCTGCAAGGGCACTGTGAATAAATCTCTGTGCCTCCCCGTGCCTCAGTTTCCCTTCCCAAAGGAGAAATTCTGTTGTCTTCTATATAAAATCTGATGAGGGTAACAACTAAATGTACATTAGATATATGTTAATGCATTCACACATATGTAGGGTTATATTATTATATTAGCACATTCACACATATATTAGGGTTGTTGAATCCATCTGAAAGTGTATATATCTATACGTATGTACACACACACACACACATATATATATGTGTATATATATCTTTTCCAGCTTGGCTGTTTTCACTCCAGGGAAAAAGCATCCCAAGTGCTTGGAGCTACAAATCTCTGTCATAGGCTGAGCTGATTGAACATAAAGAGCACTGGGCAACTGCAGGAGCAGCTCATCTGCATCCGGACTGCTGCCGCAGCAGTGATGATTGCCCCTAGCTCACAGAATCACAGAATTATTTAGGTGGGAAGAGCCACTGATATCATCAGATCCAACCACTCCTCCAGCACTGCCAAGTCCATCAAACGCATGTGCCCCGGTGCCACATCTAGACATCTTTCAAGTCTCCTTTAAATCCCAGGGATGGGCACTCCACCACTGCCCTGGGCAGCTGTGCCAGGGCTGGACAGACATTTCACAAAGGAATTTTCCCAATATCCAACCTAAATCTGCCTTGGCACAATTTGAGGCTGTTTCTCTTGTCACCTGGGAGCAGAGCCCCCCGGCTGTCCCCTCCTGTCAGGAGCTGTGCAGAGCCACAAGGGCCCCCCTGAGCCTCCTTTGCTCCAGGCTCAGCCCCTTCCCAGCTCCCTCAGCCTCTCCTGGGGCTCCAGCCCCTTCCCAGCTCCGTTCCCTGCCCTGGACACGCTCCAGCCCCTCAGGGTCTCTCTTGTCCTGAGGGCCCAGAGCTGTCCCCAGCACTGCAGGTGTGGCCTCACTGTCTCTCCATGGGAGATCCTCTTCCACCTCCCACAGCGTTTCTGTTCACTCTTCATTTTTCTCCTCCAGGTCCTGTTTGAATCCTAATCATCCTAAATTTCGGGGTATCACAGCCTGGCTCACACCCCTGCAGCAACACCCAGAGGAAATCACTGCTCTCCTTCATTTCAGATCCAGGACCTTGTCTCAGAAAGGTTGTGAGGACTTTGTATTTCCAACTGATTTTTCAATGAATATACCATCAAGACCTCCAGAAAAATATCGCAAAAGCTGCCTAAATGAGAAGCCCATTTCTGAGAACTCAAGAGGCGAAGCCTTAAATATTTCCCCAACGATTCAGAACTCCAGCTAACACTGCAGAAGTTGGTCCCACCGAGACAACCCTGTCCTGTTCACTATGGAAACTGAGTTAACAGCTACCCCTTAAAGACAGGCAGGTTTACAGCCATCCCTGTAAGGATTTGCCAGAGGTTACCCAAGAGCAGAGGAAGGTTTTAGCTGACAGACAGAGTCTGTCCTTAAAAACCTCAGCCCCTGCCTGGTCTGGCTTTGCATCTCCTGCTTGCAAATTGGCTGCCTGAATTTCAGATGACCCCTGGGGCTCGAGGCACTGCATGAACTATTAGGAAGCCCGATCGGATTTGTGACATCTCAGTCAGTGTCATCCCTGCAGAAAGAAGGAAATAAAATTAAACTTTGGGGGTTGCAGCTCAGCACTGCTGTTTGGCTTCTTCCTTGGCATTTGCATTTATTGTTTTTAGTCTCAGCTCCTAAGGAAATGGGCTTTATATAATTACGTAAGATTTACATTAGAAACCCCTGCTTGCCTGAACTGAGCTAAATTATTAGTGGTACCATGAGGGGAAGTGGGAAATATCAGCTGAGGCTGCACTGGGCATTAGAGGGTCCAGTCCTGGCTTACCCTGCAGGAATAATTCCCTAAAAAATCAGCGTTCCTAAGAGGCCACCAAAAATTGTGGCACGTTCCCAGCCTCACTGGCCTTATTACTTGGTGGTGGTTAACTGAGCTGTAAAAACTTCTTAAGATTCATTGAATCATTTCAGCTGGAAAAGACCCCTAAAATCATCATCAAGTCCAACCATTAAACTCCCTCTGGATGTGGCTGAGGTTTGAATTTCCTCTTCCTGGCAAGCAGACGGGGCTGGGTGAGACGGGAGGTGATGGAGGGTCCTGCGTGTCCTGGTGCTGCTGAGACCCCCCAAAGCAGCTCCAGATGGGAGCTCCAGATGTGGGTGCCAGCCCTCGGCTGTCCCCGGCGCGGCTCCGGTGGCCGAGCTGCCCGCTGGCCACCACACGAGGGCAGCCCAAGTTCGAGCGTGCAGGAGCTGAGCGAGCAGACGCGCCGAGACGGGGAGGAAACAAACCCCCAGCGATTGTATTTGCACACAGAGCGTTTATTTGCCCCGCACAAAATTTCATTCTTCTCAGCCCCTGCACCCTCGTGGTGACAGCCCAGGTGCCACACGAAGGGTCACCCTGGAGGGCCACCACAAAATGCTCCATCACCCCGCTCATCATCATTTGAGGGCAGAATCATTTATGTTGGAAAAGACCCCGGAGATCACCAAGTCCCGCCAGGAATCTGATGCTGAAACCCGAATTCCCCAGCCCCAGGGCAGTGCTAAGGACACACGAGAGGCTCGGTGCTTCAGGTAACAGTTTATTTTCTCCAGGGGTGTAAGATGTGCAGCAGGTACGTGTACAGGACCGCCAAGAGGAGTCGCAACCAAACAAGAGACTGGAACAAAGAAACCTAAACAGTATCCTGCCCTACAGCAAATAGTGCAAGTCATGTAAAACATTGGTTCAACATAGGAAAACACGGGGGGAAAACGGTATTTCCAAGCCACAGGTATTTTCTCGCCCTCTGCTGGAGGTCCCAGAGGTGGGGCTGGGAGGTGGGACGGGGATGAGTTCACTCGGGCGCGGACTGTATGGGGTGTATCTTCTACAAGAAGGGATTTTTCTCAGTTCTTCCCTTTTTGTTTTTGGCTTGGAAAGAAACACAGGTGCACACAGCCAGAGGTACCAAAAGGCAATGGCAGATCTTAAAAACCCAGCCACGGGTGACCTGCTGCCAAGCACATCATTTTCTTAAAACGAGATGGTCGGGGTCTTGCTTCATGTACTCTCTTACCTTAAAAGTTTCCTTTGCAACCACACAATATTCCAGCTTCAGGGCACCGAGACTGTAAATAAAGCACTAATCCCCTCCAAAATGGATGGAAAAGGATGGGGGGCACACCAGGTCCCAGGGGGCTGCAGGCAGAGCACAAGAGCAGAGACTGGGCAGCATTTGCAGCCTCACTGGTGCTGCCAGGAGTCCTGCTGACACATTCAAGTCTAAAACATTTTAGGCTGCACTTTGCAAAATTATTCCCTTTATTTTTTCCTGCAGGTGACTGCCAAATGGAAAAGCCTCTCACTTCCCAAACTGCAAGCTCTTTCTTCCCTTCTTAAAACACAAATATTTTTTTCTCTCTGTAATTTCCTTCTGCACAACTGCAGGAAGAGGCTCTTGCAATGCTCAGCAAAGGGGTTCCAGCTCAGGGAAAGGGTTTGCCCATCCAGCTCCGGGCCACTCGTGCCAGGAGATGCTCCTTTGGCAGCAACACCTGCTCCAAGCAAACGCTGCCTGTGCAGCATCACCCCGGAGCCGTTCCCCCTGCACAGCCTGGATGCTCCAGCAGATAACAGCAGCTGTAGCCATATGTTGTTGCTAACAAGCATTTACTGAAGCTGGTTTCTTCCCGCGACTCCCAAGTGTCTGATTAATGCACAGCTCCTCCAAGCGATTTTTAGATTTCTTTTTTCACCCTCCCCTTGCAAATATATTTCTTTTTTTTTTTGTTATTATTGTTGTTCTGGCATTATAAGCAAACCAGAATGTGAGAATAAAATGGGGTTAAAAGCCACAAGAGCTGAAAAATACAAGTTACAGGTGTATTTGAATAGCTAAAAAGTAATTCACACAATTTTCATTTGGGGATTTATTTGTGCTCAAAACCACACAGTTTATGGGCTGACCCTGCCACGGTCCTGTAGGCTCCAAGCACAGGGGAGCTGCTCAACAATCAATCACCTGCCCTGGGAGGGGGATTGGTATTTCTTTGTTCCCAAGTCACATTTCTGGACTCTGCCTGCAGATCTAGACCCCTGCCTGAGCACCTGATGCTGTGGAGTCCTTCTCTGAAGTGTGAAGGAAGGAAAATAACCTGTGGCTTGGGAAGTTTTACTGGGATTGCAGCAGGGTGTATGATCCATGAGCCTGAATCCTTGGTCCCTGGGTTAGGAGGCTTGACACAGACCTGTTATTTCCCATAGTGTTCCCAGTTAAAACAGACTGGGAAGAAATCAAGCTGCCTGACCTGGGTCCCTGGGCTGTACCAGCACCCCATCCTCTTGGGAAAGGTTTCTCCAGGGACTGTCCTGTGAGCTGAGCAGAGAGGAGGGAGCGGCGCTGGTGGGAACATCCCTCCCCATGGTTAACCTTATCTCAGTGAGCTCTGGGAAAGCAGAGCACGCTGGCAGGTGGCAGAGAGGTGCCCAAAGGTGATTCATCCCACCCCTGGGAGGTCCAGCGTGGGTGGGGTGAATCACCCTCCACCAGAAGCTGCCTCCCTCCAGAGCCAGGGTGGCTTCAGAGGCAGGCTGGAAATCACGTTGCAGGTTGCAGGACGACACGTAGGTGTCTCAATAGGCTCAGGGCACCTGTTTACTTCACCTCCAAATGGCTGAACAATGATGGGATGAGTCCCACCATTCCTAGCTGGAGCTTATCTTCTGGGCTTGTGCACCTCATTCAAAAACAGCAAAGGAATTCTGCAATTTCTGTGTGACCACATGAATTAGAGGGCTCATGTTGGTGTCATTTGTGTTCATATAATCATAGAATCATCAGAAGATTTGAGTTGGAAGGGACCTTTAAGGGTCATCCAGTCCCACCTCCTGCCATGGGCAGGGACAGCTTCCACTATCCCAGGTTGCTTCAAGCCCCATCCAACCTGGCCTTGGGCACTTCCAAGGATCCAGGAGCAGTCACCAGCTCTTTGGGTAACTTGTTTCAGTGTTTTGCCACCTTAATTGTAAAAAATTTCTTCCTTCTGTCTAGATTGAATATCCTCTCTTTCAGTTTAAAACATCTCCTCTCGCTCTACCACAATAAGCCCTGCTAAAATGTTTGCCCCATCTTTTTTCTAAGATGCCTTGAGGCCTGGCAGGGGCTCTGAGGTGTCCCTGGAGCCTTCTCTGGTGCAGCTGAGCAGCCCCAGCTGTGCCAGGCTGGCTCCAGAGCAGAGGGGCTCCAGCCCTGGCAGCATCTCCGGGGCCTCCTCTGCACTGGCTGCAGCAGCTCCAGCTCCTTGTGCTGCTGGAGCCAGGGCTGGGGCAGCTCTGCAGGTGGCTCTCACCTGAGCCCAGGGGCACAGGGGCAGCATCCCCCTGCCCTGCTGCAGCCAGGCTGTAGGAGCCAGGGTGGGATGAACCAGAAGCCACCACGCCGTGAGCTGGGACAGAACTCGTGTCCCTCCAGGCCGAGGTTTGGTGCTCATTACGCCCGCCCTGGTTGGGAAACGGGAGCAGATCCCCAGGAAGGCACCTTCACACTCAGCTGGGCTCCCACGTGGATACCTGTGGCCTGGACTCACCACACAACACCAAAACAGGAAGAAACAAGAGTTTTCTCTAATCATCCCTCTACACCCCAAAAGATGATCACTGCCAGCGCTCCGCTCCCTCCAGCCCTACCCAACCCAGCGCCAACGCGGGAAAATCAACCTTAACTCCATAATTGTCATCAGCATCAGCCCCTCGGGCTGGAGCCCATACCAGCTCAATCTTTAATTAATAAGTGATTATTCTGGCTTTCCAAAAGGTGTCAGGCAAACATCCACAGAGCTGAGGCCACACGGATGGCTGCGCTGGCAGCTCAGCAACCGCAGCGGCTTTGCCTTCTCACCATGGCCACAGGCAAGAGAATCAAGTCCTGCTAATAATTTAAAAGCATCAATTAATACAGTTTAATAAATACATAAAATGATCTAGTCTCTTTTTTTTTTCCATCCACTTTTTAGCATCAATCAAAGTTAAGGGTGATTGTCCCGTGAGTAACTAAGGCAAATTTGTTTGTGTACGTGTGTGTTCCTCTCTACTTTTTTGTTTTGATTTTTTTTCCATTGTTTTGTACATAAAGCAATCACATAAAAATAGTTATAAATAGAAAAATTGCAAAGGTTTATCCCCACTTAGACATATAGGAAAAAAAAAAAAAAAAGAACCCAACCGACCTAACAAACAAACCAAGACAGAAAAAACACCTTGCTTCAAGTCCTTGCAGATCATACAGTACTCAGCATCTTTGGATATTTTACAATGACTCCAAATCGTAGACAAAAAAACACCTGAAGGAACCAATCATCTGCAAAATGTCGCTTGTTTAAGAAGTTGAAGTGGATTAAAAAGAAAAAGTTTGACGCAGTTTTAAGAAGATTTCTTTTTCTTCTTACTTTCGTTTTTTTTCTCTCCATTGACTTTTGTTGCACGTGGAGTCTTTAAGGATTTCTTTTGGGAGGAGGAAGCCAAGTGTTGGGCAGTTCCTTGGGACCATTCTGCTATGGGTGATTTCAGAGCAGAAATCCCTCAACCCTCCTGAGGGCTGTGGAACCCTTGACTTTCCTGTGTCCCCTTCCTTGCCTCTGGTGGCCAGATTCTCATCCAGCCACCTTACCACTGATGGAAAAACCAAAAACCTCATGAACCCGCGCTCCTCGCATTCCCTTTGATTTTGCTGACGTTGAAAGGTCATAGTAAAAAGAGAAATAAAAGCCCCAGTTTGTAACATTTACATTTCCAAGTGTTGGTTTCATGTAAAACAACCACTGCAACCCCCCTCAGCCAGGGGTGGAAGTGGGATCCCACCACGTCTGCCTCCCACAGCTCGTCCAGGAGGAGCCATCAGAGGCAGATGGGCACCAAAAGCCTTTATCCTTCAGAGCAACTCATGGATTTGGGGCTGAAGGAGGTGGACAGGGTGATTCCAGCCAATTGGCCACTTTTTGTGCCCCAAAGGAATTAACAGATGGGGTCTGCAGGGATGCTGGGGCATCACCCCAAACCTGTTGGCCACCGTGGGTGGCCTTCAACTTGGAGTACCCTGTGATATGTCACCACCTTCTCTTTTGAAACAACTACAGTGAAGAAACAGCATTTCTACTTGCTGTCAAGTAGATGATATCGCCATCAAGACACCAGTAGTGAGCTCCTTTTCCACAAAGATCCCTTGAGACAAGCAGCAGGGATATTTGCACACACGATTTTTTCCCACCAACACTGCAGATTTGGGGACACGCGAGTGTTTGTAAATCTTTCTCATCACTATCACATAGGAATTTGAGGGAATTAAGGACAGAACCCCAGACATTTCAGAATGGTCAGCGGCAGCGAATTCTGACTCTTTGGTTTGAAACGACTTTTTCATTTCAAAATTCCCACTGGTTCATTTTTTCAAAGCAAGGGTTTAATAAAAGCTTAGTATCGAAATATCACTGATTCTTCCAAAACTTTTCCTTCACCTTTTCAAGCAACTGAAGTTAAAATACTCAAAATAGGCTTTGGTTCTCCTTTTGAAACTTTGAAATAGCTAAAGAACCAAAATAAGTAAAATCCCCCTTTTCCACCTAGCTTTGCACTAGGTGTTCGATCTCCTTTTTTTTTTTAATTTTTTTTTTAATTTTTTTTTTAAATGTTTTTAAGGTCCCAACTCATGCTGCAGGTCAGGGCTCTCATCAGCCCTGTAAATCTGATATACTGCTGAGAAAGGCAGTGGCCAGTATCCTCCCTCTCCCAGTAAGGCTGCTAGACGCCCCTCCTTTATCCCTTGTAGAATAAATATTGTTGCCAGACATGGGAATTAATTAAGAAGAAAACAAAACAAAACCAGAAAGAAGACAGAAAAGTCTTTTTGACCAAAAGGGCCAAGGAATGCAACAAAACAAACCCAAGTCTGGACGGCTTGTCAGTGTCCAGCGAGCTCCTTGTGTGGGAAAATGGGGAACATTTCCCACAGAAAAGCCATCTCATGGTGATGGCCGAGCCCTGGACTAAGGCAAGTGACATTTCTGGGGGTGTTGAAGAGAGCAGCAGTCCTGGCCTGGCCTTCCCAGATGGAGCCATGAGTGGAGGGATGGGGCAGGGAGTGCCTGACGGCCCCAAGGCCAAGTGCAGAGTCTAAAGTGCCGGTGGCCATGGGACAGAGCACCTGCCCATGCCCTGCTCACCCCAGGGACGGCCTCGTGCCCCAAGCACCATGGCAGCAAGAGGACAAAGAGCATCTCGGGAGCCTGATGATGCAGAAGGGTGGGTGGGAGCCCAGGGGAGCCATCTGCCTTGTTGGGATGGGAGCAGGTGCATGGTGGGACCGGGTGCGCGTTTAGTTGCTGGCCTCTGAGATGGGAGCCACGTGGCCAAGCCCCGCCAAGCCACTGAAGCCTGTGCTCCAAGGGTCAGGGAGAGGGAAGAAGGGTTGGGCAGCAAGGTTTTCATTGTGGCCCAGGGCGAAGGCGAAGATGCCCGCGTTCCTCTCCATGTCCATCTGGGCCCGCCTGAAGAGCTTCATCTGCGTTTCTTCAATCTGGCTCTCCAGCTCCTGCAGGCTGAAGGGCGTCTTGGCCCCGCTCAGGAAGTGCTTGGGGCTGGGCCCGGGAAGGCACATGGCCGTGCTGCCGAGGTGGCTGCTCATCTCCTCCAGCGTGGGCGGCATCACGAAGCCGCTCTCCACGGGCGGGCCCCCGGGGGCGAAGAGCAGGCCGGCCGCCCGCCACGCCGCCGGCTTGCGGCCGCGCCGGGGCCGCGCGATGCGGCAGCTCTGGCGCTTGATGTGGCGGTGCAGGTGGTCGGAGCGGGTGAAGCTCTTGTAGCAGAACTCGCACTGGTAGGGCCGGATGCCCGTGTGGATGCGCATGTGGTTCTTCAGGTCGTAGTTGTGCACGAACTTGGCGTTGCAGTGGATGCACAGGTACGGCCGCTCGCCCGTGTGCTTCCGCATGTGGATTTTGAGCTTGTCCTGCCTGCAAAAGAAAAGGTTATTGGTCAGGCGGCGTGGGCCGGAAGGGTTGGGATTGCTCTTTTTGGGATTGGCTCCCCGGCTGGGATCAGGGAGATGGGAAGGTGGGGAGCTCATCATGGGGCCTCTCCCAGTGTATGGATGGAGTTGCAGGCTGACGTTTGCATTCGCCTCCTCTTTCCTGGGCACTAAAACATCATACACACACAGCCCTCCACATCAGGAGCTTGCAGCCCATCCCAGAGTGTTTAAAACAGCTTAAATTGGAGGGGAAAAAAAAACCCTGTAATAAACCCAAAAAACACAGAATCATTAATCCTGGAGAAGACCTAAGATCATCAAGTCCAACCACACCGCCAGTCAAGGCCACCACTAACCCATGTCCCCAAGTGCCACATCCAGATGGCTTTTAAATCCCTCCAGGGATGGAGACTCCATTACTGCCTTGGGCAGCTGTGCCAGGGCTGGACAGCCCTTTGAGGGAAGACATTTTTCCTGATTTTCCAAGCTCAGCTTTACCTGGCACAACTTGAGGCTGCTCCCTCTTGTTCTGTCCCTTGTTCCCTGGGAGAAGAGCCTGACCCCCACTAGGCCACATCCTCCTTCCACATATTTGTAAAGAGCAAGATCCTAAATATGGGAATATATCTACATATAACTAAATCTGGGATTATTAAATAAACAGAGCCCTGTTCCAGCCTGCAAATAGGGAAATCAGTTGGGATTCAAGAGCCTGGAAATGCAGGACAATACTGCTTAAATTCAGTCCCTCTTGGAGCCGATTTTGCTCTCCTTTTATTCTTGCACTGACCACATGGTGTCTCAGGAGCTTTCTTTTGAAATGGGAGCAGCACAGAGGGTGATGCTGCCAGAGGTGCAGCACCCGGGCACTCTGCCCTTCCCTGCCAGGGTCGCCAAGGCCAGCCCACATCCAACCTCCCACACAGTCTGGAGAAGTTTTTCAAGTCCAGCCATGGAATAGTGTAATATCCATCCCAATGGCACTTACTTACAAATATTTATATATGTATTTTTTAAGGGGAACATCTAAAAGCAAGAATATTTTCCCATAGGGGCAATCCAATCGCTGCTTTTTCCTCAAAAAATAAACGTTTCCTTCTGCAGCCAAAAACAAAAACAAAAAAACACCCAAAATCAAAGCTAAAGAGTATGATTATAAGAAGTGAAGTTGATTATGGCTCAACTGAGCTGAACACTGCTTCCTGGGTTGCACCAGTGGCGTTCAAGTAAAGAGGAAAGTGGGAAAATTCATATTGCTTTCCAAAATTACTTCAGTATGAACCCTCCAACATGCTAGCATTGAGGCTAAAACTATATAGAACATGTGGAGTAATTCCATTATTAGATATAAAATATATATTATATATTACACATACCTCATCTAAAACTACACAGTGTATTTTAATATAAACAGTAAAGAATATACAATTCATTATTGTTCTAAAATATAACTATATTATAAATTACATAATGTAAGTATATAAAACGATGATTTAATTTATACAACATAAAAACCAGACAAAAGTCTGTTTCTTCTGGCAGGTCAAGCCCTCAAAACTTGCACGGTGCTGCCTCTGAACTAGTTTTTGCCACCCAGCCCATATTGAAACAGTTTTGGATGACGTGCCCAGCAGCACAGAGGTGTTGGCCACACCGTGAGGAATGCAGCCCTGGGCTGGGCATGTCTGCACACCAGCCCCTCAGGACTAAGGATGCAAAGGAGTATCCCTAGCAGGAGAGTGACTTCTTCACCAGAGGATGCTTTATTGCTCTTGGGAGACTGATCCTGATCCTGGACCTGCACCTACAGATTTTTTAGGGAGACCTGAAAAAAAGGCATCTCTCAGTCCCTGTGCCAAGCTCAGGGCAACTCCCCACTGTGGCACTTTTAAAGCTGGTGCTACCCCGAGGTTTTCGCAAGGGTGCATTTTCTCTGGAAGGGCTGGAGCCAGTGCTCAGCATCAGACAAAGCAGCAGCAGGGAAATTTCACCCCGAACGGCGAAGTCGCGCGCGGATGAGCGCGGGGGCTCGTGCTGCAGAGCAGGGGGAAGTGTTAATAAAAAGCAGAGCTGCCGACCCCACCTATAATTTAATTTAAACCTCTGTAGGTAATGTTTAACCTAGCAGGATCGCTTTTCCTAATAAACACGCTGCGTGCCAGGACTGTATAATGTAAATACAGGCAAAGCTCTTTTCAGGCTATTACCCATCTCCGGCAGCAGACGGTGAGAAACCCAATCCTCCCTGCCCCAGCAGCATCTCCAGGGAATGCAAGGGAGGTTTGTGGAGCTGCTCAGAGGCTGGGGGGGTGAGGTGAAGCACCCCAGGGGGATGTGCCATGGGGAACACGGGGTTTGTGAGCTGGGAGCTGGGCTGGAGGCTCGCTCCGACGGAGATCCGCACCCTGTGTGTGTGAATAACCTTAATGCAATTGCATTAGGAGAGCGATTAGGGCTCTGTGAGCTGTCACAACACAAATAATAGGAACAAATAATGTTAACCTTTCCAGCTGGAACAGTATCTCCTTGAGCACTCTGGGGTTGTCTTGGTGGAAAAGCTGAAATATTTGCAGCTTTCTCTGGCGTTCTAGTGGGGTGGAACAGCAGACTAGGAGCTGAGCAGCCTTTGTTTAAGGAAAAAATAATTAATGAGCCATTAAATGAAGTCCTGCTTCCTGTGATCAGATGTCCGTGGGCAGCAGGAGGGGCAGGTCCAGGTGCACGTAGGGTCCTTGCTGGGGGATGAGAGATCCCACTGATGTGGAGGGGAAGGGATCTGCTGGGGAGGCTGGGACACTCCTCACCTCAGGAAAATATATCTTCGCCATTTCCCCAGCAGATTCTCACCTCCACAGTGCCTTAAATGCAGAAATAATGCAAAGGACTGATGCATACTGAAATTCCATCTGGGAACCTCTGCTTCCCTGCACCCTCACTCCCAGGGGACCCCAGAAGGGACCATTTGAGCTTGCATCTCCCCAGTGAAGGCACCGTGGGTGCAAGTCCAACGCTTTCAGAAAGCATGGGATTCCCCCCCTCCCCCGAGAGCAAAACACTTAATGCAAGTGGCAGCACTCAGGAAATCCCAGTAGAATTACCTTTCTGCATCCCAATCACTCCACTTTGCTTAAGAATACACCTTTTCCTTAAAGAGAGCTCTCACACCAGAATAATGATGAAAATAGCTAAGAAAACTCCACCCCAAACAAAGTCAATTAGCTGCAAGCTATTCAAAATCTTTCCAAACACATTTAAAAACAAATCAATATTTTGACATATCCACTTTGCTCAGGGTGTTAAAGAAGGAAAAGACCCTCTAGCACCCAACTCTGCACAGAGTGACCCAGAAGACCAGTTTTCATCAGTGGTGTTGGGAGACTGCACTGTTGGGCGAGTGCCAGTTTTATGATTTTTTTTTTCCCTTGGATGAAGTCCCTCTACCCCTGTGCCCTGTATTTAGAAGCTGCTGAGCACATGGGGGGATGTCAAAACTATCAGGTTTAGTCCTGTATTAGCAATGGGTCATGCTAGACCAGTTCTGTGTGGAGTTTTCAACCTCCACCATGCTGATATAACCTGTCTGGATTAGGCGTTGTGCCTCAGTTTCCCAGAACTAAGTGAACAATGCTGCCCTTGCCTGTAAAGGACTTTGGGAGCCCTCTGGGAGGGCTCAGCTCTATTATTCCTGTTACAGGGAAGATGTCAGTGATGGATCTAGGCAGGCCATTTCCTCACCAAAAATTAGCACCTGCAGCAGCACACACAAGAGAGCGACAGGGACCACAGGATGGGGCCGGCCGGGCTGTCCCTCCAGCCCAAGAGGCCACCATGCTCACAGGGCTGAACCCACCCCACAGTGGGTGGGAACAGCGCTAACCTGGGGATGCAGCACCAGCAGGAGCCAGATCCAAATTCCTACAGGCAGGAATTATCACCATGCAGTGGCCTTTCCCCTGCAAATACCAGGGTGAGCTGGCTCACGCTGCACATGCCCGCCCGAGGCACGATGCTCCCCGCATTATAATATGGTGTCTGCTGTGTTAATGGAGGGGAGCATGGAAATTTATTTTCAGGTCAAATTCTCATCATCTGCATGTCTTAAATTCGAATATTATCATAGGGACAGGGGAAGAAAAGACAGGCTGAATGCAGGAGCACCCCAGGTGTCCGGCCATTGTCAGGAGCTCGCCTCTGCCTACTGTGCAGATTATTTTCCTCTGGTTTTCT
This sequence comes from Calcarius lapponicus, assembly GCA_039654755.1. Lineage (NCBI taxonomy): Eukaryota > Metazoa > Chordata > Aves > Passeriformes > Fringillidae > Calcarius > Calcarius lapponicus. The sequence goes on from CM077481.1 coordinate 5,957,930, forward strand.
CACCCCAGCTTAATAGGGCTCTCTCTCTCTCTCTCTCTCTCTCACATGCAGCCAGGAGCTGAAATACCATGCTCTTGTCAGAAAGCTTTATTATTATGGTAAAGATTGTTCTCATTAGATATTAATTATACTCAGCAAGAGCAGGTCCAGGAATCTATTTGTCTCCGCTCACCGATTAAATCTGCCCAGCTTTGCAGAGCACGGTTTCAGGCTGGAACATTAGATTTGCACAGCTAAATACAACTTGGCGAGAGAAGTTGCAGCTGCCCCATCTCTGGAAGTGTCCCAGGCTAGGCTGGACAGTGATGGGAGCAACCTGGGATAGTGGATGGTGTCCCTGCCCATGGCAGGGGTGGAACTGGATGAACTCTAAAGTCATTTCCAACCCAAGCCATTCCATGATTCTGTGAGTCCAACTGCTCCCCCAGCACTGCCAAGTCCACCAAACCATGTCCCCAGGTGTCACACCTACATAGCTTTTAAATCCCTTCATGGATGGGGGGCTCCTCCACTGCCCTGGACAGGCTGTTACAGTGCTTTGCATGAAGAAATTGTTCCTAATATCCAACCTAAACCTCCCCTGGTGACGTCTGAGGATGTTTCCCCTTATCCTGTCATTTGTTACTTTGGGGAAGAGATCAAGACCCCAACTGCACTACTAAGACATAATAATTAGGGCCACTCCAGCCCCAGAAAGCCCAGAGAGCCCAGATACTGTCATGTCCAAATGTGTGGAACTTGGTTGTGGTCTATACTGATGCCAAAAAGTGCAAACCCAAACTAATTACATCCTGTGGCTAAATGGCCCTCCCAACTCAATGCATCTCTCAGCACATTAGAGATGAAGCGTCCTTGGCTGTTTGACCATCTGTTTTCCAGCTCTCTCTGGTCCCACTGTGGTGAACTATGGTGGGGTTGAAAATATCCTGTTACTTATTTAAGCTTTTGTCCAGCGAGGGTATGGATCCAGTGAGCTGTGGATGTCATCCACAACCCACAAAAATCAGTAGGTTCTTTTTCTTCCTCCACCCTCCCTTCCTCCCTTTTTCTTTTTTTCTAAGGGGACAGAGATCATGCCCTGCTTTCCTCCCTGTTTTTATTTTGGGACAAAAACTCTGGTGAATTTTCTCTGATGAGCAGCTGAGAAATCAGTCATGGGTTATGATGTGGCCCCTACAGCCACTACCCCACTCCCCACACACGGCAGAGGTGACCAACACACACCTGGTAAAGCGAACTTCACAGATATTGCACATATAGGGCTTCTCCCCTGTGTGGGTCCTCATGTGCCTGGGCAGCTTGCCAGCCCCCATGATGACTTTGTTACAGATGGGACACTGCTGGGATGCCTTGGGCTTTATTTTCCTCTCTTCCTCCAAGGGCCATGGGGGAAAAACTCCTCCAAACTGGGTAGCACTTAAGAAATTGAGATAAGCGCTATAGTCAGTCTCTGCCTTAATATGCCCTAAGGGAGCTGCTGGGGTGTTGGCAAACATGTCCTTGAAGAAGTCATTAGGGAAAGGAGGCGGAGGCAGGTCTTCCTTCTCCTCCTCTTCCTTGATCTTCCTCTTTTTGATCACCAGATCCAAGGGGCCGTTGTCTACCTGTGGCTCCTCAAGCTGGGAGAAGGAGTTGAAGTCGCCGTTCCACAGGTGGGGGAAGAAGCTGGGGGCAAAAGGAGACAGAGCTGGCCTCCGTTCTGGGATGTTTGCCTTAGGGTACAAGTTTTCACTCAGCAAGGACTCTATGGAGAAGTCTCGTATCATGCCCAAGTGTCCAGAGGAGTTACTGGCTGGGAAGTGATTCGGAAAATCTTTAGGTGCTTCTGTGTAAGCTTCTTCGGTGAGATCCGACTCAGAAGGGCTTTGGTGGCAGCTTACTTCTTGTACATCAGCTAGGTTCTCCTGATTGACAAAATCTTCCACTTCCTCCTCCTCCTCTTCCTCCTCGTCTTCATCTTCGTCTTCATCGTCGTCGTCGTCCTCTTTGTCATCTTCCTCCTCGGCCTCCCTGTCGGGCTCCATGATTTCAAGGCAGACGTTGATGATGCTCTGGATCTCCAGCATCTTGGCGGCGCTGAGGATGTGCTTGACGTTTGAGGTGGTGATGGTGAGGGTTGAGGTGTAGGCGAACTCGAGGATGGCAGAAAGTGCTTCAGGCTTGACAAAGTCAATCTCGTAAACATAGGGCTGGTCCGTTAAAGTGCCGGTAGTGAAGAGTTTTTTGAAGTACTTGCTGCAGGCAGCCAGGACGGAGCGGTGGGTGCGGTACTCCTGGTCCTGCACGATGAGGATGACATCGCACAGGAGCCCGTCGTGCCGCTGCTCGTTCAGGCCGCACAGCACCTCGCTGCTGTGGTTCGGGAATGGGATCCCGATAAGATCTTCAATGCCATTGGCCATATTCTCATTTAGTGCCCTAGGACAAAGCACCAACAGCAGAGCGTTAGCGGGGGATTGCCAGCTGATAATGCCACAATGATGCTGCCTTCTCCCGGAGTCCTTCCCTCCTCTGCCTCACCTGCCATCAGCTCCTGCCTGCATGTCTCAGCGCATCTCTAGGCCACCTTCAGCTCCTTCCAGATCCTCTGCTTCCCTCCCCATCTCCTCATCCCCTTCTTTGTCCTCATCCTTCTGAACTCCCACCCTGTTGACCTTTTCATAATCACCACAAGCTCCCTCTTCTCTCTCACACCCCTCCCCCAGGAACCTTGTGCAATGACTCCCTACCCACCACATTTCTTCTGAGTCCTCCTGGAGCCAGCATTGTTCCAGGCACATGTTGGATTTGCCCTGCCAGGAGCTACGTGGGGAAAGTGTGATGCTGTATTGCTCCACACTGCCAAGAGTCAGCACCTACTCTGCTTGAAAGAGATGAGCCAGGGAGTGCCCATCTCATCTACGCGATTGTTTTTGGGGCTGGTACAACTGGACATCCCAGAGAGGAGGGTCACAGCTTCCTGCTGCAGCAGGAGAGCAATCCTTATGGATCTTCAGTTCTACTTCATGCCTGGAAGCTATGACATGTCACCTTACACGGGGACATGCCACGTTGGAATGTCCTCCTGAGGGATCTGGGAATGGGGAGGAAAGCAAGGATTTGTGTCACAGTGTGTACCTAAACACTCAGAGGAAGACAACCAGGTAGCAAGGACCGAGCCAGACACAGAGTGTTGTGTGCTATCCCTTCCCATGAGCTGAGCTCTCTCCATTCCCAATCCTGCTTGGACTTGTCAGCATGGTATCAAAATGCCCTGTGCATCTGGCAGACTTCTTCCCCTGCTAGAGCAGCTTTAGCTTCAAAGGAAAACTCGGAAGCAAAAAGCCCACACCCAAGAGGAAAACCTGATTCTTTTTTTTTTTTTTTTTTTTGCCATTTTTTAATCTGTAAGATGTTTCCTCTTTCACATGGCTCCAGCAACCCTTCCACATGAGAAATCCCAGGAAAGGAAAGCGATTTCCTCCAGCAGGCGACGAATACATTAATCCCCTCACAGACAGAATACATCAAACAGACAGAATAACTTTGAATACACTAACCCTTGGAAACCCCCAGGACACAGAGCATGTGTTCAGGCAGTGTCACCTCTACCAGCCCTGGCCCTGCTGCAGGTAGACACTTGGTTCACAGCCAAGGGACAGAGCAGTTAATTTCCAGGAGAACTCAGGGCACGTGAAAGCAAAACTGCAGCCCCACTCCATCCCTTCTGCAAGGCTGACACCACCAGGCAGGCTCCCCAGTTCCACACCACGCCACCTCTGCAGCTCTCCTGGGATCCACTGCCATGTCCTGGCTATCCTTCCCTGCTCAGTTTCTGGCTCTGCTGATTCCAAATCTCCTTCCAAGACACCAGTGGGGACCTGGTTTACTTCGGCTGCCTCCCACCCTCCTAGCTGCCTTGGGGATGGAAAGAGCCTGGTCTGAGGCTGTCCATGCAGGCTGTCCATGAAAACCTGTGCTTCACCTTGGCCAGCAACCCTTGGGAAGCCTGGGAGGCCTGTAGAGGGGATCAGATTCTGCAGGAAACATTCCCGTGGGAAAAGGAACACTGTCTCCCTTTTCCTCCTTCCCCAGGGCGACCTTGCAGGTATCTCCCCCACACCTAACCAGCACTGCCAAAAACAGGTGTGTGGGAGCCAGAGAGGGAAGGTCTCAGAGGATGTTGCAACCTCCAGGGAGGTGATGGACCACAGGCCTGGGGAGAGCCACTGGGATGCGGGGCAGTGTCCAGCTGTCCATGCTCACTGAAGCCTCACAGGGGCTGGAGGGCAGCCCCAGCCATGGGGAGCCCTCTCCAGCCAGCTCCCCTAACCTGGAGATGGGCAGAGAAACCGGGAATCACGCCCAGCTCCGGTCATTTTCAGCGGAGGGAGGATGCTCCAGCCCCTCATCCCATGGTGTGCCCATTACCTCCACGCTAATTACGTCTGTTGTCTGAAACAAATTGATTCATTACAGTGTGCTGTGCTTAACCATGTTAACCAGCAACGCTCCTCTGCAATCCTGACCAGCTCTGTATCAAATCCTCCTTGAAAATCGCCGATAAATGACAGTAAATCTAATACCTTCTCCAAGTGGAGTGTAAGATAATAAATAACCCCTGAGCCAGGGAGGAAAAGACAGCTTCCTTTCTAGGGCTTTGTATCACGAATAATAAGCGTGAGCAATTAAATTTCTATTGCTGTTTTTATCATCTACTCGTTTATTTTTGTTTGGAAGGAGCCTGAGTGTTAAAGGAGCTTCTTGCATGAAGGAACGTGTCTTCCTATTTTCATCTTTCACTGCCAGATCACCCTAAGTGCCAAAAACCAGAACAGCAGAATATTAGACTACCCTGAGAAATGTTTTTATAGAGGGTTTTTTCTGGACACTAAGCTTCATTCTCCCTAATTAGTGGGTTATTTGCTCGACAGCAAGAAAAATTAGAATTGGGAGATTGGGGTGTATAAATACATAGTTACATATAATTTATATGTATAAAATATATTTTAAAAATTATGGGGTTCTGGTGGAAATTAGCTATTTTTCCTTTCTTATCCCTCCCTGGTCCTCCTGAGATGTGGCTCTGTTAACTGCAGCGTTTAGGGAAGCCGATAACTTTACAGGATGCTGGCAAAATTGAAGGTGATTCATGTCATTTAAACCGGGGGTGAGGGGGGGAGAGGGAGAGAAACAGCCCATTCATTTGCATGCATTTGCATTTTTTAAACTCTCAGGGTGGTTTGACAGCTCTGGAGCTCAGCGAGCTTGAGAAATGACCTTATGGTTCCCATGCCCCCGGGGAGGTTGATGGCCAGAGGCTGGAAGTGTGCTGAGGCTGACGTTTTCCTTCCTTCCCCTCCCTCCTCTCCCTCCTCCTGCACTCCCCCCTTCCCATCCCCAAGCCAAGGGTGGGGTCCTCAATAATAACAGGCTTAAAAATAGCATCTGATGGTGACAAATGTCACCAGTGCACGCACACACACACACACACACACATACACACACAAATGCTGAGCAGGCGACACGGAGTTAAACAGCAAAATCCCATTTTATAATAGAAAATTACAACATTGTTAAAATAAATTGGAGGGAGATGGTGGAAAGGGTGGAGGGCACCTAAAATAAATGTATTCTGCAGATGACGTTGTGAAACATTGCATTTATGGTCATGCTTAAAACTCATTCATTACTTTCTTGCCAGGAAAAGCCCCACTTATAAAAAAATGATGGTGGCATACAGGACTGCTTCCCCCAACATTCTGCCAACAGATTTAGACACCTGAAGCTGCAACAGGAAGAAAAGAGGGGTTGGGGGAGCCAAGATTTATCCTCTTTTTGGGTGAAAAACGCCAGATACAAGCTGGGGACTACAGCAATTATCATAAACCACCTGCAACGTGCACTCCCTGGGTGAGCCAAAGCTCATCCAGGCACTCTGCTGCTCAAAACCTCCTTTTTTTTTTCCTTTAATAATATTTTTTTCTCCAACCTCCTTCACTGTAATAGTGAAGGATCTCAGCATCTCCAAACCAGCAATGTAAAACTGAAATATCAGAGAGAGGCGAAATGCTGATTTTAGCACCGTGGTAAGTAAAAAACCAGAAGTGCACTCAATAGATTATAAAGACATACGCACAGAAAATAGATAAAGCAAACTCGTGTTGCCTCTACTTGTTTGCAAGGGTGGAAGTGGAGCACTGACACAGCTCAGAGCAGCCCTGGAAAGATGTGCCAGCCCTGGGCAGGGACAGGATCCTGCCCCTGGCTCTCTGTGTTGCTCAATGGCAGGAGCAGGGGACCTGTGACCTCTGAGGGCTCCTCACCAGCACTTCCCTTTCCCATCTCCTTCCTCAGCCCCGGTGACAACGCCCTGCAAAGCCGAGCCCTTGCAGGGGATAAAGGCTGCCAGGGGGAGCCCAGGCTTGTGCAAGGTGTGGCTGCTGGTTCAGGGCTGTGTCAGGGACGGGGGATGTCCCTTTCCCATCCACGGGGACAGCACTTCACACCCTGAGTCTTGGCTGGGAGATGGCAATTTTGGCTTTTAATGGCTTGCTGGCACTCAACATAATTGCTGTAACATGCAGCGTTTCAATATTTTAACACTCTAATATTTTAATGTATTAATATTCCAGTACATTAATGTTTTATTATTTGTATATTTTAGATATTTATAATTTTGCATTAATATTGTATACGTTCATATTTTCTGTGTTTTTATTTTGTATTTTTGTGTTATTTGCATTGAGATTTTCTGAGCATCTCCCTTTAAAATGTGCATTGCTTGGCCTTCTCTTTGCTGTGATTTTCCCTCAGGTAAGTGCTGGCTCCTGACTGTGTTTCTTTTTTCTGTGCCTCCAGTGACTCTCCGTGGGACTGCCCCCCCAAGACATGGGGGTGCCCCAGGGCAAGCAGGGGATGCAAAGCAGCTGCCCCCCCATGCCAGGCTCATTCTGCATTCAGCACAGTGGAGGAAGGAGCCTCAGGCTCTGGCTGATCTCTGCCTGCTCCTGGTGTCAAAATGTCATTTTTCCAGGCAAAACAAGGTGTCTCCAGTTCCTCCCTTCACCCAGCCTGTGTGTGTAGAGGGATTCAGGGTGCAAGGCCAGGGGCAAGGCTTGGGGTTGAACAGCCCTGACCACTGCTCCCCCATCCCAGCCAGCTGCTGGCCCCCCCTTCCTGAGCATCCCTCAGTCCTCACTGACACAAAACCCCTGGAGGAATTCCAGCTTTACCCCTGAAGCATGGGACCACCCAGAAAAGCATCCCAGAGGCATCAGAACCAGGCTTTGGGGTGCTGAGCACGCCAGGCCACCCCAGGCTGCTGACCCTGTCAGGAGAGGGAGTCAGAGAACCACAGAAAGAATCTCAGAATGGTCTGGGCTGGAAAGGGACTTAAAGCTCATCTCCTTCCACCCTCTGCCACGGGCAGGGACACCTTCCACTGTCCCAGGCTGCTCCAAGCCCTGTCCAGCCTGGCCTGGGACACTTCCAAGGATGGGAGAGTCAGGAGGAGATCTCAACACCTTTCCTCACCCTGATTTATTTTCTAGCACCACCTCCCCAGCTTGGGGCACTCAGCACCCTGAGGCTCAGATGCTTTGGCTCTGCTGCTCTGCTACCTGCACCTCTTTCCCAATCCCTGCCCCAGGCTGCAGGAGCGGAGGCAGCAGCCAGGGTGGGCTGGCTGCTCTCCCTCTGCATCCACCCATGGATGTGCAGACCTGCCTGCTACATCCATCAGCCCATAAATATATGTGGGTTATTTTTTCTTTTCCCCCCAGTTTTATTTGTGTCTCTTCATAATGAGGCAATTAAGATGTGCATGTGAGATCACCATAATCTGTCAAAATATTACAGCTACTTTCACTGGGGTATGCTGGCCAGTGATTGATCGCTCCTGCTCCTGTTAGTTGGTGGAAAAACAGTGGCATAGGTTGCCCAGAGAGGCTGTGGCTGTCCCTGGATCCCTGGAAGTGCCCAGGACAAGGTTGGACAGGGCTTGGGGCAACCTGGGATAGTGGAAGGTGTTCCTGATCATGGCATGGGGCTTGGACACAGTAGTCACTCCAAACCTAAACCAAACTCTGATTCTGTTTTGGTGGAATAGGGATGCTGAGCCTCTGTTCCTGCATCCACAACCTTGAGCAAGTCCCTTGTGCAAATGTCCCTGAGCAAAGCCACGCACACTGACCCCCCATTCACAGGCAGACCCACAGGGACAACACCACTGCCTCGGCCAAGCACTTCAGTCCAATCGGGAACACCAAGAAAGACTTGGGATCCCCAAATGCCTTTTTGAAGGCAAGCAGAGAGGTGGGATTGCCTTTTGTCAGAAAAAGAAGGAAGGTGTAAAACCTAAAAAAAGTTAACATTGCCTTTATATTTATTCCTTACTATGGGGGCACACCTCCCCTCTGAACATCTTGTCTCCAGAAGAACATGTTATTAAACCACCCACCCCAGCAGCAAGCGTTTCTGCCCTCCAGCAGGAAGGTGGGGCAGAGAGCTCCCTGCCTTTCAATCACTTCCCTGGGATGCCTGGAATGATGAGGAAAACGTGGCGACATCGGCCGCTGCCTCCCTCGCAAGGAAATCTCCACAGTTCTGGGGGACACCAGCCCTCTGCAGACCCAAAGGTGATTCTGGGGGAGGGAAATGACCACAATTCTGAGGGATACCACCCCTCTGCAGACCCAAAGGTCGTTCTGTGTGAGGGAACCACCTCACAGCAACGCCACTGGGGTTTTACTGCTCCAGGAACTGCAACCAGTCTGGGAGACATAGGGTTGAGCTGGGAATGTTTGGGGTGCTCAGCTTTCAATTGAGCTCATCCACACAGAAACGCCAAAAACCCATGGATTTTGCTTGGATCTGGACAGAGCAGAAGAGGGAAGATGTTTCCAAAGCGATGCTTTGGCGAGGGAGGATGCACAGAAGGCGCATTCTCCTGGCTGGCAGCACGGCTGCGGAGGGAGCCCCGCGGGTGGGTGCAGAGGTGGCATCACCCCGCAGGTCCCCTGGCAAGGGAGCAGCTCTGCAAATGGAACAGGTCAGCACAGTTTGAGGGAATGCTCTGTGGGACACCAGGGGAAATGCCAAGCAGAGTCCCTGGGATGCTGGCACGGATGGAGACCTCCCTCCGCTGCCAGGAGGAGAGGGGTGGCCCAGGAGCCCAGCCCCTCCACAGGATGTGTGAGATGGAAAAGCCCCAGAAGTCGAGTATGGTTTGATCACATAATTAAAGTGGTTAGGCTTCAGGGAGTGAAATCACAGGGGTGACCTTCACCCTGCTATTTCTTCATTACTTACTGGACTTGTCAGAAGTCATACTAATCTCTGAACAAAATCCTTGGGCATACAAGGATTCATCCGTACCAACATCTGGCTGGCAAGTGAACTATTTATATTTGAACATACTATATAAAACTGACCTTTTTTCCAGCTGGAACTACTAGTTTCCTATAAGCAGGCTACAAAAAAAAGCCATATTCACCGAAGTCCCATCAGGGAGTCCAAAACAAAAGGTGCTTTAGAAACATCTCCAGTTTCCAGCGATCCCAGCAACAACAACCCTTTCTCTTCCCAGTTTCCAAAATCCAGGCAGGAGTTTATCCAGCCAAGCAGATCTGGGACACATCAGTATTGGAGATCTGCTGGAATCTCTGGTACAACATCACTTGGGAAGCTCCACAGGGATTATTTGCTAGGAAGGTGGTGACAGGTGCCACTCATTTGCTCGCCAGGATGTGGGGGCCAAAGCAGGTCCTGTGCCCTGTGTGAATCCATTCCAGGGAATTTTTAAACCCTCCTTACACACCTCAGCAAATGCACACCTTTAACAAATCCATCCCTGCAGGCTGACTCCAGCTACCCAGAGCCTACATGAAGTACTCTGTACTTCATCAACTTTGTTTACATACAGATATGATCTGGCAAAATTGCAAATTCTGAATCCAATCACCCCTCAGCCTGCTGAACGGTTGGGTGCTGCTTGTTGTAATGGGAATTTGCTGCTGCTCCATGACCACCAGGACCCAACCCTGGTCCATATAAGACTCAATTTTCTGTCCTCAATTCCTCTCTGAGGAGGAACCTGTGGCTCAAGTTGAGCTCTTGGGTGGCACAGGGTGATGAACAGGTTGAGCTCATGGCAGGATGCTGGAACTACCTGATCTTTAAGGTCCTTCCCAACCCAAACCCATTCTGTGATCACATCACCATGTCCCATGTCCCTCCCATTTCCTTGGAACCAGTTCTCAGCCCCAGATAAACACCAACACGAGCCCTGTCAGGGCCAGAATAGAATTCAGTGCCTGCTTTAATTGAAGGGCCATGTTTTCACTTTGGTTTCCTTTTCCCAGCTTCCTTAAATTGCCCATCACTCTGCCCAGTTTCAGAACTTTTATATATAAAGCTCCAAAATCAGGAGCTCCAGGTCACTTCTGGGTGGCAGCTTGATGAAGTCTGCATGCTGCATGACAAATGCCATCTGATGTGCTGAGCAGGCCTTGGCAAAGGGGCATCCTGGTGATAAATGGTCAAATAAACATAAACAATTAGTGGAGCTACATCAAAGGCACCACCTGGCTCCAGATGGTGTTTTGAGGGCTTCATCCACACACAGAGCAGGGGCAAATTAATTAACCACAGCATCTAGGCAGGTACCAGAGAGAAGACTTTACAGAGGGGTCACAGAGTGACCACAATCTTTTCTTGCAGTCTTGTCCCCCCATTCAAGCATTTCCTTGGAGGTCTGGAGCTTGAGAGGATGGTGCTCTTGGGCATCAGCCTCCTATGGCTCCTCTCTGCTGAGGCTTCAGAAGGTGCTGCATGACTGAAGATGCTCAAGATCCTTTTTCCCCCTTGAAACCCATTTTCTTGAAACCCTTGAAACCCTGTCTACACAGCTCAGTGTAGCCTTGATAGTCTCCTGGCCATGTTTAATACGATGTTGCTGGTACAGGCAATGATGCTGGGTGAGTGTCTCTCCCCCACCCAAATCTATATGCACACACTCAAAACACGTGTGGGAGGGGGGAATATGTTAAGTGAAACAGGAGGGTTTTCAGACATCCTCTGCAACCACCCCACTCTCATGGAAACTCATTCACACCTCAAGTGACACGCTCCCCCTCCTACACCACCAAAATGAGGGAAAAAAGAGAAAGCAAGAGGAAAATCCCCACCAGAGATATGCCCATGCAGGGTATGGCTGAACATCTGGTTGCTGGTCTCTCCAGCAGCTCTGGCATGAGACAAATGAAGGTCCATGAGGTATGTGACATTGCTGGTGGCATTTCTGTCCATGTGTGTGCACCCACTCTCCTCCAACGCCTTCCTATTGTGCCCAGACCCTGCTACAGGGAGTGACATAGGATATATATATATATATATAGGATATATCCCTATTAACACACAACATTGCAATCCAATGAGCACATCAGTGGTAGGTACCTCCTTCCAGCACAGCCTTAAAAATAGCCAAAAAAGCCATTTCCTCCCATTCTGAACTCTCCTGGGAAAACACGCCAGCCCCTTCACTCTCTCTCGTCCTGTTCTTCTTCAGGGCCAGAAAAAGGAAAATAAATTGTAAAAAAAAAAAGGGTTCCTATTGAACGGCCTGCACACACTGGGTGGGTTTGCTTCCTGACCAAAAAAAAAAAAAAAAATTAAATTAAAAAAACAACAAAAAAAAAAAAAGAAAAAAAAAAAGAAAAAAAAAGAAAAACCAACCAACCAACCACGGCGGAAAAATGTGCCCAGCTTAACCATGGAAAACTGGTTTGGCTGGCGTCCCTCCGGAGTGGACAGGATTGCAAGGGACTTGGACTCGGATCCGGGTGAGGCTGTCACCAGCCTTCTCATGAAAACACAGCTCCAAAATAAATACATTTTTTGAGGGCTCCGAAAAAGCAGAGCACGAAGGATGGGGACCCAGCTTCCCCTCCTCTTCTCCCCCCACCACCTCGCCCCCAGAGAGAAAGCCACCGACGGGAGGACTTTGGGAACAAAAATAAAAGGGTCAGAGCGCTCGCACATTAAATCAGAAGCAGATGTGTGCCTGCTCGCCAGCCTGAGTCACCGCGGGAGGGTGGGGAAGGGGGGGTTATCGCTATTTTGGTGCTGGGTGTGGGGTACAGAAAACAATGTGAGGAGAAGGCGGTGCAGTGTTTGAGCAGGCTTAATATCGGCTTGGGAGCAGGTACAGGCAGGCTCCGGCAGCGGAGGGGTGGGAAGCTCAGCTCGGCAGTGGCATTGGCAGCAGCTGCGCCCCATCCCCTGCCTGGGCAGGATTGCTCCTCCAGACCATGCCCAGGCTCCCTGGCAGCATCACTGGGCATCCCCAGAGGCACACATCCCTTTCTGGGGGGGTTTCCTGCTGATCTTCATTTAGTCCTCCGTTATCAACCCTCCAGAAGGAGCACCCTATCATCCCCATGCGCTGGCTGAGATGCTGCCAAGCCTGAGGTATCTCCAGACTCACAGCAGAGGCAGGAGCTTTGTCCTCTCTCTCAGGAGGACAACCTCAGCAGCTCAGCACCTCTCTAAAGCCCTGCTTGCTTTGGGCCAAGCCCTGTAACACGAGCTCAGCTTCTCCTTTCAGTTCCCGCTGTGCCCTGCGCTGCTGACACCATGCTGCCGTTCATTAGGCTCATAAATCCCACAGGTATTTAGGAGAAAGGTATCTCAGATTGGTCTATTTAACTCTGGCATAACTCAAAATATTCTATTCCTGCTTGGCTCTCATGAGAGCCCTTGCAGCCTCATTGGTTTGTAATTGCCATTTCAGTCCTGGAGCTCTGAACACACGAGCTCCCATGCTAGGGCTGGGCCAGAAGAGTTCCCACACAGACATGAGGTGGGTTTTGGACAGGTGTGTTCATGGAAGGTGCCTCTGCAGAGAACCTCATCCTGCCAAGGCAATCCATCTTGCAAAGATACAGCCCCTCCAGCACCACCACCCCATCATCTGAACCATGGGCAGAATGACAGTCCTGGCCTTGTGTGGCGGTGCCACAGTCAAACCCAACGGTGGGATGAAAATTCAGGACCCTGGCTCAGAGAAGAGATCAAACAGGCACAGTTGTTACACCTACAGGCCCTGCCCCATCAGAGAGGGGAGCTAGGCAGAGTGGGTGAATACTGCATCTCTCCATCCTTTGCTGCCCCAAAGAGGAGCTTCACAAGATGCTGCACCCATGGAAAAGAGGTGATGGCTTTAAATGGAAAGAGTGGAGATTCAGAGTGGCTAGGAGGAAGAAACTCTTATGATGAGGGTGGTGAAACATGGGCAGAGGTTGCCCAGAGAAGCTCTGGCTGCCTGATCCCTGGAAATATTCAAGTCCAGGTTGGATGGGACTTGGAGCAACCCAGTTTAGTGGAAGCTGTCCCTGCCTAGGGCAGGGGGCTGGAAAGAGATGACCTTCAAAAGCCACTTCTAGCCCAAGCCATCTGATGATTCTGTGGTCCCATGACCATTTTTTCTGCAAGCCAACATTGTCCTGACCACACTGAAGCCCCAGTGAGATGCATCATGTCCCTAACTCTTGAGCTGGGCATTTCTAGTAGAAATACTGCCAGGTTCAGCACAGGATGGTCAGGGAAAGGGGATGAGCCTTTCATCCAGACTTTTTATATGTAAACCAGCCATCTAATGAGCTCTCTGAAGACCACAGGTAATATATGGGCATAACCTTATAGCATGGCCCAAGCTACCAAATATCCAGAGGTAACTCCCTGTCTTCCCGGGATGATTTAATCCAGCTCTCAAGGTTACAAAGCAATTTAACTGAAGATCTGGGGTCAGATTCAGATTTCATTTGTATCTCAGCCCCTTCTGTGTGCCAAGTCCCTGGTTTCTCTGCCAAGCTGGTTGCAAGCTAAACAGCAGCTGAGTCCTCAGCTCCTGCAAAGCCTCACCCGCCTGAGCAATCCGTGCGATCCGGCGGGGCCCACCCATGCCCAGCTTGGTAAATATAGCCAAAGTTGGTGGAGAACCAACAGAAAAAAAAACATTTGAACTCTCCCTGGAAGAAGGAAAAGAAAAATATCCACTGCTTAGATGTTTCTTTCAAACACATGGAAAAAAAATAATACTGAAAATCAGTGGGATTAATTTTTTTAACCGACGCTTCTGCAAGCAAGAAGGGGGTCTGTGGGATCAGGTCCCTCAGCAGGCAAGTCCTGTGTCCCAGCTGACTCTTTGCACATGCCAACTCACAGTCTGATCTGATTTAAACCAGCTGAATTGTAAATGAGGCTTATAATGGAATTGGCAAATGACCCTTCAATACAGCATCACAAACCGACAGCGCTCAAAAATAACCAGGGGTCGAGTCAGGACTCAGCTCTCAGCCAAGGGTGAGTGCAGGATCTGGGATGCATTGTGCCACAGGCTACCAAACACCCCAAGCAAGCAGGGAGAACTCCCAGCCTCTCCCCTCTTTAAAGGGGTGACCCTTCCAAAACAACAACAAAACAAAAAAAGAAAGCAGGGAAAAGGAGGAGAAAATGCATCCCTGACATGTAGAGAGAGACAGTCTCGCCTGTTTGTGTTGGCCTATGCTGAACTCCAAGCAGTTTCCAACTGGAACCCAGAAGTGCTGATGGTGTTTGGAGTCTGTCTGCATCCCTCCCATGACGTGAAGAGGCATTCAGGATGATGGGCTAGGATGTTGGTATTTTTTTTTCCCCCTAACAACTATATTTACTGTTACATTTTGAACTACCCATGCTGTCATTACAATGTCAGATGAAATTACATGTGTGATAACCATAACATTGACACATGCACAAGTTCACAGAGGCTTTACAAGGAAACAGCTTCAAGGGAAGAGGGAAGCTGCTCACATGCCTCAGCTGAAAGGGGATGTCCAAAGGAGCCATTGAATTACAGGGCACTGCCTTCAGCCTCAACTTGGCCTTTCTGGAACTGAATTACATTTTTGGGGGGCTTTTCTGGGTAAAATGTATTCTTATTTATCCTGGTGTAATTCTGGATTGACTCCCGGGATTTAACTGATGTTGTTCTGGATTTGCACCAGCAAAGAGGATGAGGATTTTACAGTGGTCTGCAGAACAGACTTGCAGAGTGATCTGAATTTCACTGGGATTCTGTGCTGATGTGGAGATTTGTGCCACTGTGGAGGTCACAAATCCTAGAATGATTTGGAGGGACCTTAAAGCTCATCCAGTTCCAAGCCCCTGCCATGGGCAGGGACACCTTCCCCTAGACCAGATTGCTCAGGGCCCCATCCAACACGATCTGGAACTCATCCAGGGATGGGATATGGCAGTGCAGAATGAAGATAGCTACACCACTGAAAAACCATCTTTTATCAAGGCAGATGATCCCCTTTCTCACACATGCCCCAACAGAGCACTTCAAGACTGAGGGGAGATGCTCTCTTCTGATCCAAGATGTGCTACAGCCATGAGAAAGGAACCCCAGCTTCTCACCCACTTCTAGGCCAGAGGTAACTGCTCCAGAGAGCTCAGCCTTTAAGGTGTTAAGAAAATCCCAATTTCTGCTGGGAATAAAGCCACAATCAGATTTCTTCCAACCTGCTATGGGCAGCTGGGTGAAGAGAACTTGGCCCGTGCTCCTGGAGTATGGATCCAGCAGCAAACGGCAGAAGAGAGGCTTATCTTCCAGTGGCACAGCTGGGTGCATAAGGCAACATCTGTACAGCTCTGACTGCATCTCTCAGGGGGAAATGGTGCAAGTCTGACTAGGCTGGTCCAGTTAAAGTGCTACAACTTCCAGAGAAAATGCTACAGATCAACCTTGCAGTGCATCGTGACATATTGAGACAGACTGAGAGAGCTGGGGATGTTTGGCCTGGACCAGAGAAGGCTCCAGGGACACCTCAGAGCCCCTGCCAGGGCCTCCAGGGCCTCCAGGAGAGCTGCACAGCCACTGGGGACAAGGCAGGCAGGGACAGCACCCAGGCAATGGCTTCCCAGGGCCAGAGGGCAGGGACAGATTCTGGGCTATTGGGAATTAGGAATTGCTGGCTGGGAGGGTGGGCAGGCCCTGGCCCAGGGTGCCCAGAGCAGCTGTGGCTGCCCCTGGATCCCTGGCAGTGTCCCAGGCCAGGCTGGATGGGGCTTGGAGCAGCCTGGGACAGTGGGAGGTGTCCCTGCCCATGGCAGGGGGGGGTGGAATCAGATCACCTTTAATGACATTTCCCACCCAAATTCTTCAGTGATATCCACACTTCTGGATGTTTTGGCTCTCAGCTCTTCCACAGATTATCTTATGGAGCAGCTGCTTTGCTCTTGCTCTCTTACACCAAAAAAAGAGAAAAAAGAGGGGAAAAAAAGCAGATGTCTAACACAACAGCAACACCAAGGGCTTATGGGCTGGAAAAGGGCACTGCACGTGCGTGGGGAGCACATGGCTGCTTCTCTGTACTCTTCCCAGGGTGCAGGTTTGATTCACCTCCTGAGCAAAGGAATGGAGGATGCTCTGGGTGTGTGTTTATTGTTGGGCAATGCTCTGAAAGAGCAACAGCATACATGTGGAACCACTCACACTATCCTAGGACTTACTTTTCATCCTGGGTGGGAAAATACCAGCGTTTCACCCCACCTGGCTTGCCATCTCAGTATCTGTGCTTTGCATCTCCTTCCACAGCACAAATATGACAGCCTCTGGTTGCATATATTGCAGTGATGACTCCCTAGGAGAGGAAAACTCCTCAGGTAAGGGTCTACAATAAAACTGGACACTTGGAAGCATCTACCTGTCCATTCCCCCACCCCACCTCCCACCTGTGGATCTCCCTAACCAACCTGATGCTGTTCCATACATCCACCACACGAACAGAACACCCCTTCGCAGCACGTTAATTTCTACCCTCCCCTGTTTGTCCACGAAGACACATGACCAAAAGGGGCATGGATACAATCTCTTGCATAGTTCTAAACGTACAGATATGTATATTTTTGTTCACCCAGTCCTTCCCAGGGATGGGCAGGAGCCCAGCAGCTTGCTCACACCACACTTCAAAGCCGCGCACCAGCGCTGGATGAAACACCGGCACCGCAGCACGCCGGGGACTTTCCTTTTCCAAGCCAGCTCTTCAAAATATTTATAAAGGCACTTAAGCCCCGTTTTGACCGCTGCCTGTGTTTGCAAGCCCTGCCCTGGGACTCATGTCAGGTCGTGGGGAGTTCCGCTGGCATTGCTGGCATACCTGAGGAGAGGCAGAGGCGCTGGCTCTGAACAAAGCCCCGAGTGATTGCAGAGCTGTGCCCTCCGCCGGGCGCAATTATGGTTAGAGAAAACCCTTGTTTATAGCAGGATCCTTCCAGCCAGGGAAAAAAAGAGATTTAATTACAAGGGAATGGTGCCGTGGGCGTGTGCGTGAGCACGGCCAAGAGCTGGGCTGCTCCCCCTGCCCAGGTGGCTGCTGGTGGATCCAGCTTTTGTGGACAGTAAAAAAGGGAAAAAGGGGGATTTGGAGTCTTCCTCCACGGTTGTTGAAGGCTGAGCATTGAGTCAGGGGAGGCAAAGCATGGAGAATTAAAAAGATTCTTGTCTCACCGAGTCAGGAGCAACAGGAAGGGGATTAAAGTAGGTGGATGGCCAAATTACACACAACTTTTCTCTCTTCTTTTTCCCCGAGTCATGGCCTTGAACACAGGCTCCCTCAGGTAGGCCATGAGACTCACAGACTGGTTTGGGATGGAAGGGACTTTAAGATCACCAAGTGAAACCCCCTGCCATGGGCAGGGACACCTTCCACCATCTCAGGTTACTCCAAGCCCTATCCAACCTGGCCTTGGGCACTTCCAGGGATCCAGGGGCAGCCACAGCTGCTCTGGGAACCCTGTGTCAGGGCTCCACCACCCTCACAGGAAAGAATTTCTTCCCAAAGTCCAATCTCATCCTGCCCCCTGCCTCTTTTAAGCCATTCCCCTTGTCCTATCACTATCTGCCCATCTGAAAAGTTGCCTTCCATCCTTTCCTACCATCTCCTTGTAAGTAGTGGAAGGCTGAGGTCTGAAATGGGTTTGGTTTCAACTCCCTTTTCCAAATGGTATTGCAGAATCAGAGCCCAACATGAGCTGCTGACATTTTACACACAGAGATGGACTACAGGACATGGTAAGCCCAGGAGCTGAATCCTTGTTAAAAAAAAAAAAGAACAAACCTTTAGATGAAAAAGTGCAATCCTGTTGGACACCCAGAGCTTCTCAGTGCTGTGTTAGCCAAGGTACATGCTCATCAAATGCATGCATCAGAGAATATTTTTGTAGCCCTGTCCTTTCTGCCACTAATTTTAAGGAACAGAGTGCGGTTTCCTCTCCTGTGTTTCTCATATTTTGCTTAAAAATAAAATTTGAACCTAAATCAAACCAAACAGCTTCTTGCCCAAGGTGGTAAAAAAAAAAAAAAAAAAAAGCAAAGCCTCTTCTATGGTGAGCCCTTCAGGAAAACGGAATATAAATCCCCCTGTCGCTGTGTTCCCCCAGCAGCACTCAAAAAAGCCCCCAAAAGCCAGTGCAAAATTTGCAGTGGGTCCTTCCTACCTCAGCACACGACTTCTGGGAAACACATAAAACATCCACCAGAGCACAGTCTGATTTATACTTGGAGCAGGGCACCTTTAATGGCAGCAGGAGTGCGGGCGTAAATCTCCAGGCACGGAAAAATCCAACACACAGCCCCAGCCCTTGGATCCACTCTGCTCCGGATGCCACTGAATAAAAATGAGGCTTTATGGCAAAAAAAGAGGTACATGTCCTTCTGCTGGGTAGGAGAGATTTCTAGGGGTGCAGTGCTATAAATAATGATTCAAGCCCATTTGCAAATGTCTTGTGCAGCCCAGGATGAGACACTGAACAGGTATTGAGAACACCACAAAAATGACCAGGAGGATGGAGCCCCTCTGCTCTGGAGCCAGGATCCTTCCAGCCAGGGTAAAACAGCTGGGGCTGTTCAGCTGCACCAGAGAAGGCTCCAAAGGCTCCAGGGACACCTCAGAGCCCCTGCCAGGGCCTCCAGGGGCTCCAGGAGAGCTGCACAGCCACTGGGGACAAGGCAGGCAGGGACAGCACCCAGGCAATGGCTTCCCAGGGCCAGAGGGCAGGGACAGATTCTGGGCTATTGGGAATTAGGAATTGCTGGCTGGGAGGGTGGGCAGGCCCTGGCCCAGGGCGCCCAGAGCAGCTGTGGCTGCCCCTGGATCCCTGGCAGTGCCCCAGGCCAGGCTGGATGGGGCTTGGAGCAGCCTGGGACAGTGGAAGGGGATGGCACTGGATCACTTTTAAAAGCCCCTTCCAACCCAAACCCCCGTTTGATTCCACGGGGACACAGTGGGTTGAACCAGAAGTGGAGGCTGTCACGCCCTCTCATCCACCACTGCCTCCCAAAACTGAAAGCCAGCCCTGTGCACATGCAGAACCAGGCACAGGTTGCATCACATGTCTCCCAGGACGTGCCCACCCCACCACATGCCACCCTAGGATGCGCCCCAAAGCTGCCTCCTGTCCCTGCCCTTTGCACAGGGGGGTCATGGGGACAGCTCCCATGTGAATGGGGACACTGCCACACCCACTCATCTGGCATGCAGGCAACACAGCCCTAAGATCTTATGCCCATCCTGACTCCAGAACAACACAAATATCCATGAATATCCTCGGGAGCAAACGGGGATGGGCAGTGAAGCTCATGGTTGCCTCCACAGTCCAGTTTAGTAATTCTCACTATTGCCAAATCCTGCTGTTCAGACAGTGTCTGCCCTGTCTGCGGAGCAGAAACACCCCACCAAGAACCCTGCTCAAGTCCTAAAAGACTTCTTTCTCCTTTGACCTTCACCAAGGGCAGACTGGACCTCTGCTCTTTAGGTGCATTTGAGGGTGAAAGCATTGGAGGAAGACCCATGTGAGAACAAAGAGGAGACTGCTTCTGGAAAACCATGCTGAAATTAGAAAATGAAATAAACAGCCAGTCCTAAAAGAGAAAACTCCTGCCATAAAGTAGATTTTGAGGGGGGGTGGTGAAAGGAAAGAAATGGTTGTGCACTGCCCTGCTTTGCTAAACAGGCAGATGGGACCTGTATTTCTCTTCTGAAACTTTAATGGAAGGATATGATTCTGCTGCAAGCATATTTTATATGCCTGGCGATTAAAGAGGAAGGAAAGGGCATAATTTATAGAATTGTGAAACACAGAGGATAGCTTTCTGGCTGCAGTGTTTCTTTATTTTCTTGTTATTCCTCTTATTCTTCCTTTTGCTCCTAGGCTTCTGAAAGGTGATAGATGGGCAGTGCTGGAGACAGAAATCTTCCTATTATATTCACAGGGCAGGTACTGAATCAGCAACCACAGTGGCTACATGAGCTGCACCTCCTCTGAACAAGCCTGAGACCAAAAGAACAAGTGTTTCTGTGTGTCTTCATCCTTTCTACAGTACTTTCCAGCTCCTACAGCTACCTCACCTCTCTGCAGTTAGCAAGGCTTCAGTCTTTCAAGGAAAAAATTTGAGCCTTGCTTGGTTCTTGCCGTAGATGGGAACATGGCCAAGCTCTTGCCCCATCTGATCCTCCAGATCCTGCATTTTGATGGACAACCTGCTAAACTCTGCCAAGACCCAGGCAATTCCCATCTATCCCACCTCAGAGGAAGCAATTTGTCCAGAGAAACCCACATTTGTCTAGAGAGACACCTTGTAGACAAAGACCTGGTGGTCACGAAGGTGCCCAGGACTCCGAGGCACGTCCTTTCACTGAAGATGGCCAGGCACACACTCAGCTGAATATCAAAAGTGGTGCCCAGTGGTCAAGGGAAGTGGACCTTCTGTTCCATTCATCACTTGTGAGACCACAGCTGGAGGGCTGTGTCTACTTTGGAGTCTTCACAGAGACACTGCCATTGTGGAGGCACCAAGATGGTTAGGGAGCTGGAGCACACAAGGTGAGAAGAGAGTTTTATTCAGCCCAGAGAAGAGAGCATGAAGGGGGAAATCTCATTTTTTTCATCTACCTACCTAGGGTAAAACTATAGAGAAGAAGGAGTCAGACTGGTCTCAGAGCACGAGAAACCAGGGAAAGAAGTTTCAGCAAAGCAAGTTTATATCAGACATAGGAAAAACATTTCTTAGTAAGAGGCTGGTCAAACCTTGAACCATGCAGCCAGAGAAATGCTGGGATTTGTATCCCTGGAGATGCTCAAAACTCAACCACACAAAGTTGTGAGCCTGACTGAGAGGTGGAAGTTGGATCAGAAGTCTTCAAAGGCTCTTTCCACCAAACCCATTCCCTGACTGTGCTCCAGTTGTGCAGACAGGGAGCCAAGGCACAGAGCAGATGAAATAACACAACCACAGGTATGCAGGCAACCTGCACCTGAGGCCACATCTCCACAGAGCAACCTAAAGCCCTGCCCTCACTGCTTTTGAACATATTAAACCCATCACCACAGTCATGTCTGTATGTGCTGGGCTTTCTGGGGTCATCTGCTTCCCTGGTAGAAGGCAGAGCTTCTCCTCCTGCAAAGTTCTTTGGATTTTTAATTTTTTTTTTTCAACTTCGGGGCCAATTCAGCAACTCATCTTTCTGCTAAGACTGTCAGTGAAAGCGTCAACTGCATGGCTGGTTCCTGTGATGTGGAACCATGCCCACCAAGACTTGGACCAGGACTGTGCAGCCCATTTCACATCAGCCACCATCCAGCCCACACTTGGCAGAAGACTGAAGACAGTATCAGCCATGCCTGCATGACTCCTGGCACTGGGCCATTTCTCTCCAGCCCTCTGAGCAGCCAGGATATAAATCTTGCTCTTCTTTCACTAGTCTTTGCCGTGACAACACAATCACTTGGCTGCCCATGCCAGCTCTCCTTGGGCGTTTGTCAGGGATGCGTCAGTGGAAAAACGAACTCTGCACCCTGGCGAGGAGGGGGAGCAGCTCCTCATGAAGCTAACCACTGCTGCCCTTTCTCAGCTCACACATTTGCCGCAGGAGGAGTGCAAGTCCTCGTGAAATCACTGTGAATATTTACCTCCACCAGGAGCAAATCCATATTCCTCCCTCCCGGTGAATAAGCAGGAAGACCTTGCCCAGATAAATGCGGGGTGAGAGCTTGGCTTCCCCTCCAGAACCAGCACTCCCATGCCTAAATATCTCCATGAAATCTCTGTGTGTGCATGTGTACACATCCTTTGTTCAGAGCTGTATTTACTCTGTAGAAAGAAGACTGCTTGTCCCATTGAAGCCAGAAAGAAGGAAGAAATTCTTTACACTGAGGGTGGTGAGGCCCTGGCACAGGTTTCCCCAGAGGACCTGTGGCTGCCCCCGCATCTCTGAAAAAGCTCAAGGCCAGGCTGGACAGGGCTTGAAGCAACGTGGGATAGGGGAAGGTGTCCCTGACCATGGCAGGGGGTTGGATTAGATGAGCTTTAAAAGTCCCTTTCAAACCAATCTATAATTCTGTGATAGGTCAGCCGAGTCCTCCTGTTCACCCCAGGAATGTGGCAACTCCTGGCAAAACAGAGAAAAACATTCCCTGAAGTTGGAAAACTGAGACTCACTAGCAATTCTTACACATAACCTAAACATCTGGGTTGTTTTGGTTCTTTTTTTTTCATTGTCTGAAATCTCTTTAATTGAATCCCTCCTAACTCTGTGAATGGCAGAGTCTGGTCAGGGGATGCAGGACCCCACTGCGTGCTGGGCAGTGTGGGAATGTACAACCCTACAGCCCCCTGCAGGGAGACCACGGGGCCAGCAGAGAAGCCAGTGGGCACGGACAAGATGAGGATTCAGCTCAGGAAGCTCACACAGCTACAAGGCCATAAGCACGGGAGGGTGGAGCCCTACTTCTGTCCAGAGAGAGGGAAGGGAGCCCGTCCCCTGCTGAAAGCTGTGGGTGGACGTATTGCACTTGGCCAGCCAGAAGATTAAGGCAGGTCCCCTAATTGAACATTTCCCAATGGGAGGGAGACAAAAAAAAGCAATTTGAGGGGTGGAAAGAGCGCAGGTAAAACATCATCTGGAGAGAACGGGGTGGGCAGGAGAGGCTCCCCACAGAGAGGGGTGAGATGAAGGCTTGTGGGGCAGAGGAGGATGCTGGCTGCCCCAGCCAGTGCGTGCTTCAAACACGGGGAGCAGATAACATATGGATTCATGGAGCAGGGTGGGAGGAGGTGAAGGAAGCAGGCAGGAGAGAAGATTACAGGAGCGCAGGGAACAACAAAGAGGAGGGAAACGGAGAAGGAAAAAATTATGCGAGGCCTTGAAGGTCAAAAGAGTCAACTTCAAAAGGATTCCTTAAAGACATAGAGCAAATGCCTTTATATTAAATTATTTAGTTTTCACACAAATCTAAATAGTATATGGGGGGAGGGGTGGGGGGATTGCCTCCCAACACTCCATTTGGCACAGAGGGAAGACAAAGTGGAAGGATGATAAGAGAAGTCTGGGATTCTTTGTTTTTCTAATGGACGAGACAGGGCTGGAGTTGGCAAGACCCCCTTGCAAAGGATACAGAGTGAAGTGGAGGAGGCTTTTCAGGAGAGGAACGATGGGAGTGAGTACAACTTATTCTTTCTGGAACTGAAAAATGCTAAAAATTGACTTGCTCAGCCTGAAAACAAAATGTTTTCCTAAATTCCAGGCATCTGTTTAATCAAAAACACAGCAAATGTTGAGTTAAACAAATCATGCTGCCTGTGAGAGTCAAGACTTTCACTTTGCAGATGCTGAAATAAAACGCTTCCACTTTTTCACAATTCCACCATTAATCTGACAAAACTGACCCAGACGCAGAGCAGTTCTTTTGTCATCAAAACCTTCACTTTGTACTGAAACGTATTTAGCTGAATTATCTCTCCCCACTGTACTTAGGGAAGCTAAAGAGAAGTACAAAGCCAGAAGAGTCAGCCCCTCTATCCTGGGGCGTTCAACCCATCGGCAGAGTTAAAATCACTGACAAGCTATGGCAAGCTAATGTCAGTAAAATGGTACCCAACAGGAGGTTTGAAGCCAGCACAGTGTGCTCTACAATAAGTTCCAGTCCTTTAAACACCACGTTTAAGTAAAATATTACATCAGGTCATGTTTTGAAGCAGACAGAATAGGTGAGGAAATCACTGAGAACCCATGAGGATCCTCTTGGAGGAGAACAGAAATTTTGCCTTTTTCATCTCCCTGCCCTAATCACCACCACTTTCCTACTGACTGCCTGTGCTTCCTTCCACTCCACACCACCACTTTCCATGCGCTCATCCAGCAGTGGATGGCTGCAGGGACTTTTGTCACTGAGGCAAAGATGTGGTGCTGCTACACCAAGTATTTGCAGGGCCACCACAGGGCCCAACAAGGTGGCAACCACTCACACTGGAAAAAACACAGGAAGAAAGCGACTTGGTGAAGGCCATGAGGCAAGTCAGTAGAGGAGCCAAGAGTGGAAATCTTGTCGTCCTGTTTTTGCCCACCTGTATCCCAAGTGTTTAGTACTTTCCTCTGTTCATTTTTGACCTTACGAGTTCCCTTAACCTTCTCCTGGCAGTTTCCTAATGGGCAAATAAATCTCTGGAGAGTATCTTAAATTCTTTTTTATCACAGACTGTATCAGTGTGATAATAAGATCAGCCTTCAGACTCCCCATTAAGTCACAGAAGGTGTGGTCATCAGTCATGCTTTTTCCAGACTTAATTGCCAGACAGACACTTTAAGTGGAAAGTCCACCTAATGAGCCCAATCATTAAAACATCCCTGGTTCCTATTTGAGATGGAAAATTATATTACTCTAATAAGGGGGTTGCATCTTTGCCCCCCTATTCAATCATGCAGCACAGGAAAGGTGAGACTTCTCTGCAAGTTTGCCTTGGATGTGTTTCATTTAAATACGGCCCCCTGCTTCAGGCAAGAAAAAGTAATAAAACTCTTCACAGAAGGAAAGCTGGGTGGTTGGAGAAGTGGCAGCAACCTAAAGGTGAGCAAAGGAGTCAGCACTGATGGGCGTCACCGCTGACACCAGGGATGCTCCTGAGAGCTGTCCAGGTGGAAGAGCCACCACAGTGGCTGCGCCAGGGTGGAGAAGATGTGACATTTGTGGAGTGTTCTTCTACAAAAGGCAATATGGGGATGTATCCAGTGGGCTCTTAACTGTGACGCTTCTTTCCTAAACAGTTTGAAAGTAATGGCTCCATTTGAAGAAGGAATTGGTTGTGTTGGCCACCCTCAGGACCTGCACCATGTGGGAGAAGCAGCTGGGCAGCTGCCAGGAGGTTGGGAAACTGAGGTGGAGCAGTTCACTGATTCAAAAGCCCTCACACAGGGCATCTCCAGCCCAAAACAGGGATCAGGCTGCAAGCCCACTGCAAAGGGGTAATCCTCTCCTACCCCATCCACTTCTGACAAAAATACTTTCCCACCTCTCCATCTCCCACCCCTCCTCATCACGGAAAGCTTTGCCTAGGTAAGCGCCATCTGGGAGCTCAGCCTAGGTAAGACCAGCCCAATAAAAATTCCTGGTGGTCTTCAGCCACGCCAGACACCTTTGGTTAGAAGCCACCAAGCCCATGGAGGTGCCCCAGTTGGCTCACTCCCACCCCAAAGCACTGGCAGTGAGAGCTGCTCCGCAGGGAATCCCAGCGGGAAGCCCGGGCAAGCCTCAGTTCCATCCAGCGGCGGCTTTGCCAGGTGCTGGGAGCGCTGGCTCAGAGCGATCCCTCATAAAAACAAAAGAGGCACGGAAGGGCGTGTTCCCTTTGGGTAATAATACATCTTAGAGCTGCACGGTGAGGCAAAGACAGCGCCACACCCTCAGCCACCCCAAGGGTGTGGGCATTATACAATGATTCGCCCACGCCCAGAGCCTCCGACGACAATTCACATCCAGCGCCGCGCACAGATCAGTAAATACCCAATCTCCAACCAGGAAACGACGGCTTTTTCCATGTGCACGGAGGAAAAAAAGACAAACCGAAGATGTGTCTTAACACGAACACCACCCCAGGCAGATCCGCACCGCTGTTGCACGCAGTGTGTTCTGCCCTTCCCCTAGAACAGGCCAGCAAAGTCAGTGGCATTCATATTTTGAATTATATTAAGCATCAGTTTTGGAGTTTTTTCATCACTTCCCTCCTAAAGAGAAAAAAAACCCCAACAAACAAACCAGCAAACAGAGGTGATGGACCTATTTAAACGCATAATTACATTCTGATAACAACAAAGTCATGCGAGGCACTTAATAGATAATAAAACGACAAGATCTCATCACACCCAAGCTTATTTTCACAGCTGTAAATCTACTTCTGGTAAAGTTGCCGGGAAAAGATTTTACTATTGAGTAATAATGGAAACAAAATAGCACTTATTAAAGGGAAAAGGAAGCAAGAACTCATCAGATGTTGAAAGACAACAGAGAAAATCAGTTTGTTATTAGGAGACAGGAGAAATAACACTGTTCTGTTGGTCTGAGATATCGGCAGCGAGATGTGCTGGTTATTAACAGCAATCCCACTTTTTTTTCCTCTAAACCACAGTGCATTTGCTGTGATGCTCACGAAAACAGCAATTAAAGATGCAGCTCTGGGGTTGCACCTCCAGGAAAAGCAAAAAAAGCAGCAAAATGAAAGTGTCTCCAGACCTATGCCTAATAATTTCTGAAGTCAGGAAATTCAAGTTGTTTTTCCAACATAATTTATGTTTTCCAACATAAATCCACCTGATCATTAAAAAAAAAAAAAAAAAAGAAGAGAGGATGACTGCAATAAATGTACTTTCTGAGTGATCCCAGGAAAAAGGCAGTGGCTTTGAGTCTGTAGGAAGGATGGAGCTAGTAGAGTTACTGTGTACCTGCGTAAAAAAGAGAGGCTCAAAGCCTTCCTGGGGCCAGGTGCTGCTCCCAGGGAGGAATGGTTGTTGCAATATTAATGAGGGAGAAGATGGGACCACCAGGGACAAATGAAATATATATTCCTGGCTGGCACAGCAGACGTAGTTCAGGTAGCTCAGGAACAAGAGGGTCATGCTGGACGTGGCTACTTGCCCTCAGGGCAGCCAACTGGGGCAGATCAGGAGATGTTTGTACAGATAATAAAACTCCTGCTCCAATTTCAGAATCCTGAGAGGACGCTGGAGAAAAGATGGATTTTAATTCTCCAGCTGCAGCACTGAATAACAGGAGTGAGGCATAGTCCTACTGGTGCACATACAAGCAAAGAAATAAAAACATCGAATATTATTGTTTACTGATGGTGGCTCGGAGCATTTTCAGATCTGACTAAGTTTCTACTGGGCAAGGTTTTATTATCATTATTATTATTACTATTACTACTACAACTACTATGACAATTACTGTTATTATTACTCTTGCTATTAATTGCAGTGACCATTTAAACTGCACCAGTGTCTTATAGCTACAGGCTGGATGCTCATTCCCTGAAAGGCACTATGTGAGTGAAACCAGGGAAGGAATAACACATTCCTAAATGCTTGTGGTCCAAAGAAACAGTGGGAGAAAAAAAAAGATTGTCTGTTTTATGCAGAAGAGGAACAGAAAGACTTGATGATTTGCAAAGGCCATGGATGAAGCCCTTGGCAGAGCCAAAACTTGATGCTAGCCTTTACAAATCCCAACTCAGCCCTTTGTCTAGACTATCAGCCTGAACTAGCTCTCATCTAAGGCTCAGCTTTATTCAAGGATAGAGGCAGCCTAAAGCTCAGAGGGGCCATCCCATGGGTTCTGATGGGGACAGAGTTTTCTTAGCAGGCGTGCTGTAATAGGGCAAGGGATAAACTAAAGAAGAGGAGATTTGGGTTAGGTATGAGAGAGTTTTTCATAAAAAGGATGGTGACACCCTTGCACAGGTTTCCCAGAGCAACTGTGGCTGCCCCTGGAAGTGTCCAAGACCAGGCTGGATGGGGCTTGGAGCAACTTGGGATAATGAAAGGTGTCTCTGCCCATGGCAGGGCCTTTAAGGTTCTCCCAACCTAAACCCTCGAGTGAATCCCAAGTGCCAGGTGGTTGCCATGTGCTGGACCTCGAGCCCACACCCTGTGGTTGGTGGCACCAGCCCAGCAGCCAGGTGGCTCAGCCCACCACTGGCAGTGTTTTGGCACCTGGCAAAGCCAGAGGATGCTCAAATGCACCAGAACAGAGTAAATCACCCAAAGGGAGCAGGGATTGGCAAGGTTTGTGCAGGTGGCATCACTCAGCACCTCCACAGTTCAGCTGGGATTTTCACTGGGTAAAAACAAAATGGTGTGGGCACGAAAGAAGAGTGAGATTCCAGGGGAAAACAGGGATAATCAGAGAAGCTGGGAATGACAGCTTGTCCCATCTACCACCCAGCCTGGCTGGGTGCTGGGGAAAGGGCAGGATAGGGAGGCTTTTGCATGCAAGCAGGGATACTCAAAAAAAAAATTACCAACAAAGTGAGGCTTTTAAAAATATAAACAGTTTTGGGGAACAAACACAAATGGCGTGCAAGCTAAAAATAAGCAGCAGAAAGTGAAAAAAGGGATTAAAGGAGCCCAAAAGAAATAGTGAACAGCAAATTGCAGGGAATTGTTCAGCAAACAATAAAACGCTCCTCGCTCATCTCTCCCTGCAAAAGGCAGATGGTACTGGGAGAAAGCAACCCCCGACAAATGATAGCTGCAAAAGGGGTGAAGGAGGGGGGGAGAAAATTTCAGACCTGGCAGATTTGTTAAGTGGTAATTTTCCCTCTGTCTGTGCAGAAGACAAAGGGGAGGGAAAGCTCCCCAAGACAGGGATTGTATTTCACTCCGCGGTTGAGAAGGCTTTCGAGTGTCTGCAGATAGCGGCAAGAAATGGTCCCTAAAAAGATTAGAGCTCTTAAGGTAGGGCAAAATACTATATCCAGACAACACACTCGAGTTTTAATGACAGTGGGGAGAGAATTGAGTGAACCATTGTCTGCTGCCTCTAGGAAACCAAAAACTTAATTTGAAACAGCACAGGCTCGAGCTGGACTTTTCTCACAGAAAGGCTTTACTCCTGCCCTTTAAGCATCACTTTGTATCCTTGGCACATATTTTTCATTCATCTTTTTCCCACAGCCAACACAAGCTTAAGAAGGGCCTTCCATGTTTTCAGAGTGATTTGGGTGGCTTGGCTTTGAGCATCCCCCTGTCTGGAATGCACCTCTTCTCCCTGTATCCCTCCTGCCAGGCCATTAACCATGTTTATGGATACCCACCTGACAGATGAAGAAGGAAAAGTGGCTTCCCAGAGATGCACAGGGAATGTGCTGGAAAAGAAATTCACCCTGGGTTTCCCAAATCTCAATCCCCAGAATATCTCCTGCCCTTCCTACCCCTAATTCCACTATGGGCTTGCTAAGTGGGTGCAAATCAGCAGAGCTTCCACACAACTCAATTTACACTGGGACCAAGACCAAGCATCACATCCAGCCTTAAATCACAGAACTGCAGAATCGTTTAGGTTGGAAAAGCCCCTTAAGATCATCAGGTCTAAGTGCAAACCCAGCATGGCCAAGGCCACCCCTGCATTTTGCCTGGATTGGGATTCTTGTGCCTCCCCAAAAAATGAGGCTGATTGCTATGACCCCACAGTGCCAATATGCCCCCTGGGAGTTACCAGGACTCCCCTGGCACCATCTGGCTGAGGGACAAGGACAAAGCAGGGCATTGCCTTGCTGCCAGCCTCCTGACTGCAAATTTCAGGGCACAGGGCATAGCAGTCACCCCCACCAGCCCCATCTCCAGCAGGCGACACGGAGGTGGCTCTG
The DNA here is from genome assembly GCA_039654755.1 of Calcarius lapponicus. Classification (NCBI taxonomy): domain Eukaryota; kingdom Metazoa; phylum Chordata; class Aves; order Passeriformes; family Fringillidae; genus Calcarius; species Calcarius lapponicus. The sequence goes on from CM077481.1 coordinate 5,987,646, forward strand.
CCATCCCCCATCTCAACTCCAGCATCCCCCTGCCAGAGACTTTCACTGCAGGGACCCCCCTGACCTTGCCCGGGGCTCTGTTGCTAAGAATAAAACACAGAGGGCTGTGCTGTGCTGGCGCGCGGTGGGATAATTGCAGGGAAGCTGCTGCCGTAGCCCAGCGACCGCAGTAATTGGGGCACGGGCCATCCTGCAGCCAGGTTTCCCGTGCTATTATCCCCTTATTAATAGAAACCAAATCTACCTTTGCAGAGGCAGCACTGCGAGCCTGGAATTATGCGGTGTGGGGCTGCAGGGAGGCACCCGCGGCATCTTCTGCAACAGCCTCAGCCCTTTGCACCCAAGGGGTGGGTCCTGGCGGGATCCACAGGATGCTCCCGCCCAAGTCGTGGCAAAATCCCAGCCACAGAGACCCAAGGTCCCCTGTGGTCATTGGAAAGGTGAATCTTAGACTCAGCCACACGACGGTTGCCCTCATGGAGGCAGGCGAGCGAGATTTGTTCTATTAACTAATTAATCCCAGCAGCATCCCTCCAAGGTATGGCAGGGAGTATTAATTTCTTCGCCCAAGGAGGAAAGCTGAAGGTCAAAAAGGCTTGAATTTCTCCTTGCCCATCCGGATGGGGTATGGTGGGGTGCTACAAGCAGAGCATTCATGGATTCAGCGCTGGAAAATAATGCACAGCGCCGCAGCCGGGATGGTCCTGAGAGGGTACCTCAGGATGTTAAATGCAAAACAGGCAAAAGTGACAGCATCATTTTAAGGAGAATCAACCCACAATGCCAGGGCTCTCTTTGCTGGAATACCTGGAAGCAAAGTGCTGGTTTCTGAGATACCCAAGGAAAAGGAGGAAGTCCCTGCAGGGGTTTCCTGGACTTCCATGTCAATGTGATCATGTGGCTTTCCACGGTGAGAACTAACACAGGTACTTCTCCCTGTCTTATTCCAGGCTAACTTCCTCTATGAAGCTCAACTTGGAAAACAGTCCTGAATAAAATGTGTGCCCAATCATGACATTTTCCCTGCCCAGAAAACAGGAAGCAAGGTGTGAGTCGGGATTAAAGCTGGGAAGTAGTGCCTCTATCCAAAATGTAATCAACAATGAATAGAGGAAGGTTTGGCGCATTAATTTTTTTTCATGGAAGTTTATTAAGGTCTTCAGGGCCACCTGAATTTCATCTCAAATTTGAGATTTGCTTTGAAACCTATAAAGGAGAGGTCTGGAACACAAGTGATGAGGAGCAGCTGAGGGAGCTGGGAAGGGGCTGAGCCTGGAGCAAAGGAGGCTCAGGGGGGCCCTTGTGGCTCTGCACAGCTCCTGACAGGAGGGGGACAGCCGGGGGGGTCGGGCTGTGCTCCAGGGAACAGGGACAGGAGCGGAGGGAACGGCTTGCAGCTGTGCCAGAGGGTGGTTTAGGTTGGAAATTAGGGAGAATTTCTTCATGGAAAGTACTGTCCAGTCATTACATGGGCTGCCCAGGACAGTGATGGAGTCTCCATCCCTGCAGGGATTTAAAAGCTGTGTGGATGTGGCACTTGGGGAGATGGGTCAGTGGTGGCCTTGGCTGTGCTGGGGGCATGGTTGGACTTGATGGTCTTGGAGGGCTTTTCCAACTCGAACAACTCCATGTTTCTATGATTCCCCAGTGAGGCTCACTTCTGCCTCCCCCAGCTTCCATGGCAGGCAAAGCCCAGCAGATGATCTCCTACAGAAGAATCTTAACCATGAATGCCAATAAACTCAGGACTGACACAAGGAATTATCAACCCAGAGTATTCCACGCTTCCCTTTCTCTCCACCTCTTCTTCACCCAGCTTTTTAGCATTTCTCATTTCAGCAATTAATCCCAGCCTTTCTGAAGAGGCTGAATCCTACAAGCTTGAAATCATGTCAACACAGAGCCAAATCAGCACAGATGTGCCAGAGAGAAATGCAGTGGGTTTTTCCTTCCCCTGAAACACAGGACTGCTTCTGCTCAGTGCTGTGGTGCTCTGCAGACTGGGGATGTCAGAAGCCTTCCCCATTTGGCAAGCTAGAGGTCACCCTGGGAAGATTAAAGCAGAGAGAGAAGACCTGGGCTGCCTTCTGCATTTTTCAGCCTTCTCCATCCCTTTGTGAAAGGCTGGTGCTGTTAAGCAACTATGTAAGAGATGTGAAGAGTCAGGGGAAATAAATAATACATAGATGTTGAAGTGTGTTGCCAAGGCCACCTCCAGGATGGATCTGTACCTTCTGGACAGCTGCCTGCTCCTGCCCTGGAGAGATGTCACTGGGAGTGAAATGGAGCTCCTGGGCAAGACGTTGTTGCAGAGTGATGCGTCAGAAAACCTTGCGGGTGACAGAAACTGTAATTGCTGTGCTTAAACTTCACTGGCCCGTTCCACCCCTGTACAACCCAGCTTTGCTGCTGATTTCAGCAGAAGAGGGAAGGATGTGCCCCTACCAGGGAAGCTGGTAGGGATCCCTCTCCCCAAAGCCTGAGTAGATGGCTCCTTGATGGCCTCCCCTGGGGCCTCGTGATGTTCTGGTTTCCATGAGGACCTGAACAACATTCTCCATCCTCCCCAGCGCCAGCCCAAACCAGGTGCAGAGAGCCAGCAGCCTGAAAAAAAAGGGATCTTAGACCCAGTGTGCTCTTGGGGTTCACGGCAGCAGTTTCTTGCATGCAGAGGCTGCAGAGACCCCAAGGGAGCTACACTGCATCCCACCAGCCCCATCCCCAAGTCCTTATTTCAACAGAGGCTTGGCCACATCTGCCTCTATTTTTCACAGCAAGAGCTCTATGGCTCTGTAGGAGTAAGGGATAACATATTTGACACTCCATAACTGGAATGCAAAATAAAAGGTACGTGGTGTGGCTGGATGCAGGCAGGACCATGATGTGAGGTGCCGTGGCTGGTAACACAGAGAGCTGACTGTGCCAATAGTGCCAGCAGCCCACTGAAAGGGGGTCCTGTCCCCAGCCTGTCCTTTCCATGGGCTGGGAGGTGAGGCACCAGCTCTGGAGCAGGATGCCTGCCCCTCAGCAATGGCACAGAAGCATCCTGCCCTGAGGCACAAGGACACCAGGAGGTGCTGGCAGGTGATGCTGAGGAGTGCAGTCATTGGGGGTGGCAGCTTCCAACCTTGCTGCAATGGAGAAATCCAGGCACACCCCTGTCTCACTGCTGCTGCCGCCTGGAAAAAGCCAAAATACTTCCAGCAAAGCACTCTGCAACCCACTAACTCCCCTCTTCTCTCCTGTGCCTGCTGCAGAGGGCAGCTGGAGGGGCTCAGGAGACACAGCACAGAGGGAGGGATGCTGCAGGCACTCCTAAAATAAGGTGCACACAGACAGTCTAATGTCTCTGCCAACCCCTCCCCTGCCCCCAACACACGTCTGCCAAGACCAGAACTGGCTGCAAAGATTGAGGATGTTTTTTGAGAAATATTAGCTGTAGCTGTTTGCACGCATTCGCCTTACAAAGCGGCTGGGAGAGGAGAGGGGAAATATTCTTCCTGTGTAGCACAAAAATATAGGTAACAATTATGAGGCAATAATTGATTCATCCGATAGTTTATTAACTGGAGTTGGGGTGTGCAAGTGACAGGCTCTGCAGCCAGCCTTTCATGTGACACGTTATTAAAGGCTCTTTTTCTGGCTCCGAAAGGCAGTGGCTGGAAGATCAAAGGTCAGACATTTCAAGAAGTAAATTGGTTTAATGTGGCTGCAGATAGCCTCACAAAAACCTAATAAATATGCAGTGAAATGTAAGGAGAGAAAATTGTGGACAAGAGAGACAATTACTTTGAAACCAGGATAAGAGCAGCGCAGGCTCAAATTAATCAGTGTTCAGGCTTCTTCTCTCCGTCTCAGGATTTAGTATTCAGAGCAGGAGCCCAGCTGATGGTGGGATGTGAACAAGGAGCATTGGCACCCAACATCAGAGCCTGCTGGGGGAAGATGCTCAACTCCAATCTGCAGCTGGGGTGGTGCTGAGAACCACCTTGGTTTTCCAGGTACACCTGAGACCCACAGCAAGGGAGGTTCGTGAGCACCACAGGACAGATTAGCAGTCTGTGGCTGAAAATTCTCCTAAGAGGACAGGCTGGCAGAACTGGGGCTGCTCAGCTGCACCAGAGAAGGCTCCAGGGACACCTCAGAGCCCCTGCCAGGGCCTCCAGGGGCTCCAGGAGAGCTGCACAGCCACTGGGGACAAGGCAGGCAGGGACAGCACCCAGGCAATGGCTTCCCAGGGCCAGAGGGCAGGGACAGATTTTGGGCTATTGGGAATTAGGAATTGCTGGCTGGGAGGGTGGGCAGGCCCTGGCCCAGGGTGCCCAGAGCAGCTGTGGCTGTCCCTGGATCCCTGGCAGTGCCCAAGGCCAGGCTGGATGGGGCTTGGAGCAGCCTGGGACAGTGGAAGCTGTCTGTGCCCCTGTCCTGGGGGATGTTGGAACTAGGGAATTTTGAAGGTCCCTTCCAAACAACTCTTCTTGTATGATTTCATTTTATGGCCCTGTGGGGAGCCCTTGGTGTGTCCACGTGGGTTCATGGCAGCACTGGAACATCACCTCACAGCCCAAACCTCATTGTCCATGGGTGAAAAATGAACACAGAAGGGCTTAATTACAGAAAGTGTTGCTTTAAACTCATCTCATTTTTTCCTTGATCTCATGATGTTTTCAGAAATTTGCATCACTTATTTTTAAATTCCGGATAGTGATATCTGAATTATCTGGGGGGTTTTGTTTTAATTTCTTGAAATTCTTTAACTGTAACAAGCTCTAAACACTCATAACACAGGATTTCTTCACTAAAAAATCACAGGTTCGCTCCTTTTAATTGCAGGCGAGAAAACACCCACTCCAGCTCTTTAATCTGGAGAGGGACTTCCCACATGAAAACAAAGCATGATATTCCCAGCAGGGCTGGAAACAGGAGCAGAGGGAACCAATCCATGGAACAAAATGCCTGGTACCCCTCGGACAAGCAGATGAGGGTAGAACCTCTTTGTATTCCCTGTGCAGGTGACCTTCCCCAGCTGAGTCACTGTGATCCATTGCGGTTTACTACAGCCCCAGCAGACAGATGGACAGGGCTGGTCTGTGATTCAGCAGTGCAAACCTCGCCTGATCACCCTCACAGGCACCTTCTGCAAGCACCTAAAGGTTGGGACTCAAGGGCTAAGCCACTCAGCAGAATCACAGAATCATTCAGGCTGGGAAATCCTGCTGAGTCCGACCATTCATTCCCCCAGCACTGCCCAGCCCAGCACTGACCCACATCCCCAAATGCCACAGCCACACGGCTTTTAAATCCTCTCCAGGGATGGGGATGCCACCGCTGGGCAGCTGTGCCAATCCCTGACAACCCATTCTGTGAAGAAAATTCTTCCATTCTTCCATTCTGTGAAGAAAATTTCCTGATATCCAACCTGAGCTCCCCTGGCCCAGCCTGAAGCCATTCCCTCCGCTCCTGTCCCTGTTCCCTGGAGCACAGCCCGACCCCCCCGGCTGTCCCCTCCTGTCAGGGACTTGTTCAGAGCCACAAGGGCTCCCCTGAGCCTCCTTTGCTCCAGGCTCAGCCCCTTCCCAGCTCCCTCAGCTGCTCCCCATCAGACTTGTGCTCCTGGCCCCCACTGCACTTCCTAGGGCATTGTCCTGCATCATCAGCCATGTTCCCCACAGCTGGACCACGGATGAAGGGGATCCCTCTGCCCAGCACGGAGATGCATCCACACCTCGTGAGAGGCCCTGGGGATGAGGCAGAGAGGGACAGCTGGTGCCACCTGTGTCCTGCTGGCTGAGGGACAGTTCAAAGAGAACCCACCCTTCACGGGTCAGCAACAAGGAGAACTGATGGGACGCGAACCTCTGCAGCCCACACAGGCAGCTCTTGCCCTGAGTTATCTGCGTGTGTATTGCTCTGCCATAAATCAGGAGCCCTGACACTGTAATTTGTATCTGGGGAACCTGGAGCAATTACAAAATCAGCCCAAACACCATTTGTTTCACAAGATTTTGCCCTTAGTTAGCACTGTCGTTCTGCTTTAATTGCACTGTAATTAATTGCAACAAAACTGTTTGGAAAGTGCATGTGCACAGTGGAAAGGCTGGAATATTGCAACCTGACTCCTCTGTTGCGGCCACAAGCATAAAATCTGTCATCCTCTTTCCACACAAAACTTAGGGAAAGTTCACTTTACCACCTTGTATCCAGAGGATCTCCAAGACCTCTCAAAGCCAGACCAAGACTCATGGAATGCAACTACTGGCTTACTTTACATCCACGGAAATTAAGGCTCGGAGGAGTTAATCTCTTTAATTTCTCTTCAGACGTGACTAAGAGGATATAAATTGCCCAAAGTAAACCAGGCCCTGTCCAGGAAGTAAATCACAGCCCTGCAACACTCAGAGGTTCTCATGTTCCCTTGCAGCTCCCAAAGCCACCCAGCAGCTTGAAGAGGCTGGGATCTGCCTCCTGTCCCTGGAGGAGGTTGCCTCATCCATGAATTCAACATGAAGCAAAAGATCTCCCTAAAGACAGACAGCAGTGAGAGCTGGAAGTGATGATGTCCACCCCTGGAAGTGTCCAAGGCCACACTGGACAGGGCTTTGAGCAATCTGGGGTGGCTGAAGGTGTCCCTGCCCACCTCAGGTGTGCGGAATAAATGATCTTTAAAGTCACTTCCCACCCAGATCATTCTACAACAAAGGGAAGCAATTCTGATCCATTTCTTTTGCAATCCATTCCTCTTCAGCATCCAGCTGTGGCACAGAGGTACTAATCCCAGCTGAGGTGGGCTTCCAGAGCCCCCTCCCAGCTGCACAGACTGCAACAGCAGCCATAATGTAACTGCTGGGCAGCCACTTGGAAATGAGAAGTCACCAAATCCACCCACAGCTGCCTCGAGTCTCATCCCCCTGAACAATTATTTCTGTGGATGGGAGGCAGCTGCATCAGGAGTCTGCATCCCTGCAAGGCTGGGAGAAGATCTGAAGGGACACTGGAGACAGGAGGCAGGGATGAGCTGATGTGGCTCATCCCCTCTGACACCTCTCAGTGAGGGGCTGGGACAGTCACCTGCTGCTAAGGCAGGAGGGGACATCTCCCATTTTGAAATTGCCCAACATCCCTAGCAAAAAACTCTTGGGGTTTTTTTTAAGCTAAACAGACTTGCAGAAAAACATATGCTCTTGCTTTTCCCTCTCTCTTTGCTGTTTTGTTTTTCCTCCTCTCCTCTCCTCTCCTCTCCTCTCCTCTCCTCTCCTCTCCTCTCCTCTCCTCTCCTCTCCTCTCCTCTCCTCTCCTCTCCTCTCCTCTCCTCTCCTCTCCTCTCCTCTCCTCTCCTCTCCTCTCCTCTCTCCTCTCCTCTCCTCTCCTCTCCTCTCCTCTCCTCTCCTCTCCTCTCCTCTCCTCTCCTCTCCTCTCCTCTCCTCTCCTCTCCTCTCCTTCTCTCCCTCTTCCACTTCCTCTTCCTCTTCCCTCCCAGAGCCACATGGTGGAGAAAGGGCCCAAACTTTGCATGAAGGCAGCAGTGCCAGCACAGGGTCCTCTCCAGCAGCCCACCTGGCACTGTGGTGCAACACATAAAGAAATTCCATGGCAGAGGTGAGGATGCACCTGCTTGGAGGAGCTCATGGCAACGGAGTCAGCCAGGCCCCGGGCAGGCAGCAGCAGGGGGTCCAAAGGAACAGCAAAATTATTTGGATTATCCCAGCAGCAGTAGCTCTGGAAGATCCAGCTGATCTAGGAGACCTCCCAGGCACATGCCTAGAGAGCCTGGGGTTTGGCTGAGGATCTGCTCCATCAGCTTCAACTCACCTTGGCAAAAGGTGCCCAGATACCATGGTGACGGGCTCGGCAGGGATAAACACTGAACATGGGTGTGGGTTGTTTGCATAGTTAGGAAGCTGGCTGGTCTCCATCCCTCCACCCTGCCTCCTCCCAGCAGTGCCAGGACCTCAATCCAAAGTGGTCTCCTTCCTCCTCTTGGGCTGGCTCATCCTCAGGCAACACGGAGGCACTTCCCAAACTGGTTTCCTGCTGGGCAGGGCAGGGTGGGGGACAGCAGTGCTGGGCTGCTGCCTCTGCCTGGGAGGTGGAAGTCATTTGATGGTCCCAACATCTGCCTGAACCCACATGGAGCCAGCGCAGAGATTACATCTGCCTGAACCCACATGGAGCCAGCGCAGAGATTTCATGGCGTGGACATTCCCCTCCTCCTCCTCTTCTGCTAGCTGCCAAGAACATCAAGTCCCTTGCAAAACCAACAGCTGGGATACGGCGGCATTCGCCCCACCTCAAAAAAAAAAACACTCAGGACCACCACACAACCCATTCCTCAGGTGTAAGGGCATCTTTTTGAAGAACAGGGACGAAGGCAATCCAGGAGCAGCGAGAAATAAATCTACAATTAAGGCAAGCTGCTCACACGAGTGATACTTGAGACTTATGCAGACCTGTGAGCAAAGTTGCCATCAGGCACGCAGCTCCTCTCAGGCTTCCAGTAAGGAATAAAAAAGCTCTGACTAATATAAAGAGGCCTCCAAAATCATTCTTGGCAGAAGCATCCCAGCCTCAGATCCCCTCCCTCTATTCATCACTAAAGCTTTCTCAGGCAAAGGAAAATAAACCGTGCAGCTACCTCACTGACCTGACCTTCAGCAGGGTGCAGCTGGTGCTGGGCTGCCCCTTCTCCAACACTAATGACAATGTAACACCATACATGTACATTATGTTAATTTTTACATTGTATGTAAATTTATAATAGGTATTATACACAAAAAGATACATTACACAGGTGTGTATATATCTATAAATATACTAATTTTTTATACTGTATGTAAATTTATAATAGGTACCATACACAAAAAGATACATTATCAGGTGTATACTATTTATACAATATTTATCTATTGTGTTTATAGAAAATATTTTTATATATATATATATAAAATAACACAAATATTAAGGGGAATAATGACATGCAGATGAGACCCCATCTTGATTCCGTATTCCCATCTCCATCCTGCCAGGAAGGCAGGGGCACTGGCAGGGGCAGGGATGAGTCCTCCCATCACTGCCTGCTTTTCCAAGATCATCCACGCACTTGATTTATTGTCCACACACTCAATAATATCATGTTTCTCTGCGGTCTGAGATCCTTCACCCTTTTCTAATTTCTTCCAAGTGTACAAAAGCATTCCGCCAGGGACACTTAATGGGAAAAAGACCAGGACTATGAACTGGGCAGGGAAGACTCCAGTTTTGAAACTATTTTAATAACTTGTTATTTAATTAAGAGCAATAGCTCTGAAATTATGTCAGTGAAACTTGCTACTTATTTATTAATTAGAGGAGGAATTTCAAAGGAGGCTACGGGAGTTAGGTGCTGGACAGCCCCGGGCTTGCTGGAAAATCCCAGGTTTCTCCAGCTAATGCTTGCTCAGTGCTCAAACACGCTGGGTCTGACTCCTCACTGCCTGGCACCTGAAGTAAGCAGTGTCAAGCACAGGCAAAAAGTGAGTGTTAAATGCTGCCTGTTCTGGATCAGGGGTTTGGAAAGTCCTCGCTGCAGTGGTGGGAGTGATGGAAGGCATTGGAAGACCAAGGAGAGACCACAGAGCATCTCATTTACCTTCCGAGACTTCCCAGGAGTCTTGCTGGGCTGTCCAGGTGTGGAAACATCAGGATATGTGCCGAGAAGCCTGTAAAAGGTTGATGTGGGGTGCTAGAGATGCTGAAGGCACAAGGGGTTGGCCATGCCCGTGGTACACTCATTGCAAACAGCTCTTGGATAGACCCAGCCACATCAAAATCCTTCCAGGAGGAGAAACCCCTCTCTGATTTCACTCCCACCAAGCAGAGGGAAAGAAAAAGCCCAATTCACTCCCCTAAACATTGCACCTGAGTGAACTGGAGGGGGGTTCCACATCCCCTTTCTGGGGGCAGAAGAGGCTGCAGGTCCCGGCTCGGCCACGCTGAGCATTCCCGTCCACCCAGCGTTCTCTGGGAGCAGCGCCGGGATGGCCGAGCGCCGGTTCCTCCTCCGCTGGGCACATTCCTCCCCTCCTGTTTTCATTCAGCCCAACCTTAAACAAAACCACCGCTGTTGTTTTTATCCACGGTGCGGATCTGGGAATTGCCTGCATGGGGTCAGGGGAGCCGGGCAGGGGGATTTGTGAAACTGAGTTTCATCTCCAGAAGGAGCTGTTAAAAATGTAAGCGCTTAGCTAGGTGCAGCATGCTGCCCTGCTGCATCCCGTCTGCCAGTGAAGAAGCAAAAAGTTCCCCAGACTGACTGAGATTTACACCCAAGCTCCAGATTTGGGGTCTCCAGATAGAGGAGCTGTGGCTTGCCCATGCCAGCCCCGCTCGAAGCATGGGCAGTGTGGAGCAGGTCAGCTTGAGCCGGCCTTAACCCCGCACCAAGCATCAACCTCTGCCTGACCATGCTTCCCAGCTTGTCTTTAATCACAATTTTTCTGCCAGCATTAAATCTTCCAAGACGTTTTAACTATTCAAGACAAGAATGGGATGTTTTTCTCACAAGTTTTCCACAAAGAACAACTTAAACAGAAACTCCTTCAACACAAATACTAACAAACAAGTATTAAAAATATATAATAGAATATTATCTTGTATAATTATAGAGGTATATTTCTATCTGTTACATATTTCCATCTCCTGAAATATTTATATTAATATATATTCCTGTTCTACTCTATTCTGTTCTATTATTCTATTCTATTCTACTCTATTCTATTCTATTCTATTCTATTCTATTCTATTCTATTCTTTTCTATTCTATTCTATACTATTTTAAATATTTATCAACTGCCTCATGAGAGCTCTTCTGCCTACACAGCTGGACATACTGGCAATCTGGTTTTGCACTGGTATTTCCTATCTAAAGCAAATAAACATATAACTCAATTGACTTAAAAAAAAAAAAAAAGAAGCCCGAGCCTCGCAAATTGAGAGGTAGTATCGTACAGGTGTTGATGTACAGCCAAAATCTCCAAGCTTGGTAAAGATTCAAGATACAAGGAAGGAAATCAGACAGAGATTCACGGGTTTGAGTTCAAACAGCAATTAAGAACGCAAGTAAATGGCGATAGATTAGTACAGAGGATCGCTACGACGCGCCAAAGATTTCCAACACGAGCACAATTAGCCTCCGAGCAATAAATTCAAGTGCCTTTCCCTCCCCTCAATATCCTGCAAAACCCCTAAAAGCTGTGGAGGAGGGGGGAGGAGGATTTAAAAACTAAAAAGATCACACATTTCAGAAGGCAAAAAGACAGCATCTGACCCACCTTCCCTCTCCAGGTGCCGACCCCTCGTCCGCCCCCTCGGCTGCCGTGGCTGCGCGGGGAATCCGGCAGCGTCGCTCCCCGGGTGTCTGCAGCCAAGCGGAGATTGTCATTGATTTGTGTGCAGAAAGTTAAGCCTTTCTAGGAGCGGTTGGGAGAATTCACTCCCACCACTCCCTCTAAACCAAAAGTATTTGGCACCAAGCCCTCCTCGTCCACCTGTACTATTAAGGTCTAAACAACACGCGGGACACGGGCTGATATTTACCGGATCTGTTCAAGTTTCCTTTTTTAAACCAGCACAAAAAGTTCTTCAGAAAGAAAAACTTGGGGGCTTGCTGTGGTTTTTCTTTTCTTTTTTTTTTTTTTAAGTTTTTTTTGGTCTCATTTTTCTTAAAGCAGATTTATCTCATTCTTTTTGTTCTCTGCTCAGTGAGACAATAGCCTCCCTGGTCTAACCAGTGACCCCCAATTTGCTCCCACAGAGGTCACTCTGTGGTTGACTCTCCTATGATCTGCTCCACTTCCCCTGCAAACTGCACCCATCTGAGTCAAGTAAATGTGGGGAGGGGGGTGAAAACCACCTCCTTTGAAAAAATAACTGGCTGTAATCCAGTTAAAAAATAAGGTTTGCACATGAATGACCCATACAAGCAAGAAGATGGAGGCAAATATCTTCATACAGGGAGGCTGGTTACTCAAGTCACTGAGCTGTCCTGGTGACAAGACCCCAACCCAGGTGTCCAATCCTAAGAATGAGTGACTGAAAAACCTTCCCAAGTGCCCAGTGTGAGGCTTCCAAGCCCCACCCCCAGCACTGAGGTTTGGAAGCCAACTCCTGGCCACCTCAGCTGCACCAGACGGCCGACAACCCCATCCTGCATGCACCTCCCGTGGTCCCTGGCCACAGGGATGTTCCCAGAGGAGGATTCACCCCTCGGGAGCCCGTCCCAGCAGCCTGAGCAGCCTCACCTGGCTAAGCCCAGCTCACTGGCACGCACACAACCCCAAGGGGTTGGCCATCGTGTTGAACGATAAAGAGCTGGGCTCCCTCCTCTTCTCCTCGCTGGGTGCCCCAGGGAACAGCTTGTTCTTGAGGTTCTGCCCCAAATTAAGCAGTCACACTGACTAAAACACTGCATTTCATAAAATGCTAGTTACTTTCTGGCACAGGTATAGCAACAACAAGGAAATAGATGGTTTTTGTTAACACAATAAATTCGATGACAGCAGCTGGACACCGAGTTCCATTTTCCACGCTTTTCTGATGGTTTTCCTCTAAAGAGGCACACTAAAAAAAAAACCCCAAATCACAACCAAAATTGTTTATACAAGGGAAATCTTTCTGAAGCACAAGGCAAAATCAAGTGTAAGATAGCCTGGGGCAACCTGGCACTCCCAGACAGGGCTTGGAAGAGCTCCGTGCTCAGCGCACGGTTACTTTTGAAACTTTTATTACACGCGTTCTCAGTCTGTAGGGAAAAAAACATTAATGCTGTTTCCATCCCCACACCCAAAGCACTATCTGCAGCTCCTCTGACTACTGGGTTTCTAAGGAGTGTCTGGGTAAATCAGTACATGAAGTCGGAGTGAACAATGTGTCTGGCCCCAGATAAGGGCAGAGCAAAACTTGGGCAGCATCCAGTGACTGTCAAAGTCGGCATGGAGAGGAACACCAATTGCCACCCACTGCTTTTCCTGGTATTCCTGTAGCTGGCATCCCCTGTGGGATGGGAGCACCCGTGCAACCACCCACCCAAGCTCCTCAAGCACAAAACCATGCAACTCTTCACTTCCCACAAAACATAACTTTTTTTTCCCTCCCCCATCAAAAGGATTTGCCTTCATCAATTCACCAAAGCAAATGCGTTGAAGAAAAAATTGCATCTCTCCCATGCTAGCAAAGCACATTGTTCATGGTGCTGCTTCTCAAGATGGTTTATAATGAGGGTGTACAAAAATGTCCTCAGCACCAGGGAGGTGTCAGAGCATGTCCAGGGAAGGGAACGGAGCTGGGAAGGGGCTGGAGCCCCAGGAGAGGCTGAGGGAGCTGGGCAGGGGCTGAGCCTGGAGCAAAGGAGGCTCAGGGGGGACCTTGTGGCTCTGCACAGCTCCTGACAGGAGGGGACAGCCCGGGGGGGTCGGGCTGTGCTCCAGGGAACAGGGACAGGACAAGAAGAAATGTCTTCCAGTTGCACCAGGAGAGGTTTAAATTGGATATTGGGGAAAATTTGTTAGTTGGAAGCATTGTCCAAAGCTGGCACAGCTGTTTGGGGGAGTGGTGGAGTCCCCATCGCTGGAGGGGTTTCAAAGTTGTGTGGATGTGGCACTTGGGGACATGGGACAGTGGTGGCCTTGGCAGTGCTGAGGGTACGGTTGGACTCGAGGGCTTTTCTAGCCTTAACTATTCCAACTCCAAATTCTTGCAAGCCAAACCCAGTACTTTAATACAGAAAAATACCTGGGTGTGGACTGTGACAATTGAAACATCTCAGAGATAACTTTGAGTCAAAAACCACTGCAGACCAATTAAGTCCCCACTGAACCCTGGAAATTTTTTGCCCTTTTCCATATGAAATTAGCTCACTTTTTTTTTTTATTTTTTTTTAATCAGCATTAATGGAAGGTTGAACAGGTCTCCTACACTAGAAATGAGGAGAAAATAAAGTACTTCTAGGAAGGTGTGAAATAAGAACAGTAGAAGAAAAAGCAGAAAAGGCTCTGCCAGACCCCACCTTGATTTACAAGGACCAAAGGAAACATCTAGTAAAAATTTAATAGAAAAGGTTGCAATGATTGCTTACCACACATAAGGAAAACTCTAATTTCAAGTATATTGAAAACTTTACAGAAGAGTATTTGAAAGAAGCTTATCTAATCAGAAAAAAATATATACAATAGTCAAATGTAAAGATTTTCATGGGCAAAATAAATTTTGACAGAGTTTTGGGGATTCTTTCTGGTTTGTGAATTTATACAGTATTTTCCATTTGTACTTCAGTTTTCCAGGCTGATTTTAAACTTTCTAGTTGGAGCCTAATAATCAGCTTCAGTGAATACAGCTCTCTCAGAGCTAGAGGAAGATATTTTTTGCAACATGACTTGCTGCATCAGTCACATTTTTCAAAGGAAAATAATTTTCCTCCTCAAACATCCCTATTTCATTGCCAAACTGCGGTGGAAAAAAACAACACCTTTTTTTTTTTTTTTTTTAACAGGTTGATTTTTGCTAAGAAATGGAACCCATAAAAATATTTCCCCCTCACAAATCTCACTGAAGATGCTTGGAAATGGGAAATTTGGAAAAGCCTGGGGAGCTTTCCTCCATGGTGTCCATCCCAAACACACTCACACACTTGGTTTCCATTTGCAGAGGTGTGTGTCCCCATTAACTCCAACGTGGCAATAGAGTTAAACCTGGCCTAAGTGCTTCCAAATGCTGGCCTTATTTTAAAGAGTATGGGGAAGGAAGAGATGTGAGTCCACAATCCTGACAAACACCTTCTTCGCTGGGGCACCAGCAGGGCAGAAAGGAGGAGGATGGGGACACCACACAATTTGTTTAAGGTCTCTGTGCCCGTGGTGCAGAGATGAGTTGCTGGTTTTCCATTTTTAAAGAGAGCTGTGGACCTCAGGAAAGCATGAATGGGTAGAGATTTCCTTGCTAGTAGACCCACACCCTGCAGATGAGCAGCAGTTTCCAGCAAGAGGCTGAATTACCAGTTACCCCATGTCAGAATGGGCAGATTCATTGGTCCAGGATGTGTCCATATACTAAGCTACTGCTGCCACAATACCCTTCTCCAAAAAAACCCAAAAAGCTCTACAGGAAATCAGTGAAAACCAACGGTGATGAAGTGCTTTCCCTAAACAACCTCAGTGATTTCATATTTGAAACCTTAATGGTTGCATCCGGATTGATCCTGAGGGATCCCCAGTGCTCTGTTATGGAAAGCAGAAGTCAGCAAGGCTCCATTGTCTCCAGCAGAAGGACAGTCAATTATTCTACCCAGCTTTCTCCAAGAATGGAAGCACAGTTGGATTTATTTCAAGGAACAGTGTTGCAAGGAGCCAAGGAGATATTGAACAGGTGTATGAATACATATACATATACACACAATGTACATGTGCAACTACACGGAAGGATTTCCTTACACCATATGGCTTCATTGAGAAACTCTTGAAAGAGCTGTCTCCCTGACTATCCCTGACTGCCTCCCTGGCCTGGAAATGCAGCCAGCTCTGGTCCCCCAGAGCTCCCAAATCTTTCCTGATCCACAGTTCCCAGCCTTTCTTGGGCCTGGGCAGCTTCAGGGTATGAGGAAGATCTCATGTTAGCAAAAACTTCTGCACAAACTTTCCATTAAACCTGCATTTGGCTAGACAGCACACGCCCGAGGGCAACATCCTGCTCAAAAAAATCTCAGAATGGCTTGGATTGCGAGGGACTTGCAAGACCATGTCTTTCCAACCCCCCTGTCATTGGGAAGGACACCTTCCACTGGAACAGGTCACTTTACTTGCTTTTAATGTTTCAGTCTTGCCTTTCTCTTCACCAAGACTTTTGAGTTTGCTTCAGTTTGTGTTGGTGCAGGACTGGGACTGGGTGAGGGCAACTAAGAATAAATGGCGATAAAATGAAATTTAAACACAAATGGATGTTAACAATAAAAGGCATGACATGGATCAAAGACCCTCTCTTCAGGGCTTGACAGCCTGATGCATAATTTTATCAGGGATACCTCTCACAACCCAGAGCAGCTGAAGCTGGATGAGATGAAAGCTCCCAAGGAGGTTCAGATCACAAAGAAGTTCTGAACATTCACTGTACAGCTGTCACCATCCCCAAAGCCAGAAAACTTCCCCAGCACCTCAGACTAAATTTGAGATAGGTGGCAAAACCCCAAATATAGTCTGCTGCAGGATGGAAGGGAGAGCATCTGCAAAGACCCCGATGCTACCTGATGCTGCAGAGAGCAGCCTGACCTCCACTGCAATCACTTTAAACTTCCCTGTGCAATTCACAGTCCCAGCTGCAATTTTGAAATGCTTTCTCTGCCTCGTAATTTCTCAGCAGGTTATTTCTCCTTTACTCTCACACAAAATGAGCCACAGCTCCTCGCTGGGTCCACTCACACCATCCCACACCTGGATGGGCTAAGGACAACCAAGACAATGGCCCATCACAGCCAGCATTTCAGCCTCCAAGTGTTGGTGACCCTCTGCACAGATCTCCTGCTTTCCTTCCCAAACTGGAAAGTTATCCTTACCCGGGAATAGGAAATTCCACAGAAGCTCCCTGATGTAGGTGGAAACAAATCTCTTTTGCTTTCAAAAGCTGTGGATCAGGCCACAGCTCCTTGCAGAGCATCACATTAATAGTGAGAGGCAAATGAACCATTTTAGTTCTCCCAGCTGAAAGAAAAAAATAAAAATGCAGCTGACCTGATTTACCTTCCTGATAATGTATTTAAAAAAACGTTCCCGGGCTCAGGACTTTGCCGGCTGAGATTTCAGACGGAATGAGACTGTTTATGTCATGACCACAACCTTCTGAAAAATGCCCCTTTAGATGGGAAAGCTCACAAGACCCTCAGGTATAATGATCTCAGCTGTATCAATAACCACATTTCGGCAGATTCATTATCTGCTCGCCAGCCTGCCCGGCCGCACAGCGAAGCGCTGCAGCAGGATGGAGCGAGAAAGGAAAACATTGAATTCAGCCCTTCTTCCCACATTAAAAAAAAAAAAAATTGACATTGTGGGTCATTCTTTTCCTTAGCAAAAGCCAAGCTTTTTATTTCCACTGCTTTCATGATGTACTCAGGAGGGAGGACCAGAGCTGCACACAATATTGAACATGGCTGCTCAATCCCCCCCCCAGTGGGTGCAGGAGGATTTTCCTGCACAGCTCCCATCTTTGCTCCCCAAGCATCCTCATCCCTCGCCATCCCAAACTTTACAGCAGAACTTTTGGGGTTTTTTTCCATTATTCAAGATTTTAACATCCATCACTCCATTGCTCAACGTTTTGACATCCATCTTAAACCTACTCCTGGATTTCAGACCACACTACATAGGAAGTTCAGGCTACAAAACAAAGGTTTATTTCATATCAGTATTTTCAAGCAACAGGGACCATTATGATCATGCATTTTGCCCTCCAGCTTCATACAAAATAAAATACTTCACCCAGCAATTTCTGCAGCAAGGCTGTCATTCCTGCCTGCCCTCCAGTATTTAGAAGTAGAGGCAATCTTGGCTGGAAGATTTCAAATCGAGGGGGCTTGCCCTGATCCTCTGGCAACTGCTTGTATGCTTGTAGAAGTTTATTAGTCTCATTATAAAAGAAAATTTGCACTTATTTTCTTTCCCACGTTTAGCTCTTGTTTCTGAACACCTCATCACACCAACCATTGTTCTGCTAAAGCATTTTGACTCTCTTCCCAAAGTGGAGATTTGAGTGCTACAATCCTTTGAGTAAGTATGAGAGCTGTGAGCATCTCCCACAGTATCTCACAACACAATCCCAGAATGGTTTGGATTGGAAGGGACCTTAAAACTCATCCAACCCCACCCTCCTGCTGTGGGCAGGGACACCTTCCACTATTCCAGGCTGCTCCAAGCCCTGTCCAGCCTGGCCTTGGACAATTCCAGGGATCCAGGGGCAGCCACAGCTGCTCTGGGCACCCTGGGCCAGGGCCCCACCACCCTCACAGGGATGGATTTATTTCCCAATTTCAACACTAACCCTGCCCTCTGGCCCTGGGAAGCCATTGCCTGGGTGCTGTCCCTGCCTGCCTTTTCCCCAGTGGCTGTGCAGCTCTCCTGGAGCCCCTGGGGGCCCTGGCAGGGGCTCTGAGGTGTCCCTGGAGCCTTCTCTGGTGCAGCTGAACAGCCCCAGCTGTGCTAGGCTGGCTCCAGAGCAGAGGGGCTCCAGCCCTTGGATGCTTCATGGCCTCCTCTGGGCTCATTCCACATTCTCCTCATGTCAGAGGTTCCAGAGCTGGACACAGGACTCCAGGTTAGAGTCTCACCAGAGGGAAGTAGAAGGCGGCCCTGGAAGATCTCTGCCCCACCACTGAGTGCATCTGCCCCCCTGCCACAAGATATGGGATTGATTATTGTAACAACGCACAGCTGGGGAAACAGGAGGAAAGGAAAATGGCAAAGGTAAGAATGGAGAAAAAAACAGCTTGCTCTCTCCCCTGTCTTAGGTCAGGGGAGAGAGCAAGCTGCTAGGAGAGATGTTTACAAGTTGCTAGGAGAGATGAGGATTTGTATATCCAGGGATGATTTATCCAAAATTAGCATGGCAGCATGGAGATGGAGGTTGACGAGTTGGCATGTAGAAATGGTCACCACTTAACAGAATCTCAAAAGTTTTGGGGGCAAATCTCATCTTTTCTGCAAGGGCTGATGGTTTTGGACCTCTTGGAGATGGCTCTGCAAATTCATAGCTCCTCCTCAATGAGTAAAAAGCGATGGAGGGCAGAGAGAGGAATTTTCTGATCCTCAGGCCAGAGTCCTACACAGTGCCTAACCAAGGAATGGCCCTCCCAGAAATGGGGTCCAAACAGCAGAGACTTCTGCTCTGTGCAGAGTCAGAGAGCAAAGCACCCAGCGTGTTCAGCTGCACTGGGAAGGGATGGCCAACAATCCAGGCCATATTGTAATGCCTTTGCATAAATCAGCAGCGCAGCCTCAGATGGGGAGAAGAGTAATGATGCAGAAAAGGCAAGAAGTGCTCAATCAATATCTCTGCTCCGCATCTGGAAAGAAGGCAGGATGAGGTGCTTGTATCACACGAGGAGGATGAAGTACTTTCCAGTCCATTAGTAACCAAGGAGGTTGTTAAACACCATCTACCAGCAATAAACAATTTTGAATCAGCAGGCCTGGATAACTTGCTCCCAAGGGCCCTCCAACAGCTGGCTGAGAAGCTCTCTGGCCTGCTGATGTTAATTTTTAATAAATCTTGGAATACCAGGGAAGATCCAGATGGATGGAAGCATGAAAATACTGCATTGATCTGCTAAAGGGGCAAGTGGGATGGCCTGAGGAACAGGTTGGCTTGCCTGCCATCAGTCATGGGTAAAATTATGGGAATCCTCCCAAGAGTCACCCAGAGGAGGAATTAAAGGATGGAAATACAGCTCATGTTTGTCAGAGAGGTTCTGCAGTCAACACACCATGTCAAACAAACCTGATTTCGCCCTCTGAGTAGATTACAAGTTTGGTTAATAAAGATAATTGCTTAGAGATAATATACATATGCTTTTGTACAGCATTTGATTTACCACGGCATGGCAGGTAGATTATAAAATGAGCACTGCATCACAAGAATAAAGCACATCTGCTGGGGATTCACAGGGCATCCCAACAAATAGCTGTCAGAGGGGAATCAGGCTGTTTCTAGGGGGATTTCACAAGGCTCAATCCCAGCTCTAAGATTCAGCATTTTCTTATCTGGAAGCAAATACAACATCCTTGGTGATTAATCATCTATGTACTAGACAAAGAGGAGAGGCCAAGCCATTTGAGCAGAGCTGAGATGAGGACAGCTCAGCATCTGGCTGGGGTCATCACTGCACCTCAGAAGGTAAGAGGAAGGGAACAGCCAAGGGAAAGCAGAGAGAGAATGCTCAGAACCAGGGCAGTGATGCTGTAACAGGTGGTGGTGGGGAGATGCAGAGCCCAGGCTCAGCAGGAGGGCAGAAGGTTGGATGTCACACATCTCCAGGGAAAACTCCTTGGAGTGGGTTTTAGGAGGTAAATCAGAGCCTGGGATGAGAGAGGTCGGGATGAATGACTCCCTACTGCAGGACCTTGCATCTGGGGCTGGATATTGCCTGGGAGAGGATGCATGACCCAGACCAGCCCTTTCCACACTTTATTCTGACACTGACCCTAGTGACCCTGAGGAAATCAACTAAAGCTTGAACCAGCTTTTATAATGGGAATATCCCAGGGCCTTTCCCATCCCTGAGCTTTATCCATCCCTTGGGAAAACACTCAATGCATGGGTGGACATGCCAGTGACAACCCAAAGGGAAGTGCAGAGGTACCAGGCATGGAGTGACATCCCTGTGGGCAGCTTGAACACATGGATACCTAGGCCTTGTCTGCTGCTCCAGAAAAAAAATGTTCTGAAAAACCTTTAGCAAGTCTAAATGCTCAAACAACCCTACATAAAGCAGATTTTCTGCATCATGGTTACACCAGAATCAGTTAAACTACCTTTAGCACCCCCTTCAGCAACATCTCTTTTTTTTTTTTTTTTCCTGAAGCATCATCAATTAAATTCAATTTTATTTTGATTTACTTCTACTCTTCCATCCTTTAAACCAAAGCCTACTCATATTCACGTGGGGCACACTGTGTTTAGGAAAAGCTGTTCAGTCATCCTGGCCGTGCCCAGCCAACACCTATCCCTTGCTTGGGTGGGTTTTGGAGAGATGTGGGGGTCAGAAAATTCAAGTGAGAGTGCATTTCCCTGGGTTCAGAGCAGAAGAGGGCCCTGTGGGGGAGAGAAGGGTGCATGCCCACCAGCTCATGTGTGCTCCTCACATTCAGGTTCATGTCTTTGGTCTTCAGAGCATCACAGAAGAAGGAGGTGATTTGGACACACCAAGCCAGGTCACAGGAGCAGTTTCTTGCCCAGCCTTCCCTTGTGTCTTCCTCTGGGTCTGGATGGACAGTCTGGTACCTCCTCTTCTTCCTGCTGCTTTTGCAGTTTCCTTGAAAGGACCAGACCTGCTCAGTCATGCTAAAGATGAGAGGAAACCTCTTCATCTCAAGAGCCAGGGAAGCCCTGACCAGTGTCATGACCACATCCAGGTCAGGCACCCTCACTGGACCTCGTGGAGGTCCCAGAGCACAAGGATGGGGAGGAGGGTCTCACACTGGACTGGCACTGTGGCATTTCTCCTGGAGAGTGATGTGGGATGTTTGTTCCCTGATCCCAGCCTGAACCAAGCTCAAAGATTGCTCACTTCCACATGCACCAACAGAGCAAAGCTGGGCAATGGTCCCTGTGAAACAGCCTCATGGAAAAGATGGATTTTTTTTTATCTTATGTCTTTCCATCCTCCTGAATCCAACTCAAGGAAAAATTTAGCTTCCAACCTATTTTTTGTCAGGATTTGCAGAGGGCTTCTTAACACGGCACCTGTCCTACACATCCAGTTTCTCATGGGAGCTGGAGATGAAATCTGGCTGGGGGCCAGGCTGGCCTCACATTTCCATTTGACTCTGCCTCTAACTGGTGATGGAGAGCCTGCTGCTCACAATGTTCCTCAAGGGCTCCTCTGACTGCTCCTGCTCCAGGGACAGAATGAGGTCAACAATTCAAATCCCAACTGTTTAACCCAAACGGGCCCCATCCATCAACACCTGAGCAGTGGATTAGAATACATTGTTATTGCTGAAGGTGAATTGAAGGGATGAGGCATTAAATCACAAGTCTTACCTAATGCTAGACATTACAAAACATTTCAACCTTTGCCAAAAGGGGAAAAAAAAAAGCCAGTTTGTCTTAAAATCACTGAATGCCAACCAACAGAGTTTTGGTGAGGTGATCCAAACCAAAAGTAAAGCCTTCTTCAGGAACACCGCAGCCACCTTGCTGGGCTGCCCAGATGCAAGGTAAAAAATATGTGCCCATCAAAAAAAAAAAAATTACCTGGGGTCTCATTGTAAATGCCACTAGGAAGATGCAGCAGGAACTGATCAAGGACCTTAGACACAGGATCATCTTCCCTGTGGTGGCTTCCACTACCCAAACTGTCAGGAGCTCACAAGAAACTTCATCTCCCCAAAGAGTCACTAATTTTGATGGCCTCTTCTATCTCACCTGAATGTATCTGCCTCATCTCCAAAACACTCAAGGCCAGGTTTGATTTGGCCTCGAGCAACCTGTGCCAGTGCAAGGTGCTGGAATGAGATGAGCTTTAAGGTCCTTTCCAACCCAAGCCATTTTGGGATCCTGTGATTCTGTGCACTAAAGGGGAGATAGGATCTCCACAGCCTCACTCCTGAGCAAGCCTTTAAGTACCTGTGCCTGGCACAAAGCCCTCAGCAGGTGAGAGCCCTGCCAGGGAATGCCCCACTGCCTTGCCTGCCTCCCACCTTCTCTTCCTCCCCAGCTCTGCACCCAAGAGCAGCCAGGCTGAGGAGCAGAGCACAACCACAAGTGCTCCAATCCCTCCAAAAAAGGCATTGCCTTCACTCCCACCTTCCTCCTCGCCTCCAGCTCAGGTCCCTGGGACAGAGTGTTTTTTTCCTCCACCACAACCAGTGCTTGATGAGGCAGAACATCCCCCCCCTGCTCCACTCAAGCCCCAGGGAGGGTGCAGCCAGAGTAAATTACTTAGAAGAGAAGGGGGAAAAAAAGTAAAATTAAATAACCACAGAAGACAAAGGCTTCTTGTCTCAAAGCCCTCACTCAGCCAGCACATCAGGCAGGTTGGCACCGAGCTCAGGTGATGCTGCGTGGGCAGGGGCTCTGCTGGGGTTGCTCTGGGAACTCCATTGCAAACTCCCTCCCAAAATTCAGCATCAGGGACCCCCAGCGCTCACCCAGGCACCCAGATTTTAGCAGATTTCACATTCAGGGAGATGTGTAAGATCCAAAGGGTCTGACTGCTCCAGCAGAACGTGAATTTTTCAACAGGTTGAACTGGTAATTGCATATTTTTCTCCCCTATATTAAAAAAAAAAAAAAAGAGAGAGAGGAGGAGGAGTAGAATGGATTCATTTATCAAGTGCAGCCAAACACTAGGCTTGACTCAGTCAGTGACACTTTGTATAATGGCATTCCCATTTGTCCTCCTAAATAATTCGTATTCTAATGAGCCCTTTTGCTCCAGCAGTAGTTCGTAGCCCCCACACTTCCTCAGGTTCTCCTGTGTTTTAATTTGATTTTTTAAAATTTCCACTGCAATATTTTTATTAACAAAAAGAAAAAGGAAAGCAGGCTTGCTTTTCTCCTGGCTTACATGGGAGCAGGTAATGAATCTCTGAGTGAAGGAGTTGTCTCAGCTCTTATCTCCACAGCCTTGCTGTTCCCAAAGACACTCACTTAAAAAACTGAGATAACGGGAACAGAGAAAGTGGGCAAAGAAACAAAAAGGCAATCAGGATCTTTAGAGGAGCAGGGGAGCCCCATGATTTCCCCCTGTTCTCCTCCTGCTGGGACAGGTCTTTAGGTCACGATCCCATAAATGAGAAGAAGTCACTTCAGGGAGGGCAATCATGAGAGGTGTGCTATTTTGAGAGAAAGCTGTTTTGCAGAGATTACTCTTGCTGAAGACTCCTTCATTTGGGTTATGCTCAGCTTGTGGTGGCAGCGGTGCCAGCCCAGGCCTTGCACCCCCGTGCTGGTGGTGGGGTGGCCAGGACAGGTGAGCTGCAGTAATCTGCATCCAAATTCCAGCTGCTCCAGGCCAAGGTACCAGACCTGCTCAAGGTGGTGATCCTGCCTGTCCGTGCTGGGTCCCCGGGGAAGGGCAGGGAGGCTCTGATCCTGTACCAAATCTGTGTGAGCCAGAACTGCCCCCCATCAGCCACAACACATCTGGGGGTGAGGGCACTTCAGGCTACTTCAACACAACTTCTGACCCGTCCCAACACCAAGCCATGCTTCCACCACCTACTCCTGCAGGTTCCTAGAGCTAGAAGGTGCACAGTGGGTGGCTGTGAAAACCTCTCCGCAAAACTCTGCAAAATAGGACCAAAAGTTGTGGCAGCATCTTCCCTCGCCCACCTCTGAACCCCATCACCATGGGCTCCTGCTCATGGCGGGGACAGTGGCACCCCCTCAGCCCAAGTGCCAGAGCAGGCCCTGTCCCAGCTGAAGGATGGAGCAGGGATGGCTGAAACAGCCGGGAGAAGGGAATGAGAGATGCACGCTCAGGAGGAGAGAATGAGAGATGGTCCGGGCCCCACATCCACTCCCCCGTGTGAGCCTAACGAGTCTCATTAGCAGGGAGGACTTAGTCCTGCAGTTGGGTGGGGTGTGTGTGTGGGATGCAGAATCCTGATCCTTTCAGGCCAGGAAAGAGCCCTGGAAAGGTGACAGGCTCTGGAGGGGCTTGTAGCCTGAGCCAGGTTAAGGCTGGGGTGATATTCAGGACAAGGTGACCCAACTGGTCCACCCCCTTTCAGGCTCCCTCCCTAGCACTGCAGGGCTGTGGGAGAAAACAGCCACCAAACACTTAACAGAGAGGTCAGAAAAGCAGCATCTCCATCCACACAGTTTCACTGGGAGACAGGATGGAGAAGATTTTATAATCAAGACTATCCAAAAAGGGAGGTTTGGCTTAAAACCCTGCAAAACCTCAGCAAACCTGGTTCAAGCATCAGCCTAGCCAGGCTCAGCGCAGCTCTCCCCTTCAGACTGGGGAAACAAACGTTACAGGTTTATACACTAATTTATTTCTATCCATTTAACAAATTAATATGTCCGTCCCATCCCCCTTCCCTGGAGCAGCAGGCTCTGCAGCTCAGAGTCAGTGAAACTCCTGCTTCCAAAGCCTTGGAGATAGCAGCTTGACCTTCATTACTGCCCTGCTTTAATTTCCTGCCTCCCTTTGCTAACCCTCCCTGATGGAACCCTGCCAGGCTTCCTCCCTCCCTGGGGACCATCCTTGCTGCTATTCTGCTTGGGTTCTAATCACCTTCTACTTTGATGCCTCCAATCTTTCACAGCCTTCCCCCGTGCTGTGCCATCTCACCGGCCTTTTTGGGAGCACCAGATGGACCAGCCAGATTACTCTTAGGAAATATCTACTCTTTTCTTGGTTTCTTCCCTGCCTTGGGAAAAGCTTCAAAGCTGCTCTCCCTGCTGGCAGGATTCCTCAAAGAAAAGCTCTGTGGACAAGGCCAGCAATCTCAGAGAATGGTTTGGGTTGGAAGGGACCTTAAAGCTCATCCAGTTCCACCCCCTGCCATGGGCAGGGACACCTCCCACTCTCCCAGGCTGCTCCAAGCCCCATCCAACCTGGCCTTGGGCACTGCCAGGGATCCAGGGACAGCCACAGCTGCTCTGGGCACCCTGGGCCAGGGCCTGCCCACCCTCATAGGGCAGGATTTATTCCCAATATCCCATCCGTCCCTGCCCTCTGGCCCTGGGAAGCCATTGCCTGGGTGCTGTCCCTGCCTGCCTTGTCCCCAGTGGCTGTGCAGCTCTCCTGGAGCCCCTGGAGGCCCTGGCAGGGGGTAGAAGGTCTCCCTGGAGCCTTCTCCAGGCTGATCTCTCCAAGTCCCTGTGTCCGAGCAGCTTGGCATTATGGCTTTAGGTGCCATCCAGGCTTTACCAATTGCCCTAAAGAGCCCAGCACCCACAGGCTGATACACCTGCAAACCACACTAGCCAACCCCAGCAGTGCTTCCAAGAAGGTCTCTCTCAACTCCAACAAGTTCAAGATTGTTTTGAACCCCTGAATAAAGAGTAATCACTCTTCCAGGTTTCATTTATAGCTCTTGTTTTCGTTACCATTCCCAAACAACATCCAAGCCTTATCTGAGTGTTGAATTCCCAGCTTTGGAGGCATCTCCTGCCAGTCACTTTCACAGGCTCAGCCCAAGGGGAAAGCATTTTCTCATGGACACAGCTGTTTCCTTAAACAGCCCTGTGTTATGAGATAGGGAGACTAGACAGTGTACTTTCTCTGGCCACTCATTAGCTTAGAGATCCCCTTTCCTCTGCCTCTGCTTGGCTCCAAGCCTCCCCCACAGCTTTTTCCAGCCTCTCTCTTGGTGATTTTTTCCTCTGGCTGGTAATTGTTCTCATTGCCCTTGGCTCACAGATGGTCCTCAGAGAGCTCAGTGCTGATGTGGTGCCAGCTCTGCTCCACTCCAGCTGCTGAAGGGCATTAGGAGACCAGTCACCACTGCACAGAGACCTCTCCTCTGCTCCATCTGCCCTTCCACACCCAGGCAGTTGCTGCAAAAGGCTTTGCTCACCACAGCTGCCACAGCTGGGCATGTCTCAGCCCCATCCAAGCCCCCAAGTCACCCTCCAGCCCCTGTGTCCCTCACACTAAACCTCCTCTTTCTGTATCTCCATCTCCCCCACCCACCCTTCCTCCTTGACAGTCCCTCCTGCCATGCAGCTGAGTCACTTCCCCTTCTCCAGACCTTTCCTTCAAGCTTTCCCATCCCCTTTGGCTTGGGAGCACCCCTGCAGGGTCACAGCAAACCTCTCCCACACAGGGGAGCAGCCCCTGGGATGAAATCCTTCATGCTGAGGGTGACAGAACACCAGCACAGGTTTCCCAGAGCAGCTGTGGCTGCCCCTGGATCCCTGTCAGTGACCAAGGCCAGCCTGGATGGGGCTTGGAGCAGCCTGGGACAGTGGAAGTGTCCCTGCCCATGGCAGGGGGTGGAATGAGATGATCTTTAAGGTCCCTTCCAACCCAAACCATTCTGTAAACCCAGCCCTGGGCTCCAGCCCTGCTCCACAGGGACAAACTGGGACTGCCACCCAGGCAGGATGGATGTGAGTGGAAGAAAACAAGGGGGGGAAAAACAGGGCAGAGCAGAGAGGAGGTGAAAGGAGGTCTTATTTTTCACCAAGCCAAGTTGTTTTTGGAGGCACAGACACTGGGTTCATTCATGAAGCAGCTAAGTGCAGGGTTTTCAACGGAAACAATGAATTAACAAGGATGAGCAGCAACAGGATAAATGACCTTTTTCCTGCCTCCCAAAGTGTCCTGTTTCTTTCCTAACCAAGCAGCCAACAGCTCATTTAGCTTCAAGGCAGTCAGCCCCAGCAACCTGGTGCCTCTAGAGAAGTCCAAGGGCTTAGAGAGGAGCTTTCCACGGAGGAACCTCCTCCCCTGTGGCTCCACACCCTTCCCACTCAAAACCATGGGAGCTGGGGGCTACAGAGGACTCCACATTGCATTTGGGATGTGGAGCATGGGCGATGCCACCCAGCAAGGCAACAGCCCCATGGCCACAGCCAAGACATCATGGAATGAAGCTACATCACAGAAATTTCAGGCTGGAAATCAGGAACAGGCTCTTCACCCAGAGGGTGGTCAGGCACCAGAAGAGGGTCCCCAGGTCATGGCCCCAAGCCTGACAGAGTCCAAGGAGCATTTGGATGATGCTCTTATGTTTAGACAGTGCTGCAAGTAGTGGGGAAGTTGGATTTAATGGTACTTACGGGTTCCTTCCAATTTAGAATCACAGAATATTGGAAAAGCCCTTCAAGACCATCAAGTCCAACCATTCCCCTAGCACTGCCAAGGCCGCCACTGACCCACGTCCCCAAGTGCCACATCCACACGGCTTTTAAACCCCTCCACCACTGCCCCGGGCAGCTGTGCCAGAGCTGGACAACCCTTTCCATGAAGGAACTTTCCCTAATGCAATCTAAGCCCCCTCAGGCTGTTAGGAGTTGTGCAGAGCCACAAGGTCCCCCCTGAGCCTCCTTTTCTCCAGGCTCAGCCCCTTCCCAGCTCCCTCAGCCTCTCCTGATGCTCCAGATCCTTCCCAGCTCCGTTCCCTGCCCTGGACACACAAGATATTCTATGATATTCATGATTCTAAGATCAATGCCATGAACCCCAACCCACTGGAACCCAACTGAACCCATCCCAGGGGAGAAAGATCCCAGTCCACTGAGAGCCCAGTACCTTTCACCAGTGTGCAATTCCTCTTCAAAGACTCAGAAGGAAAGTGGTTTGACTCGCAGTTTCTGCTATCTCAAAATCTATCAGAGGGATACACTACCCTATGCTAACATAACGGATTAAAGCAGAAGATAAAATGCTGTTCCATTATCTATTTATTAAAAGCACCACTTGAACTGCTTTTATTCAGTGTACATCTCCCAGTAAAGAGGCACTCCTTGACGGTGTAAATCAGTGAGCAATTGTGTTTTAACAGCCTTTAGAATGGCATTTCCCCATGCTTTTAGACAGAGCATCAGACAGAAAACCTCTTCCAAAACTCACTTATCCTAACAGGCGAGATCACAGAGCTCTTTACTGCTCCTCTACCACCAAGACAAATACAAAATGGGCTTCTAAAACTCACAAAGCAGAGATCATTCCCATTTCTGCTGCATGAATATCCTTAATGACGGGACAAAATAAATAATTTTGTTAGCAGGGGAGAACTGTGCAGCTCCCACTGACAGATGGGACTCCTGGTAGGTGATGAAATGCAGGCTGCAGCTCCCAGCCCAACAAGTCCTTTCCTCTGTGGTAGCTGTGGGTTCTGTGGGAATCAGCTCTTACAGAGCCAGAAAGCATGAAGCCACTTCCAATCTAGCAGTTCTCTGAGCAAAAGGGGAAGAAATGATGCCGAACTTTCAGCAAAAGATTTCAGGTGTGAGTACAGCAATACATGTGAACTGCACAACAAAAGGGAGGTTGCTGGATTCTCTCGGCTTCACCAGAATAAATTAGGCTTTTTCTTGGTTGAGGATATTTTTCCACGCCAAGAAACATTCCCCCTTACTTTTTACCAGGCTCTACTGCTTTGGTATTCTAATTTTATTTACAAAGAGTTTCAATAAAGAAACCTGGAGCAAGAGCATTCATGAGCAGGTTGGATTTCAAATGAAATGCTGCTGGAAGACAAGCACAGCAAGCTTCATCCTGAGCTGCACTGTGAGCATGAGCAAATGTCAAATCTGACTGGGGGAAGAGGGAAGGGGTTGTAGCCTCATGCATGGGGAAGGATACCCATAGTCTGGGAACTATGTGGATGGATGGATGGATGGATGGATGGATGGATGGATGGATGGATGGATGGATGGATGGATGGAGGGATGGAGGGATGGATGGATGGATGGATGGATGGATGGATGGATGGATGGATGGATGGATGGATGGATGGATGGATGGATGGAGGGATGGATGGATGGATGGATGGATGGATGGATGGATGGATGGATGGATGGATGGATGGATGGATGGAGGGATGGATGGAGGGATGGATGGATGGATGGATGGATGGATGGATGGATGGATGGATGGATGGATGGATGGATGGATGGAGGGATGGATGGAGGGATGGATGGATGGATGGAGGGATGGATGGAGGGATGGATGGAGGGATGCATGCATGCATGGATGATGGATGCATGCATGGATGATGGATGGATGGATCCTGACCACACTGCTGCCACCAGAAAAACTTCAGCACCGTGGCAAACTCAGTGAGGTTGATGTCATCGCTCCTTCCTTTCCTGTGGCCACCTGCATTTTATCACCTGCTG
Source organism: Calcarius lapponicus (assembly GCA_039654755.1). NCBI lineage: Eukaryota > Metazoa > Chordata > Aves > Passeriformes > Fringillidae > Calcarius > Calcarius lapponicus. The sequence continues at coordinate 6,017,187 of CM077481.1, forward strand.
CAGGTGAACTGGGGCACTGCCTTGCTGGGGAAGGCCCAGGGCCCAGCTGTGCCACCTGCAAGGACACCTCTCCTTGGCGTGGTTCCCAGCCCCACGCACCCCAAACCTCTGGCCACTCTTACACGAGCTGAATTCTGACAGGGCTGACAAACCTGGAAGATCATTTCAAACCACAATCACTTCAAATTTAGCCTGTGACCTCCTTGGCAGCATCTCCCTTCAGCACAGCAGCCCCGAACAGGAGCTGACAGTGCTTGGCAACCTTTTGAACCAGCACTCAGGTCCCTTGGGTACTGAGGGGAGGGTTTCTCTCAACAGCATGCAAGCTCCCTGGCTCTGACAGCCCTGCTCTTGGGCTGCCTGGGAGGGGACCAGCATCCCCGTGCCTGCATTCAGGGGTGTGAAAGGTCACTGGGGAAGGTGCACTTGTCACCAGGAATAAGCCACGATGCACAAGTTGTGTCACGTCTTCTCTCTGGGAGCACGGAGCCAGCTGAAGTCAGAGAAAATCTTCCCTGGTGCCAGTGGGGTTTGGATCTGTCCTGGAGCAGCGAGCAGAAATGCCAAGCAGCAAGGAGTGAAAGCTCTCCTAAATGGCATGGGTTATCAGCTGGCACGGAGGGAGCCCCAGGGGACAGCCAGGGCAGGTGTCCCTTCACATTGAGGTGTCAACCAGTGCAGCCCAAATATCTCCTTAACACAAGTCACCCCATTACCACAAAGCTTGGGCAATCCCAGCTTCCCAGTGAGGCTAAATAAATCCCTTTTTGCTTCCTCTGACAGCACATCTTATCCAGAGCTATTCTGAAACAAGAGCCACCAGCAGACCTGGCAGAATTTTGTTTAAGGGTCCAGCTCAGGAGAGCATGGCTGATCCCTTGTGCTCCTGAAGTGTTAAAGTTTCCCAGATGAACCTCACGGTTTTCCACATTTCACTACTTTTATCTATCAGAATGATCTTAAAGAAGATTTTATTTCTCTCAGCAGTGGGTAGCAAACCAGAAGCAAAATTAGAGCAAGGATGGCCCATATAGAAGAGAAGCAAACCTCACCTGATCTGCTGGGAGGAAGAAACCAGGGACAGCCAGCACCAATGCCTTCCCTGGTTTTCCTGGCTCAGCAATGTCCTAGGAACATGATCATGGGTCACAGACCCCCTGAAGGAGATGTTCTGCAGGGGAAAGGATCATGTCCTGCCATGCTCTGCTTGAAGACCAGGAGAAAGCAGCAGAGCCCAGGGGGTGATCAGCAAGGCCAGCCTCTCAGCTCACCTTGCTGGCAGGCAGGGCTGACACAGGCAGGGGTGTCACCACATAAAGGGCTGTTGAGCCCACGTCCAGCCCCTCTGCTCCTCCCTGAAATGTGAGTCAAGCCACAAGGTGACAGCCGGTGCTAGGGGAGCCATCCCTGCCCACCAAGGTGCTTCCAGCACTCTATCAAAAACTAAAGCCAAGCAATAAAAATTAAAGATGGATCATAAAACCCAAGCACAAGACTAAAAAGTCCCCGGACACTGATGTATTGTTAAGACAGGGCATGAAACTCCCCTTGCAGCACTGCCAGGTTTCCTTTCCATGAGGAATTATCTTGGTTTCTGATTATTGTTTTGTCAAAGATGGGTCAGGCTTTGTCAGCTGGCTCTCCAGTGTTAAAGAAAAAAAGGTGGTGGAAAAGCTTGGGACTTGTTTGTCACTCTGTACACCACTTCTTGTGCCTCACCCACCCACTGGGATTTGTGGCTGAGACCATCAGAGCCTTGAACCAGCAGCTGCACACACCCTGGTCAGGAAGGATGACATAGATATACACTAAACAGAGCCACAGAATCATGCAATTCTTTGGGCTGAAAAGGAACTATTAAAGGCCATCTAGTCCAGCCCTCTGCCCACAGGCAGGGTCACCTGCCACTAGAACAGAGTGCTCCGAGTCGTGTCCAACATGGCCATGGATGTGGCATCCACTGCCCCTTTGATAACTGGTAACTAGAATAACTGGCCCCAGTCTAACGAGGCTGCTGGGTTGAGCTCTGAATAAAAAAAGCACTGTTTTGCTAAAAGTCCTCCTTCCCCAGGTCTTGCAATGACTGGTAACTCACAGGCATCCTCCCCCATCCCAATGTCCCATAGTTTTCCCACTACAGAAGGTCCTACTGAAACAGCAGCCCCAGAACTGGAAATTTTATGGGGGCAGAAGTCCAGATTTAACTCTTTCAGACACAAAGCTGAGGTTTTAATCACCTCTGGTAACTGGGGGAAACAAAAAACAAATGGGAAACTCACTGCTCCACAACCACTGTCCATCATCTCCATACCCCACTGCTCCAGCCCTGCTGGCCCATTAACATCCCCTTCTTCTTGTAAATATTGCCTGAGCACTCCTGCCTGCCCTCCTGCCCTCAATTAACCATGGCCTGGGGGAGAAGCAGGTAAGAAAGCACTCAGATTTAACTGATCTTCACAGATGGTGAAAGCAGAGCTCAGTTAGACAAGCACAGGCAGAGGGGATGGGCAAGAGCAGGGCAAGCAGGACAGCAGAGCCCCGCAGGCCCAAACATCCTTGCCCAGCTGTCCTCATCTCCCAACACCTCATGAGATTTGAGGAAAGTCTGTATGCCACAAGGTTTGGTTCTCTGCTCTGAAGCAGGTTATCCTTGCCAACACCACCTCCCCTCTGCTGAATCCCAGAGCCATCAGGCCTCTCCCACCAATCCCAAGGGGGTGGATGTCCCACCAGACACTCCCATCTCACGACACAAGACAGAGGCTGAGCCTACACAAGCTCTGCAGCTCCCAAATCCCATGGGAGCCTTGGAGAACACTGTGTTAGGAGTCAGTGCATCTCAGAAGCAGCGATGGAAGGAAACATCTGGAAGGGCCAGGCTGGATGGGGACTTGGTGGAACCTGGTCTGGTGGAAGCTGTCCCTGCCCACGGCAGAGGGTTTGGAACTAGACAAGCTTTAAGGTCCTTTCCAACCTAAACCATTTTGTGACTCCACAATAAATATCTCAGCCTCCAAACAGCACCCCCAGCATCCATGGGGATGCCAGAAACACAACTGGTACCTTCAGCAGGGCACCCAGCTCCCAGTTCCAGCTGCAAGGAGCCACAGGTCACCAGCAGAGCAGCCCCAGCTTTACACAAAGGTAGTTTTGCTGGAACAAAAGCAAAGGCCACAGAAATAGGTTGATTTTTTTTTCCTCTTTTTCCTGAGATATGACTAAACTCCAGGAGCAGGTAGTGCCTGGGCATCCTGCAAGCATCCTGCAAGCAGTGCTTTCAACATGAAGGAACAAAAGGCTGCGGTGGGGAGGAGAATGGTGGGAAACCTTGCAGGCTCCTGAGATTCATTTGAGACCTGGTGTTTGCAGCACAGGCTGTATTTTATCTTTTCATAAGTAAGTCTTACCAGGAAACATTACAAAAAAGGGGGCATTTCAAGGCAGAAAAGTTGGTCGCCAAACGTCATTTTATTTTATTTTTTAAACCCTTTGTTAGCAACTCTTCTGGGGAGCAAATCCAGCAGAGGCAATACAGTGCAGCGTGCACTCCTAAATTAGTTTCCAGGCACTTGGGATGCTTTATTATTCATTTCTTCCAAATATTAGGTAATGCCTTTCACCCCTTTCAAAGTCTATACGAGGGGTCTTTGATGCATTGTGGGACTTGAAAGTTTCAGGTCCAAAGAAGCATTTCTTTTAAGTCCTCCCTTTTATCAAGCATATTCTGTTCTGTTCGCTATAATGCGCACAATGGCATGAGAGTCTTGACCTGCTTCATGTCTGATGAGTTGAAATCTCAGATGCATAGGATAAAACAGCCATTCCTAGCAATACAGCTTAAACACTTAGGGCTCTATTCAGGCAAATATTACCCAGGGGTCTGCCACGCCACTGAAAAGCTGCAGAAATTGGCTCGGTAGACGGCTGACCAATTCAGCAGTGAGAAATGACCCCGCCACATTAACTCCCCTTCTCATTTCACCCTGGGCGAGCCGGGGTCTGGAGGTAAGCGCGGCAGAAGGCGAGAGCCGGCTGAAGCCAGATTCATTTTCTTTATATAAAGTATTTTTGTGTGCGTGTGTGACCATGAATGTCATTATGCGGATCTGCAAGAGAAGGGGAGTAATGCCATTAGGGCACAGGCGCAGGAATCGGGGAGGTTTTTGTCTCACAGTGACACCGGGGCGCTGTCACATCTTCTGGACAAGCAGAATTTGCAGGCTTTGAAACACTGCAAATGCCTTAGAAAAGCAGGTCTCTGCCTCTGCTGAAGGCGTGTGGACTCTGCTGGGTCACTTTACACCATCCAGCATCAGTCTCCTCCACGTGTTAAGCAGAATTAATACCTCTTGTTCCACAATAATTTACCCTGTTTATTGTTGTTTTTCATCCTCTTTTTCCTTCATATTGCAGGCTCACTTAAGAGATGGCTCCTGTCCAACAATACACTGCACCCAGAGCAAGGATGGAAAGTAAAAGCTATTATTGCAAAAGCAAATATATTTTGGTACAAAATACTGTGGTTTTGTCCTTTAGACAGTCACACCGACGTGTTTTTACAGAAGTACCAGGTGGCTCTTTTAGGATATTAATCTCCTCTTATCAATCTCCTCTTGACAGGCTAGAACTAAGAAAAAATTTTTAAAAGGCAATCTGGAAATACAGGGGTAAAATTCAATGTACGAGCTGGAGAGTTCCTAAATGAGCTGAAGATGCTGGAATTTGCCTTGCATGTTTTATACCCTAGGAGCAAAAGATGCCTCTAGAACAAGTCAGAAAACAAGGGTTCAGACAATATGGGAAGATGTTTGTAAAAGAGACAGGCTGTGTTCTTCTGACTCCTCTTGCCTGCCCCAGTGCTATACCATGGTATGACCTGAAATCCCACCCTGTCAGACTGAGACCAGCCTCGATAACTCCAACATTTCACTGGGAAGAACATTTCTTAAGCTATATAAAAAGGGAGAAGCTCATCTTGCATGAGTAAAACCCAGCTGTGTCTTTGCTGATACTGGCAAAACATCCAGCAGCACCTCCTGTAAAATGGGAATATATGCATCTGCAGACCCTGGCCCTGGTGTGTGCGATTTTAGGATTAGCTCTAAAAACAAATCAGATCCACAAGGATATAATCTCCCAACCCATCCACCTCCTCCAGGATGCTGCAGACCTGGAGAGCACAAGCCTGATTTTTGAAGGATGCTGAGCATCCTTCTCACATCTGGCATGGCAGTATCAGCAACAGGTAACAAAAATAGCATAAGGACTGGACAGGGTTTTGAGCTACCTGGTTGAAGATGCCCCTGCTTATTGCAGGGGGGTTGGACAAGATGTCTTTTAAAGGTCTCTTCTGATCCAAACGATTCTATTCTATTCTATTCTATTCTATTCTATTCTATTCTATTCTATTCTATTCTATTCTATTCTAATGATTCTATCCTAATTATTCTATTCTCAGCTCTCACATTACCCACCTGGCCAGGAGGCTTTTTAAGAGCCCTCTGAAGCATCCTTAGTAAAATACCATCAGGACATACATGGTTTGTGCCCCACATGTGAGTGGTACAGTGCTGGTCTGCCAGAGGGCAGCTGGCAAGTCATCACTGTGCATGCTACAAACCCTCTGAGCCAGTAAGAAAACTCAAACAATGTGAAGATTTATCAGTTTTCAGGTGGAAATCCTTTCAGTGGAGACAACAATTCTATTCCTTTTGAGGTATATGAGGAGTTTTTGCTTGGGGACCCCGTCAGGAGCAGAAGGCAGCACAAGGATGGGACCCATCACTCACCAGTCAGCAGAAAGATGCTGACAGGGGTGTCTGCACAAATTTTTAAGGAGCCTGAAACAGCTCCTTTGAGAGAGGGAGACTGAAGAAAAGAGGCAAAACTGCAGGAGAAACAAAATCTATTTGTAAACCCCAGGCAGAGTTGACACAAGGCAGCTGGCACAGGAGTGCAGAGATGATAATGGAGCCTGATGGATAGTTCAGAGGATTATCAGATACCCTCCAACTCAAATATGCTGAGGAACCAGTTATTTAATGTTAAAGACAGCGCAAATGGGTGCTTAATAAGCTGCACCACTTCAGGATTGCTGGAGCTCAAGGGGCCAAACCCCTACTGGTGTAAGTCTGGAAAGCCAGCACGGTGAAATATCCAGTGCTTCAGATACACACTGGCCCTGCCAGTCATCACCATCTTTGCCAGGAGACTGGGGGGCATGGAGGGGAACAGCTGGAATTTGGGAGCAGATGGGTGCAAGAGAACGGCATGGGAAGCACGTTCACCATCCCAGGCTGACAGCACTCAGCCCTGCAGCAGCCTTGCTGGTTGCCCTGTTTACAGGAGAAGGGGTTGCTGTTCTCAGGAACAGTCTGGGTTTTTCTTCTAGCTGATTGCAGAGAGGCAGCAGGGAAGCTGTAGGAGGTGTGGGAGACAGAAAGGAGTTTAGTCTGGGCTCCAGGCACTGATTAGAACCTGTTTTGGAGTCAGGGATGTGAACAAAGCACCCCTTCTAAAGCTTTTCTGCTGGCAGGGGTGGTGGGGGAAAACAGGGTCTCAGCACCCTCTCTGCCTTATCAGGAGGTGACCCTGCAGACACACCATCCCCTCATGTGGGCTGCTCTTGCAGCCAGAGAGAAGGACAGACTTCTGCTCATCCTCTCATGCTGCCCAAACTAGATCAGATGGAACATGGGATGGAAACATCTCCACTAAATATAAAGGGCCCCTACGCTTTTAAATGTCTGGAGATTGCTTCCTGAAACCACATTGCATAAGTTTCTCCCTTCATCTGCACTCAAACTGTACTACAGCAGCTGAGGTGTGTCTTAAAAATCTGCATTTCCCCATGATCCAACTTCCACCAGCACTGCTCCTGTAGTCCAGGCGACAGCAGATACAAGAGCAGGTGTAAGGAAGAAATTTTTTATGATGAGGATGGTGAGGTCCTGGCACAGGTTGCCCAAAGAAGCTGTGGCTGCTCCTGGATCCCTGGAAGTGCCTAAGGACAGCCTGGATGGGGCTTGGAGCAACCCGGGACAGTGGAAGGTGTCCCTGCCCATAGCAGGGGGTTGGGATGAAATGAGCTTTAAAAGCCCCTTCCAACCCAAACCACGGTTTTACAATTATGTGACAGCCCAGCACCAAGATGCTCCTCAGCATCCACCACACATGCAAGGAGGAAAGACATAGGAATTTGGTCCCTGAGGGATGGGAACCTGTGGGGGCTCACAGCATGGCTCTGCTGAGGGTTTGGCCAGTGTAAACCAGGAAGTTCTCATGAGAAGACAGTGAAAAAACCCCCAGCCTCCCACCTGACACGATGCAAAATATCTCAGTTCAAAAACATCAGCTCAGGCTCTGGCTCAGGCATATCTGAGCCAGCTCAGATGATAAAAAAAGGATTCTCCTTTCTTCCTGTTCAAGACCTCTAGGCAAATATCCAAGTCCCAGCCTCCTGTGTGACAGCTGCAGAAAACAGGTCTGGAGAGGACCTTGAAATGCCACCCAGATCGCAGCCCCGTGACTGGGTCTGGACGGGGCCAAGCACAACAACAGCCAAAAGCACTCCAAGCATTAACAAATATTGTTGCTTGCTGCACTCCTGTGCAGCTGCCAGCATATCTGCTGCCTGCTCCTTCCAGCACTCAGCACTGAGAACACACATATTGATGAGAGCATCTTCCACGGATTTACAGGAAGAGCAATTAGAGGTTTGGTCGTTGACGACAGCAGAGAATCGTGGTGGTGGTGGTAAAGATGATTTGTGCTGATCCATTAACACAGCAAACTACCTCCTCTCCCACAGGAAATCTCAATAACTGAAGGGCAGATAAGAACCCCAAGACCCCAGAAAGGTATCAGGACAACCACACAGCTCTCCCCAGTCTGCATCCTGCTTGCCAGCTCTCTCCACAAGGCTCACCCCAGTGTGTACTCACCAATACCCTTGGTTTTGTTTCAAAATGGTGATGCTCCTTTCGCTCCTCTGACCATTTCCTGGGGAAAAACAGAGAGAAAAAACACAAAACAAAACCCCTCATCAGATCCAGGACTGATTATGTGGTTAAGAAGGGCCAGCTCTGGAGAAGTCTCTGCTGGGATGATGAGAAAACAGAGCCAGGCCTGCTCCTGCTCTCCCACCACACATGTTCCCAAGGTCAGTTCCTCTGCTCATCACCCTTCCCTGTACCTCAACATCACCTAGCAACACTGTGCCATGGGGGTGCAAGCCCACCCATCCTCCCCCTGTATCACATCTCCGGTGACAGCTGGGAGATGAAGGCCCCAGGAATGGATCACACCGGGGCAGCTCCGGGCTGCTTCACCCATCCCTCCCCCAGATCAACATTACACTTTGGCCCCTCAGGATTGTCAGCTTATTCCTACATCCACACTGCAGTCACCAGTGGCAGCTCAGGAGTACCCGCAGTGCAAATCCACAACAAATCCACGTTCTGCACTGCTGGGGGGCACAGATGGAAGGTGTGCGACCAGCATCCTCCCAACTCTGCCCATAAAAGTTCTCTGCCCCTCTCAGCCTGGGAAAACCTCTTGGAGAAATGGAACTCTACAGAAGCTCCTGGCCACCATTTGCACTTCCAAATGATGGAGATGGGGGCTTGCATTTCCAGAAGCTGACACCTCCATGTGGGAGCCCCAGCAGCTTGCCGGGACTCAGGGATGATGAAGGAGATTGGCAGGAGGATGTTTTGGGGTGCTTTACTCCACTTCAGAACAATCTCAAGGTGTGAGAACCCCACCAGCAGGTAGCCACCATATCAACAGGTCCCCTAGGACAATTTGGGGGCTGGCCCAGGCCTTCTCCTGCATGAGGACAGGGAGGAAGACCATTGTGGCTATTACAACACTGGGAACATATGATGCAGTAGTGCCCAGCTGGAAAATGCTCCTGTGGCTCAGCAGTCAGATGGAAATGCACTGTCTGCATGCCAAAGAAGCCAAAATCTGGGGTATTTTCCCTAAAATGGCACCACCAGCTCAAATCTGTCCTCAAACCTGGGTTTGTACCTGAGTTCTGGCCAGGGTCAAGAGGCTCCCTGCTACTCATGGAAGCTGTAAATGAAACTGGATTTCTCTGCCAAGGATTAGTGGTGTGCAAAGCAAAGAACAGCCACTCATTGTGTGCAGTCTCTCTATTACAGAATCACAGAATCACACAAATTTGGAAGAGACCTTCAAGATCATCAAGTCCAAACCATTCCCTGACAGCTCAACTAAACCATGGCACCAAGTGCCACAACCATGGACAAGGAGACACTTGTTATCATGGGGCAGCTGGAGATGGAGACACTGCCTTCTCTTCCCCAGTTCCCCAAGAGGTTCCTGACTGAATCAATCACCCAAGCACCACTTTTTCTTCTCCAGGCAGCCCTTGAATGGGTTTATTAGTGAAGAATCCACCAGCATTATTTCCCATTACTCATGACACAAGGAAGCAAATGGGATTCCTCTCCCAGATTTTAGAAAGAGCCAACGATCTTGATTCAGCCTTTATGAGATTCTCATTATTTTCATGAGGAAGTGTCAACAACATTTTCCAAGCCAGGCTGACACCTGGATGTCAGGATGGAGAAACCAACAGGCTCTGATCACCCTACCCAATCTCTGACACTGGTACATTGCTGCTCTGCAAATATACCCAAGGAATAGAGCAAAACCATGAAGAGTAACCTTTGTGATGGCCCCTAATTCTCCTCCTCATGTGTCTACAACCGCTGGCCTGAGGACATTTAGGCAGTCTGAGGACATTCATGGAGCACATGTGAGTGGTGCAGCATGCAGTGGCTGCAGACCAGCCCCAGGACCATGATCAGCCCTGAGAATTTCCCTGCAGTCAGTGAGACCAAGTACTTTCAAGAGCATCCAGCTGCTTTGATCCTCCAGAACTACCTCCTTCCTTAGCCAGTTCATTAGCTTCCTTCCTTAGTTCAGTTCATTAACTCTTAAGGAGCCACCACTGTCCTGGACTAATGGCTTGTTTGCCACTCAACAGCCAAAAGTGATCAAAACCAGGCAAAGAGCTTAATGTAAACATGCCCACATTGGGCCAGCACCGCTGCCTTTGCTTAGGGCAAAATCCACAGGGGAGGCTGCAAAAACCCTGCAATGTATCCTGGCTTCATGGCAGAGCTCATGAGCTCTGCTTGGGATTTTGCAGCACAAAATCTCCCCCAGCACCAGGGCAGGGGCTGGCACAACGTTTCCCTTGAGAAGTGCTGGGTTTCAGCTCCAACTTCTGCCTAAAGCCTTCTTCTCTCCACGGGTCCTTCACTGCCTTGCTCCCCAGAGCAAGGCAAGCTCAGCTTGCAATTCAACACCCTGTTGTGGGCAGGTGGGGTTGGTGTCTTCTCACAAGCAACAGGACAAGAGGGAACAGCCTCAGGGTGAGCCAGGGCAGGTTGAGATGGGATATGAGGAGAGATTCCTTCAAAGAATGAGCTGTCCAGCCATAGCACAGGCTGCCCAGGACAGTGGTGGAGTCCTCATCCCTGGAGGGATTTAAAACCCATGTGCACATGGGGGGACAGGGGTTAGTGGTGGCCTTGGCAGAGATGGGGGCATGGCTGGACTCGATGGTCTTGGAGGATTTTTCCAACCTAAATCATTCTGTGATTCTATGATTCCACCTAAAACAATTCAAACCGCTGTTTGAGGCACAGAAGAATTCTCTTGGGGCAATAAATGGAAGCTCCTGGGCTAAGAAAAGGCTGCACCTGAATCACAGTTTCATCAACCCTCCAAGAGGGTTTCAGTTTCATCAACCCAAGAAGAGTGGCTGAGAATAAATACACTCATGATCCACCCTTTGCACCAGAAGATGCCCTGATGCTCTTGTAGCAGTTTCCAAAATAGGCTGGGCATTGCTGAGGGCAGCCCAGGCTTCATTCTCCCGTTCCCAAAACACACGTGCGATGAGAAGCTACAAATCAACCAGGCTTGCCTGTGGCTTCCCCTTCAGCCACAAGGCCCCTTTTAGCTTCTTGGGGTGGTTTGCAGAATGACTCGAACACGCCCTCCTGCAGATGACATTCAGATTTCCAATTGCCCTCCCTGGATACATCACTGAGGTGCCACATCAGCTCACTCGCAGAGCTTCTGCCCCCCTTCAGCACACTGACCTCCCCATCACCTGGCTGGGCTGAGCTGCTGGGCTGGGAAAGATGATTCCCCAATAAACTGGCGATGTGGAATGTTTGTCCTGGCCTTGAGGCCAAGCCCATGTGAAGAAACAGCCTTTATCACAGAATCACAGGGCAGTGTGGGTTGGAAGGGATCTTCAGGACCTTCACAGCCATCTAGTTCAACCCCCCTGCCATAAGCAGGGACATCTCCAGCTAGACCAGGTGGCTCAGAACCCTTCCAGCCTGACCTTGAATGTTTCCAGGACTGGGGCATCCAGTTTCTTTGGGCAGCCTGTGCCAGTTTTACCACACTCACTGTAAGAAACTTCTTCCTGATAGCTGATCTAAACTGATTCCTCTTCAGTTTAAAACCATCACCCCTTGTCCTACTGTAACACACCCCATTATGTTTGTTTCCATCTTTCTTCTAAGCCTTCTTGAGGCCCTGGCAGAGGCTCTGAGGTGTCCCTGGAGCCTTCACTTGTGCAGCTGAACAGCCCCAGCTGTGCCAGGCTGGCTCCAGAGCAGAGGGGCTCCAGTTCCTGGAGCATCTCTGGACATTCCAAGAGGTCCATGTCCATGCTGAGGACACCAGAGGTTTCTCCAGAAAACAGCCCTGTCCTCAACAGAACAAGCATTCATGTATTTCCAGTGGCCTTCCAAGGCTGCCATCCATGCTCTAGCCCTGAGCAGCCAGCAGCTGGGTCACCTGAAGCACAGGACTGCCCTGGGCTGACAGCCAGCACAGACCATGGGCATGCCCTCCCCAGCGTCCAGGCCTGGAGGTGACTCCCAGGGACAGCCTGATAAAGCTACACCACTCCCTGGCATACCAGGTGGGGTTCAGCTCCAACTAAGGCATTTCAGGGGGTGCCCACACAGATCCTGGCTTTAGTTGCCTTAATGCAGGTTCTCACTGGACTCCCTAAGCTATCCCAGACCCATGCCTGGCTTTTTGGGGCAAAAACCTGGGCCTGCATCCCTCCTGGCTGACAAATGGAGACTAAGCAATGTGTCCTAGTGTAAAAATGGACACTGCGGCCAGAAGTTGAATTGGCTACACGTGTGGTGGCTGCCCCAGCTCTTACTGCAGCCATGGGGATGCAGCTGGCACCATTTTGGGTGTTTGGTGAGCCATTCAGTTACACAAACTTCAGCATCTCTCTTGGGGTGTGAAACACCCTCCAGACTCCGCTGGCCAAACATCCACTGACCCTAAAAGGAGATTGAGCAGCAAGTTAGTATTTTTATCTGCCACTGCAGCCTACCTCCAGCTCCTGGTCTAAGTTTCAACAGCTCCTAAATAAAACCTATTTGCATGGGATGGAGATGCCCTGCAGCTCTGCACCCTCAGGCCCCTGCTGTGATGAGCAGCACAATCCTGGCACATCCACACTTCCAGGACAGTTCCAGTGCTTGTGCATAATAGGACTGAAACAAGTAAATTTGACAAAGCAAGGAGAAAGAGAAACTGATATGCAAATCCATGTAATAAATCATTCACCAAATCTGTTCTGCTCTTTTGAAATAATCTTGGAGGGTGCTTCCCAAGTGCTGTTTTCAAGCCCTCTGTTAATCTGGGAAGCAGATGCTTCTACAGTAGGCAGTATTACAGCACCTTCAAGAAATCCCCATCAAATGTTACTTTAAAATGCCCATGACTTTTGCAATCAGTTCTTTTTAAATCTTCTTGGCATATCAGACCAAACATCATTAAAAAAAACCCTTTGTTGTGATTCATCTGTAATGGGTCTAAGCCTGGAGAAGAGCTCATCTCACATCTTTCATACCCAGGTGACCCCCAAATTCTTCCCAAAGGCCTCTGCCCACTCCCTTCATATGCTCTAAAGAGTATTTGACTTCCTCAAACTCTTCCTGAGCTTCACTGAAAGCCTTTGTTGCCTCAAACAGGGCAGTGCCCTGGAGATGCCCTCTAGAATCACGGGAGCCAAGTCACCCACACCCCTGCATAAAATCCCACATGGAAAACATACTCTGAAAAGGCATTTCTATCATGCCCTGGCACAAATGGACATTTTATTGCCTAGGAGAGTGTTTGGGATGATTACTGCTGGGTTTTTTTTATTGCCAGGGACTGTTTCTTCCAGAAAAAAAAAACAACTGCCCTGAGACAGATCATTGCTCCCAGCTCGGAAAGAACTGAGTGTGTGGATTGTGCTCAGGAGGAGTGACCTGGCTGCATCTTTGGGCTGACATCCTTTCCAGTCTCCAATGCTCAGTTTTCCCCTTCCTGTGTGAAAATGGAAACAGCAGCATCAGCTGTGGCTGGAAAGGGTTTTTGAAATCCACAGGTGAGAAGTGTAGGTAAGACTGCACTGCACTCTTCTAGAAATGTGGGGAGAGGGAAAAGCAGCACAGGGGGAAAAACCCCACATAATAAATAATACTCTACAAATTACATAAAATGAACACATTAAAAAAACCAATCCTCCAAGAAGCAGCTGCTTCATTCTTTGCTGTTGATAGGATCAATATAAGAGAGGAAATTACCACCTTGTGCTCTGCAGCACTTCACACCGACTTTCCTTTGCAGACCCTAATGCTCCTGATTGCAGTGTCAATTTAAAATTTACCATAAAATGCAGAATCTCATAAACTTTACAACCTCAATCACGCTCAGCCAGTGTTTTCACCCAAATCACATGCACAGGCACCCTCTTTGCTCTCCAAGGCAGACACACATCAGCGTGCTGCTGACAGCAGATGGGAGAGCAGAGCAGGGCACCACAGCTGGGATCTGCCCATCCTGGGTAGCCTGGATGCAAAGAGAAGGAATCAGGCTGGAAAACAAGATGGAAAACATACCCTCAGAACTCTGTGAGACAGCTCATCCCATGTCCAGCAGGATGAAGGGTAGCCATAACCATGACTTATGATGAAGATGCTGAGGCCCTGGTACAGGGTGCCCAAAGCAGCTGTGGTTGCCCCTGCATCCCTGGAAGTGTCCCAGGCCAGGTTGGACAGGGTTTGCAGCAACCTGGGATAGTGGAAGGTGTCCCTGCCCATGGCAGGGGTGGAGTGAGAAGGCCTCTAAAGGTCCCTTCCAACCCAAACCAAAGTATGATTATATAATCAAATACAACATGGCCTCAGGCGCAGCAGCTGTGGTGCCCTGAACACGCTGCCATCGAGGTGCTACCATCACTCCACAATGCTGAGCCAACCTCCTTACACTGGGACATGCTCAAAACATAGCTGTATCATGCCCTTTTGCAGGCTCTGATGGAATACCCTGAGCCAGTTCCCTAATCCTGGGTGTCCTTCAGAAATTTAAGCCCACTCCGCTCCTACAGAGAAGCTGGTGTGAGTTTTTAATGCAGGGAAGGAGCATGCAGCTATGCCTGTGCCATGAGATGACCACTTGCTTTTGCAGCACGGGTTGCACTCAATGGTTGACAAGGGAAAAACTAATTAGGCTCCTAATTTTGCTTCCTACATAAATTTAAGTCCTTTTGCTGTTGTCACTGTGACAGAAAACCCACTTCTCTGCAGGGCACGAAGGATTTTGGATGAAGCATAAGAAAAAGATGCATATTTCAAGTTGCCCTTCCCCAGGAGCCATAAAACTGCTCAGTGTCTGCAGTCAGCATGTACCCTGTAAGCTCTGGCTTAAAATTTTCCCTCAGATCAAAACTTCCAGGACATATTTGGGGGGGAAAGTAATTTTTGCAATCAACTGCTTGCCTTTGTGACTGACTGAAAGTGTGATCAGACAGATGCTTAAAGATACAGCAAGGGTTAAACCTTGGGAGAGGACAGGCAGGACTTGGGGATGAAGTAGCTGATCAAAGGGTGGCTCAGAAGTTATTTTAAAATAAACCAGAAAGTAGAACTTCCCAGCGGTTGCCACTGTAATTACAATGCAGACAACGGAGCCGTGGTGCTGTTAAGGTTACTGGATTTTCCTAGCAGCTGTGTTTAATTTACTTAAAACATGCAAAGCCATCAGGTCAGATCCCATTAGCAGAATCTCTCCAGAGCACTGCAAGAGCCTGGCCAGCCCAGCAGCTGAGAAATGCTGAGGGCACAACACAAGTGTGAAATACCCCTGGAGAAGTAAGACACCCACCTGGTGCACTGTCCTCCTCCCTGGCTGCAGAGAAGCTGGGTGCTCTGCCCTTCCTGCTCATCCAAGACCTGCCCCCTGTCCTTTACTCCCATCACAAGCCACCTATTGCCCAAATATCTTCTCCTAAGATCACCAGAAATAGAAATCCATGTAAATACCTTGACTGGCTGTGATGGAGAAGGATCTGGGATCAAGCACTCAGGGAAGTCCTTCCAGTGTGTGTTTGCTACAACCCAGGTTCTCTGGGCGTCCCACAACTGCACAATGTCTCACCCGGATCCCTCTACTCCCCAAGCATCCTCTGGCTCCCCTGCTGCATTACAGAGAAGACCCAAATGTCCTGAGTCACGCTCAGAATCCATCTTGGAGATGGGAGCTTGGTGGATTTGTGAGTCAGGATTCCCCCCCCCAGAGCTTTGCTCACACATATATAATTCAGTACCACACAATTCATCAGGAGTTTTTCCAAAACACAGCTACAAAAATTACAACATTATTGTCAGGAAAAAAAACCCTTCTAGAGATACTTTTCTGTTTCATTGTTGTTGTTGTTTTTTGTTCTTTTAACACTGGCTCAGCCCTCTCTCCGCTGAACAGAATATCAGGGTTTTATCCACTGTTTGTGGCCCCTGCCAGCTCAATTCTCTTTCTAAAATTAGCATCCTGAGAGATGTAATTGCTAGGACAGGAGGTGTTAGGTCACTTTTCGGTCCCTGCACATCAGGCTAAGTGCTTCTGCTGCCACCTACAACCACCTCAGAGTCTAAACCTCAAACGTGTCCTGCTCCACTGAGCCCAGCAGAGTGACACAGCTTTAATGGGTGCTGATGCCAGGGAGAACTGAAGAAAAGATAGATAACACACCACAGGCTCCCATCTGCACATGACCCCCATATATAGTCATTCCTACAGAGAATGGGCAAATAAAGTAAAATAAAGTACTAGAAAATACAAGAAATGGTATTTCCCACACAAGCTGTGACTGCTCCATCCCTGGAAGTGTCCAAGGCCGGGCTGGATGGGGTTTGGAGCAGGGATAGTAGAAGGTGTCCTGCCCATGGCAGGGGGGTGGAAGTAGAAGATCTTTAAGGTCTCTCCCATCCCAAACCATTCTGTGATTCTATGACTCTAGAATAGAATATAACAAAGCATAAATAAAATAACAAAATAAAAAAAATAAAATAAAATATTAAAAATTAATAAAGTATTAAAATTTAATAAAATAAAATGAAATATAAAAAATCCTAAGCAAAACACCACAAACAGTAAGAAAAAATGTGAAGGGATGGGTTTGTTTATGGGAAATCTGAAAAAACATCTGATCAAGCTGGATGACCCTCAATGCCACCTGAACCCCTCCTGAAATCAGCATCTCCTGCCACTGTGTGCAAGAAACCCCCAGCCTGGCCCTGGAATCCTTGGAGCAGTTTAAGATTATTCTTCCAACATAAAACTCCAACATAAACTCATCCCTCATGTCTTAGAGAGGTGTGAGACTTATTTGCATAATAAATGACAAGGCAGGAATATAGATTTGTGTCAGATCACCCTCCCTTCCCTTTGAAAGAAATCTATTTATTCTGACTGAATCGTCTCTTCTCCAAATAAATGGTGTTTGTAGTCAGTTTAGCTGGCACGATACGCATTCTTTTGCATGCCTGTAATGAATTTTCACAGCCAGAGCCCTAATCCAGTCTAGTCATGGAGGGTTTATCACGACCTCTTATTTTATTTCTACCGGTAAATGGGAATTGCTTTCCTTATCGCTATCTAGAAGCACCTGAGTGATTTTTGCTTCATATTTCCTATCCCACTGGAATTCAGGATGCAGAGTTATCTGATGCTGTACAATTGTCACTCATGTTAGCTGCCTTTTCATTTTAATTTGCTGGATTTATTGCTCTTTTCTTTTTTTTTTTTTTTTTCTTTTCCCCAAGAGATTTTACTTCAGATCTGAGCCCCTCCTTGCTCTTTTCCATCCTCCTGGTCAGATTTCTTGGGTGATCCTCAGGAAGGCAGGATCAAGGTTTGTCTTGCCTTCACCTGCCCGACGTCTTTGAGCAACCTGGGATGGTGGAAGGTGTCCCTGCCCATGGCAGGGGGTGGAAGAGATCAGCTCTGAGGTCCCTTCTAACCCAACCCATCCTGTGATGCCTTCCCCTGGCAGAGCACTGAACCCCTGGGCTTGCCCCAGTCCATCCCACTGGGGAAGCACAAAACTGTGCAGTGGCAAGCAGGAATTTCCCCTGACTTTGATTCCAAACAAATCCATGAGAGCAAGGGCTTGCCAACGTGATCCCTATGGCTGCTGCAAGCAGGGAGCAGGTACCCAGCTCAGAACTCCAGGAAACTGGACCTGCTGCTGCTGGAAAGGCGTGAGAAGACCTGTAAATCCTGCAGATAACACTGTGATGGATCAGTAGTGGCAAGACATTAACCTTCACTCTTGAGGAGACACCCAAATGATAACACCTGTAGCCATGCCACTCCAGAGTTATCAGTCTTGTCACTGGTGAAGATAAATCTATCTGACCTGAGCCATCATCCTATGCCACTCTGGCTTCCTTGCTCAAAATCCTCGTAGATGCCAGCAGGGATTAGGAAAATCACACCTAATAATCAATTGAGATTGTGCAACTATGCTCACGTGAAAACAATTCCCTTCAGTATGTTCAAATAATTCTGCAGAGGAAGGGAAGAACACGGTAGGCTTGAAAGCTGGTCTGCAGGGAAGGTGCTACATGTCAGTGACAACTGTGGAAGGACAGAAAACAGCTACCAAAGCCTCAAGGAGCTGTCACGCAGAGGAAAATGTAAGTTAATTAAAGCCATTTAAACAAATACATCTGGGACAGGGGCATGGGATGTAGGGAGGGAGAGTGAAGTGATATTAAAAGCTCAGAGACATGGTGAATCCCAGACAGGAGGCAAGGAAACCTATCTGGCAGAATCCAGATGAACCCCCTGGCCTGGAGCTGTGCCAGAGTGGGCAGTGAGAGCCCCCCCTGCCCCAGGGCTGCGGCTCAGCTTTGGGCACAGCACTGTCCCACAGCCCCACAGGGAGGCACAGGTTCAGCAGATCCACCCCTCCTCTGGGAAACACCACCCAGGCTCCACTGATGCTCTCCTGGACCAAACAGTGACAGCTTGGAAATAAAAATCCAACATTCCCCTTCCTAACGTCTCCCCTCCTGTCCTTACCACAGCGTTCAGCTGAAATGAGAGCCATGGGCAAAGCATCCCTCTGGCAAAGTGTAAGGATGTAAATCCACCTCAAGCACACCACCAGGACCAACATCAACTCCACCTTCCCCTGCTCCTTCTCTGAGTACAGTCTCCCCTGAGCCCCCAGAGCTGATCTGCCTCCTACTGTGCTCAGAAGATGATGAGCACAGGTTGCTCACACCAGCCCTGCTGATATAAAACCACAAAAAGAAAGATTTGGATAAGCTCTGTCTATTTTTTTTATTGCAATCAGCTCCCCGAGAAACTTGAAATGTTGGTTCCTTATATATTCCTTTGGGCATTGATTCAGAAGTGGAAACAGAACACCTACACAAGGCTGGGTCATGATGGAGACGGTGAGCTGGCCTCTTGAGATATTCCCGCCTGGGAAGCAGGGCTGGCCAGCCTCAGCACGAGGCTAACAGGAAGGGAAGCAGGAAAGCAAATCCATCTGCACACCATCAAGCCCCTGCTGCAGGATGACAGCCTGCAAGACTGCTGTCTGCAGGAGGAAGTCTTGCCATGGCATCAGCCCGACCCAGCTGGAGTGCACAGAAACACAGATGGAGTGAGGAGGATCCAGGCTTCCAAAGCAGCTCAGCTTCCCACCCTCCCTTGACTGCTGGGATGGGGGTGATGCAGCAAACCCAACACCAACCCACGTGCTCCTCCAGGAAAGCCATGAAGCTGCAGGAATCTGGTGGTCTTGGCTAGCAGGGAGCTGAAGGAAGGAGTGACTGAAGGACCTGGGTCACACAGGACAAGCTCTGAGATCTCCTTCACCCCTCAGCACATTTCCTAACTCCAAACCAGGCTTATCTACAGATCTTCTATTGCAACTCTGGGTGAGATTAACTTAGAAGTCCCATGGCTCTCCAGGGAGAGCTCAGGGCCTCCAGGGGCTCCAGGAGAGCTGCACAGCCACTGGGGACAAGGCAGGCAGGGACAGCAGCCAGGCAATGGCTTCCCAGGGCCAGAGGGCAGGGACAGATTCTGGGCTATTGGGAATTAGGAATTGCTGGCTGGGAGGGTGGGCAGGCCCTGGCCCAGGGTGCCCAGAGCAGCTGTGGCTGTCCCTGGATCCCTGGCAGTGTCCCAGGCCAGGCTGGATGGGCTTGGAGCAGCCTGGGACAGTGGAAGCTGTCCCTGCTCATGGCAGGGGTGGGGCTGGATGGGCTTTAAGGTCCTTCAACCCAAACCATTCTGCGATCCTAGGGCTCTGCAGACAGCATTAGAGCCTTGTCTAATGCAGCCCAGGACCACAGCCCCCTCTCTGCCTGCAGCTTGGGCAGGCAGCCAAGGCCCCCCACCCATGCCCCAAACCCCTTCCCTCCCCAGGGTGACTTCCTTAACACAGCCCAGCTGCCTGCCCCCACCCAGCAAGGGCTGACAGATTTGTGCTGTCCCCTTAGGGTGGGGTAGGTACATTTATTTCCTCTTTGGGAAAAAAAAAAGGAAAGGAAAAAGGAAAAAAAAAAATGCAATTAACCTTTTCCTCTCCTCGCAACTGGCAAGAAACTTCCCTGCCACAGGAATAGTTTGAGGACTAAGATATCTGTTCCCACAGCCTCACCAATGCTATTCTGGCTTAGCTAAAATTAAAGAGCTGGAGTTGTACGTGGGCCTTCATGAAACTGTCATGGGGACCACAAGATTAGAGGGCCAGATGGTGACCTGGGAGGCCAAGGGCTATTCTCAGCTGCACCAAGGGATCCTCATGTGTGTCAGAATGTGATTCTCCACCCCTCTTAAATAAGAATCCTGAAATGGTTTGCATTGAGGAAACCTTAATATCCAGTTCCAACCCCTTGCCAGGGCCAGGGAGACTTTTCACTGTCCCAGGCTGCTCCAAGCCCCGTCCAGCCTGGCTTTGGACACTCCCAGGGATCCAGGGACAGCCGCAGCTACTCTGGGCACCCTGGGCCAGGGCCTCCCCACCCTCATCATGAAGACTTTCTCCATCATACCAAGTCTGAATCTCCCTGCTTTTAATTTAAAACCATCAATGCTTGCCCTCTCACTACAGACCTCACTAAAAACTCTGTCTACATCTTCCTTCTAAGCCCCCTTTAAGAAAGACCAACATATCTTGCCTGGTCATTTCCAGCGCCCATCCAAACACTAGCCAGAGATCCAACAGCACTAAAAAAAACAGGAAAGCACAGGAGAGTCCCAACATGCCAGCCACCATCCATCCCCTCTCCCACCACGAGCAGTCCTCTGCCAACAACTGTGCTGGCTTTTGTTGGCCACATAAAGCCCAGTCCAGTGGCCCCGCTGTCAGCATGCAGCTCATTACTCTGCCAAGGGCTTTGAAACGCTTGGAATATGAAAGGTGCTCCATCAGATCAGATTCAGCTTCGTTTGCTATTACAATGCACTGCATTTCTTTTGTCTGCGACTTTTGATGATGCGCAATTGTTCCCCTCAGTCAGTATTTCGGAGTCATTAGCTGGAATTAGTAAAGTTCCCGCTGCTGGACTTTTCCAAGGCTCTGTTCTCGGGCTACAAAGAGTCGATGAGGAGTTGTCCTGCTTTCACTGTGCTGGAGGCACAGCGGGGAGCGTGCTGGGGAGAGCATGCAGTCTGCTCAACTCCACTTTTCCCCTGCAGGCACCGGGAAATGCACGTGCAGGGAAGATGCTGTGGGTGGTCACAACAGGGCTGGTGCTTCCCAGACAGCAGGAAACCTGAGACCCTTCCATTTGGGACCTCTGCTGGGACCAGGGGAAGAGGTACACCTAATTGTGTCCATATTTAGGCAGCACATGCCACAAAGTTCGGGTTTCTATCCCAGATATCCCCCACTCCAAATCTAAAGGCATCAGCCCTGAAGAAGTCATGTTCCTCTGGGTGAAGGGATCTCTACTTGGCATCTTCCTCAGTGAAAACACCTGGATGTGCCTGACCTTGTCCTCCAGCCTTTTCCTCATGTTACTCCCTTCCAGCTATACCAGAAGGGCTTTAGTACCAAGACCCTTTTTCCTGAAGGGATTTATATATGGAGCACCCACCTCTCTGGGAAATCTGCCAGGGCCTCACCCCCTTTATCACAAAAATATTCTTCCTTGTATCCAGACTGGATTTCTCCTTCTGCTGTAAAATTATTCCCTTTTGTCCTGTCCCTGCCTGCCTTGTCCCCAGTCCCTGTGCAGCTCTCCTGGAGCCTCTTTAGGCCCTGGCAGGGGCTCTGAGCTCTCCCTGGAGCCTTCTCTGGTGCAGTATGGACATCTCAAGCTCTCCTGAGGATTTGCTCCTATTCATGCCTGAGGAGGTCCAGTGGGAAAACAAAGTGAGGAAGCTCCATAGGCTGCACCCACCTGATGTCACTGTCTGGACCCAAGGGCACAGCTCAGGTCTGGGGACCACAGCAGGTCCAACTCACACCCACCCCACCTGTGGGTGGAAATTCCAACCTAAATTCCCAATTCCAGCCATCACACCACCTTTTCTGGATGCAGTGTGGGTGTTTGGCCACTACAACCCAGAAACAAAACTAGGAGCAAACCAAACTTACGGGGACACTCTTGTGGAGAAGAGCTCAGCAGTGAACTCAGCTCCTTTAGCACCTTTCACATGGGACTGCACTTCCATCCCCTCAGGATTTCCCTGAAATTCACCTTATAGATCATCCCCCCCAACATTCACAACAGCATTTCCCCTGGGACACAACCAAATGCAGACAATTCACACCTCTCACCTTACATTTTTTTAAAGTAGCAGGCTACAATAAAGCAGCCTGCCCAGATTCCAGCCTAATCTAAAAACAACTTTATGGCTTCTAATTTTAGCACTAATCTTCCTTTGCTATGGTTGTGTGATTTCTAATTATTTTATCCCCAAGCCCTGCTTTGATGGATAGTTGTACCTTTTCCAATGCCAAATGACTTGTAAAGTGCCTTTAAAAAAATATGCTGATCATTTCAGGTTCATTTCCAGTTCCTATACAAATAACATCCTCATATATGGCTTCACTGCAGAATTATTATTATTATTATTATTATTATTATTATTATTATTATTATTATTATTTTAAAATAATAATAATAAAAGCAATACAATTTTAAAAGGAGAGCTCCGTTCCTTAGGATGATCCCAATCTGCTCCTGCAAACACCATATTTTCTCTTAAAAGCTGATAAAGACCAAAAAAAAAAAATCTGTAATTGAGATACAGATCTCTTAACAACTCGGTGCCTCGGCTTGGCATGGCTCCCAGAACACTTTGCCTTTATCTATCCCTATTTTCAGGCTACAACTCAGGGAAGAGCAATTGGCCACACCAAAACCTCGGGGAGGGGGACTTTGTGAGGGGTGATGCGCAGCAGTGGCAGAGACACATTTGCTTTGATGTTCCCCCAGAGTATTTCCTACACAAAACTGCTGAATTTAGAACAGCCAACACCAGCCCTTGGCCAAAGATGTGCTGCAGGGGCTTAGGATGAGCCTCCAGCCCACAGGCTGGTGTTCTCTCACCTTCCATGCTCACCTGAAGCAGCCTCTTGACCCTCCTGATTGCTGACTGACTTAGATCAAATCTGAAACCAATTCTTACACAAGAATTTACTGGGCAGGGGATGCTGCCTGAGGACTGTTTCAGGCTGCAGAGGCAGCTGCCTGCCTGTGGCATGTCCCAGTAGGACCTGCTGCCACCAGGGGACACAGGCACAGGGCTGGTGGATGTTTGTTGGGTTATTTCCTTCCCCAGGATTTATACTGAGCTCTGGTTAACTGGAAAACATCCACTTGACCTGCAACCTTTTTGTTTTAGTTGTTCTCCAAGCTTTGACAGCAAGCAGTTTAAACACAAAGTATGTGACTTTTGGCTCTGAGGGAGAACCCCATTCCCACAAATTCTGCGGGGATATGGAAAAACACCCCACTGCAGCCCTGATGCTGAATGTATTCCTTCTTTCCCATTCTTCATTTTCCTCTCTTTCACTTTCTGAGCCTGTTTCATGACCTGGGTATTCTCCCTCCCCACTGGAAACACGAGCTTAGCTCCCCAGTGCAATATTCTGGGGAGGAGGACATGGGATGTGGTGTTCTAACTCCCTGCACCTGCACAGAGCTGTTTCACAGAGGATTTGAAATGGAGACTGTCAAAACAGGAAACAACCCAGTCCATGTCCTCCTGCCTGAGACTTGAAAGTATCACCACACGGAGCTGCAAGGGATGGAGAAAAGCCCTCTGCTCCTGCATGGACAGAGGATGCCCTGGGAGAGGGGGCAGCAAGGCCCTCTGCCCTCATGCCACTCTGATCTGAGAGCTGGGCTTGAGCCTCTGCTGAAATCAGTGGGGAGCTGGTTTTTATTGACTTGGGGAAAAACTCAGCAAATCAGGTTAAAAATTATAACCCTCTATTTACTGATACTTCTATCAGTGTGGAGAATTTTGCATGGAATATCATCTCACTCAGGAAGTCAATCCTACAGGAAATCTTTCATCCTTAGTGCTTTGGAGTAACATCCACAGCATCCTGCTTCCTTCTTACTCCCCTTAAAACCCACCCCTGAGATCCTCACCTCTCCAGCTGGTGCTCTGTGTTTGAGCTGGCCTTGCTGGGATAAAAGCACCAATCTTGGGTCTAATCCTGCCCACATCCCCAGGCAAAGCGCCATCTTCATCTCCATGAAGATGCAGAGCAGGACAATACAAGGCCCCAGGCTCTTCCATTTCCATCTATCCACCTTGGAGCAAGGCTTTAAAGTTCCTCAGGGGCCCAACAGTGAGGTCAGGTCTGGAGGAGAATGAAGCTACTGTAAACCCAGACAAATAAGAAGCTGAGTTTATTTTAAAAAGACGGCTCCTGCAGCTGTAGGTTTCAAGCAATTCTTAAAAGCCTGATCTGAACAAGCATCCTTGCCAACAAATATTGGTATTTTAAGCCTTTGATTGCTTTTGATGGTAGTGAACACCTTTTTTTGATATTGACTGCTTGTTTTTACAGCTCTCTGCAAGTTGACTTCTGGAGAACTTCCCAAGCACCACAGCTGGTGACCATTACCAGAATGGTGATCCAGCAATTCCAGGATGCCTTATTCCTGGAAATATTGAAGTTAAGATGGATGGGACTCTGAGGAACCTGGTCTAGATGAGTTTGTCCCATTACAAGTGGCTTGGATTAGATGGTCTTCAGGGTTCCTTCAACACAAACCATTCTATGCTTCCCCCTCTGGAAGCAAGACTGGTATTTTGCTTTATACTTGAGGGATCAAAGGTTTTATTGTAGTGCCCAGCCACTGATCTAGAATGACAACCTTCAGCAAGAAAAAAAACCCACAGACTCATGGGACAAACAACTAGAAATGTCATTTCAGATGGTTTGTATGGCCCAGAACAGCAAATTTCTCCCATCATCCAGGCAAAGAATTAGAATAATTACCTAGAGCCTGATCCTGAAAGGTGCTGAGTGCAGTCAAGTGGTCTCCGCTCATAGAGTTCAGTATCTCAGGGGCTCTCAGCAGGGTCAGTCTTGGAGCCTGGGCAAAACAAGATAGGTTGGTGTTAGTCTAGCTATTTGTAAATAAACCTACACAACCTAAAAAAAAAAAAAAAAACCAAACAAACCCAAAACCATTCCAGCTCCACAAGCCAGCCACATTTTCCTGCACAGGGAATTAACTTGAGTCACACAGAGCATGGCTGAGGAGATGCTCTCCAACCCACAGGCCTTCTCTGCAGATCAGGATGGATGCCTGCAGCACACAGGAGAGAAATTACACTGGGAGGTGTCCACAGAGCCTCAACCCACATCCAGGAGCACCAACCCCACGTTCCTCAGGAGCACTGTGTTACCCAAGCCACCGCACCTGGACACGTCACATTGCCACACCGTACCGGGGCTCACACACCTTCCTGGCAGGAGACCAACCCAGGGCTGCCTCACCAAGCCTACAGGCAGCAGTAAACCTGGAGGTAAGAGAAGTTAGCTGGGTTTTCAGGGAGAAGGACGAGGAACATTCCCCTCCCCGTGCTCCCCGGCCGTGCCAAGGGCAGGGTGAAGGGAGGGAAGGGGACGGTGGGGACAGGATGACGGAATCCTCCTCCACGCAGCCCTTTGTTTTGGGAGCTCCCCTGGGATGCTCGGCTCAGGGTGGCCAAGTCCTCCTTCTTCCCCTACAAGGGGAACGGATGAGGGGAGGAAAACAATGCTCTCTCCTCAGCTGCCTAATGGAAGAACAAAAGCACAGCGATGCCTTCCAAAATTGTCTTTTGAGGAACAGACCATCGAGCCTGAAGGCCCAGTATTTCTGATGTATTTATTTTTGAACTCCAGCCTGGCAGTGTCTTTCTGCCCTTCCTCTGGGCTCTTTGCAGGACCTGCCCCAAAGCCACTGGGGTCATGCAGGGCTTGCACAGACCTCAAATCCCATCAGGAATTCAACACCCAGCACCTGGTAGAGGTGACAAAAGCAAAGGTTCTTTCACAACAAACACACCTCAGCCATGGGGTAGAAGAGGCAAGGCCAGGTTGGAACAACCCAGTCAGATGGAAGGAGCCCCTGCCCATGGCAGGAGGTGGAATTGGATGGTTGAGAGGTGCCTTCCAGCCCAAACCATTCTGTGGTTCTATGACAGCCCTGTTTCAGCAGGATGCATTTGGCAGGAAGGGTATGCCCCAGCCTGATCCCACTGAAAACCGGGACCAAACCCCACTTAAACCAAAACCAGCGCAAAAAGCACCTTTGATTGTTGAGCAGAGATGGCTGCTAGGGAGCAGAAGGGGATTTCTGCTGTGCTGATTGCTCATGGAAAGTCCCTGACTGGCCCGCAGCCGTGGAAAAAAGGGAAAATAGAACTTTAATACCAAGTTGGTGGCAGGCTGTCTATTTTTCTCTCCTGTGACCAGTTACCATGGATAGATTTCTGAGGTCGACCACACAATTGTTCACTGCACCGCTCCTATTAAACAGAGGATGAGCAAATCATCCCATTTGTACCGTACTTTAATTTCCAGAAATTCTTTGTTCGTTTGTTTGCTTAAATTATTTCTCTCATTTGAAGAAACAATGCACTCTTACGAAGCGAGGGCCCAAATCTCCCGAGTCACCCTGCTGTGGTTCATTACTTCCACACTAGTTAACAAGGCCAGTAATTTCCCTAAGGTTTAATAGAAAATCCTCTTTCCAGAATGCAGAGAGACAGGACATTTTAACACACTCACTGTATCCTGGTTATGTCGTAGGTGAGGGATATCCTGAATGAGGCACAGGTCCTCCTATGTGTTAACATAAAAAGGCAGGTAGCCTAAATGGAGCTTTTTTCATCCCAAATTACTCCCTCAGCTGGAGAAGGGGACCAGGGGGCCCCACGTGCCTTGCTCAGAGCATAAGCTGCGGCTCCACTGGCAGTGGGTTCCTGAAGCATCCCAGTCCTCATCCCAAAATAAAGAGTGGCTGAAGTAGATGACACTGGAGAGGCAGATCCAAGATGCACCTGGGGTGGGTGTGGTGGAAGAGGTGGGCCTACAGCCCATTTCATTAATGATATGCATAGCAGAGCACACGAAATATCTGCCAATAACCTGCCCATAAGCTGCCCTTCTCCCTGGCTTTGCCAACCTATTTCCATGACCAAATCCATAGAAAAAAACCCTAAAAGCTGAAATAAATACAGGGGAAGAGCTTGTAAAAAAAAAAAAGGGCAAATACATAAAACATATACACATATATATTGGAATAGCAGAATAATTTGGGTTGGAAGGGGCCTTTAAACTAAAAAAAAATAAACTGAAGTATTTTATATGTATATATATGTGTGTGTAGAAGAGCCCAGTAAATCTCCATTGAGACGCACACGTAGGTGAAAAGCTGGCAGTGCTGCCTTCAGTCACGAGGGTATTTACTCCACAACAGCCTCTGCAGCTCCTTAATATTATTTATACAAACAGGATTTGTCAAGCAACAACTACAGATGTTTGCAGTGAGTCTTCCTGCTTATCCGCTGATAATACCGTGTGCCTGGGACAGCTGAACAAATCCTGCCACGTAAATAATAAATACACGTCTGGGCTAATCAGAAAGAGGCGGTGAGGAATCTGGAGATTCCCACAGACTCCCTGCCGCGGGGAAGGAAACAAGAAAATGCCCTGACCTAAGCAGGGGTGAGTCTGGCATACCCACAGATCACAGGGAGATCACAGGAGCTGTTTGCAGATCACTTACGGAGCATGAATAATTCAGGCAGAAGCGGCTGGGAGTATGAGAACAGATAGATGGGAGCTCACTGCCGCTGCTTTGGCAGGTTTTATTTTATCCAGCAAGGCAAGGAAACCACGAGACCCAGCAAAAAATCCTCTGCCTAGCTTTGTCAGTGTCGTGGCTTCAGGACAATCTCGTGATACACGGCATTTTACAGATCCCCAGCTGATGGTGAATGCCATCTCTCTTTCTCCTTTAGGCATTTTTGTGATTATCTGGCTGGACAGGTATAGCAAAACAATGCTTATTTAAAAAAAAATCCCTTAGTACCGATCTGCACTCTACTGCACAATTACACAGCTCACAGAAACACAGAATGGTGTGGGTTGGAAAGGCCACAGGCAGGGACACCTCCCACTGTCCCAGGCTGCTCCAAGCCCCATCCAGCCTGGCCTGGGACACTGCCAGGGATCCAGGGGCAGCCACAGCTGCTCTGGGCACCCTGGGCCAGGGCCTGCCCACCCTCCCAGCCAGCAATTCCTAATTCCCAATAGCCCAAAATCTGTCCCTGCCCTCTGGCCCTGGGAAGCCATTGCCTGGCTGCTGTCCCTGCCTGCCTTGTCCCCAGTGGCTGTGCAGCTCTCCTGGAGCCCCTGGAGGCCCTGGCAGGGGCTCTGAGGTGTCCCTGGAGCCTTCTCTGGTGCAGCTGAGCAGCCCCAGCTGTGCCAGGCTGGCTCCAGAGCAGAGGGGCTCCAGCCCTGGCAGCATCTCCATGGCCTCCCCTGGAGTTCAGCTCTGAAGGAGAAGGATGAAAAAAAAAGAAAAACCAGAACAAGTAGGGGGAAGAAAAAGGAGCGCTAAGGTATATTCCCTAATCCTTACTCCAAAAGGAAAATATAAGTAGGGTTGCTCCTGTTGGGATATATTAATAGTCCACACTGAACACATTACCAAGAGGACTGGAAGCCAGGAAGCAAATAAAAAAAGAAAAAAATTTAAAAAGACACATAAGGAAAGGCAGAAGTGGTAAAGACAGATGGTAGAAGTTAAACACTACTTTGGTGCAACCTGCAGAAATCCAAAACTCATCCTGCTGAAAGGACACTGCAGTTTGTTTTGTGCCAAAGGGAAGAGCCTTGCTGTCAAGAATAGAGGGGCAGCTGCCCCACACGGAGTCAGAAATGGGAACCCAGCTCAGTGACCACCAGTGAGCCTGGGGACACCTCAGCCAAGAGAGCCAGAGGGGCCAAGGAGGGATTTGACTGAGAGGACCCTGCCTTGGCAGGATTTCTGAATGTCCCCAATGGCAAGACATGCTCCAGTGCCAGCCATGTGCTCTGGAACTGGGGAACCCTCTGGGAATTCCTGTGCTGCACCTACCTGTGCATGGCCCTGCCTCAACTCACCCCTCTGCCCTACTGCCAGCACTGGATTTGGCCCCAGAACTGCACACCAAGCTCTTCTCCAGCCCAACTGCTCTGCATGTGCACCACGTCACAGTTACCTCACACAAAAACCTATTTCTTGTTATCACACGAAACAGATCTGATTGAAGACTCACAGGAAAAGACATTCACCCAAGATCAAAACATAAAAATCCCAGTAAATCTGGCTCTCAGTGTGAACCACATGAGAAGCCTCCAGGCAGTCCCAAGTCAGGAGTGAAACTTGGTGCTACCAGCTAACAAATTTACACCTTAATTTTTCTTTCAACATAAAAATATTGGCGCTCTCCATGCTTTCTTCCATTCTTGAAATACTTAAATGTAATATTCTTAATTTAAAAACTGAATTTAAACATACTTCAGCACAACTGCCAGTAGCATCTTTGGTTTAGAAAGCTCAGTTTGGAAACGCCATCTCTATGGTGTGTCTGTGACACAGGCTCCAGTGCCCACATCAAGAAAATTTCACTTCAGTCTTCAGCATAAACTGACTACATCTGGTAGGAAACCTGCTTCTTGCCTTTACAGACTGAGCACAGGCCACATCTCTGCATTACCCCAAAATAATTACTTGGCCACACACCTCATTGGATCCTCAGGGCTTTGGGTTCTCCACCCTCGTGTTTACATTCCATGCAGAAAAATTAACTAATTAATATACGTCTGACAGATGTTCTTTGAAAGAGATATCATGCCTTCAAAACACAAGATGATGAAAGGAGCAATCGAGTAGATTAGACTGACCAGAAAAGCAGGGATTGTAGCATGACAGTGGAAAGCACAGCTTTAAGTCTTTCTCTTGATATTTATATGGTTTTATTTGCATATCAAACTATATGCCAATTAGCTGTATATAAATCCATGATGAAATTATGCTCTCCAAAGTGAAGAAAAGCCAGGGCTGGGCTGCATAATCACCCTTAACTCTGGCCCTGCAGGTGTTCCCACTCCAGCTCACTCCTAATGACCGTGCACTCCCAGTAACACAACCATACAACGGGAATCTCCTGCAGTCACACACATGTATATGCAACATTTCCACACATTGTAAGCTGCTTTGTGTATTCTTTCATTCTCCTCCAGCCAGTTACTCATGGGGGAAAGAAGTCTGAGAGGGGACAGACCTTCTCTCTCCCCACAGCTCCCTGACAGGAGGGTGCAACCAGGCTGGGAATGGGTCAGGATAAGAGGGAAAGGCCTCCAATTGCACCAGGGCAGGGTTAGATGGGATATTGGGGAAAATTTCTTAGTGAAAGGCATTGCCCAGCCCTGACACAGGCTGCTCATGGCACTGGTGGAGTCCCCATCCCTGGAGGGATTTAAAAGCTGTGTCGAGACTGGTTAGGGATGGCCTTGGCAGCACTGGGGAGATGGTTGGACTCAAAGATCTTTTTCCCATTGTAAAGGATTCTGATTCCATGATCTGCCTGCTGCTCCTTGTCTCAGACTGCAGGGCAGGTTTTGCCTCTGTGGAGGCTTTGTGTAACCCTGTAGGAAAGCGGGGATCCTGCCTGAAGAGCTGTAGGCAACCCTGGATGGAAACAATGCCAGAGATGTATGCTCCTATTTTAAATATCAACTGGAACGTGGGGGTGCAGCAGCCTGGTCCTGGAGCACCACTTAGCCCATTGTGCTCTGGAAGGGGTGTGCACTTGCAGTCAAACTGGCTGCCTTAACGAGGCCTTTGTGCTCTGCCAGGTATCTGCAGAAGGCATAATGCAAAGCTGGAGCCTGCGGGCCCATCTGCAGTCACAGCTCACACCAGCTCCAGCCAGCACTGCCTGTATATCAGGCCATCCACCCTGCCCATGCAGGCAGGGAGAGGCCTGGGGAGAAGGGATTTTGGACACCTTGCACTATCCCAGGTTGCTTCAAGCCTTGTCCAGACTAACCTTGGACACTTCCAGGGATGGGGCATCCGCCACTTCTCTGGGCAGCCTGTGCCAGGGCCTTACCCTCCTCACAGTAAAAAATTTCTTCCTTACATCTAGTCTGAATCTCCCCTTCTTCAGTTTAAAACCATCACCCTTTGTTCTATCTACTAAAAACTCCCTATTTTTTTTTTCTTGTATGCCTCCTTTAAGTATTGAAAGGCCACAATAAGATCTCTGGAGAGACCTTAGAGTCTTCTCTTCTCCAGGCTGGACAATCCCAGCTCTCCCAGGCTGTCTGCACAGGAGAGGTGCTCCAGCCCTATCAATGAGCCTGCATTGATTGGGACCATATTTTTGGGCTCAACTGCAGTAGCAAGTTTGACTAATTTGAGTGACCAGGCACATATTCAGACATAAAACATTAATATGGGAAAAAAATCAAAAGTCCCTGTAAGAATTAAGTTTCAGGATAAATAGTTTGGCTGTGCTCCCATTTTGAATTCATTACATACACTGAAAAAAAGAGAAAATAATAAAAAAATAATGATCATAAAAAAAGTTTTTATCTTTTCCAGAACATATGAAAAGGTATAAATTCCTGACTGACAGCAGCACCTGGGCTGGCGGTGCTGGTAATTGG
This sequence comes from Calcarius lapponicus, assembly GCA_039654755.1. Lineage (NCBI taxonomy): Eukaryota > Metazoa > Chordata > Aves > Passeriformes > Fringillidae > Calcarius > Calcarius lapponicus. Next base: position 6,048,751 of record CM077481.1, read on the forward strand.
AACCAGCGTGCTTCGCTTCCCGGGCGTCCCATTCACAAGGGAGAGAAGGAAACATTCAATTTTTCAATAGGAAACTTCATTGCTGGAAAACAATCCACCTTCCTCGACTCCAAGGAAGAGCCCAAGGGCAAGTTCTCTCCTCGACCACAGCTTCAGCTTTACTGCCAGCCCTGGCCAGAGCTGAGTGCTCACGCCATCCCAAGCCCATGAGACTGCCTTCAACACTTACAGCTCTTTTTGGTTTTTTTTTTCCTTCTTCTAACACATTGTTTTTCTTTTCCTTTGGGATTGCTCAGAGGTCCAGTTTGCAACTTTTCTTTCCACAGCCAAGTGGGCTAAAACAAGCCTGGATTTTGTCATGACCATTTTCCTTAGATTTTTAGCTTTCCACCCAACTGCAGACCTGGGACTTCGTGGAAAGCACCCAGGTGTAGCTGTGGGCCATGCTAACATCAAGGGGATATTTGTGGGACATTTGTGAGGCAGAGCACACTTTAAGTGGGTTTTTTTAAATGAGCCTACGACCCCCAAGCCATACGGGACTGAGCAAAAATCATGTCACACCAACAGCTTTTCTTTAATAGCATTTTTGAACCTGTTTTTCATTCCTAAAGCTGCAGTCTTAGCACAGAGTGTAATAAGGCTTCGAGGCCACAAAAACCCATCAGACACTCCAGCAGGACTCAAGAAAGCCAAGCAGCAGGCAAAGGGTCTGAGCAGAGTGGTGGCAGATTAAATGTAGCACCAGTCAACATAAAACCAATGGAAAAAAGAAAAAAAACAACCCCTGACAATGGTCCCTGTAAGAATTAAGTTTCAGGATAAATAAACTCAGAAGAAATCATTCTATGCTTCTGCACGCACAGCCCAAATTTAAAAATCAAAGTTGCTTCTCCTCGCAACACTTACTTGGAAACTTCTTTTTCTCCTCATTATTTATGTTCCCACCATAATAGCTAGTTTATGCACTTACAGAAAAGCTGAATTATTAGTCTTCTTCACCTGCTTTCTGGGCCATCCCTGACTCCCTCCATCTTGGTACCTTTCACATCCAGGACCAAGAGGGCTGAGCAAGAAAGGCATGACAGGCAGTGCATGGAGGAGCTCCTCAAAATCACACCAAGCTCCATCTTCACACCTTTACTCTCCCTAAAATCTCTGGAAGAAGGTTGTCACAGAGCCATTCTTGACCAATGAAGACAAATAGACTTCCAATCCCCAGTGCAGCACTGTTAGGGTACTTTTAGTTGTAATCTGGGTACTTTTAGCTGCCTTGGGCTGATCCCTTGACAAGGGGAATTTTTTAAGCAGAAGTTTTGAAGCAGATTTTTGAATCAGACTCACTCAGACTGGGAGGGCAGACCTGGAGCAAAAACTGATGGCAGAAGGGGCAGGAGATTGGCAAAGCTGAGGGCAGCAGAACAAGTAAGATAAGGAAAACTTAGCACAAAATCCATATGGAATCGCATGGAATGCTGGATGTTTTGAGATATTTCATGCAATCGAGGCACTTGCTGTTCCTCCACTTCAGTAAAAGATGAGGAGTAAGAGACCAGGGTAAAGTTTCCTCAATCTATCCTGAGTTAGGCATGGGATGCCTTACACAGCCCCAAGGAAGAGATAAAGTCTGCAGCATCCAAGTACTGAAAGAGCCCTCAGGAAGCCTCCTGGTTCACCCCAAGCCCCAAGCAGGCATCCCTGAGGACATGTAAGAAATGTCTGTGTAGTTCAGGACAGCCAAAGATGGATCCACAGCATTGACAGGACCCTTGCTGTTTCACCTTTCCCCTCTTCTTTAGTGGACCTGGTATCAGTGTAAAGACCTTTCACTGGGTCCTACCAACAGCTAAAAAAGCCAAGAAAATCTGGCAACACTCACCTCTGCTGGATTTCATCCTGGTCATGACATACAAGGCTTGGACCCTCCTGCTGGACACAGACTCTGAGTCCTAACCCAAACCTGACCACCAGATCTCACTGTTCTCATTCAGCTCCAAGGATCACTCCAAACCCCAACAACTTCTGGGGCAAATTAAATGCATCTGATTTTGTAAGCCAGGATCACTTTTGTTGAGCTGCCACTGAAGCTTTTCTTAGAAGTCATTAACCATGATGGGCAAAACACAATTCCATCTCGCTCCTCTCCTGCCTCTTCAAAGGGAGGATGGCAGCACTCGAGCCACTGCCTCACTGATTGTCCTACTGTTCCACAAAGTGGTTCCTCTCCAGCAAATTGAACACTGAGAGCCATCACAGAGCCCCAGACAAAGGGCCCAGTGACTGTTTCTGGGATTATTAGAGGGAAGCAGAAAGAAGCCTATTACAGGGTCTTTGTGGCACTTAATGTTGACAGCTGAAAATAATGGATAGGACAAAACAGAGCAAAGATGATTTAAATTAGGCAACTCCCGGGAAATGGTGCTCACGCAGGCTTCCAAAGGAAAACCTCCATTTCTAAGCACTGCTAGCCCCCCAAGTGGGTGTGCATTGCCCCTCTGCAGCCCATACACACACAGACACAGCCCTTTTCAGGTGCTCTGCAGAGCTTTTGCTCAGTTTGCCAGTGGCCATGGCACCCTACCCATCAGGGGATGGAAAAGGTGTACAAAAGAGCAGCATCAGCCACAGCTCATCAATCCTTCAACAAAAACAGCCTTTAATTCCTACCCACTGCCACAAGTTCAGGGACCTGTAAGGAGGGATTTGCACATTCACAGTCCAGCAATCATTACACAGCTCCTGCAAAACCACCTGGAGGACAGGAGATTCACTCCTGCTCCAGGGATTTGATGCAGATGGAATGATAAAGGTTCTGACAAAGCTTTAGTGCCACCTCATGCCAGTCCCAGCTCTGTGGGACCCATGTGGGGCTCACTGCAAGTAACAGGCACCTGCCACCTATACACATCACCTCTCTCCTTCTCCAGAGAGCAGCAATCAGAAAGTCACAGAATCATCTCAGTTTAAAAAGCTCCAAGATCATTGAGTTCCTGATCCCCACATTGTCACCAGCCCAGAGCACTGAGTGCCCTGTCCAGGCCTTCCTTGGACACCTCCAGGGATGGGGACTCCAACACCTCCCTGGGAAGCCTCTTCCAATTTTTAACCACCCCTTGTGTGAAAAAATTCCTCACGTCCAACCCGAACATTTCCTGGTGCAGCCTACGTCCTTTCCTCCTGTCCCTGTTCCCTGGAGCACAGCCCAGCTCCCCCGGCTGTCCCCTCCTGTCAGGAGCTGTGCAGAGCCACAAGGTCCCCCCTGAGCCTCCTTTTCTCCAGGGTGAGCTCCTTCCCAGCTCCTTCAGCCACAGGACTTTCCCTCAATGCCCAAGCGATTCTCAGTTTGGACAGGAAAGCACAAGAGGGGTGGAGAGACACACACCTTGCACATGGTGAATTTGCTGGCTGCCTGGGCTCTATAGATTTGTTTATGCTGTGGCAACAATCTGTCTTTCCAGGCACAGCACTTGGCTTTTATGACCTGAAACACCACCCAAAGCAGCTCCTGAACATCTGAGGATGCAGCCCAGCCAACCCTGCCCTCATCCTGCAGTGGACAGAAGACTGTTGGAAATGGGTCCCTGTGCAAGGAGCCCTCTGAAAGCACCTTCACAATTATGAGGTTTCACACCTTTCTTGTACCCACGGGTGTAAACCAGGAGATAGAAGGCTGCTATCCTGTTTGGCCACCCAAAGCCCTGAGACACCCCAGCAGCAACTGAAGGGTCACAGTGGGCCTGATCCTGGCAACAAACACCCCTGGGACCTGAAGGGAGGAGCCTTCAAAAGTGCTCCCGGGGTGTCCCACACCACCAGCCCTCTGATGGGATGCTCTGGGGTCTCCCTTCTGCAACAGCTGCCACTGCAGTGCAAGGGGGAGAGAGGTCTGGCATGGGATAAGGGTTGTGGACAGTCAGAGCTGGGAATGTTGCTCTGGATTTGTGGAGCATCCGGATCCTGCAGTAGCACCAGCATGTAGTAGAGGTTGTGACAGAGGTGGAGTAGGAGGAAGGAGAGAAGGAAGGAGAGGAAAGAATGAGAGAAAGGTAGGAGAAGGAGATGAAGGAGGGGAAGGAAAGAGGGGAAGAAAGGAAGGGAAAGAAGAAAAGGGTGGAGAGGAAGGAATGGCTGCAGAAGGCAGAATATAAGAAGGAGAAAAATAAGAGAGGAGAAGGAGAAAAAGAAGAGGAGGAGAAGGAGAGGAAGCACCAAAGCACAGGAAGCAGAGGAGGATGAGGAGGAGAGGAAGGTGAAGGGGGAGGACGAGAAGGAAGGAAGCAGTCTTTGAATTCATTGTGGAGCAATGCCTGAATCCATCTGACACAAAACGAGGCCACAGCACTGTCTTCCCCCCAGACAGTCAGCTCACCTCCTGTCTCCTGCTTGGCATAGACAGCATGGAAAACCCCGAAGAAGAGAAGCAGGGACGCATTAGGGCAGAGAGACACTGCAGAAACTCTGAACAGACACTCTCCAACTGCAGTGTGCCAGGCAGCACAGGAGGGAAAAAGTTACCTGCCCCCATGGACGTGCCAGTCTCTTCATTTCAATCTCTTTTGTGAAAAAGACGACTCAGGAAAATTGGAAAGGAAGCCAGGGGTGGTGTGAAAGTGGAACAAGACACCATCTGTTCTCAAGCCTCACCGCTGGAAAGGGCATAACCTGCCCTTGGCGTGGCTGCAGGGGACACTCTGGTCCAGAGAGGACTTGAGGAGAGGACAAAGCTGGGTATTCTTGTCCTGGCATTCACCCAGCACACACAGACACCCCATCACCTGAGCTGGAGCACCAGAGGCTTCACCCTGCTCCCAGCCCTGCCCATGAACCCCCATGCAGCGTCACATCTGGAAATATCTGCTTAGGGTATTCACTCTATACTGCTCAAGAAGACCAGCCACAGGTCAAGATGTGGGCATGAACCACCTCTGAAAGGCATATCAAAACTGTGAATATGCTTGTGATACTGTAGTGGGGAAATCATTATTTGCAATCCTCATCTATTTCTTACAGTGTTACATCTATTTCTTATAGTTTCACATTCCTCACTGTGGATTTGGAGTCATACTTCAGAGCTGATGTTCATGAAGCTCAGATGGAAAAGTGAGCAAGCCTTCAGTTCAACTTGTGCTCCACTGGAAAGAACGAAAGGGGAAAGAACAGAGAAAATAACATAAATAAAAATAGGAAGCAAAATAAAGGGAATATTGAGAAAAACAGGAGAGAAAGAGAGAGAAAGAGAGAGAAGAAGAGGAAGACGGAAAGAAGAGGGAGAGAAAGAGAGAAAGAGAAGAGAGAGAAAGAGAGAAAGAGAGAGAGGAGAGAGAGAGAGAAGAAGAGAGAAGAGAGAAAGAGAGAAAGAGAGAAAGAGGAGAAAGAGGAGAAGAGAAAGAGAGAAAGAGAGAGAGAGAGAGAGAAGAGAGAGAAGAGAGAAGGAAGAGGAAAAGAGAAAAGAGGAAAGAGAGAGAAGAGAGAAGAAGAAAGAGGAGAAGAGGAAGAGAAAGATGGGAGAAAGAGAGAAAGAGAGAAGAGAGAAGAGGAGAGAGGAGAAAGAGAGAAAGAGAGAAAGAGAGAAAGAGAGAAAGAGAGAAAGAAAGAAAGAAAGAAAGAAAGAGAAAGAGAGGGAAGGAAAGGGGGAAGAAAAGAGGGAAAGGAAAGGGGAAAAAGAAAAGGGGAGACAAGAAAAGGGGAGACAAGAAAATGGGGAGACAAGAAAAGGGGGGGAAACAAAATGGGGGAAAGGAAAGGGGGGGGAACGGGATGAGAAAACAAAGAGGGAAAGAGAAAGGGAGAGCAAAAACTAAAACAAAAAAGGGTGAGGTTAAGAAAAGAAAAAAAAAATTAGAAGAAAGTCAGCAAGCAAGAAAACCTAGAGAATCGATACTTTTTTCAACACTAAAAGAACAACCTCGAGTCACTTTTTTTGAAAGTCTGAGCCCTTCCTTATAAGATGCCCAACAGGCTGTGAAATTATCCAGGCCATAAAACTTCCACTTGTGTGTGACATTTGCTGGTAGGAATAAATCAGGGCGAAGAAAAGAGGAGCCGCTTTGGAGTTCAATGAGTATTATCCTAATTCTAAACGTATTAGCAGTGGTCTGAAAGCAGGACATTGTTGTCCAGGACAGACGGACAATGTTCATAACCAATAGTAATTTGTAGGTCGCATAATTTGCTACTACCAAAATAGCACAGCATGTGGGGTTTTTTGCCCTTTTTAGTCTATAGCTGTGTCGTTTCTTTTGGCTGGTTGAAAGAAATCTGCTCTGCACACGCGGAGCAAGAGCTCAGACCTTCAGCAGCTCATAGAAAACAGGTGGCTATGGCATCAGGGGAAATACAGCCTTTTGGAAAAAGCTAATAAAATAAGCAGATGATTATAGAAAATGGAGGATGAAACTGGCTTCTCTGTCCCAAACAGAAAGTCAGGAAAAAATAAGTTTAGACTGAGCAAATGCTGACTGAAAAACACACCCTGCCACCACCTCCCTGAGTTTAACAACACCAACAGAGCTTTCACCTAAAATTAAAACAAAAAATTTAGGAAAATAATAAACATTCCCTCAGGGCTGACCATCCCCAAGCCACAAAGCTCAGCCTCCCCAGGCTAACCTGGTTGTTGGCTTAGGCACCAAGCAGGCTGGGGACTTGGGAAAGTCAGGTTAAAACAGTAGATTGCTGTCTTAATATTTCATCCCTGCCATCCTCATCTCCCCATCAGACAACAGCACGCAGCACTTACATGAAAGTTGAAATTTGGTCAAGTCCCAATCCTTTAACTTTCCATGGGGAGGGTGTTAGGAGGGACCTCTCCTGCACGCTCCAGGACCACTCGCTTAAACTGTCGGTTATTTCATGGTGGAGATTTACCCAAAAAAAATTAAAAAAAAATAAAAAAGAAGGGAAAAAAATAAAGCAAAAACCCACCCCAGAAAAATAAATGCCTGTATCCCTAACAGAGCAGCAGGGTGGAGCCAGCACACCCTTATATTTAGCTGCAGGCAAAGCCTTAAAGTTGTAGTGCATTTATTTTCCCATCCAGCACATCCCTGTAAAAGATAAAAAACTCCCCAAACTCCTGCTATTTGCCCCATTCTGTCTTTCATGGTGCACACTGGGATTGTTATGCCTGTTTTATTTTTATTTTCTGAACTCAGGAGCCTTGGGATGTAACAGAGATTTCAACAAGCTCAGCTGAAGTTACCTCAAGCTCAAGTAAGTGCAGTTTCCCACAACCCTGGGAAAATAAATTACCAATTTATTTTTTTTTTTTTCCTTACAGTGGAAAAAGGTAGTTACCAGGCATAAATCCAGACCTCATATTTAGAAAATGCTCCGCGGGCCTGAGCAAAGGCTGTGAGTCCATCCCATCCCTACCTGCCCCAGCAGAGCAAGCCTGGGCGGCAGCCAAGGTCAAAGCCCATCTGCAGAGGGCACGATTTGCCGGGACATCCAACACAAACAGACACAGGGGAAGAAGGGAAAAAAGCCGGGATCTGCTCCCCAAGCCCTGCCGAGGCCACATCCAGTCCCGGCTGGCCCCGCAGCTCCCTTTCATAGCCTGCCAGCCCCCCGGGCAATCCAGCAGATTGCCGTGCGTGGAGCTGCAGCCCTCCTCTGCCAAGGCTGGGGGACGGCACAAGGCTCGGCCAGCTCTTAAAAAAAAAAAAAAAAAAAAAAAAAAAAAGAGCATCTGCACTTTGCCACTCGCACAGCTGCACTGTGACAGCAGGGGCCTGGACACGGGGCTGTGTGCCTGGGGAAAGGGAATGAAGCCCATCACGCTACTGCAGGAGCTGCCACTGACCTGCCAGGGAGCCTTCCTCGAGCTTCAGGGAACGAAACTGAGAGGGACTGAATAGGAAATTTCGTCTTTCTCAGCATTTTCCCTTCAAACTGTCCAGGAAAAGCTGAATGCAGAGGAGCGTCTGAAAACCCTCAAAGAGGAGAAATCAGTCATTTGCTTTCCAAGCAGCGCCGACAGAACTTGTTTGGAGAGTCATCTCCCTCATTTTCTCTTTATTCCATCAGAAGGGTTGTTCCCCCCAGCAATCCCTAACCTCTGAGAGGAGGACAACCCACAGCCCACTCCATGAGGGTCCACATGCTCCAAGTGGGAGCCACCACTGGCTCTTGCCTTGGACTACAGGATGAAAGCATCCACCAAGCCCACGCTCTCCCCATTAAATCTGCCTCCACTTCCAGCAGTGCTCCCCTGTCACTATTGACCCCAAAGCCTGTTTTTTATCATGTATCTTAAGGAAAATTTGGAAATATTTCTCCTCAGGCACTCTGTGAGCAGGAGCCTGCCATCCTTCCCACCCCTCTCACCTGGGGGACAGGGAGGTGCCCCTGAATAAAGGCAAGATGCTGCTGTGGCTTCGTCCCCAATCTGCATCAATCCCTACGTGAGATGAGTAGGTAGGAGTGAAAAGCCCATTTTTCCTATCCATCTGACATTTCAAACTGAGAGGCCATCTGGGATCTTTTCTCCTCCTGCACTCTGTAACAGGAGCTGCACATTTATCCAGTGGCAAAGAAGGAGCATCATAATGGACTTAAGGGCATCAATCAGATCAGCTTTGGAATTCTGCTGCCCAACCCAACCTCAGGAACAAGATGCCCCAGAGAATGGTTCATATCCCACCTGGAAACAAAGCCAGGCTGGATGGGCATTTGAACAACCTGATGTTGAAGATGTCCCTGCCCATGACAGGGGATGGAAATTAGATGGTCTGGAAGATTCCCTCCAACCCAAACTGTTCCATGACTCCCCTCCAAGCACTCCAGAACTGTTTGCATGAGCTTCTTAACAGAAGATCATGGAATGGTTTGGGTTGGGGAGGAACCATAAGGATGATCCTGTCCAATCCTCTGCCATGGGCAGGGACACCTTCCACTATCCCAGGTTGCTCCAAGCCCCATCCACCTAGCCCTGGACACTTCCAGGGATGAGGCAGCCAAGGCTGCTCTGGAGAACCCAGAACAATGAGCTTTTTCACCAGTTTCACCAACGTCACAGTGACAGACAGGACATGGCCTGTGAGACAGCACACCAGATGTGATTAGAAGTTGGTAATTAACTCGTGATGCACACAGCAGAGCAGCTTTCCTTGCTGCACACCCCAGCTCTGGAGGGACACCCTGAGGAAAAAACCTTACTCTGTCAATGTACAGGCATTTGGAGACAGCCCAACAGCAGATCTCTTGACTGAAAAGGACATTTTTTGTTTGTTTGTTTTGAACCACTGGTTGCCATGCAGGACCTCACACTGGGCATCTGTCCTACCATACAATTTGCATGACAGATGCTCTTTCGTCTTTCTAATTGTTGAAACAAAGTGGGCACTGATTGAGGGCCTTTGAGGCTGGAAGGGGCTTTCAAATACAGTGTCCAGCTAATTCTGCAGGGCAGTGTCTCCAGCTTCCTCCACCCCCCTCCCTATTTATGTTACAAGCCATCCAGATCCATTTTTTTGCTGACTGTGTCCCTTGCCCTCCCTCTGCCCTCTACAGAATTTCATTAATCCCACTTTGCCCGCTAATGGGGGGGACAAACATTCTCTTATTTTTATTTAATTCCTCCCCTCTCTCTCCCTGGCTTCAAAACACCTTCAGGGATCTCCCCCCAGGTATCCACACATAACATCCCTCAGCATGACCCAGGGAGAGGCAAACGCTTTTGCTAGATCCTAAATCCTGGTACCAAACCAAGCACCATTGGAGCACATTGAGCATTTGGCACCTGACTGCTGAGGACGAGGAGCCCAGCCTAGGACCAGCTGGATCTCACCACCATCACCACAGTGCAAACCTCTTCTAGGGAAGATGTAGCCCTTGAAGGCAGCAGGGTTAGGAGCCAGAGCTGCCCAAAATAAGAGTTCAAGTCCTGCAGTCACACTGGGGTGAGTCAGTTATCGAGGAAAGCCTGGGGGACAGATCTCAGCACCCTCCTCATCCAAGCACCACCTTGCTCTGCACAGCACTGGCAAGATGGCTTTCCCCAGCACACAAGCTCTGGGGTGGTGCCTAAGTGCTCCAAAGTACCAGCAGGAATGGCTGTGAGGAAGCCACCCAGGCTCCAGCTGCCTCCTCTCCCCACACAATCCTACCTTCAGCAGAGACACGCTCCAAGGAGTTCGTTCAAAAAGGGAATTGGAAAGAATAACATGCTCAACTCTTATTTACCTGGGTGGGAGTTCGGCACTTCATGCCATCAGTCCTCTCAGAAATTCCAGCTTAACTGCTACAATGAAAAGGAAATATTTTTCTACACTGGGGTTATTAGATGTTGCCATAGTGGCATGCGTGGGTGTGCACTTCGATATTAGCTAAAGGCCCAGATCTGCAAAGATGCACATAAATCACTTGACTCCCATGAAAACAGCAAGAACAGTCATAAAATGACCCGAGTGCAGAGACCAGATCCACCCAGACAACTTCAGTGTGTGCTGCCGAGGCGTAAAAGAGGGAGAGAGGAAAAGAAAAGACATATAAAATTTTTATTTCACCTCATGATGTGTCTGCATCAAGTATGTTTTTCTGCGCTGATGCAACACTTACTAAACTCTCCTTGACTCCTCACAGCTGTGAAGGAGGGATGTGGATGCTGGCTGGGGCTCCCCATGCTCAGCCTGGTGTCCCTGTCTCCCCTCAGGGCAACAGCAGGGATCTGACCACTCACTCCAACAACTGTGATGCCTTTCCCAACCCCTCCTCTCTTCTTTGCCCCTTCTCTCACTCTCCCAAATAGCTGCAAAACAAATCAGCAAATGATGTGCAAGCAAAGAGGTGGGGCTGGTCGTGGAGACCAGGGGTTTAGGTAATAGTAAGGTGGGAGGCACAAACACATCTTTTCGTGGGATGGAGTGGCTGGGGAGTAGGGAAGAGGCTTTGCTGAGAGATTTGAAGGCTGCCCACCCCTCACCTTCCACCCCTGGACTCTGTCACGGCAACCTGGTCTAGTGGAAGGGGCATGGTGAACTAGGTGATCCTTAAGATCCCTTTCAACACAAACTATTGTAGGATTCTAGGATGGCTGGAGAAGACATCGGGAACTGCTGTAGGGAGGAAGTTCTTGACCCTCTCTGTGACACTGCCCAACTTCCACGTCAGCCCTGGGGACCTGTGGCTCAGCCAACGCATCCTGCAGCACTCAGGGGTCTGCAGGCACACACAAACTCCCACCCACCAGCACTTACACATGGGCTCTGTGCCAGCCACACAGCAAGATTGTCACCAGCACATGGTATCTCATTTGGCACAAAATCCCTCCACATAAAGCAAATGTGTTAAAAAAAAAAGATTTGAACCACAGCATCCCAGGCCAGCTCCCTGCTGCAGCTGCTCTGGCACCAACAGCACTCACAATAAAAGCTTCTGCATCCTGGTTTTATGTTTTTCCTAAAGTGATGCAGGCTTATCTACTCCCTCCCACCCTACAAAGCTACACCTTATACACATCCCCTCCATGCTCCTCCATGTGCTCTTTATGCAGGAACAATTAAGCTCTGCTCAACTTTTCCATTAACCCAAGCAGCCCTTAGTCATGTCTAACAAACTCACAAGTTGCTGTGCTTTTTAATTGGCTCCAAGACTCTTGTCTGCCCTCTCAGACACAAGCAAAAGGTCCAGTCCCTCAGTGCCTCGCAGTCAAACACCAGAGAGGCTGCTCCCTGTCCCTGCTCTGCGGAAGCTGGATGACTACATGAGATGCCAGACAGCTCGGAATTAGGTCCAGGATTTATCCCAGGAGTGTCTGGCTGCATAGAGATTGCAGGCACCCTCAGGATTAATTTGTTTAAAAGCATCCACCCATCTGCAGCTGGGTGGCAACTGCGTGGCGTGGCTCTGCCATCACTGGTGTGTCTCGTATCACTGCAGATGTTTCCTCACTCAAGTCATTAGGGTCTCTGGCAAGATATTTATTCTGAAGAAATCTAGGCACTTCCAATTATTCCTAGTCCTCCAACAAACCTGACCCTTACCCACTTCATGGTTCAAGAATTACTGATGGGACAGAGAAAGAGCCAGGGCTCAGATTTGTTTCCTTGAGAAGCCAGATGAAAAATGTTACATGCAAACATGGCTTCAATCAATTAATTGATCATGCAACCAGTGCAAACATGGAAAAGTATGGTGCTAGCAGGCTTTGGGAGATTTAGAACCATAGAAACAGAGAATTGTCTGGGTTGGAAGGAATCTTAAATGTAACAACCCCCATGCCACCCCTTAGTCCATTTCCTTTGTCACTTAAGGCACCAAAATAATCATCAGGGGAAAAGTTACTCAAGACCAATCAAGGCAAAGTCACCAAGCTGAGCTCCCTGAAGCATCTGGTAAGAGGCAGAAGTGCTCACCCATTATTTTACTGTCTCAGGCTACCTGCAGACTCAGGGAGGTGCTGCTACGCTTGGATTCATGGAGATAATTTTGCAGTCACAGTCGTTAGGGATTCATTTAGAGCTTGCCTTTGTAAACCAGAGAGCTTAATAAAAAAAATGCATGCAAGTCTCTGCACCTACAATTTTCAGTACATCACCTGCCCAGGGCATCATCTCCACTCTAGTTTCAAAGGGAGGCATGATGATAGGAATATATGAAGCTCATAAAGTCTGCATGAAAACAAGGGACCTCATCAAGTGAGAGCACCTAAGTGACACCACTGCATGGAAAGCTGCAATGGGAGCCTGACACCTGACAATTACAGGCAGGAAGCCCCTCCTGAGAGCTGCTACCAGCCCTAAGCTAGCTCCAGCCCAGCACCCTGCCCAGTATGTCCCACACGGTATGAATCACCAGGCCAGAGCTTCAAAGGATTTGCTCCTTCAAGCACTGAACCCCATGTCCATGAGGATGCTTTACAGGAGGTTGCCTCAGTCTCATCCTCAGCCAGAAGAGCACAATCTGGCCCTTCATTAATGACCTGAAGCTGCATGGGAAACATCAGGGCATGGACTAGAATAAAATCAGGAGGATATGGCAAAAAAGAGGTGACCAGCAGGTGTTGCACCACACAACCTGCCCAAACACATCTGGAACAAAGAGATTCAAAACCCTGAATCTTCCCCCCCTTCCTCTGCCTCACCCCACTGTGATCCTCTCTCCCTTGGTCTCTCTCCAGTCTGCAGCATGTGGTGACTGTAATTATGGTTCACCTCACTGCTGCACAGCCACACCACCTCCAGGTACTTAACTTCTTTTAATCTTGCTTCATGTTTCAGTCCCTACAGCCCACTCGTGATGTCTGCTACTCTTCTTCCAACACCCTCAATTCATCAATAGCCATGTCAGGCTTTGACCTCCAATTTTCTAACTGCTCAGTTAAACCACTCTGCCACTGGCCCTGCTCCTGCCTTTGTTAAAAACGAGGGGGGAGCCTCATTTGCTTTCTTATTTGATCATCACTTCACTTCTGTGGTGTGCACTCTGTTTCCCCATCTTGAAAACCTATCAACCAGCCCCATTCCAGACTGGTGCTGGGGCTGTTGTTACCTTTAATGAGAGGAAATTATGGTTAATGCCTAATTTTAATTTTTCCCTCTCCTTTAATTTTTTTTTCAATAGCTTTCCCAGAAAAAGCAGCTTTGGCAGAGTGCTGCCACCTGAATGCTAATGAACGCCGAAGGGACCCGACGTGTCTGCCTCCCTGCCAGACATCAAATTGATTTTCAAATTGCTTTGATGACATAAGGTGGTTTCACAGTTTGGACCTGTGTGATTACCTGAGCATTTATCTCAGTGGGCTCTTCCACTTACCTGCTTTAAAATAACCCAGGCTGCTGGATTGGACCTTTGTGATGGAGGTTATCGCCCCTCCAGGCTGCGGCGAGATCACGGGAGCCCAGTCAGAATTTGGATAATTTGGATATGCCTGAGCCCCAGCAAATGAGTGTGGAGGCCAGTTTGCAGCTGAGCATCAACTAAATCTTTAGCCTTCCAGTTCTGGAGGACAAAGAAGATCCCAAAGAAGGTAGCTGTCCCATCCCTGGAAACATGCAGGTCCTGGTGGGATGGGGCTCTGAGCATTCTTGTCTAATGGAATATGTTCCTGCCCATTACAAGCAGACCAGATTGCCTTCACAAACTAAGCCATTTTATGATTCCAAAATATAAATTTGGTTCAGTGCTAGGAAAGAGTTTTGGATATCTAATGAAATTTTAAAATTAATTTCACTTGGGGAATTTCAACTGTTGTGCGTGGGCTGGGACAGCATCTGACTTACTGGCTAATGTTCACTCCTGGGCCAAAAGCATGAGGGTGAGGAAGGAAGGACAATCAAGGAGCTAAAGGATGCTCTGAGGAGCCAGGAGCTCCCCATGGAGACATTGCAGAGCTCAGGAACACTCATACCTCCTTCCAAAACACTCACACTCTGAGTGGATGCTGGATGGGAAGGAGGTGTGGCTGACAGAAGGAAAACATGATACAGGGATGGCTGAGACGCTCCTCCACGAGCAAAAACCCAGGAGGAGAGGAGCAGTGCCTGCCAAAGGGAAACATGAGCATCACATGGTGCCAGGTGGCAGTTTCAAACCCACGGGAAAAGGCAGCACAGCAAGGCCATCAAAAACACAACCCTGTCCCATTTTTAGGACAGGTGGACACCCAGGATTCCACTGAGCCTCGATCCACTGCCTGGTGAGCAGAGACCAGGTCACTGACTCTGCCTGGGCCAGAGGGATGCCAGACAGCCACTGTGCCAGCTGGCATTAGGACTCAGCTGAGATAAAGGCATAAACTGCTGCAGGCTGAACTCAGCCTCCAGATCAACATGGATCAGAGACTGGATTAAGGGGGAGTGAAGGGAAATACAAACCACTCGCATTAACCTGTGGGTAACATCAGCAGTGACCCCAAAGGTAGTATTTCTTTTATTCCCACGCACGGCTGCGTCTCGGTACGCACCACAGCTGGAATGCAAGAGGCTGGAGTGCAATTTATGGAGTGCTTTGTGATGACAAGGGATGAGGGGAACAGCAGGACAGTATTTATTATTACTATTTTACATTAAAAGGAGCACAGCTCATCGGTGGTTTACATTTCTGGGGCACCTTTCATCTCAAGAGATAACAGAAGCATCCTGCTAACAAGGGGTTGGGGGGTGGGTGAGCCAAAGCCTCACCACTGGGTTTATCCAGGCTAATAAATAAATATATATATATATATATATAAAAAACCATATCTATAACATATATATTAGGGACTAGAGAAATTCAAATTACCACCTTTGAGTGCAGCCATTTACAGGATCACAAAAACACCATTCTCCCCAGACCTAGGGAGTGAACCCTTGCTGTGCCCACATGAAGATGTAATCAGCACTTAGCAGCATTTCTCTTCTTGCTTTGTATTGCCACACAGACACTCACCATTTGCACTGTATAAAGAAAAAAATAAATCACAGGCACCCTAAATAGGCTCTAGGGTGGGTTATTTTTTTTTTCCTTCAGCCAGACAAGCATGTGCTCCTTTGGCACAGATCCTGCTTGGTTTGGAGAAGGATAACTGTGGCACAGGTTGCAAGAGCAAGCCTTGACCATCCTGAAGACACTGCTCAGTGCACAAGCTGATGGATAGGAGATCTCAGAGTCCATGAGGGCTTCACACCTGCCTGTGGCTGTGTGGGTGGAAAATGCTCTTAACCAGATTTATTTGGTTTGCATGGCCAGGCTTTTTTAGTTGCAGGCCTGGCTTCTGTGAGGAGCTGCCAGAAGCTTCCCCCATGTCCAGCAGAGCCAACACCAGCCAGCTCCAGGACAAACCCCAAGGCCAAACCCATCAGGAATGACGGTGATTCCTCTGTGATAACAGATTTAAGAAGGAAAAAGTCGTTGCCCAGTTTTAATTGTGAGCACAGAAGAGCAGGGTGAGAACAAGCGAGAGGAACAACCCTGCAGACACAAAGAGCAGTGGAGAAGGAGGGGCAGGAGCTGCTCCAGGCACCAGAGCTGAGATTCCCCTGCAGCCCATGGAGGGCACCAGGGATGCAGAGATGCAGCTGCAGCCCCTGGAGGAGCCCATGGCAGAGCAGGGGGTGCCTGAGAGAGGCTGAGAGCCTGCTGAAAGCCCATGGAGAGGGGAGCACATGCTGGGGCAGGGAAGGACTCCAACTCCTCTCCCTGAGCAGCAGCAGGACCACAGTGTGATAAACTGACCATAACCCTCATTCCCTGTCTCCTTGTGCCACTGAGGGAGGAGGGAGGGGTGGAAAGAAAGTGTTTTAAGGTCTGTCTTTACTTCTCATTATCCTGCTCTGATTTTGTTGTTAATCAATTCAAATAATATTCCCATGCTGAATCTGTTTTGCCCACGATGGTGCTTGGTGAGGGATCTCTCATGGGTCTTACCTCAAATTATGAATTGTTCATTATATTTTCTCTGCCCAGTCCAGCTGTGGAGGGGAGTGAGAGAGCTGCTTTGATGGGTGCCTGAAATCCAGCCAGGGTCAACCCACGACACCAGAAGAGATCTGAAGAGATATTGCCAGCAGGTCAAGGGAGAGGACTTGTCCCTCTGCTCTGGTACAAACCCATCTGGTGTCCCACATGCAGCTCTGGGGTCCCCAGCACTGGAAAGACCTGGAGCTGCTGCAGCCAGTGCAGAGGAGGCCACGGAGATGCTGCCAGGGCTGGAGCCCCTCTGCTCTGGAGCCAGCCTGGCACAGCTGGGGCTGCTCAGCTGCACCAGAGAAGGCTCCAGGGACACCTCAGAGCCCCTGCCAGGGCCTCCAGGGGCTCCAGGAGAGCTGCACAGCCACTGGGGACAAGGCAGGCAGGGACAGCAGCCAGGCAATGGCTTCCCAGGGCCAGAGGGCAGGGACAGATTTTGGGCTATTGGGAATTAGGAATTGCTGGCTGGGAGGGTGGGCAGGCCCTGGCCCAGGGTGCCCAGAGCAGCTGTGGCTGCCCCTGGATCCCTGGCAGTGTCCCAGGCCAGGCTGGACAGGATTTGGAGCAACCTGGGACAGTGGGAGGTGTCCCTGCCCACAGCAGGAGATGGGACAAGATGGGCTTTAAGCTTTGGATCCCTTCCAATCTAAATCATTTGAGGATTCTGTGATATTTCTCCCCACTGTGAAAAGTGGGGACATGTCCACCAACATAGTTGGAAACCCTGGTGCAGGAAGGGACCTGCACAAAACAGCCCAGGGGTGACAATTCAGCCTTGTTTTAGCATTAGGGCCATGGCAGCTAAAGCAAAACAACAGCCACCATCCAGAGCAGGAATACTTTTACACCAGCAGCTACCCAAAACACTTCTAGAGCCCATCCAAAGTTTGCCACTGCCACAGAAAATGAATTTTGCCTTGCACCCTGTAGCAAAGAGAGCTGCAGGTTGCCTTTTCCAGACACAGCTGCTTGCAGTATGAGTAACAGAAAATGTGTTTTCCCCACATATGGGCAACCATCTGAAAGCCCTGCTACACCAACCTGACGGCAGAACCAAACAAATGTTTGGTGACATTTCCCTATTGCTGTCTCGCAGTTAAATAAGCTTTAAAAAATCCTTTGCTTTGGTGCTGGCTAATTCTATTTTAACTGCATGAAAATCCTTCAGAGCTCAGCAGCAGAGACTGAAGCAAGCCAGGTAAAAGTAACAGGAGAAGAGAAATGCAAACCCGAGCATCTCCCCTCTCCTCCAGAGAACAGCAGTGCCTTGCTGTTAGCAATTAAAGAAACAAAAGCTACGAGGCTGCTGCCATCCCCCTGCACACAGCTCTTCCGAAACCTCGGATGTGGATGACAGCTACTGGATCCACATTGTGCAAAATGTTTCTCCAGAGGTTTGCGACCTCCATCTCGCCCGCCGTGGCGTTGACAGCTCCCAGTCGCCAGTGGGCACGGGAATTCTCCAGCAATTCCAGAGGGATCACTCACCCCTCCACACGCCCCAACTCTCTCTGCCTCCCCCACCACCACACACTTGCTTTTGGGCTGCATTTGGAAGCTTAGCCTGTTAATTAGGGTGAAGGAAGTCAGCATCTCCAGGCCTGACCTCCAGTGTCCTCGGCTCCTCTGTTTGGTGGCGCTGCCCCTGCAGAAAGCCTGACAGTGTTTGGGCATGGCAGGGCTGCTCTCTGCCTCGTGGGAGCAGAGAATTACAGCCCCCAGACTGCCAAGGGATGGTTCAAACAGGGGAGCAAGCTATAAAGGACTTCATGCTCTGGTCTGAAAAATCAGCACCTTTTCAGAGAAATTTCTGGATAACCCTGTGATTTCTTTTTTTTTCCAGTTTCTTCTGTTTCCTGCCTATTGAATATTGCACCATTTCCTCCAGAACACAGAATAAAATTAGTTGAGACTCACTGCGATGGGAAACTCTTTTTTATACCAATTCTTCAGACCCAGGGGAACGACTACAGTGGAAAGGAGCTGAAGACAAAAACGAGCTGGGGGCTGATCCTCAAAGACCAATTAAGCCTCTGGCATCCTTCATTTTGATGATGCTCCTCCCTGGGCTCCAGCAGGCAGCATGATGCATCTCCTGCCCAAAATGCTAAGGAAAGAACACACATTACTGCCTGCAAAGAGGGTACATCAAGATCAATGGCTCACTGCAGACCCCAGCGTGAGAATGATGTCACTCCACCTCCAGACGCGTGGTAACGAGCCCTACAAAGGAAAACATCTTGCATCACCCAAATGTCTGTGGCACTTACCCTCCAAAATAAAAAGGACCACTGACCTGAAAAAATCACAGACTTTGCTTTCAGGAGGGTGGGAAGATGGCACTGAGAGAGAATGGGCAGCACAGCAGCCTAGGATAGTAAAATCATAGCACGGTTTGGGTTGGAAGGGACCAGGCAGTGCCACCCCCTGCCATGGGCAGGGACACCTTCCACTAACCCAGGCTGCTCTAAGCCCCATCCAGCCTGGCCTTGGATGCTTCCAGGGATGGGGAATCCACCACCTTGCTGTGCTGGGTGGGTTCAGTCAGGACAATGATCCCTAAGCTGTGGTGCCAGCTCCCCAAGGTGTCATTCCAGCCCTGGAATGATGCCTCAGTAACTCCTACCAGTGGATTCATCACATTCTTTACTGTGGAGCCCAGGATGGCCAGCGATGGCTGGGATGCTGTCCTGGGCACCATGGGCAGTCCTATAGCCCTGCCCATGAAATTCTGAATTTAGGATCACAGCACGTAATGGGCTGTTTATTCCTGCACGAGCTTTCCCTCAGTCATTTTCACAAATTCCAAACCAGAACTTTCCAGGAGCTGGAAGAGGTGAATATTTTTTTTATTTTTTTTTTTAATCTAATGACATGTCCTTCTTGTATAAAAAGTTGGAGGAAAATATCTTCAATCAATGAGAAACAGATCTGGGGGGAAGTGAAAGAGGTTCGTCGACACAGAAAAAAAAAATAAAAGCTTGCCACCCCTCCAAATTTTGTTTGAGTCAAAACTAAATTACTTAGTCCACTACTACCAAGACTTGTTTAATCTTTTCTTCTTCTAACTGTTAACTGTAATTCCCAAACAAAAAGTTGAAAAGCTTCATTGAGAAGCTGTCAAAAAGAAAATGTTTTGGCATTTCCAAAATGACACATTTCATTCTGACATTTCACTTGAAATGCCTGGACATTAAAAATAAATTAGCTCCCCCTGGGGATTTTCAACATATCCAGTTGCCAAATTCAATTTAAGCTTAATCCAACTTTTGAATTCACAGAATCCCAGAATGGTTTAGACTGGAATAAGCCTTAAAACTTATCCCATCCCACGCCCTGCCATGGGCAGGGACACCTTCCACTGTCCCAGGTTGCTCCAAGCTCATCCAACCTGGCCTTGGACACTTCCAGGGATCCAGGGACAGCCACAGCTGCTCTGGGCACCCTGGGCCAGGGCTTCACCACACTCACACTATGAAATTTCTTCTAATATCCAGTCTAAATCTACTTTAATTAAATTACACTGGAAGTTCAGTTCAGTTTTGGTGCAGACAGTGACGCTGATACCCAAAACTTGATCTCCAGCCAACATCTCAAGCCCAGAAATATTTACACCTTATGAAAATATTATATATGAAGAGAATGAGTTAGCCTATGACCCAACAACAGCCTCTCAAATTATTTTAACATGTGTTTTTCTCCTAATATACTGCTGTCATTCATGGGGATTAATGGTTGTTATTAATCACCTCATTTGAAGGCACTGGAGAAAACCATCCCCCTGTGCACAAGCCAGAGGGAACATTATTTATCTGCTATCACCAACACATAATAAAAACAATTTCTGAGTAGATCTCACCTCTCATACACAGACGACCATGTCATGCCTTGAGTGATTTGCAAGGCTTTGCAGGCATGACAAAACCAGCCAGCAATGACAACCAAGGGTATCGTCTCACAGCCCCTCCGCAGATGAGTAATACTCATGCAGATAAGCACATCCATCAGCCTGAGGCCTTGGTGAAGACTTCTGGGGACACCAGAGTGGTCACACCCCTTGTGGCTTTCCAAGAGGGTACTGGTGGCACTCAGCAGGGACCCCAGAGCAGGAACCTGGGGGCTCCACACTGGTGGAGCTGTCCTACAGCTGTGTTTCCAGAAGATGTCACACAGAATCACACAAGGGTTTGGGTGGAAAAGGTCTTTAAAGATCATTTTGTTCCAATGCCAACCACCATGGGCAAGATATCCACTATCCCAGGTTGCTCTAGGCCTCACCCAGCCGGCCTTGAACCCTTCCAGGGATGGAGCAGCCACAGCTTCTCTGGGAAACCAGTACCAGGGCCTCACCACCCTCCCAGCCAAGAATTCCTTCCCAATACCTATTCTAAATCTCTCCTCTTTTAGTTTAAAACTAAAACCACTGCCCCTGGTCACACTCAGTGGTCCCAATCCAGCTTGGACAGGCAATGGCCAAGGGAAACTTGCACCACTCGGCCCAAATCCATCACCGTGCTGGTGTGACCTCGCTGGGTGACTGAGGGACCAAAGCCAGTCCAGGCCAGGAGAACCTGCCCCCAGCGGGTTCCACTTTTTCCAACCACCAGCAAGGCACCAACTTTTTCCAACAGCAAGAAATCTGAACATAGGATCAGCTGTGGAGACTCCAGGGGGATGCTTTCCCTGTTTCTGCTTTTCAGCACTGCAGTTTACTCATACTGAAAGCACTTAGCACCAAAGACAGATCTGAGAACGGGACAGACAACAAACTTCCACTCTCCTGGATGCCTATAATCAGGTCTAAACCTAAATATCCTCGCACTCTCCTGAGGAAGGCTACAGTGGGTCTGAAATGCAGACTCTGTTCCAGCACAAGCTTCACAATGAACTGCACACTTAAGTAAAACTTACATGTTTATACACCTTGCTTGCACAGCATGGTGCTTGTAGGCTAGAGGCTCGAGTTCCTTCTTCTGATTCACTCCTTGAGTGAGTCAAACTATTTATTTGAACTCAAATCCACATGAGGTGCAGAACAGCTCAGGCTTCGGCTCAGTGCCAGCTGCACTCCCATTGTCCACCATATAAAAGCAGGTATCCTGGCACGGACACAGGAGGTATGAAATACAGAAGATGACAAAACACTGCTTTTGTAAGACACCTGCAGCAAAAAGAACTAATGCAATAGGGGGAAAAAAAGGCAAAAAAGAAAACAGAAAGATCTATATTTTGCTTTTTTCTCCTGTTGTCCTTCCTCCGGATTCTTTTACCTCTTGCCTTTTTTTTTTTTTTTTTGAGGTTAGGGACAGAAGAACCAGCCTCTTCACATTCAGCCATTTCTCCATTCCCCACACACTGCTGTATTTAATCCATGCCCTGAAGCACAGCCAGCATCCCTTATTAAATGAAGTTGGCTCTTCATCTGCTGAACTACAAAAAAAAATTAAAAAGCAATCTTATGAGAAATACAGGGCTTCTGGGAATCCTAAAATGATTTGTGTTGGAAGGGACCTTAAAGCTCATCCAGTTCCACCCCCTGCCATGGGCAGGGATACCTTCCACTGTCCCAGGTTGCTCCAAGCCCCATCCAGCCTGGCCTTGGACACTGACAGGGATCCAGGGGCAGCCACAGCTGCTCTGGTAACCCTGTGTCAGGCTTTCTCCACCCTCACAGCCAAGAATTCCTTCCCAGTATCTAATGTGAACCTGCCTTCTGTCAGTTTAATATTCCTAAGGAGGCTGCTCCTTTTCTCTGGACTCCTAAACTAAAAAACCTGTTGGTATAAATTCAGATCTGGGCTCTTCACCAACTTGAATCCTCCAGCTGAAAACCAACCTCATGAAGGAAAACCTCTTAAGCAAGCCACGTGTGTTTGCACTGGACTGTGTTAGTACACTGCACTGAGGTGGCACATCCAAGGCTTGACACACATGCACTCTTCCAAGCAAGATGCACTGAAGGTTCCTTGACTCTTCTCTGCAAAGAAGCAGCCCTGGCCTTGTTGATTGGCACAGCAGATAATTCCAGTAACTATTCTGCTCATGTAGAATTCTCTGTCATTCCAGGTGAGTGGAGTATCCCCTGCATCCCACTTCACCAGGGGATTTCTCCCACCAATCCCACATCCAGAAACACCCCACGCAGTGGCTCACCTCAAGGAGCAGCAGCAAGGAGGAGCTCCAGGCTCTGGAAAAGGGGTGCTGGATAAATGTTTTGACATTTAAGGAATGACACAAATGTACTTTCTCTCAAGCAGTATCTGATGAGCTCTGCTCAAGACCACATGCAAGGAGCAACAGCCCCTGGAGTACAGTAGAGTACAAGTGGTCTCTAACTGAGTATTTGGCTGTTACATCAGTATTAATCCCCTCAGCAGCTAAATTCTAGGAGGCTCATGAAATCTCTCTCTTTTCCCCACTGTACCAGTGAAAGGTCTTCAGCAATTTCCATCCAAACAACTGTCCTTTGTGAATAACAGGACCATTCATGGAGTATAATTTTATGACCTCATTCAAGCAATTTTAGCCAAATTGTGCTTCCTCTTTTGAAGAGCTGCCTTTGGTGAGGGGAGATTGTTCGCAACCACAGAAGCAACAAAAATACACATTCTTTACTTCCACAACCTGGTCTTTCTTTTTTTTTTTTTTTTGGTCATTTATTTCCAAACTACCTGCTGTCTGTCAGCACGATGCTTCTCCTCTGACAGAGACTATAACCATCACTCAAAGATCATGGCATCTCACAAGAGTTCAGCGGAAAACCAGAGGAAAAACTCCCTGGGTGCATAACTGAAGTTTTCATTTGAAGATAGGGGGTGGATTAACTGAAAGAAAATTAAATCAGCTCTAAGGTCTCAGGTCTCTGCTGGTACAAGCAGGTGCAAATTCCAGCACAGAGCCAAAGCCACGTCCACACCCAGCTCTCTGAAAGAAGAAAGATTATCACTGTAGGAAATAACATCACAGAATGACTTGGGTTGGAAGGGACCTTAAAGCTCATCCATTCCACCCCCTGCCATGGGCAGGGACACCTTCCACTATTCCAGGCTGTTCCAAGCCCCATCCAGTCTGGCCTTGGACACTTCCAGGGATCCAGGAGCAGCCACAGCTTCTGTGGGAAACCCATGCCAATGTCTAAGTGTGTATTAGGATGTAGGGAAGACTGCTTTAACCACTAGGCTGACAAGGGACAAAATATACTTTAAAATTAAGGTGGGACAGGTCTAGGGTGGTTTGATAGGAAAATGAAGAAATAGCTATGCCAGACCTATGCCCCATTGCTTCCCCAGTGTTCTCCCACATCTGCATCCCTCTGCCTGTCTCCTCTCACGTGGTGAACTCTCCAGGATGCTGACAGCATCCTGCATTCTCTCAGCCTGGAATCCCACCCACTGCCAGGACCTATCTACAGGGAAGAGGTCAGCCCCCTACCTTCTATCTCCTTTCCGTCCCCAGATTTAACACCAGCCTTTGCTTTACGCCAAGATCTGTATCTTAAGTTTTTCCATGTCATCCCATTCCACTTACCACAAACACTGTCCTAATCAAAGCATAAAAAAGAAGGGAGAAATAGAAATAGAGAGAGACAGATCCACCCCCCAGCAGGTATCTGTGACAGGATCCATTCATGTGCCTGTAGACCAGGAGAAAAGAACCCACTAGCTGAAGAAGGGACACCAAAATGGCAGCATGAGGGAGTTTTAAGAACAAAAAGGAGAGGAAAACCATGGCCACAATACAAGAAACCACTTTCCAAGCTACTGAAGACAGAATAAAACACAAGAATAGCTTCTTCTCTGGCCTCTGCCTGCAGCAGGCCGGCAACAGACTTGGACAAATCCCTGGTTGCATTCCAGGTCTGATGCATTTAGGGAAGATGTGTGCTGTCCCTAAAAGACCCTGCCACTCCAGGCACAGCACATACTGCCACAGACACCCTTTGGCTCTCACAGTTACTAAATTTACTAAAAAGTCTAAGCAAAACTGCATTTCCCAGCAATAAAACCCCTTCTCTGATGGCATCACTGGAGATCCCACTTGTGCATTAATTCAGAGGCTGCCCATTACCTATTAATTATAGGACACTATTATGCAAATAATGACAATTAATTAAACCTTCACTTATTAATCTAATACAGTCTCTTCCTTGCTGTTCTCAAATACACCCCAGGCAAGCAGCTACAATTTTTTAACTATAAAAGTGGCAGTCTATGGGCTGACACTTTTTTAAAGAATGTCTTTAATATCAAAATAAAGTAAAACTGCCTCGTCTCCTGAGTGCAACTGCAGTAATGAGATGTTAAACCCAATCTCTCCCAGCCTGCTGGGCTGAGGGAGATGGGATGTTTCCTTCCCAAAAACCTCATCCTTCTCCTAGGAGACTGCTTCTCCTCACTGAGCATATCCGGGCATACACAGTCCTGACTTGATATTTCTCTGGCTTTCACCCAAATCAGTTTTATGGGAAACACAGAGCTCCTGGGAATCACAGAATCCTAGAATTTCAGGTTGGAAGGGATCTTTAAAAGTCATCTAGTCCAACATCTCTGCCATGGGCAGGGACATCTTCAAGTACATCAGGCTCAGAGTCCTCCCTGTACTGGTCTTGAATATTTTCGAGGATGGGGCATCCACCACTTCTCCAGGCAGCACTGGGAGGCACCATTGCATCCCTCTTCCTCCTCCTCCAACAGCCACATCTTTGCACTGCTTAAGCACCCTGTGTTGCAGGGAGAAGGTGTCTCCTGAACTACAGCCTCCTCCTGAGATGCACCACCTCCTCTGACTGCCACCTGTCTTGCTGTGCTCATGTGTGTGCTCTACGCCAGACCTTGGACCTGCAACACGACCCCGAGACTATTTTCAAAAGCCACACTTACTGTCACCATGGCAAATTACAATCTGGCTTGTGTTTTACCCCTTGCATTTCTTTTTCCTACCAGACAGGGCCCTCCTTTTTCCCAGGCTATGTGTGCAGAGCCAGGGTATGGCAGGCAGGGCTGGGAGTGCTCTTCCTCACCGATGTCGTCGTCTGCCAGCGTGAGGGATGGGGGTGCCTTGTTCTGCAGCTCCTGACGTGACTCAGAACAGCCTGGGAATTACACTTGGAATAAGTGATTAAAAGCCCTGACTTACTCCTCCATTACCACACAGGGGCAACGCTCTGAGCAGCACCGATCGGAGCTGCGCCCTTCTAAGTGAGAGCAAAATGAGGAGAAACGGGAGCTGGTACTCCTCCAGACTGTTCCCTGGCTATGTGGAGGTGGAAATCAGGGCTTGGAAAGCCCTCAGAAGGGAATCACCAGCATGCATTTCATCACTCTCTGAACCCCAGCACAGAGTCACCTCCCTGAAAAAACACTTCTCCAAGATGCCAGCCTCCTCCAGGCCAGTGACTGCAGGCAGTAGCTCTTTGGAAAAAAACAGAGGCACTGCAGTCATTTTGAAATGCAGGTGCCCAGACCCTCAATCATATGTTATATCTATCTCAAGCATTAAAATAAGCAGCTTGGATTTTCTTGGTAGGGAGGGAATCCTGGTGGGAAGAAGGAAACAGGATTTCAGAGGAGGAAACGCAGAGCAAAGGAAAGGTTTAAAGGGGAAGGGAGGAGGCCCCTTGACTAGAAGCAAAAAACTACAGCAAAATAAACTTGCTCAGATGGTCTCCTGGGGATTTGTGGCCTGAAATTCCAGCCACCTCCACCCATGGACGAGAAAAGAGCAGGAGCAGCAGAGATCTGGAAGATCCACCCTCAGCAGTCTGTGATCATGGGCATCAGCTGGCTTTACAAATCTCAATCACAAGGAGTAACCCCTCTGTTTGTTTCTGAAAAGCTCCATGCTGTTGCAGCCCCATATTCCCAGGTGCTTCATAAACCTCTCAGAGCTTGGGAGAAAAGTATTGTCTCTGCCTTCCCCAGCTGGAAATAAGTGCTCAGGAATTCAATTAGTGTGTAAGAATGCTCAAGCCTATGTGCTTGAGTCTCCCACATGGAATTAACTTATGGGCTTCACAGCTGAGGACCAGGTAAAACAAGAGATTCCAGTCCTTTATTTAGGTACCCACCAAAATCAATTTCATGTAACTCAGCCTAGAGTGGCTTGGTCAAGGTCATGCATGGAGCCTGAGCAGAAATTAATTTTGAAGAACCCAAAGAAGATTTAAAAGGGAGAATAAAAGCACTCTTCTTCCTAGATCTGAATTACTTTGCATTAACCCAAGCCTGTTCTGTGCTGAAGCACCAACCCACCCATGGAGCAGCTAAACCTCAAGGCTTGCCCTTTGCTCATCAGCAGAAATCAACCCCAGCACAACACTGAGCTCCAGCCTCCTGGCAGAACAGACTGAGCTGTGTGCTCCAGCCTTGGCTGCCAACTCCATAGCCCAAGTCCTCTCCTTCTGGAGCCATTCCCACCTCCCACCAGCTACACTGTACACAGCGATGATACCACATCCCAGTAGGATCACAGAATCCCAGAAGAATTCAGGTTGGAAAAGAGCTCACAGACCATCCAGTCCAACCTGTGCCTGTCCCCCACATTGTCACCAGAGCACTCAGTGTCACACCCAGGCACTTCTTGGACATCTCCAGGGATGTGGAGTCCAACACCTCGCTAGGCAGTCCCTCCCTATGTCTGACCACCATTTTCATGAAGATGGACACTCCTAGACCAGCAGTCTAAGGCTCCCCATCTCCTTTACACTGCCCCAAAACTCCTTCATTTACCTCTTCCCTTCCAGGTGATTGTCCCACCCATGCCAATCCATCACTGCCTTCTATAAAGTTTTCAAGGATCAAAGCAACAAACTTTGGGGCTCCTTGTGTTTGAAAGGAAAGGGGAAAAATCCAAGCCATTTGTTATTTGGAATTTGGCATTTTGTGCAAGTTTTATAAGGCAACTATCTAAAAGTCTGGAAAATTAGTGTAAGTCAGGATCATTTCACTGCAGATCTTAACATCCTCCACCTCCTTAAGGACAGAGACATCAGAAGAACCACAGACACTGGTTTGGGCATTGCCTGAATTTTGTATCCATACAATTCTCTGACCATATTACAGAGAGGTCCACAGACATTGCCAGGAGGGCATATTATCATGCTAGGCCAGCTACCACTGTTTCACTTGCAACATCAAAAACAATCTCTGCCCTGGAAAAGGAGAGAGATGCTCCACAAGCAAGGCAGTGGAAACACAAAACCTGGAGTGACCTGTTGTGGTCACACAGGCAGGCAGTGGCCAAAGGAGGGAAGCACCCCAGTGTCCCCCCGGGGAACTCCCACCTCCTGGGATGAATTACAGCTCTCAACATCAACCTTTTGCCATTTGTCCTCACCTTACCTCCTCCCACAAGCTGACCTGTCTGTAGTTACCTGTTCTGCAGCAGGTGTGGAGATCAGCAGCATTCCCAGCTGGAAGTAAGAGCTGACTGATGCCAGGATCCAGGAGGAATCAGAGACAGGTTAGAGGGGGAAGAGGCACTTAAAGGTCATCTAATTCAACACTCTGCCATGAACAGGGACATCTTCAACCAGACCTTGTTGCTCAGAGCCCCAGTCAATCTGGCCTTGAATGCCTCTACGGATGAAGCATGCATTACTTTTCTGGGCAACCTGTGCCAGTGTGTCGCCAGCCCCATTGTAAAAACCTTCACCATTTTGCCCACTTTAAACTCACTCTCTTTTACTTTAAAACTGTTCTCTCTTGTCCTATTGCAACAGGCTCTGCTAAGGACTCTGTCCCTATCTTTCATGAAGACCCTTCAGGCACTGGAAGGGGCTGTAGGTCTCCCTGGAGAGAAGCTGAACACTCCAATTCCCCCCAGCCTTTTCCCATGGCAGAGATGCTCCATCTTATCCCAGTCCCCTGCAAGCCAAGGTGAACTCAGCAAGCTCCAGCATGGAACACATCATGGTCCCACAGCACACGGGGCAGGCACACACTTTTACATTCAAACATGGATATAAAAGTGTGTGCAGTGGTGCTTGTGTGTGCCTCTGTGCTTGTGAGAGCACAGCCTGTGCAGCCACCTCCCCCCAGACTCACACCAGCACCTCCCCTCCTCCTCCAACACTGAGCACAGCCCTGCCAGGATGTAAATCCACACCAACTCCAACGCCTCCATCGCTCAGCCCCGTCCTTCTGCCTACCACAGAATGGGAAACAGCCTTGAAATAATGACTGTAATTACAGTTTGGTAGGTCTTAAAAGTAGCAGAGAAAGACAGCCCTCCTCTTCATGACATTCCCAGTATAACATGTCACAACAAATGGCCCAAGGGAAATATGTGGAGCTGGATGTAAATATCTTGATGTGCTCATGATAAAGCTTCTTGGTACTTACTGTCCACTGCCAAAAAACTGGGCTGCTCTCCATGCTTGCAGCTCTACCCAGGCATGCACTCTCATCTGCTGTACACCCGGGGCCCCGAAAAATCCACCTGCTCCTAGGAGTATTTATGACTTTCCACTGAAAGAGGGCTATGTTCCTTTTCTGTTTCATTTAAAATAAAATAAAAAATTAGAGAGTGGACAGGCAGCTAGGAATTTCTGAGGTTTGACAGCCCATAATCAGAGATGAACTCGCCTGAAATAGAAGGAAACAAGCTCCTGAACTGCTCCCCGTTCATTTTTAGCAAGCAAACCAGGTGAGCACAGCAACTGCTATTTACCCTCTGAGTCACGGGAAACAGCACCCAGATGCTTTGCCAAAGCTTTCCAAGACTGTAAAAAAATAAAATAAAAATTTAAAAAATCATACAAACTATTTGAGGCAAGTCTCAGAGCTTGCAAATTCCCTGTGAAATCCAGGCTTGGGATAACGAAGAGCCCCAGGGCTGAGGTCAGGCTGCTGCTGAGCACCTGCACTTAGCGATGCATCATTGACCGAATTCTGCTTGGGGCATCAAAGCCCCACAGACGTCACTGGCTGCACAGTCTGGCCCAGTAACCCGTAATTTCCCTGTAAT
Organism: Calcarius lapponicus; assembly: GCA_039654755.1. Taxonomy (NCBI): domain Eukaryota; kingdom Metazoa; phylum Chordata; class Aves; order Passeriformes; family Fringillidae; genus Calcarius; species Calcarius lapponicus. The sequence continues at coordinate 6,078,106 of CM077481.1, forward strand.
CAGAAGCAACAGGGTGAGAGTTTGAGTGGCCATGCATAATGCATGTCCTCTGGCATGGCTCAGGGAGCGGGAGATGAGCACCACAGCTGGCAGCACCTGCCACAGTGCTGGAGAACTGGACACCCCAAAACCCACAGAACAGCTCCAAGTGCCCTCTAACACCCAAAAGGCTCACCTCCCCTCTCTGCTCCCAGATTTTCCCCCATATTCCCCATGCAGCAGTCACACAAGGATGATTTCACTGTGGCTGGTACCTACCTGCTGGTGGGCATCTGCTGCTTCTCAGCCTGGGTGAGGGCTGAGCATAATGCTCAAACACATCGCCCCCTCTCCCACAGATTATGGAAAAAGCCAGTTGAATAGTTTATCAGCTGTAAGCACCACTCACTTTTCCAGGTATGACACACCCCACACTCAAAAGTCCCTGGTAGTTTCTCAACACTCTGGAATTGCTCCTTTACAGGCTGTTGCTGCTACTTTTCTTCCCATTCCCCCTACCAATCCACCATCAACCTCATCATCATCATCAGCCCAGACACCTTCCTGCCATCCAGCATCCAGTACACACACCTAGACATCGAGTTCCATCCCTCACCCCAGCTGTGACATCCCCATCCTTATCCCCGCATGAAGGGAAGCTGCTTTTATTCTGCTTTTCCTTTTATTTTCCCTCATGTATTCTTCCCCAGCCCCCTGATCCCTCATTTCCTGTACTCTTGGTCCTTCCCTAAAAATCCCAGTCAGTTTTAGACATCCCTGGGAACCTCTAGGGCATCTTATAGCAAGTTCTACACAGTCCCAAAACACTCTTCTCCCCAAAATTGTAATAAACTCACTCCACCAAGGGTGACCATGCTGTTCAGCTCACGTGGCTTTCCAGAAAGAGCCTTCCTCACCTGGACACCCACAGGTGGGTTTCATTCCAGGGCCAAGGTTCTACCAGGTCCCTTCCCCATGCAGAGTCACAACTCCACTGGCACAGAAGCCAAACTGGGAGCACTTACCAGGGATTCCCTCCTCTGTTTTATGTCAAAAAGGCACAGGACTGAGCCCAGAAATCATCCAGGTCCACCTGCCTGGGACATCAGCTACACTGCCACACTTGGCCACACCATGGTGAAGGAGAAGCTCCTTCAAAAGGTTCCTATAAGCCAAGAATGTGGCAGCTGCAAGCAGCAGGAACCTTCTGCTGGAAAAGGGCAGCCAATGAAACTCCCCAGAATGGTGGTTAGGTCCTAGCTGCTGCAACTAAAAGATCTGGGTTTGTCAGGCAGGAGGGCTCTGCCCGATCACAGAACTATCAGCCTTTCATTTACCACCAGGGTGTAACCTTTAAATACACCTCCTTCAAATGATCAGTGTGAGCACACCCCGTGCCATCACTGCTGGAAGAGGATCAAGTGAAATCATGACAGAAAAAAAACATGTGAACAGAGCACCTGGAGAGCACTGGGTGCTTCCCAGCCCAACTTCGAGCCAAGACCAGCGGTGGGAGCAAGGAAAGAATCAAGATTTGAGATTGCTGAAGAAGAACAGACCAGACAGTCAACATCAACTGATGGTTGCTACTGCAAATCTGCCAGCAGAGAAAGGGAAAGCCCACCTGACAGACACCTCGGGCTGTGAGACCAGCACATCCAGGGAAGGTCAGCAGACAGTGAGTGGGAGAGAGGAAGGCACATGGCACAAACTGGGACCTACTGGAAAATGTCTGCAAGAACTGGTTTCCTACAGAAAACAGGGTCTCTAGCAACCGTCCTCTTTGTGAAGACAGCTCCAAGTGCTGCTCAGGAGATCTGGTTCCAAAAGTTTCACTCAAAGTCGATGTTTGAGGTGGGAAGTAAGACTGATGTATCTCTGCCCTTGCTCAGGCTACATCTCTCTGCTCAAAGGATGAGCCTTCTTACACCAAAAACAGCATCTCTCTCTTTGCCTTTCTCTATTCTGAACTTGTGCTACCTGGCAGGTATCACACAACCTGAGGTATTCAACCCCTCTCCCCCCTGCTCAAGCTGCAGCAAGGGGTGGGTGAGCCCCATGCATCAGCTGGGGCGCAAGACCCTAAAACAGTCTTGGTCAGACCCTGTGACATTGCCTATGTAGTTTGTACAAATAAATTGATGGGGACCCAAGGAGTTAAGGGGATTTCAGAAGGGGAAAACCCAGTGACAGATCTACATCTTGAGTAATCTTTACCAGGGTCTGCCACCGTCACCAGCCAAGGACCTTCTCCCAGGATATGGGGCCACCACAAGCTCTTCCCTTGCATGTTCCTCCTCACTCTCAGAAGCAGAGAGGTTCATAGACACAAACTAATACCTCTGGCTCCCCAGGAAACAAATTAGTTTTGGGAAGTACACCACACCTCCAAAAGACCCATGTCCTTCACCCCACTCCATGTCCTGGCATGCTAGCACCCAACATGCACAAAATACAACCTCAAGCTCAAAAAACACACTATTACCTAAACCCTCCGTCCCCTCCCCACATGCTGAGCAGATTACAGACATCACTTTCCAGAGCATGTCTGGTACTGGGTTATAGGGGTTAAACTTTATGGTCTCAAAATCAACATTTTAAACCCAAAAGAGGAGGTGGAGGGGCGTGAGAACATGCCATGCCCTAAGCTGCGTGCTCCTGCACTCAGGCAGATATCACCTGAATTCTCACACAAACCCACCCAAGCCCCGCAGGTGCACCAAGGAAATTAAAGCAAAAACTGAGAAAGTGAAAATAAAACCTGAGAAAACTAAAATTAAACCTAAGAAAATTAAAATGCAAACTACCTCCTGCGATATGACGGCTCCCTGGATCAGTTGCTGTACGTCCTCGGGAGTTTTTGGGGAGAACACCTCCACATCAGCAAACCAGCAGTACCGAAATGACTGCACCCCATCCTCTGCCTGCAGAACCTCCAGCTGGTGGGATTTTTCCCTTTTTTTCCCTACAGCGGTTTGACTCAGAGGTCTGGCCAGACTCACAGCTCTCAAATTCATTTAATAAATCATCTCCTAACCCCGCCCAGAAGGAAAAGGCAAATCTCTGTCTCCCAGGCACCTCCTGATTGGACTAACGTGCCTCTTGCTAATGACCCTGCGAGGAGTAGCACAGCTCGAGTGACGTGTTTATGAAGATAAATATTTTAACTTCACAGTTTAGCGCTGCAAACTCGTTCCAGACGGAGAGTCTCTTTAAGTTGGTTCCAGGAGAAAATGCCTCGATAATTAATTTTTTTTTTTTAATTCCCCCTTTTTTTTCTTTTTTTTTTTTTTTTTTAAGCTATGAAGTATTAATTGCAGTGAAATACGTGGTGTGTCTTTCAGGTGCAATTAGTGGCTGCTGGCGGATGGGAAAAAAACCTGGCTGGTGAAGCCCAGGGAAGGGATGGGAGTGATTTCTCCCCTCAGCAGAGGGAATGCAGCACTTTGCCCTATCTAATCTCACTATAGCAACGGGAAGACCTTGGCAACCCCGATCTTTACAGTTATTAAGATGGGAGCGGGAAGAGTCGGGAGCACAGTGCCGAGGGATGCTCGGCCGGGAGCCCGGCTGCCGAGGAAATAAAGCATCCTGTCTGGCTCGGGGGGATGCAGGGTCTGCCAAGCTCCCAGGGTGGGGCAGTAGCCCAAGGCTGACTCCCCAAAACTTTTTTTTGCAGTGGCTTTTTATGCCAAAGAGCATTTTCATGCATCTCCTCATCACACCCTGGAGAAGGATCTACAACTCCTGTTGCTTGGACCTGCTGGAGGAAGCCACAGAGATGCTCCAAGGGCTGGAGCCCCTCTGCTTTGGAGCCAGGCTGGGAATGTTCACCTGGAGAAGAGAGACCCTTTTGCTCTCTTAGAGCACCTGCCAGTAGCTAAAAGAGGTTTCTAAGAAAGATGGGGACAAACCTCTTAGCAGGGCCTATGGCAATGATGATTTTAAATTTAGAGAAGGTAGGTTTCAAGTAGGTAGAAGGATGGAAATTTTACACTGAGGATGGTGAGGCTCTGGCATGGGTTGCCCAGAGAAGTTGTGGCTGCTCCAGCCCTGGAAGTGTTCAAGGTCAGGCTGGGTGGGGCTCTGAGCAACCTGGTCTTTTTCAAGACATCTCTCTTCATTGCAGCAGGTTGTAGAAGATGATCTTCCAACCCTAACTACTCCATCATTCCCCAGTTCCACCAAGGATCTGAGAAGATGCTGTTCTTAGGACCAGGGGTCAAGTCTGCATGCAGCTGCTGTCCCTCAGCCCCAGATTTAGGCACAAGGACATGCCCAGACAGGATGGGGACAAGGAGGCTCCCCCATATCTGCCACCCAGCCCGGGGCTGCCAGCAACCTGCCCCACTGCCATCTCCAGAGATTGCTCACTCTCAGTTCCCACCAGGATGATTCACATTCAAATGCAAAGGCACAAAGTGCTCAGATCAGTTTATTGCAAAATAGTACATCCTGGTGACTGCCTGGCCCAGAGCCACTGCAGTCCCAGGCTCCCAGACAGCCCCAGGGCTAACCTGGAGGCCACCAGCTCCTGCCCACAGCTTGGTCCCACCTGGACAGAGCAGAGAGCTGTGGGAGTCCTCCCCAGTCAAAAAGGGTTACTTCACTAAAACCTCATTAGTCCTGTGTCCTCCTAGAAGGGGACTTCAGGCTGCTAGAATGTGAAATACCAGACCCTACAGCTCACTGACCAACCCTGAGTATCTCCCACCCCTTCTGCTGCACCAACTCACCATGACAGGCTACTGACTCAGGGGGGGCTGCCTGGGGACCCTCCAAGGCTCAACTGCTTTCACTGCCATTCACACTGCCAGTAAAAAAACACCAATAATCCATTACAAACTTCCAAGGCAGCGTGAGTCAGTCCTTTTGGTGGCAGAAGTTGTTTGTCTCCCGCTCTGCTCTTCTTGGCACCTCAAAGTCCTGGGATCACGTTCCTCCCACAGCTTCCTCTACTATCAATTTCCACACAAATTCAGCTGTTTCCTTCCTTCCAGCACCCTGATTACCCAAAGTTTCTTCACCAGGTTCTAAAGAACTGCCACACAACCCAACCCTAGCAGGGGTGAGTGCCCCCAGCTCACAGCAGCTGGGACAGCCCTTGGCACTCCATGCTACCTTCCACTCCCCAGCCAGAGCACTGGAACTTTCCCCACCACCAAAGTCCCCAGCTGACAGTTCCAGCCACATTCCTCGTGACCCCAGTGCTAACTCCTCCAGGGTTTTGCCAGCATTACAACATAAAGCAGGCAACTGGGCCAACTCCAGACAGAACTAGACGCTGCTGGTCATTTTTTCCAAGGAAAAGAAAGAGAGGAAGCCCCCACTTAGCTCTGTTGGGTGAAAAACATCAAGGCAGGCAGTGTTAAAATACCATTATGAATGGAGAAGCAGCAGGAAAAAAAAATGCTAGATTAGACAAAGCAATTTGATTCCCATTCAAGAAAAACTTTGATCTACAATTCCCACCCAGCAGCCAGCTCCTCAAAAGGTGAATATTGACCAACTTCCATGGAGCTCTTCAGATGGTGAATATTGACCAAATTACATGGAGCTCTGCTGATAGTCATCTATACATCCAACCCCTCAGGACTCTTCTGAGTGTACAAAAGGGGTTTTGCTCGCTTCTATTTTTTATTTTTGACTGGGCTGGAAAGTACTTCAGTCAAAACATACAGCACCCTCGGTGCACATTAAAACCAAAAGCTCTCAATGATAAATGTCAAGACTTTAATAACTTGACCTTATCTGGCCAAAACCAGCATGCTGCCACCCTCCCTGTGTCCCCTCCATCCAGGGAGGGACCAGGGCTGCCAGCAGGCTGCCAGGCCACGTCCCAGCAGTGGGAATGCTGCTGGGTAGAGCAGTGGTAGTAAATCAAGAGACAGTGTGTCATCCCAGGGCCCGTTCCAGCCCCAGACACCCGCCAGCACCAGGGACCAGCAGCCTCTTTATCTTGTCACCAGTGACTAAGAGCATCCCTGGCATGATGGTGCCACAAAAATACAGGTGACTGGAAATGGCCCTTTTCCAAGGAGGGACAGATCCTTTATTACATCCTGTTTATCTCCCATATTACTGAGGGGAAAGCCATGAAGCATGCGATCCTTTCAGGCTCTCTGAATCCACTTAGATTTTATCTCTGGAGCTGGAGCTTTCCAGGAATGAAATAGCTGCAAGACACAATGTGGATGAAACGAAATCAAATGGAGAGTCTCCAACATGAAAGGCAAACTAAAAGGATGACAGCACTAGTTATACGGAAGGAGAAATAAGGAGGAAAGGAAATTAAAAGCAATTAAAGGGAATTAATTAGAAGGTATGATGGAGCTCTGAAAGAGGAAAAACAGCTATGCAGAGTTCACTAAATACCCCCAAACTTTTAATTGTCACACTTGGAACTGCAAGCCCTGGAGGTTCAAAACCCCCCTGGCAGTTTCCAAAGGAAAAAAATTCCCATGGCTTAAACAAATTACTTCTTTGCCTCTAAGTCTGAATGGCAGACAAGATTCTGAGCTTCTACTCCAAACCATGAAGACAGAAGTTCATCCTGCTCTCCCCTTCAGTCCACTGACCAGGGTGGACAGCCCACTCCATCATCCAATACCAGAATTTGGAGCTTTAAGCAGAATGTTGATGCTGCAGTGCCAAGATTTGTGCTGAATCGTTTGCATCTACCCGATGTTCCTGGCAGGGTTTTCACAGGGCCCTGGGGGTTTTGGGGCCACCGTCTGTGCCTGAAGTCACCAGGATGAGACCTGCTGCTGGGTTAGTCCTGGGGGAGACAGCTGGCACCTGGAGCATCTCACCTTTCATCAAAATGCATTTCCACTCAAACCTAAAAATCCTTTCCATGGGATCACAGCATGGTTTGGGTTGGAAGGGACCTTACACACCACCCCAACCATCAGCAGGGATGCCTTCCAGTATCCTGGGTTGCCCCCAAGCTCCATCCAACCTGGCCTTGGACACTTCCAGGGACCCAGGGGCAACCACAGCTGCTCTGGGAAACCTGTGCCACGGCCTCACCACCCAAAGAAGAATTTCTTCCCAATATTCCACCTAACTCTGCCCTGTGGCAGTTAAAAACCTGATCATCCCCAGTTCTGAGCCAGAATGAGGTTCTAAATCAAAACATTGCCATGCAAAGAGCTGCAGGGAGCAGGAGTCCCCAGTTTCTCCAGGCCTTTCCTTTGCCAACCACCTTGGTTTTAACCCTGAGAAGTGAGGAAGTTCCCTCTGGAGATCAAAAAGTCCCTTATTAAGAGAATTGTGGTGATGGCTGGGAGGAGCAACAAGAGGTCGTAAAAAAAGCAGGCAGACAGTGTTTGTCTTGGCCTCCTGGACATGTATTATTTTCCTGGGATGCAAGCTCCAGCCCCACACTGAAGGCAAGGATGCATGAAACAGAGACGGGGCTGCCTTGCCAACGTGGAGTTTGTTTCGGAAGAAACTCGCCCGGCATTTCCGCGCAGGAAGGAGACAGTGGGGCTGCACAGCCCGGGCTCTGGAGGGTGCCTGGGGAGCAGCAGACAGATCCTTCAGGCTTGGGCTGCATGCACAGGGGCCAGGCTGCACCCCAAAAAAACCCACGTGGGAAGGTGGGCAAAGTTTAAAGCTCCCTGTGGTCTTCCCATGCTCTCCATCCATCCATCCATCCATCCATCCATCCATCCATCCATCCATCCATCCATTCATCCATCCATCCCTGATTCCATCACTACAAGGTAGATCATGTACAGGTCTCTAGGGACTTCGTCAAAGGCTCTGTCCCCATCCCCTGCACCAGCCCTGCCACCCCTATTCTGCCTCAGGCACCACTCCACTGCGTTCTTCAGAGACCCACAAAGCCCTGGCTGTGTTTAATTAAGTGACCTCACACTGATTTACACAACAATAACCCTGTTTCCTAACATACCAGCTTCAGGCAGCTCCCTCCAGTGACAGAACCACACTACTCCAAGGAAAGGGAGAACTTCATTATCAGTTACCCATTACAATTCAGAATTTTAAAAAATTGTCTTTATATTAAAGGCACAGCTAACGTGACATGAAAGTCAACTCATTTTCAACACAAATCTAGGGATAAATATTTTCTTTTTTTTTTTTCCCTTGGACTGTTCCATGCTTGGAAGTTAATTGTAACTATTTAGCTTTATACATCACTTGCTCAGAAAGTTACAAGTCTCCCAGATCTCCCTGGTTTATTTGGGACCAGGGTTTGAAAGTCACAGCTGTCTCCAGCCCCACTTCCATTAGGGAGATTAATCTTCCCCGAGATGTGTCTTTGGGAAGGTCTGAATCACAGGGCTGGATCCTGCTCTTGGTTACACAGTTACAAGAATTGCAAGAAGGGTAGGAAAAACAAAGCTGGCCTGGACTGGCGAGCATCAAACCTCCCACTGTGGGACTGGACAAGGGCATTTGGGACTTTTGAGCAGAATATTTATGCCCTATGAAGCAAAGCAGAGCCCTGTCCCAGTGCTAGATATGCCAGGCACTGGAGCAAGTTAGTAAAATTAATAGCAATCACCAAATTGTGCTTGGGAAAGTCAACAGAACACCCACTGGTGGCCTTGCCTATGTGATGGATGGAAAAGTTTTAGCTGCAGATCCTTGTGATGCTCAGGAAGACCCTCTTCATGGGGTGTGCCATGGGTGACACTTCTCACTCCTAAACTAGGGGAACCTCCTATTCCTCAGTGCCAAATTAACTCAAACAAAGCACTGAGGTAACAGCCCATCCCATGGCAAACACCAGGCACTGCTGGGACAACCAGCGTGAGAACAACCCCTGCAAACATCCTGCATCTCCTTCCCCCCCACCCTCCCAGCCCATCATCCACCCACAGGAGCAAAATAAAAGCTGTAGGCTTTTAGTTAAAAGAGAAGAGCATCAAATCAGAGTCTTGCCATCCACATTGAGAGCACAGGCAGCACCTACAAGGAAGAAATAAGTTTAAGCCACCAGATCTCTGGTCAATTCCAACCAAATCCTGAAGAGTCACCAGATCATTCTTACATACTTCTACACACACAGGCACCAAAGGGACAAAAGGGAATGCCTGGCAGGGGAGGAAATGGAACAGCTTCAAGAGAAGGGCTGCACTTACAGGGGACTTGGTACAAAGAGGTGTCAGTGTGCAGTGCCTCCTTCCTGGCTCTGCTGCCTGCAATATGCAGGGAAACACCAACCAAAAGCAGGTTTTGTGCTGGAGCAGAATCTGCTGGGAGATTTTCTTAGTCAATCTCAGAGGTAGGTCGAGAACTTTCAGCAATTGCCAACCTGAAAATTCAAGAGGAAACCATGTGTGGTGAGTTTCTGATGCAGGTTAGTGCAAGGAGAGCATCACCACTGTGGAACCAGGCGTGGAACGGGCTGGTGGTGTTCACACCCCTGCAATAAGGTTTGAGGAGAACAGCATTTGATTTGGGTTGGGTTTTCTGCCTGCTGAGTCAGGTTGCTTTGTGAATCAGCCCATTTCTTGCAGGGAGCCAGGGCAGGAACCCAAGAGACACAACTCAGCTGCACCTCTAGCTAACACCACTGGAGTTAGAGGGCACAGGGAGATGCTCACCTTTAATTTGGGGAACCTGCAATGGATCAACATCGCTTTTTCCTTATCAAAGCAGCAGAAATTTCCAGCTTACAAATTAAAAGGCTGCAGCCTGTAAGCAATCAGCATACACTTCCCACTGCATAAGGCTATCATCGTCAAAATAACTGTAAACCTCTTTTTTTAAAGCACAGTGTTACAGAATTATTCTGCCTCGGCTCCACAAAGCTTGCAGGGCCCTGTATTTGTTCCTCAGCTCAGACAGTTGCAAGTTAAGCGCTGAATGGCGGTGTTGCTGCTACAGGGATTGTGCAGCTAAATAATTCAGTAACCAATTACTGTTTAACAATATCCCTCCCCATCATCCCAGCCTCGATCCATCATCCCAGGCCAAGAGAGCCCAGCAGAAAGGAGGCAGCGAGAGGCCTGCTTGTGATGTAAACACATTGACTCGTGTATAATATACAACTTATTGATCAGAAGACAAGGTATACGGCACATTTTATTGCATGCTAAATGAGGGCTATAATGAATTGCTGCTTGCCTCCAGGTCATTTGTTTGATTGCCACCTAAGCAAACTGGTGAGGGCGAAAGGTCCTGCCTCTGGGGCAGGTCCTTGGTGAAATGAGCTGCTGATCAAGAGAAACATGAGAAACAGAAAACAGGACAATCTAATGCTCTTTCTGTGCATGAGGAACAGGGAAGCTGGTCTTCTCTCTGACCCCCAAAATGTACAAGACACAGCTGTAGCTGATGCTTTCACCGAGAACATCGGGGCCACTGCACCCAACCAGGTCTTCAGCAAGGGCATCCAGCGCTCCCCAGCTCAGATTCACCCTGCTCAGTACCTGATCCTCCCAGCCTGTCACTGTGCCTGCACTGGGATCTGAAAAAAACAAAAAAAAACTGGGATGTGAAGAGCTGACTTCTCATTTAAAGAGTCAGGTATACAGAGCACACATGGCCAGCTGCCCCCCTGGCTATGAGACAAGGGCTGAACCTGTTCTTCATCGCCAGAGCTCACCCAGCTTTTCCCCACCACCATGGCTCTGCAGAGAAACACGCCTGGTTTTTAAAGATATCCCTCCTGCCTGCTCCGTCCCTCCTTTGTGTGGCTCTAAAGCTTTCTTCTGCACAGCTATAAAAGGGTGTGAGAAAACTTGGAAAGGAAGCCCTGGGTGGTACAGACAACTGGAACAAGGAGCAATCTGTGCCCAGGGCAGGGGAGGGGGTGGCAGAGCCCACATGGTGCCAGGCTGAATGGCTGCCGGGGAGGAAATGACACACCACACTATCCTGCTTTTGTCCAGGGGCGAGACCAAAACGCTCCAGAGGAAAAAGAAAAACCAGAAAGGGATTATTCTGCCTTGTGCTCTCCCTCCCCTCGCCCCCCTGCCACCCCCAAGCAGGCTACAGGTGACTGCCTCTGCATCCTCGCTCCAGTGGACCGTGGGGCATCGTGATCTGAGCAGCATCTGGTTTGCTTTAGCATCAGGCTTATACTCGCATGCTCCTCAGGTTTCTCCCTGCTTTTTAATTAGGAATCACGGCCACGAGGCCACCCATTGCTGGGTCTGGCTGGGCAGCAGAGCCCAGGTACAGGAACACCCCCTGCTCTGCTGCTTCCACCGGAGCTGCCAGGGAAATGCCGTGGGCAGGGGGGGACAGGCAGCATCCCCAGCCCTGCCTGTGTGCAAGGTGACACCAGCCAAGGTGCCCACACTGGTGGCCTCCTCAGACCCTGACTCCCAAAGGGCTGTGGCTCCAGCAGAATCCTGGCTGCGCTCTCTGGAAAAACGAGGACTCAGAAACTTTTTGGCCTCGTTTTTCCAATGTTAAGCTCAAAACTTGGGTGTTTTCCAACCCCTCCACTCTCAACTCTCTTGCTCCCACATCAGTGCTCCCTCCTTCAAAACAGCTGTGGGATTTCCCCAGTGCATCACTAGGATAATCCTGTCCCCAAGGACTTGTCTCTTCCTTCCACACAACTGAGGCTTTTCCTAGGGTCAGATCCTTTACCTGCAGGTCATGAACCACCTGCCAAATGCCCAAACAACTTCTGAAGCTTCACCTCACCATATCACATGTTTTTTTTCAATCTCTTCACTTTTTCCCAGTGCTTTGGTATCTCACCTATTGTGTCTTCCCTTGTAAAAGGACCAGAACTGACACTTTATTACTCAGTCAGAACTCTCTCTGTATCTGGGCCACCTCTCACCCCTCACTTCAAGCATAATGAAAACAAGCAAGGCACAAATCCATTTTCAGAAAAATGAAGAAGCCCACCCTAGGACAAAAATCTCTATTGTTCATACCCATACTGATGGTGCCTCTCATTAAAAACAAAAACCCCAGAGGAACCCCAACTAAACAACTGTCCACAGACACATGTTCTCCCTCTGCATCATCAAAAGGTCAATACCAGGAAGAAATTCCTCCCTGTAAGGCTGGGCAGGCCCTGGCACAGGGTGCCCAGAGCAGCTGTGGCTGCCCCTGGATCCCTGGCAATGTCCCAGGCCAGGTTGGATGGGGCTTGGAGCAGCCTGGGACAGTGGGAGGTGTCCCTGCCCTCCACCTTCAGCTGGTATAAACCATCACAGCAGCCCTTCAGCCCAGCTCTCACCCTTACAGACACCAGGACTTCTTTGACTACAGGAGCTATAAAACCTTCTGTCCGTGCCACAGCTGGCTGGGGCCCTCAGTGCTAGAAGCTGTCAACAACCAAAAGACCCCAAAATTAGCTATTGCAGCAAACATATCCAGGTAATAGTTTTCTTCTTCTGCATGCCAGAGTTTTTTCTTCTTTAAGGAAAACTCGGTGCTTCCCCTTTTATTCCTCTTTTAGTTAAAAGAGGAATAAAAGGGGAAGCACTGAGTTTTCCTTAAAGAAGAAAAAATTATGTTTTTTCTCTAAAGCAATTTCCAAGCTTTAAAGTCAAAACAACAACAACAACAAAAAAAAAACAGCTCTTCACCCCATCATTAGTTTAGTATCAGGTGCAGGACAGTGGGCCTTGCAAAGCTGGACAGTGAGTTGGTTGATGGAAATAGTCTGGCTCTTTCCCATAAAATTAATTTCTGTAGGGTTAAAATGCAATCCCACCATTGCCACCAGCAAAGAGGAGGATGGGCAGGGGGCAAGCACATGGCTTGGGATTTCAGTGCCTGGTCAGGTCTGAGTGAGCCCCAGTGAGCTACAGCCCTTTTGCAAACAAAAACTAGAGGCAGAAGAGGGTCACAAATGATGCAGGTGTCTCAGCTGACATTGCACCAGCCAGCACAAGGTCACCTTGCTGAGTACACCTGGGTGAGGAACAGCCTATGAAAAGACTGAAAATCTGCCACCTCTACATGGATCCAATCTTGAACAAGAAGGGCTTGAACATGGAGGGCAAACCTCACTCATGGGGCTCTGCAGTGCCCAGTCGGGGCTGAGGAAGGTTCTCTTTTCCTTTTGCTCTCCATGAAGACCCATCTCGAGCACCTCCAGCTCTGATGAAGAGCAAAACCTTGCGGTGTTTTTGGGGCCCCCCATTGTGGGGAGGAAAGATGAATCTGATGCCATGTTTTTAGAAGGCTAATTTATTCTTTTATGATATGATATTATATTAAAGAATGCTATACTAAAACTATACTAAGGAATAGAAAAAGGATACTTACAGAAGGCTAAAAGATAATAATGAAAAATGCGTGACTCTTTTCAGAGTCCTCATACAGCTAGATTGTGATTGGTCATTAAGTTAAAACAATTCACATGAAACCCATGAAACAACCAACCACCTGTTGGATAAACAATTTTCAAACTACATGCCAAAGCAGCAAAACACAGGAGAAGCGAATGAGATCATATTGTTTTCCTTTTTCTCTGAGACTTCTCAGCTTCCCAGGAGAAGAATCCTGGGCAAGGGGATTTTTCAAAAAATATGACAGTGACAAAACCTGACCATGGTCCCTGTGGAAAACAGCACCCAGGGACAGCACCAGCACAGCCCCTTCCCAAGCCTAGCCATGCAGCAGCCACCTATCACAACCTCCTCATCAGCACCCGTCCCTCATCCGCAGAGAAAAGCTGCTCCATGCAGATACACGACCTTGTTACATTCTTAATTAATTACTATTGATAACCAATCGGTGTGGCTGGCCAGCCAACCTGCCATGCCTGCAGCAGAGCCTCCTCCTGCTCAGCTGATGAAGGATCTGACCTGGATGGGGCTGGACAGAGAGCTCTGCCTCTGGGGAGGGAGGAGAAGAGCCCATGGGAAGGGGGGGAAAGGATCATCCTGGCGATGGACCCTGAGGAGGACCCACAGCCCAGGGTCAGAGTGATGGAGACACTGGAGATGGGCGAGCAGGAGAGGACATCCCCAAGTATGAAGCATGGCAACAGGAAGGAAGATTTACCCCTCTGGGTCACCTCAATCACCTGGGTGTCCCCAGGACATGAGTCACCAGACACTCCTTAGCCAGCCCAGCCGCCCCAGGCACCACCAGCCCCGGGGCCAGTGCGGCGTGGGGAGCCTTGGGGAAGCACTGAAAGGAGCCGCCAGCCTCAGGGTGCGCTGTCTGAACGTCTGCATGCTGGAAACCACTTAAAAACACCCCCCAATACCAACAAAAATGGTGTAAGAGCAAAAGAGATGCAAACACACAACTGCAAATACACCGAGGGCGCACACCCCATGCCAAACCCACCAGGGGGGGCTGCCAAAACCCCCAAAGATGTCCCCATCCCCAGCAGCTCCCCAGCATCAGATGAGGCAGAAGGTGAAAGGAAAAGGTGTTCAGCAGTATTCAGTGTGGCAGAAAAAAAATGGTTTGTGGGTTGGGGTTTGTTTTTTGGTTTTTTTTAAACCACACCTGTAGATCATCCACCCATTTGTGCCCCTCCAGACTCATCCACACTCTCGCCACTTGCAAGCTGCTTCCCAACAAGGACCAACTTTGTTACGAAAAAGTACAGGGCCTGAGGCAAAATTAGCTTTTTTTGTCTCCCAAACAGGCAATTATCTCTTGCACAACTATGCAAGTCTAAAACGAAGGAGAGGCAATATTAAGCTTCACTAAAATGGTGTTTTTAAAGTACAGATTGTTGCAACATGTGAAAATAACATGGGGGAACTGCAGTTGTGGAAAATTTGGAGAACTTTTTATTTTATAGTTTTGAAGCATACCAGGCTCCCAGTTGAGGTGACCCAAAAAAAAAAAATCACTACTTTCAGCTGTGCTACACATAGCACCCCATTTTTAGACTATTTGAGAGGAGGTAAAATGATCTGCTTCTGTTCCTCCTGAAGACCCACAGATATGTTCCTTTTAATATTTAAAGGGAGCTTATAAAAAAGATGGAAAGGGACTTTTCACATGGGATGTAGTGATAGGTTTTAAAGTTAGAGTTTTAAATTTAGATTAGATGTTACAAAGAAATCCTACCCTGTGAGGGTGGAGAGGCCCTGGCACAGGTTTCCCAGAGAAGCTGTGGCTGCCCTGTACCTGGAAGTTTCCAAAGCCAGGCTGGACACGGCTTGGAGCAGCCTGGAAAGGTGTCCTAGAGGAGCTTTGAGAACCCTGCCAACCCAAACCATTCTATAGAAGACCTTAAAAAAGGTATCAAGACTTAATACAGACTGTGCTACAGGAGTATGTACGTACATGTACAGACAAATCTACTTAAATGGGACACTCAAGTTGCATCAGCATCACAAAAAATTAAGTTAACGCTCTTTTTCATATTTTGAAGAGGAACCCTAAAATGGGTCATTTCTAACCTGATGCCATTAATTTACCTGTCCATGTTTGTTTAGTGAAGCCTGTCTGTCCTGGGTCACTTTAACCTTAAAACCTGAACACAGGAAATAAACACACTGCAGCATTAATTACAAGTTATGAAAGGAGTAATCTTACAGCCTAATAGTTTGAAACAGTTAAAAGAAACCCTGCTGCTTGTGTCCTGCTTACAATTCACATGGCAACTCTGTGCTTCCGATCCGCCTGCCCAAGAAGTGTTTATCTTCTTGTGGGGAAAACAAACAACTGCATATTAGACATTAATTTAATTAATCCAAGCCCCACACCAATCACAGAAGAACAGAATGAATTCCCTGACTGGGAAAGGCCCACAAGACCATCAAAGCCCCACTCCTGGCCCTGCACAGGACAGCCCAAATTATCACAATGCTTGATGCCTTTGGGCAGGAGAGAAGATCAAGGTCCCCAGTACGGAATTCCAGCCCCAGAGAGAAACTCCAAAGTGGAAACATCCAAAGAAGAGGACAGCTCACAGAGGCCAGGCTGACCACTAAGAGCACTGGCCACAAATCCCCGCGGAACAACCTCAGTGACTACCAACAGTCACACTCCTCTTCTCCCCCGTTTGATTCACGATCAGGATGCTCAGAAGCAACAGTGAATACCCCGAATGTGTTCTCTCACATCTCCTGGACTCCAGCCTGCTGAGCTGGCAGAGGTCACCATGCTCCTGCCCACCCTCTTCTCGGCGTCCCTTTGATCGCGCGCTCACCGCAGAGCAAGGCAACCCAAAAACAAAGGCCCCAGAGGGATCCATATTTCAAACTTGCCAGTGGCTCCTGACTCGTGCCCCTGTGCCAAGGCACAACAGGCTCTACAGAAGGGCTCATCTCCGTGGCAGTCATGGAGTTCATCTCCTGCCAGTTAGCTTGAGGTCCCTACATTTGCTAATGCTGATTTGGTTACTGCCATCAGACTGGAATCAAGCATGCAAATCTTCAGGTCTCACGCTAGACAAAGCCTGGAGAAAGGAGAAGGCTGGAGCAAGCAAATATGTAAAAATGGGATTTCTTTATTAAAATGGAAAAAAAAAATAAGGCGGGGAAAGCAAGAAGTAAACTTTTCTCCTCCCTCCCTACTCCTCCTCTGATGTGTGCTCTTAAACATGATGCAATGAGAGGGCTCCCACAGCCCTGGAAAGGCTCCTGCCACCAGGAACAGAGTCCATCAGGTCCCACAGGGCAAAAGTCACCTTGAAGACTGGTAGATATTGTGCTCATTAGACAAAAGGTCTGCAAAAAGCAGCAGCAGCAGGTTGACAGGCTTCACTTTTCACTTTTCTTCATTTTTCTCTCAGCCAATCAGTAACTCATAAGGCTTCTTAGGGCTTGACTGGCAGGTCAAGGGAGAAAATTCTGCCCTTTCTACTCCGCTCAGGGAACGCCTCACCTGCAGAGCTGTCCCCAGCACTGGGGTCCCCAGCACAGGGAGGACCTGGAGCTGCTGCAGCCAGTGCAGAGGAGGCCACGGAGATGCTGCCAGGGCTGGAGCCCCTCTGCTCTGGAGCCAGGCTGGCACAGCTGGGGCTGTTCAGCTGCACCAGAGAAGGCTCCAGGGACACCTCAGAGCCCCTGCCAGGGCCTCCAGGGGCTCCAGGAGAGCTGCACAGCCACTGGGGACAAGGCAGGCAGGGACACCAGCCAGGCAATGGCTTCCCAGGGCCAGAGGGCAGGGACAGATTCTGGGCTATTGGGAATTAGGAATTGCTGGCTGGGAGGGTGGGCAGGCCCTGGCCCAGGGTGCCCAGAGCAGCTGTGGCTGCCCCTGGATCCCTGGCAGTGTCCAAGGCCAGGCTGGATGGGGCTTGGAGCAGCCTGGGACAGTGGGAGGTGTCCCTGCCCATGGCAGGGGCGGAGCCGGATGAGCTTTAATGTTCCTTCCAACCCAAACCATTCTATAACTTTCTAAAGCATCATGCATCCCACAACCCAAAGGAGACCATTTCTCTTGGCTGGCAAAGGCAACAAACTTTCAGATAAGCCACAGAGTTGCTGATTTTACCCACTGAAAAACACAAATAAAATGTCCACATTGTGTCCATTGCAGTGTCCGATAGTTTCCGATGGGGTCCATGCTATCTGTGGACCCAAATTTTCCCTGCAGCTACAAGCAGAAGAAGTAATTTTGCATGTAGGGTCCTGAACCATGGAGCAGCTTTGTTATTAAACAGCTGACAGTACCCTGAAGCCTGAGTGCAGCATTTTATGTGCATGTGAGAGTTTACAGAGCATTTGTGTGTCATTTCTGATGAATGGCGCTGCATAAATGTTAGATCTTCAACCCATTGCTCTCACAAATACTATTTCTTCTCTTATTTATTTGTATTGCCGTAATTCATTCAGGTGCCAGCCATGACTGAGGCTGTGCCATCAATATGCAGCCTGACAGCAGCAGCAGGAGACAACAGCAGCTGTACAGATCACACAGGAGAACAGGAAGCATCCCGGCTGGTGCTGGTGGGGAATGGTTGGAAAGGCAGAGAATGTCCTCAAATCCCAAGGAAAACCCCAGCAAAGCCAAAGCAAACAGAGCTCTGATGCACAGAGCACCACTCTAAGTGTTTAACCAGAAGAGGCAGAGAAGCCTCACCTGTGGCACAACTTGGGGCCACTGCGTCCTCTTTCAAATGGAGGTGTGTGTGCCACCAAAACACCTAGACCACGAGGAACTACAGGCCAGCAGCTCAGGCCTCTGCAAAGCCAGTCCCAGATCAAAGAAACACAGAATTCCTTTTTTAAGGCTGGAAAAGCTCTCTAAAATTGAGTCCTGACGTTCCCCCAGCACTGGCAAGCCCAACACCAACCCATTGTCTCAGGTGCCACATCCACATGGCTTCTAAATCCCTCCAGGGATGGGGACTCCACCACTGCCCTGGGCAGACCCTGTCAACATCTGCCAACACTTTCCATTATGAAATTTTCACTAATATGGAATCTAAACTGCCCTGGTGCAACTTGAGACCATCTCATCTCATCCCTGTGGTTTGTCCTAGCTGTGACAGCCTCCCTAGCTGCCCTGGAGACCTGCTTTCCTACACGAGCAACAAACACATGCCCCAGTGCTGGTTTGTATGGGCCAGCAGGATGAGATGCTATCAGCCCACAGCTCTCCTCTGCTCCAAAAGCACCCCGAGGCAGCGTGCAAGCCCTGCTGCTGCTGCTGCTGGGGAGCAGTGCAGCAGCTGCATTTGCAACACCCCAGCTCTGGCCTGGCAAGGTGTGGCCCTGCTCTGCCCCTGGTGAAACCAGCACCATGTCCAGAAGCAGGCTGACGTGGTCCAGCAGCACCCCTGGGGACATGGGCCAGCTCATGCCAGCCACTGTGCCACCTCCTGTGTCCCTGCCAGATGTGGCACCTGCATGTGGACAGCCACCAAGCTGCTGCCACACTGAGCCACACCTGAAAAAGTGTCACCAAGGTGGGCAGGACCTCCAAGGCATGAAGGTCTGCCAGAATCCCAGTGCTGCTCCCCAGGAATTGTACCACAGTCTGCAACAGCAGCAGAGATGGCTCCTGGCTGTCCTTGCCCCCTGGACGAGGTGGCAGTGCCACACCATCCTTTTAATTCTTTCTTCTGAGCCCTGTTCTTGGAGCATCCCCCTTTGGTGCTGGAGAAGGAGCCAGCAGCCTGACAAGGACCACCACTCTCCCCGCACCTGCTTCCTGCTCCTCCAAAAAACCCAAATGCAAAGACTTTCCAACCAACCAGGATACGTAAATAAGCAAGGCACCTCCCAGTGACAGCAATGGAGAACTAATGTCTCATTAAATAAATGAAACAGATTAGTGAGAAGAGTGACTGTGGTTTCTTTGAGCTGGTCATGGTGAGATAAAAGGCAAAGCAGGACCCAGATCCCTTTTCATAGGAGTGCTGTAAAATGAGTGACACAGACTCAGCAGAGCTTAAAATACAGGGCAAGACACACTTTTCCTTCAAAACACACCTGATACTTCCTTCTTTTTTACCTCCCATGCCCTCTCTGGAAAAGCCAAACTTCATTCATAACAGAACCAAACTATTTCCTTTTTTATTCTAATATTTCCTTATTTTTTTAATAGGCGACCATCTGGGAGTGGGGGAGTAGAAAGGAAGCCCTGAAGCTTTTCAGACACAATAAATAAATTATATAAAAAAAAAAAGAAGTATGATTAAAACCAAAAAGCATAAACAAACAAGCCATGTTACCCAGAATAATGACTTCAGGGAAAAGCGCCAAAAAAATTGTATAAGCTTCTGGAGCGTGGCAAGAGAAGAGAAGAGAACAGAACAGAAAGTCCTCACTGCTGAGGAGAATGTGCCACTGCAATGGGACAGAGGCAGGGACTACAGGGATGCCCTGGGCAGGCCAGGAAGGAGAAGGGTTTCACAGAGACTTAGATCCCAAATTTATCTTCAGGCACCTGATTTTGATAACTGCAAAGCCCCAGTCTATGCACTCTCAGAAATTTTCAATTTTTTTTTCAAATTTTAATTGCATCTGCTCCTCTCTGGTGAGACCCCACCTGGAGTCAAGCTTGGGAATCCTCAGCATATGAAGGACCTGGAGCTGCTGCAGCCAGTGCAGAGGAGGCCACAGAGATGCTGCCAGGGCTGGAGCCCCTCTGCTCTGGAGCCAGCCTGGCACAGCTGGGGCTGTTCAGCTGCACCAGAGAAGGCTCCAGGGACACCTCAGAGCCCCTGCCAGGGCCTCCAGGGGCTCCAGGAGAGCTGCACAGCCACTGGGGACAAGGCAGGCAGGGACAGCAGCCAGGCAATGGCTTCCCAGGGCCAGAGGGCAGGGACAGATTCTGGGCTATTGGGAATTAGGAATTGCTGGCTGGGAGGGTGGGCAGGCCCTGGCCCAGGGTGCCCAGAGCAGCTGTGGCTGCCCCTGGATCCCTGGCAGTGTCCCAGGCCAGGCTGGATGGGGCTTGGAGCAACCAGGTCCAGTTGAAGATGGCCCTGCTCACGAGGCTCCCTTGGGCCCACTTCTCAAGCTTCTCCAGGTCCCTCTGGATGGCATCCCATCACTCAGGCATGTCAACCACACTCAGCTCAGTGTCATCTGCAAACACAAACCCCTCTGAGCTATTCCTGGTCTACAGCTTCATCATTTTCAGCTGCAGCATGCCACATTCTGCAGGGATGACAAACTGGGGGCACACAGGGTGGATGGCATTGCACAGAACAAATCTGATTTTTTTCTGACAAGCAGGCAGCACAGAGGGATGCACCCATTGCTCCCAGCCTAGAAGGGAAGCATTTTGGGGGGGATACTTGGCACTCAGGGGTCTCCAGCTTGATGCAGAGCATTAAAAGTAACGGGGTGCCTAAAAGTAAAGCTGTGGTGAGGAGGAGAGGGACAGTGTGCAGCACTGAGACAGGGCTGGCAGAAAATGGGCCAGCACAGGCAGCCACGCTCCTGAGACACTGACACTGCAGCAGAGAAGATAAATGACTGGCCCAAGGCCACGCAGCCAGGCAGTGTCCCCTCTACATGACTTTCAATCCCTGCTCCAGCACAGGACTGCTGAGGGATCCTTCAACAAAATGCTATATTGGCTTCGAAATCATGAGATTTATTTTACACCTGAACTCACTCACACATATAAATGTACTTTTTTTTCCTGCCTCCTTCTCTTGCCTCTACTCAGATGCACCCAAGCACATCTTAAAACCTCTCTGAATACCCAGAAAAAGTAAAAACTTTTTATTTCCTCACTAAAGGAGAGAACTCATAAGGGTTAACTTGACTCCAGGAGCTGGGGCTTCACAAAGAAGCAGGATGCTGCCAGTAGTCCCACCTGGCAAATCAGTGCCTGTATTTACAATTGTACGCCCAGAGACTCTGCAAATATTTCCTAGAAGCTATAAACCCCATCCCAACAATTGCAACAGGAGCGGGGATAAATTAGCTGAAGCCTGTCACTTGGTGAAGTCATGCTGGAGGAGATCCATCCAGGTAATCCATCTTTCTGCTGTGTTATACAATGACACAGTAATGGCCAGCCCAGAGGGATTTCCTTCAGGAAAACTCAGCTGTTACTAAAATGGTAAGTTAATACCAAGCAAGAACTCAGCCGTCATTAGACCGAAGGATAGACATGACAGGGAATAAAATATTACAGTCCCCACTCAAATATTTTTATTTACAAGAGCACGTATAGATAGACCTATCTGTAGGCTGCAAAGAGAGGAGGCTGGGATTAAAGGAGAAAAGAAAAAAAAAAGACCTGCATGCATTGATTCCATCTTTGCCATTTTTCCTAATAAATAGCCGGGCACGGCTGTGCTGATGGGTAGCTGGGGTGGAGGAGGGCACGCTGCCCAGCTCTCACAGGGACACAGGACACAAATCTGAGCTCAGGCTCTGCCCTTTTGTGTTGATTAAAAAAAAAAAAAAAACCCTTAAGAAGAAAGGAAGAAAGCAAGAAAAGTTATGTGGCTAATAAAGGGCTCTATTGTGCCATCAATTTTTTAAGCTTTAATGATTTCGGGAGGAAGTTCAGCTCAGCAATCAATAGCACAATATGGGCAGGAGGGCTCGGAGGAAATTCAGCGCCGGAGCTGCGGCGAGGGCTGGCGGAAAGGGGGGCTCAGAGGAAGGGGGTTCCCCTCCTTCAGCGGGCAGGGGGGCTGCCAGGACCCCGTACAGGAACCCTGTCCCCTCCTGTTTAGCCCACTGGGTGTGAGCTCCCTCTCCTGCTGCACAGGGGACAGCGGGGATACCACGGCTGCTGCCACGGCAAGGGAGCTGGGAAAGCACCCACGCCAGCTGGGATGCTCACCCCACACCTGACGGGACTGAGCACATCCCAGGGATGCTAACAGCACACCAGGTACAGCGCAGGGACCATCACCCCACATGGAGCATATCCCAGGAATCTTCACCCCACACCGGGGCTGAGCACATCCCAGGGATGGTCACCCTACATTGAGCATATCCCAGAAATGATCACCCCACAGTCCCCACCCCACACTGAGTACATCCCAGGGATCATCACCCCACACTGAGCATATCCCAGGGATCATCACCCCACACCAGGGCTGAGCACATCCCAGGGATGGTCACCCTACATTGAGCATATCCCAGAAATGATCACCCCACAGTCCCCACCTCACACTGAGCACATCCCAGGGATCATCACCCCACACCAGGCACATCCCAGGGATCATCACCCCACACTGAGCACATCCCAGGGATGGTCACCCCACACCGGGCACATCCCAGGGATCATCACCCCACACTCCCCACAATGGGACTGAGCACATCCCAGGGATCATCACCCCACACTGAGCATATCCCAGGGATCATCACCCCACACTCCCCACAATGGGACTGAGCACATCCCAGGGATCATCACCCCACACCAGGCACATCCCAGGGATCATCACCCCACACTGAGCACATCCCAGGGATCATCACCCCACACCAGGCACATCCCAGGGATCATCACCCCACACTGAGCACATCCCAGGGATGGTCACCCCACACCGGGCACATCCCAGGGATCATCACCCCACACTGAGTACATCCCAGGGATCATCACCCCACACTCCCCACAATGGGACTGAGCACATCCCAGGGACCATCACCCCACACAGAGCACATCCCAGAAATGATCACCCCACACTCCCCGAATCTGGGTTCAGCACATCCCAGACATGCTCGCCCCACACCATGCCCCTCCCCGGGACGCTCACCCCACACTCCCCACAGCCGGGCTGCGTCCATCCCAGGGACACTCTCCTCCGGGCCCACCTGTCCCTGAATCCCACAGCCCGCGGCACACCGCCAGCCTCCCCCTACTCCGGGAAGCGCCGCTCCTGCCCGCAGCAGCAGACGTACCGCATCGCCGAGGCTCGGAGCTGCCGCCGGGATGCGGGGCTGTCCGGGGGATGATCCCGCGCCGGGCAAACCTAAGAGACACGGTGACACAGCGTGAGGCTCTCCAGCATCAGCGGGGACAGCGCCTCGCCCGAGGTGTCACCCTGGACAGGAGCCACAGCCGCCTCCCAGCTCTCACAGGCACGGGCAGCAGCTGGGTGAAAACCGGGATAAAAACGCACAGAGGGCTTCCCAGCAATGGGGGGATCCCGAGCCGTCGGGTGCCTGTCCCGCTGAGAGGTGCAGAGGAGAAAGGATGGGATGGGGACGGGACAGGACGGGACGGGACGGGACGGTTCGGGATCACCCCGCGCATCCCGTCCTTCAGTGCAAGGGAAAGCCGATCCTGCAAGTTGATCCCAAATGTCAGGGAGCGCTTTGCGGAGCGGCTGCACCGCGAGCCCCCGCGGGCAGCGGGAACTCGGGCGAAAGTTTTGCCACGATCCAGGGGATATTAATAAAAATTACTAACAGTAATTAATCAGGGAAAAAAAAAACAATAGCAATTAATCAATAAAAACTAACGAGCGCTGGAGAAGAAGAACGGGTGAATGTCCGACCTGGGAGCCGGGAGCGCCGGTGACAGCAGCGCTGCCTCTGCGTGATGCTGCCGCAGCTCGGGGACCCAGCGGGAGGACCGGGCACGGTCCCCTGGCACCGGGAGGGACGGAGGGAGGGAGGGACGGCAGGGGAGGGGAGATGGAGGGGGGGCCGCCGCCGCCGCCTCCCCCCGCAGGAGGGTCCTGGCGGGGCTGGGGATGGAGGGACCCCCGGTCCACCCCCGTCGGTGAAGGCAGCGGCTCCCACCCGGCAATTCCGGTAGGGAGGAAACGCAGCATTATTTTAAAACAGCAAACAAAACGGAATATAAATAAATAAATAAAATAAAACCAGAACTTACCGTCTAAAAAGAATCAGCAGGGAGGGATCCGCGGGCAGCGCAGCGAGGGGAGCATCGCCCCCGCCGTGGGACGGGACGGGACGGGACGGGGCGGGGCGGGGCAGCTCCGCGCACCTCGAAGGGGGCAGCGGCGGCGGATGGCGACGGACAGAGCGCCGCGCCGGGCACGGCGGCACCGCCCGCCCCGTCCGGCGGCGCTGGCCCGCGGCTCGGGCGGCTCGGCGGCGGTGGCGAGCTGAGGGCCCGGATGTCGCTGGCCCCGCGCCGGGGGGGCCTCACGGGACGCGGCGGTGAGGGGTGAGGGAGGGGGGGGGGGTCCTGCCCGCCCCGTCGGGGCGCCGGGCGCTGCCACGTGGGACCGCCGGGGGGGGGCGCCCCACCCTTCTCGCTCCCGCTCTCCGTCTCTGTCTCGCTGTCACCCCCCCCCCGCCCCCCCCCCCCCAAGCCGGGCTTGACAGGTCCACGCGACCAAACAAACCGCGGCGGACGGGCGGGCGACGCGGCCAATGGGAGCGAGCGGCGGAGAGGAGCAGCCAATGGGAGCGCGCGGAGGGCGGGACCGCCTGAGGGGAGTGCGGCGGAGGCACCGCCCCGGGGTCAGAGCGCCGCCCGCTGCCCTCGGGGTGCGGGGCTGGGGGGGCGTGAGGGTTGGGATCGCCGAGACGAGGAATGGCCTGGGTGAGAATGGGCCCGAGAGAGCATCCGCTCCCACCTCCTGCCATGGGCAGGGACACCTTCCACTGGAGCAGCTTGCTCCAAGCCCCGTCCATTCTGGCCCTGGACGCTTCAGGGATGGGGCAGTCACAGTTTCTGTGGGACACCTGTGAGACCAGGACCTCACCCCCCGCATCCTCAAGTCCTTCTCCTATAGCTGCTTTTTATCCCCAGCCTGGATTCACCCCGGGAGTCACCTCACCTCAAGTGCAGCTTCAGCTTTTGAGCTTGTTAAACTTCAGAGGTTCCCATGGCCCAGCTTCTCATGTCCCCACTGTTTGATGACTCCAGATGAATAAACCCTAGCACAGAAATTTTTTTAAAAAGCCAATACATGGAGCAGGGTGGTACTCCAGCATCGTCATCATCCTGGTGCAAGACCCCCATCCCGTGTCCCAGCAAGGGCTTGGTGGAGTGGAGCACAGCTGATGGTATTGCCCTGTTCCTGCAGGGATCCAGCAGCTCTGGATCCTCTCTGCATCCCCTTCCTAATTGCCTCACTCTGCCTGTGCTCTCCAGCGAGAAAGAAAGCTTCCTGACGTGTTTGGTTTCCATGTTCATGTGGATCGCAAGTTTCAGGTGCCGCCGGGTGCCGTGTGTGTTGTTAGACAATCATCCCTCAAGTCAACCTGACAGAACCTGTGGGTGATCCTTTATCACTCCTCAGCCTTTCAAGGATTGCGTGAGGGAAGAAGATATGATTTGCAGGGGAAATAGACAAAGAACACACCTATATCCAGGAAAACTATGAAATTTGGATATCAAGAAGCCCTCTTTATACGTCTAATGATCTTGGTCCCAAATTGGTATTCTAAAAGACACCATTTTTTTTCTTTTTAATGGTTTTCTTTGACAGGGTGTTTTGGAAATTTGGGGTTTTGACTTCCTTCTTTTTTTTTTTTTTTTTAAAGTCAGACCTAGCCAACAATCACAATTTGCTTTTTTTATTTCATCTGCTATCCTACCCTGTGATCAGGCTCCCGTGCTTTCCCACTGGGTCCCTGAGTGCAGTTGGCACAATGCTGAGTCACAGAAGAACATTGTCAGCTTAGACTCTGAGCAGTGAGGCTTCCCCCTCAGTATCAACTACTCAGGGAGAGCCTCCCTCTGTGCGTTTAGAATATTTCCAGCATATTTGCACTCTGATTTTTGGGATTCTCATCAAATGTTTTCAGTGAAACACCACTTCAGGGTGTTCCTTTAGGGTTTGTTGTTCTGCAGTCCATCTGTTTCAGGTGGGGGAGCCCAGAGCAGCAATCCAGCCTGGGATCTTTGCTCTAATACCCGGTAAAACCATTGCTAGCAGTGGATCCAGCCTGGGATCTGATTCTGAGTGCCTTAATTAGTCAAAAGTCCCCAACTTTAGTCAAAATCCATCACTAGTAATGTGTTTTTAGATTTAAAGGGAAGGTTTAAATTAGGAACAGTAGGAGCAGCTGCTGTGAGTTTGCTGGTGGAGGAATGTGTGCTCCTAACAAAAAGCAGAGGCAGGATTTGGGATCTTTTTCATCCAGAGGAAAGATGACATCCAGCTACAAAGCCCTCCATAAGGGGCAGAGGGGATTTTCTGCCCCTCTCTGCCTCCTAGGAAACACTCCTAAGCTTCATCTCATTCTCTAGATCCAAACTTAGCACCTGATTATTTTTAAAACAACAAACTTGTGTAAAACACACTGACAGGAGCAAGGTGATGCTGCTGCCTGATCTCCCCTCTACATCTCCTGCCTTCAAAAACACATGGAGGTGGAATCAAGAGTCTGAACCCACTGCAGCCAAAAGCACCTTGGAGAGAGTGAGTGACACAAGACTGACGTGTACTAAGGATTCCTTCATGCCTTTGTCTGGCAAACATTCACCAGCACAGCAGGTGAGAGGCTGGGAGGAATGGGAGCTTTGGATGGAGGTGTCACAATGCAGAAAGTGACGCTTGTGTCTGCTCATGGCTGTTTTCTCCTCCTGCCCAGCCACAGGCAAACTTGAGATAGGATGAAACCAGGGAAGATCCCAGCATGAGACTGGAAATGGATGAGACAGAAATATAACTTTTCCTCCTTAGTTGTTTTTTAGTGTCCTGAGTGTACTAATTGTTATTAATTGGTATTAATTACCCTGAGCAGCTTCACCTCCACCCATTAGTCCAGAGGCTCTAATTAGCACCCACCACTCATTAGTCCAGAGGCTCTAATTAGGCTCTGGGCACTTTCCTGAGCTGTTTTGTTGTAGTACTTGGTTGTAGTCCTGCCTGGGGTTCTGTGTCATGGGGGAGCATCATATCCATGTTGTCACCTTGTTTGCAGTCCTGCTCCTGCCGTTTCCAAGTGGATCCTGGATCCAGTTCATGCTCTTACCTTGCCTGGGATGCCTGGTAGTTCCTTTTTACCAGCACCTGGCCCTGACATTCCTCTTCAGATCCAGTGGGATGACATCCCTGCCTGTGCTGTGGTCATCCATGGCTCTTGGCTCACCTTAGCATGGCAGGAAGGATCACTGAACCTGAATCCCCCACAGCACCTGGGAACCATAAGCACATTGTTCCTAGACCATATTCCCTTCCTGGCCCTCCAGGGCACACCTGGCTGTCTTGTGTCTGTAGGACTTGGCTTGTGGGATCAGGAAGATGTGGGCACCCCTCTCTTACTGCCATGTTTGTTCCACTTGTACTTAAGGAGGTGTGTGGTCATGTACTCTCAGGAATTTCCCAACAGATTTCTGATGTGTCAGGTTTATCCCCTCCTGAGAGCAGTAACTCAGCTCTGCTAGGAATGGCTCGACTCCGGCACCTGCTTGTAATGTAATTGAGTGTGGAAATTGGCAGGAGAGGTAGGGAGCTACCTCATCTTCATGCACATAATCAATAGCAAATCATTACTTAAAAAGTAAAGTGGTTGATGGTGTTTCTGTAGGGCAAGACATGCCCTGCATTTTCAGTCTTTGATTCATGCTGCTTAGCATGCCATGAGATGGGGCTCGGCGAGTGACTCACATTGTAAAAGCTCTCCAGTTAGCTCCTGGTGCTCCCTCTCAGCAAGTGTGTCATGATTGCTTCAGTATGTCTGTGTCTGTTCTCCAGCCCAGCTCCCAAAGCCTTCAAGGCCCTTTTAGGGATTTCCCTAAGTCCAGATGCTGGAGGGGTGGCACCAAAGCAGGCATGGGGCTCTTGCCACGATCAAGGCACTCTCACTCTGGATTAGGTCCAGCCTGCATGAAGCAGAGCATGATACAGCTCAGTCCATCTGCAGACACTTTGATGTCTGAGGGAGCTGGGAAGGGGCTGAGCCTGGAGCAAAGGAGGCTCAGGGAGGACCTTGTGGCTCTGCACAGCTCCTGACAGGAGGGGACAGCCGGGGGAGTCGGGCTGTGCTCCCTGGGAACAGGGACAGGAGCAGAGGGAATGGTCTCAAGTTGCGCCAGAAGTTTAGACTAAGTATTAGGAAAAATTTCTTCACTGAGAGGATTTTCCAGACTCAGCACAGCTGCCCAGGGCTGTGATGGCATCCCTGTCCCTGAAGGGATTTAAAAGCAGTGTGGAGGTGGCACCTGGGTCAGTGATGGCCTTGGCAGTGCTGGGGAAATTGTTGTACACGGTGGTCTTGGAGGTTGCTTCCAGCCTGAATGATTCTGTGATTCTCTGATAGGAAACCCATGGCTTGGGGACCACAAGCTGTGACACCCTACCCCATCTTGCAGGAGAAAGGAGCCTTGCTCCTGACTTCCACCACAGATGTGGGAGAGGCCATTCCCTTATGAAGAAGGGGGCATGCTGAAAGTCTGTTCTCTGTGTTAGTATTGTCATCCATTGCAGATGCACCTTGGTGCTTCTAAATTGTCAGCCTTCCTAAACACGAGCTGCCCATCTGGGTGCTCCTGCTGCAGTGAGGGATTCAGCCAAGGAATCCAATCATCCTTCTCTTACCATTGCAAGTTGTTTGCTGTACTTTCATAACCTTGTCACTGATTTTGGTCTGGAGCTGCCCCTTCAAGTGACAAGGCTTGGTAGGATTCTCTATGCACTGAGGATGCGGGGAGTGTTCCTTCACTGCTGCTTCCTGTTCTCTCCTTGCACTGACAGCCAACTGACTCTGCTTTGGTTCCCTGGAGCTATACTGGGATTTCTGTAAGTTTGGGTGGGTCCTTGGACACGAACTGGGACTTGGGAGACCCTGGAACCAGGCTGCTTTGGCTGGAAGGAGGACAGCACAGAGGGAGCGGAGCAGCTTACTTGGGGCTTGCAAGATTTGCAGCCAGCAATGCTCTAAGCTACCCTTTCTGGGTTTGCAGCAGGACAGATTCACAGATATGTGACCATATCCCAGAATCTCAGGGTAGTTTGGGCTGGGAGGGACCTTAAAGCTCATGTCCAATGGGCAGGGACGCCTTCCACTAGCCCAGGTTGCTCCAAGCCCTGTCCAACCTGGCCTTGGACACTTCCAGGGATGGGGCAGCCACATCTTCTCTGGGCACCCTGTGCCCATGTCTCACCTCCCTCACAGTCATGAATTTCTTCTGAATATCTAATCTAAACCTCCACTCTTTAGGACCCTTAATCCTCCTGAGGACACTGCTCATTTCCTCTGGACTCCTAAACCAAAAGCAGTGACAGAATTCCAGCTGAGCTCCGGGGGGAGCATGAAGGGTTACGGAGAGCTGTGCGGTGACAGGCGGTCCTGGGCAAGGCTGAGCACGTCCTGTGGAGGCCAGCCAGCAGGGCTGACCTGATGTAACAGGGAGCTGGCGCTGGATGCTTAACTTCAAATGGCCCAGGGACTGAACAGATGGCTCCTCTTTATTTGCATGCTACTTGGATTTGTGAGTCAAACAGAAGAATAACTTAATTTTTGACATTTGCTTCTCCTCAGAGCCCGGCACAATTTATGTTATACTGGCATTTGCGTGAAGGATGTTGCTTTAGGCACTAAACCCATCCTGGCTTTAACCCTAAAAGGAGCCAAATAGGCAGGAGTCGTATTCCTCCCCAGCTCTTTTGTAGGCTCTGCCAAGGGATATCGCACTTACACAGTGACCAAAGAATCAGGAGAAAACAGTCATTTGGGGCTTGTGGAAGGAAGGGGCAGGGTTGGAGTTAAACTGGACTGGAAAATATCTCATTTGTAGGCCTGAAATGAGAAACTGTTTGTGGATGAGGTTTACCTCCTATTAAAAATACCCTTCAAGGCCTGTGCAGTTAGTCTTGAGCACAGGGGATAAATTTAGTAGAGTCTTGTTCCTGCTGACATAAACTTAAGTGAAAATAATATATATAGCCAGGGCACAACATCTGCAAGCCAATTAAAAACCTGGCAGATCGCACCCCAGATGACAGTTGCCATGACTAGTGTGTCTGCGTGCCACCCCTTGGAGAGGGAAAAAACAGATCCTGCTCGGCTGTGCAGCATCTCTATACATCTTCCAATGCCCACAACAGCCAATGGTGATTATTTGATAGCTGGAGTCCCAGCAGCATGTCCTCCTCGCCCTAACGCCTGTGCCTGCTGTCCCCAGTAATCCTTTGTGGTCACATATGTGATATTCAAGGGTCTGACTGTAGGTCGTTATAAAAGTCACGGGATAACATAATAAAGCTCATTTTCTGGCCTGATTGTAAAGGCATGAGAGCCTGGGTAAGGATGTGTGTGCTTTGACGAATTAAAACATATATCTTTCAAAGGCTGTATTTGAAATACTTAGCACAAAGAGATGGTCTTTGTTTTCCAGCAGGCAAAGTGCAGTTCTCCTTCACCTGTAATGTTAAGCGAAATAGCAAGTGCTGTTTTTGTGGATGGAAGATAAAGCAGGCAGAGCAGGGAGACCCATACTCTTGAATTCTGGGGCTAGAATATGTTTTCCC
The DNA here is from genome assembly GCA_039654755.1 of Calcarius lapponicus. Lineage (NCBI taxonomy): Eukaryota > Metazoa > Chordata > Aves > Passeriformes > Fringillidae > Calcarius > Calcarius lapponicus. Next base: position 6,108,779 of record CM077481.1, read on the forward strand.
GACTGTTTGCAGCATCTCTTGCATTCACTGTGATCCCCCTCTTGTGGTTAGTCCAGTGCTGCAAGATTTCCATGTCCATGCCTGTCAAGGCTCAGTGGCTTTGGGTTCCCCAGCCAGTGCAACTGAAATATGGTGGCTTCACAGTCAGCTGCCTCTCAGCTGAGCTGCTGTGGCCATCCTGCTGTGCTCTAGAGGACAACCCCAGTTGTGAGGCAAAGAGCATTGTCCCAAACCTCTCTCCTAGACTGTTGCCCCAGCAGCCTCAGTTGTCAACCTGTTGAGAAGCTGCTGGTCTTGTGTAAGCTTTTGAGATGCTCCTGTTGGGAAGTAAAAGATACTTTAAACCATATACATGCAAGCAGACACATTTTCCTCTGCCACATGGGCAGGCCATGAGCACATAAGGAAGGATTTAACAGCCCAGCTCATGGGCTGTAATGTGTTATTTTACAATAACTTGGTCCTGTCTGATAGCGTGTTTCGCATTTGGCCTGAGCCCTCAGTGCATAAAACATGCCTGGAGCACACAGCAACTGCAGCATTGCTTGGACGTAAATAAATCTCCTGTATCATCCTCTCTACATCCCATGTGAAGCATGGATTGGATTTTAGATTGGATATTGGGGAAAATTTCTTCACTGGAAGGGTAGTCAGGCATTGGCACAGGCTGCCCAGGGCAGTAGTGGAGTCCTTATCCCTGAAGGGATTTCAAAGCCCTGTAGATGTGGCACTTGTGGCACTTGTGTGACAGTGCTGGGGGAGCAGTTGGACTAGACAAAAGGTCTTTTCCACTCTAAATGATTCTGTGATTCTGTGGAAAAGTTCCTTTTCAGTTTTGACCCCACTAAGTTGTTCAGCTTGAGAATTAGACTGACCCCAGTGTTCATGTAGAAGTACTTGGGCTGGGAACCATGGCGTGGAGTTCTGATTCCCCTGAGTTAGCTCATCTTGTGTCTTCTGGGAGGCCAGGATCGTTGTGGATTGAATTCTGCTTTTGGCTATCAAGTGGCTTTTCAAGGCCTGTGCTTCCCCCTTCCTTTGGTGCTACAAGGAGCTGGGACAGATACTCTATGCTCTCGATCCTCTTTAGAATCCATCCTTGTCTGCAAGTCCAATCTACAGACATCCAGCAACAAGACCTCTTCGAATCTCCTCATAACTTTCCATCTCCTGGGTTGGTTTGGGGTTTTTTTTGTTTCAGAAGCAAGATGCCCAGTGTTGGAAATAGCCTGACATTTCATGAGGGCCCTTTGTGAGATGTGACACAAGTGTACCCTGATTCTTTGTCATTTTCTCCATGGCTCTCATAGTGTGAGACTCTCCACAGCCCCAGGCCTGCACCAGACCCACACACAGCTGAAAATCAGCTCATAGCCGGAGGGCTGCTGTGATTAGGAGCAGCGGGGCTGTGCTGCGTGGGGAGAATAAGGAACTGCACTCCCTCTCGTGGCTGTGCTCTCCCCTACCTTTTCCTGCAGCAGAAGACCCTAAAACTTCACTCACAGAGCCAGTGCAATATCCACAGCATATCCAGAGCTAGCAGCACAACACAGCCCAGCCTTCAAGGCACTGGGACTTCAGCTAAAAGTTTTGTCAAACTATTAATTGTTTGGGAAAAAAAAAAAAACAGTCTATGCCAGATGTCTGCCTTAGGCTGAAGTTCTCTGGAAAGTTTCAGCCAAAGTATTATATCCATTTCCAAGAATGAGGGGAAAGCACAGTGTTTTGCCCAGTTTTGAAAAGGAATAATTCCATGAAATTGTAATAACAGAGAAAAGCCTCCATCTATTGAAGAAAGAGCATGCAATTTGGCCCTGCTGTCATAAAAGTGCCATTTGCTACTTCCAGGAAAGTTTGTTTAATTTTGAATTAGTTATAAGCTCTGAAAATCATAGTTAGCATGTGCTCAACAGATCCGGTCACAGATTAACAGATCTGTTCTCTGAGTACTGTCTGCAGTAGGCACGCTCCAACTCAGGCCTGAAAAGGCTGGAGTATGGAATGGCTGCTTCCAGCACTGGAAATAAGAACTGAGGAGGTCAGGAAAGCTAGGAAGAATAGAAGGTTCCGACATGAATGTTGTGATGGGGTCAGTAACAAGTAGGTGCTGTTGGAGGGCTCTTTATCAGAGGGGAAACACAAGCTGGCCTAGGAAAAGATAATAATGAAAAAGCTGCTGTGAGAGTTAGACCAGGCACCTTCTTCTGCTCCTCCAGAAATTCTTCCCTTGGTGGCAGAGAAAGGAAGGACAGGTTCCAGCAGGTCAAGGAAGGTGATTCTGCCCCTGTGCCCCTGGGCTCAGGTGAGAGCCACCTGCAGAGCTGCCCCAGCCCTGGCTCCAACAGCACAAGGAGCTGGAGCTGCTGCAGCCAGTGCAGAGGAGGCCCCGGAGATGCTGCCAGGGCTGGAGCCCCTCTGCTCTGGAGCCAGCCTGGCACAGCTGGGGCTGTTCAGCTGCACCAGAGAAGGCTCCAGGGACACCTCAGAGCCCCTGCCAGGGCCTCCAGGGGCTCCAGGAGAGCTGCACAGCCACTGGGGACAAGGCAGGCAGGGACAGCAGCCAGGCAATGGCTTCCCAGGGCCAGAGGGCAGGGACAGATTCTGGGCTATTGGGAATTAGGAATTGCTGGCTGGGAGGGTGGGCAGGCCCTGGCCCAGGGTGCCCAGAGCAGCTGTGGCTGCCCCTGGATCCCTGGCAGTGTCCCAGGCCAGGCTGGATGGGGTTTGGAGCAGCCTGGGACAGTGGAAACTGTCCCTGCCCATGGCAGGGGGTCAAAGGAGGTGAACTTTAACTCTTCCCAGTAAAAGCATTTCATGATTCTAAGATCCTGTGCCCCCCAGCATTGGGTCACCTCCTGAGCTGAGCAACCTTCCCATGCAGGGAGAGTTTCTTCTCAGAGTTTGGTTGCCGCGCCGTCATCCCAAAGGCAATTTCAGAGGGAAAGCAGGAGTGCCTCAGGAGCATGTCTGGGATGCTTTCAGTTGGTATGTGATGGAGATGTACTGACTGATCCAGGGTGTCCATGGGAGCATTTTCCATCCAGCAGCATGGCATTGCAGAGACTTGGGGCAAACTGACTGGAGCTCTGGGCTGCTCCTCCCGGCACCCTGCCTCTGACATCTGAAGCTTGCACTGGGTGTCTGGACACAGCCCTGCAGCGTGCCCTGTGGACTCGAGGGCAGATAGCATCTGACTCCCTTGGCCTGCCAAGAAGATTGTCTTGCTTTATAACACTGCCGTCCAGATGCCAAAAGCACACTTTTGCCATCCAGTGGAGGGAAGGTTGTTAAGAATGAAGGCGTTGACACAACCTGCCTTTGGGGGAAATGGCACAGAGCAGCATCCCTAGTTCAAGAGGCTGTCTGAGTTTAGCAATAGTCTCTTGTTCCCAGGCTCTGGGCCAGGATAAATGGGCTGCAGTGTACTTTGGGAAGGATGGTTTTGCCTCCAGGAGAAAAAGAGCTCTGCTGGGAGTCCCTCTTAAGCTCATCCACACAAAGGGTTGGGTGCCAGTTCCTCAGATGGGCTTGTTGCTGGCCTTCCCTGGGTGTAGCATAAGCTGCTCTAAGCAGGTACTGTGAGAAGGGGATTGAGAACCAAGAGGAGCCCATGGGTTTAATTTGCTTTTATGAATTAGCCTGAGTGGATGCAATGGCCTCTCCATGATGGGAAGAAGAGGAAGGCAGAGATTAGGATGACTCTTGCCTCTGTGCTGCAAGTGCTGCGTACACAAGCGCGTGTTCCTCACCATGCCAAGTATTTTAATGCCTCACACGGTATCTGGGAACGATCAGAGAACAAAGAGCTCCCTGCCCAGCCCCTGCTGCCCTGGATGAAGCCCTGCCCCTGAGTCTGGGTGGTGGATGAGACAGGAGCCAGGCACGGCCTGGCCTAGTCAAGAGGTCCTGGGGGCTTCTCCATGGGCTCCATCCAGCTGCTTTGCCCTGGAAACCTTCAGGCTTCAGGATTGTTTGCCCTGAAAGGGAATTGGAACAGGCACAACAGCTGGAGTCTCTTAATCCACATGGTTCCCATCCCCACTGGAGAGGAGCATGGCTGTAGCTGAGATCTGTGTGTTGCCTTAAAAAGGGTCTTTTCTGTTAACTGAGATGTTTGAGGCCATCTTTGGCCTTGCCTTCAGCCACCAGACCATGACAAATCTCCTCTGAGCCCTGTGTCATGCCCACCAGTCTCAGTATCTCAGTACCTAAAGCATCTCACATGGCATTAGAGACCAGCCTTTAGGTAGATGAGGTAAACCCTTGGTGTTCATGCACCTCTTGGTGTTCATGCAACTCTGCTTGTCCTGGGATGGCTGCTCAGCTCAACAGTAACTTTCTCAGTTGTTTTGTTCAGCCAGGTTTTCTGGATGAATGGACCACAGGAGAGTGGTGGGGATGTTCAGTTACCCCTTCCCAGAGGGGCTCCATGAGTCTCCAGGAGACATGTCCCCAAAATTTCTCTCAACGAGCAGAACAAGCTTCATTTCCCCACTCTGGATTTCAACCTTACATGCACACAGAAACAAAATCCCCATTTCCTACTCGAGATGCAGTAGGATGGAGACCAAAGATGAGGTCTTTTAATGATTTTTACCTAGAGCAGATTTTTGTATGTAAATTACATACACCTTTAAAAATAAAGGGTAACAGCTTCTTGAAAGTCCTAGGCTTATTACACTCTACTAAATTTCCTTAATTACTGAATTTGCAAATGTTACCAGAGCAGTGGAGCAGTCACACTCAAGGTGAAGCCCTGGTTTATTGAGGAACTGCTGCTGCACCTTTTGACAGAAGCCAACTTCTCCACAGTTGCATGGAGACTATTTATTCCAGTTCCATTTGCTTGCCTAGCTCAGCTCAATGGCTTCTTCATCCAAGGCTCTGAAGAGAATAGGCCACTGAAACAAACAACAAAGTAGGCTTTAAATAAGAAACATAGCATGTATTAATCTTCCAGGGATAAAAAAAATGAGGTGTGAAAATCCACTAGTTCTAAAAATCTTGTTTGTGGTTGCTACATACATCTGTCAATTGGGTCATGGACAACAAGACTTTCTTCATTTAAGTTGGTTTTAAAACAAACTGGTGTTTTCTTTTCTATTTGACACATTTAGGCTTCATCCTCAAAAGCTCTGACTGGGAGCAGCCCATGGCCGTGCTCTTTGACTCTCTCATCCTTCAAAGCAGGGTGGTCCCCTGAAAACTGATTGCTGGGGTGTGGGTCTCACGAGTCCACAAGAATAAGTTTGAATAAACTCATTAATAACCCATTTGTCCACTGTATTAAAGTCCACTAAATTCTGTGATTTGGGGCAAATGGGTAAATACATATGCATCTTCCATTGTTCCATAATGCAAAACAGTTATGTTTTAAAATGCTGAAAAATGGGTATTCATTTGTATGGTGACCAAAATATGTGTTTCTGTCCCAGAGTCATCACAAGACAGAGCTGGGGGGGTCCTTAGCTGTTGAGCTCATTAATTCCCTATACCCCAGACAAGCTTTGCTGTGATTTTTTGCCCATTCTTCTTATTTGTTATTACTCATCCCTGGTGATGGATATTCCATGATCTCCACTTTGATGGCATGCCTCCTACTAGCCAAAATGTACTGAAATAAAATTCGCCTAGAAAAATATCATTCTCATGGCAAAACGAGATTAAAAATAATGTTTTCTAACACGACTGCATTTTAAAATTTACATAATTTGATTGAAATTGTTCTTGGCACCAGACCTCCCTCCCCACCGCCAAAGCCCCTTCACTCTTCATTTTTCACCTGGATCAGTTCAGTGATCTGCCTGGGACAATTGAAAAGCACAGGGTGATGTAGTGAGCAGTCAGGGTGGGAGAGAAGCAATTCTTTCAGCTGGCATTGCTGAAAGGGAGACAGTCCTTGCTTTGAACCATCCTGCTGCCGGTCCAGCGTGCCTGCTTTGCTCACCTTCCCCTTAACTCAGCAGGTTGCCTGTCTTCACCAGCAAGTTAAAGCAGAGGAGAGCTGCCAGGGATGGGCTCAGGGTCTCCTGTTCTTGAAAAATCACAGTAAAGCATTTTACTTTTCAAACACTTGTCTAACCCAACAGGAATAATTTGCGAAGGAATCCTGACTCTACTTGTCATTCGGTTCATTATCTTTATGATCCCGTCCCTAAAAACACTTAATGGTTAATAAACCTCAAGGAAATACAATCTTACAGGCAAATGTTTTGGCTGAGCATCTGCTTCAATACTGGGAAGGGCTGGTCTTTTGTATCTTTAATTACCTTTTTGACCTTTTCAGAATACAGAATTTTGCATTAGCCGCAGGACAGCTGCGCAGAATCGGTGACACTGAACCCCTGGCTACACGTCCCCCACAGATGCTCTTGCTCCACAGTTATTTTCATGCTAACCTTTCTGCAGGTTCTGTTATTCATCCCAGAAAGGCTCTTTAAAAACCCCAAGGAAGTGTCCTGGCATTTCCAACATGTCCATAGGGAGGCCCAGCGGCAGTTTGGAAGAAATCTGAGTTTTGTGATGCCAGCTCTCCAGCCTGTGTCAAGATATGAGTGCAGAGCCTCATTTGCATAGATGCAAGTGCTTCAGAGGAGAGCTCAGCTTTGTGCTCCATGTTTTTAGGAGACCCTCAGTCCCATGTGAGGTGATCTTTGTGGTCAAAGCTGGACTGCACCACAGGGGGAAGAGTTTCAGAAGTCAGCCTAATGCCATCTTCGTCTGAGCTTGAGAATTCACAGCAAACACAGTGGGTAAATCTAATCCTGAGTTCAAGTCTGGGTGTGTGCTTAACTGATCAAATCATCATGGTCTGAGTGGTGTGACCATGTTAGCTGTCTGGGAAGAGAAGAGGTGACCATGGGGATGATGAGACCATGGGGAGCACAGAGGTGCACTTGTCCTCCAAGGACTATGAGCTGCACCCCCTCCTGCAGATTAATGCACAAGCTCACTCTTTCTTGCAAAACAGTTCCATGGAGAAGCTGCACCTTTTTACTCATGAACCCATGGGTCAGCACACCAATCTGGAAGTGCCTGAGGAGACCTTGAAGACCCCTTCCCAGCTTTGAGGAGATGAGCCACCTGGCAAGTTATTCTGGAGTGGGGCATGCTCAGCTTCTTTCTCTATTTTGTATAAAATAATTAACTGGTGAGGAGAGAGAGACAGAGAGAGCATGTGAGTTTGCAGCTCATTGCCTAGGCATTATTGAGAAGGAGAAGACCAAGTCCCTGCTCTTAGGACTGTTTAAGTTAAAGAGGAAACTGCCACAGCTCCACAGACTCTGCCCAAGGACCTTCTTTGTACACAAAGGAAACCAGAATTTAAACCACGACTAATGAGGAGCAATGACTGTGGAATTTCTGGATCAACAGTGTCCTCCTTCATGTCTCTGCCCAGGGAGCAATGGAGCCTGAAGAACACGTATCTCTGCTGCAGACCTCCAGTCCTTAAATCTTTCCATGGACTGAATGTCAAAAACATGGCCAACCATTTTGAAAGTACTTTTGAAAGTACTTGCATTTTGAAAGTACTCACTACCTCAACATCTAAGAACAAAAAAGGAAAATACTCGTTTCCATTTGTAAGTTCCCAGCAGATTATCCCCACAAGGCAGGAAAGTGAGGAAGCAGGGAATTTCCTGGGACAACACCTCCACAGCCACCTGGGTTCAGGCAGAGAGTCTGCAGTGGTGGTGGCTGCCTTTCCCTGCCACTCGTTGGGTGCACTGTCTCTGGCAGGGTTGGCATGGTCTGTGTCCTCTTGAGCAGCAGCCTCATGTCCAGGGATTCAGCTGGTGGTGATGAGGTGAAATGTGGGTGCAGCTCTGTCCTGTAGGAAGGAGCTCAGGAATTCCTGCTGTTTCTGAATGGCAAAGCTGATGTCCAGGCAGTGGAAGGCATTTCACCAGCTGGAGCACTAAATTAATTTTCTTCCTAGCTACCAATATCTGTTAAAGGCAGATGGGAATGGATAGGGGAATACCCTCATTCCTGCCCAGTTTTAGAGTGAGAGGCCCTGGAGGAAAGGTTTGCCCTTGCTGTAAACATGATTTAGCTGGAGCTGCCTCCTGCCTTCCATCAATGATATGTCACTGCAATGCGAGCCCTTAGATAGAGGTGTGTTTATAGAGCCTTTGTTCTCGTGTTCAGTGAATTGATCTCCATCTGAGAAAGTATCACTCACTGTCAGAATTAAAAAACAGCCCATGAAAAAGAAAAGGAGCAGCCTGACTTCAAAGGGCTGTGGTTCTTTTCTTGTGGCCTCTCCTAACCTGCACGCAGCTGAAAAACTTGTTTGACCCAATTCATTTCAGGCCTCCTTCCTCCCCTCCAACAGACAAAGACTCACAAACAATAAGCTCATTCAGGTGCAGAAGAGGGAGGGAAACCCAGAGACCCAGGCGAGGCTCCTGCTGCACACACCCTGTTCCCACAGATAAGCACAAAGCTGGAGGAGTGACAGGTTATCTTGGGCAGATCCAGCTACATGCAAGGTCTCCTTGAAGTCAGTGGTGTGTGTCTGTCGAGAGATGATATCTTTTATTAGGCCAACTGGTAGAGTCAGAAAAACTAGACAAGCTCTCTGGGGCCCAAAACCTTCTTCAGGCCAGAGAAGTATCTGGGTCACCTGAAGCCAGGAGGTGCAAGAGATGTTGTAGGGTAGGAGTTGGGTAGAGGTTAAGTACCTTTAGTGTCTTGTGGATTGGCTTGGCATAAAGTGAGACCCTGTAATGACCTAACGGGACTCAGGGAGAGCTGCACAGGGACTGGGGACAAGGCATGGAAGGGCAGCACAAAGAGGAATGGCTTCCCACTATGAGAGGGCAGGGACAGATTTTGGGATATTGGGCAGGAATTCCTGGCTGTGAGGGTGGGCAGGCCCTGGCCCAGGGTGCCCAGAGCAGCTGTGGCTGTCCCTGGATCCCTGGCAGTGTCCAAGGCCAGGCTGGACAGGGCTTGGAGCAGCCTGGGATAGTGGAAGCTGTCTCTGCCCATGGCAGGGTGCCAGTACTACACAGATGATGTTTAAGGCCCTTCCAACACAACCCATTCTGTGATTCTGTGATGTTTAAGTGATTTTTTTTTGAGGGGTACCAATTTAGCTTCTGACTCACTCATCTCATTTCTGCCTGGTGTGTGGCCAAGGGTGGGACTGCAGCAGCAAACCCTCCCATCAGTTCAGACTGCCTTGAAAAGGTCCTTCAAGGTCAGTACCAGGCATTAACAGGGTGCCTGGCCTGGCAGCTGTGACCTTGGAGTTTCCAACACCTGATAACGTGCTCAGGAGAGTTATCTCTGCAACAGAGGTACCAAACCACTCCTAAGCAGGGCTGACTACAGCAGACAGCCCTTTCTTCCAGCAGGAACACAGCCTCATACAGAGAAGATCTCTGGATGTTTTTCCCCCTCTTTCTATTTTTAAATGTGCTCCAAGCTGAAATCTTCATTTTTTTTCTCTTCAGCGATGCATGTGTCTGCATTTCCTTGAGCTGATATTCATTCCTTTCTCCCTTGTCTTTTCCAGGAGAAACGTCTTAACATTTGCCAAAAGTAACTATTGTTTTTGCAGTTTAGAAATGTGAATGTGTCACTAAAGCAATTATCTCTAAAACCTAACTAAGCAGGCCTAATGCTCCTTAATAGGAACTTTGTCACCTCTGAGCACTTTTCTCTTCATTAATGAGTCACTACAAAGCAAATTATCACTGGTGTCTGTGTCTCAGTCCTGCTTCACTGCAGCTGGATGTGGCATTGCCTCGGTGAAAGCAGAGCTAGCCACGGATCTGCCCTGTGTGAGGCAGAAGCTCTGCAAGTTCTTTGTTAGGTGTTAATCATAAGATGCAAGAAGACTAAGTAAAACCACTGGGCAGCAGCAACCTGGTGAGCATGGGTACCAATTTCCAGGTGCCTGAGATGGCTTGGTGGCTGGTCCAAAACAGCCAGGAACAGGCTAATAACCTGTGAAGGATCTGGGTTTGGAGATTATACAGCTGGGAAAAGGAATAAGGGACAAAACCAGCATGCACACTGAACACCTTGAGCTTTGAGGTGCTTCCCCAAGGCTGTAAAATCTGCCTTGCCCCTGATTTCCATCACTTGGTGACCAAAACCAAGGAGATGCTCTGTGCTGTTACAAACAGCATTAGTGAGCACAGAAGATACAACTCCAATCAGCCAAGTCCAGTGAATAACCATGCACAAAAAGCTGTTTGTGAACCTACTTCCTACGGCCTAGAAATGAGTTTATCTCACTCATGCTGAATCACCTAGCTGGACCTTATTCAGGGAGGAGTCCTCAGAGCTTTTCCATGAGCAGTCATGCCTACAGGTGGAATTCTTTGCAGGCATCAGTGAAGCTCTGCAAGGAGACAGCACCTTGAGTGATTTTAAGCTTTCACATCAAGGCCAGGCTGGGAGCAACTTGGTCTAGTGGAAGAGGTTGCTGCTCATTGCAGGAGGGTTGGACTAGTCGATCTTTAAAGGTCTCTCTCTTCCCACCCAAAACATTTGATAATTCCATGAGCTCTGAGAGGCAAAAGGGTTGACCACTAAGTTTACAATCACCAGCAGAGCTGTGGTTTCTGTGTCTATGCTCTACACCTGTGTCCCTTTTGTTAGTGATCACTCGTTAATGGGTTGAAATACCTGGCACTTCCTGTGGGCTTAGATCACATGTGAGGAGAGTTACTCAGCTGTGGTAGGATGTCATTAAGCTTCTCCAATTAGCTGTGCTGGTGCTCTCAGCTTCCTTATTTTCATAGAGTCATGGAATCCTGGAATAGTTTGGGTCGGAAGGAACCTTTACAGATCAACTCACCTGCCATGAGCAGGGACACCAGGTTGCTCAGGGTTTATCTGTCTGTCATTCCTGTGTCTTCCTGTTTACATGGTCATTGCACTAGAAAGGGCTGCAGAGCTAGGTGAGAGGAGTTATTCTCTCTTCTGATGGCATTTCCCTGGACAAGGGTTAGGAAGGTTGTACACAGATTTATCTCTCCTGCCTAGGAGGTGGTGACAGTCCTTGTGTCTGTCACCTGAAGGTTTCCCTTGAGCCCCGATAATCTGAAGTGTTATAACTCATAATTATCAGGCACTTCCAGAATAGCCAGGGTAGGAAGACTTTCCCCAGCAAGCTCCCTGCTTGCTGCTCCCAGCTCTCATGCTCCTGAAAGAGAAATAATCTCCTGCCAAGGTATTTCACTCTAGTGGCAGAAAGATTTGGGAAGTGCACAAGAGAGGCTAATCCTGGCATTCATCTCCACAAGGCATCAAAACCTCGAGCCTCATGTACAGCTCTGAAAGGTGTCTTTGAGCCAGTCCCAGCAGTGTGGTGCATTAGACTCCCTCAGAGCCAGCACACACATCCCTGGGCAGCCTCTGGCATGGGCAGTTTATCATTTGTCCCTCTGTGAGCCTTTACCCAAGGTCCAGATGATGACTCCTGGATCCCCATGCCCAGCTCAATCCCACGCCTGCTGCTCTGCTGTAGCCTTGCAATTCCTGAGCTATCTATCACAGCACATTTATTCTGACACCCTGTGAGTGCACAGGTTAGTGCTGCTCTGCCAGGCTCAGCACAGGCTTCTAAATATATTAGTGAAGGGGAAAGATCTGGGATGGCTTCCAATTTTAACCAAGGTCACATTGGCGAGTGCTGGTGTGCAGCGTGAGGATATTATCCACAGCATCTTTCATCGAGCTGTATTCCAGCTGCGTGCAGCATTCCTGTGCTGCGACAGAAGGAGATGGGAAAGCATGGCAGCAGCAAGAAGCCTGGGAGATAGCTAAAATTTTGCTGCAGGTGTGGAGTGTACTTCAGGATCTTTGCACCTCTGGTTATTTTTCTACCAAAAAACCCCAAACGCAAACCGTGTTGCTTACCTGCCTCGAACTGTAGACTTCAGGCGTAATGGTTTTCAAAGAGCTCAGTGCTTTGGGCTCTTGGAGTCATCCTAGCAGACAATTTTCCCATTAGGAGACAGCCAAATGCTCCAGGGAAACATACATTGCTGGAAACGGCACCTGCATTCCAGATTTACCCAAGTCTCTTGATGATGCATCCTAAGAAGAGCTCTCTTCCTAGCCACAAGAAAGGGCTGGGAAAGTTTAGGCAAGGCCAAGGACTGGAGGTGAGACACATCACAGAAGAAGGTTTGAAATCCCCCCTCTGGCAGCAGTGACTCTGCGACTCTCTCCATGGGAAACGGACGAGATCTGGACTTTTAATTGCAGCCCTGGACTGGAGGAGGAGACCCAGGAGGAGCAGAAAGAGTGAGGAGTAAAGAAGAGGTGCATAATTTGAGAGAGCAAGGAATGAGGCTGGAGGCTCTGGCTGAGGACACTGCTCGGCAGAGGCCAGTTTATGAGCCTGGCAAAAACAGCATGAGGAGGTTTTCTTGTTGGCTTTTGGTGAGGCTCAGGAGCTCCTTTAGTCTGGGGCAGATTCCCCATTCCTACAGGCAGGGAGTGAAGAGCCCTGTGCTCCCCTGAGAGTGAAGGGCAAAGTCTGGGGCAAAAAGGGACAGGTTGCCATAAATTACCTCTCCATCCTTTCTAGGCTCAGTGACCAAGAGCTGTGCTGGAGTCTCACTTAACCCTGATAAATGTGGGGTTGGGAAGGATGCTGGGAACATCCTGGTGATGTGTTTTTCTGTGATCATTCATCCATGGTGAGGCAGGAAATGGGCGGGGGTCAAATTTATTTTCTTAGAGAAACTCCATCTTCTGCCTAACTCCCCCTCTAAAGTTATTAGATGCATTTCAAGATGGTGAAGGGCTAGGAATCCCAAAGGTACCCTTATGCCTTAGATGCAAATAAAGCACCTGTAGAAAAGAAATAGCTTTTCTGTGTCTCAGCAAGGGGAAGGCTGTCAGGGGAGGTTCCTGAAATGTGGATAAGGCAGAGCAGTGTCATGGAGTCCCTTGGCCGCAGGACGAGCATCGGGCAGGCTGTGGAGGATCCAGCTGTGCCACGCTAATCTGGTTCTCTGAGGCCACACTTAGTTACTAATGTGGTTTGTCAGGAGAAAGGGCAATGTTTTATCTACTTGCCTCTATTTTTAGCTGCCTTGGGTCAGCAAAACCACTCAGACAGCAGTGCTGGGGGACCTGCCTCTCCAGATCCAATTGTCCAGCTCCGAGCTACACCCTACACAGAAAGCAGCCTGAAATCCATAATTCCTCCTTTTTTCCCAGCTCATCCTGCTCCCACCCACTGGTGCCCACCTCCCCGTGATGGTCCCAGCTCGTAGCTGTGCTGCACTGCCCCAGCCTGACAGTGTAGAGATCTCCAGAGCTGGTGCTTGAGGTCTGCTCATGGCACAATCGTAGCCTTGTTCCAAGGTTTTGCACGCGAGCTGAGTGCCCGAGGAGTGGAGGGGCACGTCCCTGATGGGCTGTGTGCATCTTGCTCCTGCCCCTGCATTGGGATTCCCAGGCAAAGGAGTATCCCTGCTCTGTGAAATCCACACGCTGTGAAACCCACAGGCTTTCCTCCGTCATCTGAAGAATTGAATTGTTATTAGCGTGCCTCATTAAGTGCTGGGAGGGGTTGGAGAAGCTTTCTGTGGATTTGTCCCCAAGTTAGATTGTACCTGAAATGACTGCATGCCTTTGGAGCAGCAGATATTCAGGATCAGTGCCTGCTCCAGTACTGCTCTGGGTTTCCAGAGCTGGCTGTAGGGCAAGGGCAGTGGCAGGGATGTTGGTCTGCAGTTATCTTTCCATTCCATTCCTGAACAGAGGTTTAAAAATCAGTGTCTCACGGTGCAGTCGGAGGAGGGTTGCATGGACTCTCTGAACTGAAGCATAGTTTTTGTCCAGAAATCCTCTAGCAGTGTCTTGCAAAACTTCCAGGATTTCATGAGCTGGACTGGAACAGAAATGCCACAGGCAGTGCTGCCAACCCTGAGCATTCAAATACCATGAGTCAGCCCCCTCATCCTCCCTGACTCTTCCAAGTGTCTTTTCCTTTAAGGGTTTTTTTTGACAGTGAGGTTAAACTTGGTTCCTATTTTCCAGGTTTCTCTGCTCCTCTTCTCCCCCGCCTTTTGGGGAGTCTGGAAACTTAACTGTTTTGGGAGCGAGGAGGTTGTTTCTGTAATGAAGAGGAAATGCAATTCTCTGAGCCCCTGGAGCAGGGCCCTGAGTAACGTTGTTATGTGGCTTTATGATAAATTTGGGAGATTTGGCAGCGTTTCAGTCTGGCTCCTTGTTTAATTGCCTGCAGATCCTGCCTTGTCATTAACACAAGAGGTCAAGGTACTGGCAGGAGTTCTGTGATTTGTGGAGGCATACTTAGCTTATAAAAACACCTCTGTCTTTGCCTCCCAGCGAGCTTTCCTTGTTCATCCAGCTGTTACTGTTGTTCTCCCCCTCTCTTGAGCTCCTTCAGCAGACTCTTCCTTGCCTTTGTGAGGTGCCTTATGCAATGCCTGCGCTCCAGCACACTTCTGGGCAGCTACACGCCCACTGCAGCAGCATCTGGGCATCTGAAATGCTCATTAAACTTGGTATATTTTAATAATTGTTGTCCAGGAAATGTCTTCTTCCTCTAAGGAAATGGACCAGAGAGGATGGCAAGGGAGCAGAGCCCAAGGAGCATCCAGCAAGATCTTCGGATAAAGAAGGAGCATCTGCCAGGATACAGCACACATGCAACAAGCAGCACACAAGTCTACTGCATGACAGATATTTAGGTTGAAAAAGACCTTTAAAAGTGTTGAGTCCAACCCTTCCCCCCCTGCCAAGACCACCAATAAACCACATCCCCGAGTGCCACCTCTACACCTGTCTGGTCTTTCTCAGTTCTCCCTGAAAATCAGGGTTTGAGGAAGCTGAGAATTCCCTCAAAACCAGGAGATGTTAATTATAAATTGCTCTCAGCTCTGTATTACTCCTTTTGTCCACAAATACTTACAGCCATCTGACAACACAACAAGAAGATGTTACTCCAAAGGGACAGGACTTTGCTAAGCAGCATCCAGGATTTTTCTTTTTTTATTACTAGATTGTTGAGGGGTTGATTTGCCTGGGCTTTGTAGGCTATCCTCGTTCTTAAAGGGAAGTCATAAAAATATGGAGAGAGATTTTTTTACATGGGAAGATAGTGATAGGCAATTGGGTAAGGTTTTAAGCTGAGGGATGTGGTATTTAGATTAGCTCTTAGGAGGAAATTCTTGTCTGTGAGGGTAGTGGGACCCTGGCGCAGGTTTCCCAGAGCAGCTGTGCCTGTCCCTGGGTCCCTGGAAGTGTCCAAGGCCAGGTTGGATGTGGCTTGAAGCAATCTGGGCTAGAGGAAGGTGTCCCTGCCCATGGCAGGGGGTGGAGTGGGATGAGCTTTACAGTCCTTTAAGGTCCCTTCCAAGCCCAGCAGTTCAGGGGTTCTGTAGAACTCCGTGTCCTGCTCTGCCCTGAAAGCAGCCGCTGAGTCTCGCAGCCGCCCATCCCTCCGACATTCCCAGCAGTGCTGCAGTCACAGCTTGCCAGCTCTGGAGGGGCTGCAGGGCCCAGGATGTTCCTGACAGGACAGCGTGCTGGGCTGCAGCAGCAGGAGAGCACGGGCTCAGGGCTGAGTGCTGAGGGATGAATGGGTGGATGCATGGATGCGTGGATGGGTGGATGGATGCTGTGCGCAGTCTCTGGCACCCCTGTGTGGCCACCTGCACAACCACAGCCCAGGCAAACACCTCAGCCTTCCCCGGCAGCAGCTTCCTGGCCAGAAAAGCCCGGGAGCCATTCCCAAGAAGTCCAGAGGGGATATTAAAGTCTGGCTGGTGAGGCAGCAAGTCCCTGTGAAGAATGGGGGCCCTGTTACCTTCTGTGTAGGGCCAGGAGGACACCAGGAACCAAGAGAGTCACAGAATTACTGAATCCCAGAATGGTTTGGATTGGAAGGAACCTTAAAGCCCATCCAGTCCCACCTCCTGCCATGGGCAGGGACACCTTCCACTGTCCCGGGCTGCTCCAAGCCCTGTCCACCCTGGCCTGGGACACTGCCAGGGATCCAGGGGCAGCCCCAGCTGCTC
The DNA here is from genome assembly GCA_039654755.1 of Calcarius lapponicus. Lineage (NCBI taxonomy): Eukaryota > Metazoa > Chordata > Aves > Passeriformes > Fringillidae > Calcarius > Calcarius lapponicus. The sequence continues at coordinate 6,124,807 of CM077481.1, forward strand.
TGGGAAACCTCTGCCAGTGCCTGCCCATCCTCACAGGGAGTAATTTCTCCCCCAAAAAGAAGAGCTAAGGAAGGGACCAGCCTTGAGGGTTTCAGTGTTTACCTGTCTGCTGTGTTCCTACAGCTGGAGCAGGGAGAAGGAAAATAAGGGTTTTGTTACTTTGATTGACTGCCATCAGTGGAGATATAAGCTGTATCTGCACAGAGAGCTTACAGGAGTGGCTGTAACTGGACTAAAACAGCGAAAGGCTGCTGTGCACAGCTGTGGATGGCATAGCAGTGATGCTGTCAGCTGGGTTTAACCCTCTTTTCCATCCCCCCAAATTACTTCCTTGGTAAAATGGCTGAGAAACCAAAATTAAGGAAAAATACAGCTGCAGTGCTGCAAGCTGGCTGCCCACAGCCAGGCCAGCACCAGGGAGCACAGCCAGAGCTGAGACCTCACCTTTATACAAAATCAGGAGATCCCTGAGGCCTTCCAATCCCTTTCCAGTCCCTCCCATCAGCAGATCCCAGCAGGCAAGCAGGACCCTGCTCCCAAGGTTTGGAGGCAGTGTGTTCCAGCCCCATGCCTTGAGCAATGGGGCCCTCCTTCATCTGGCCTCCACCTTAATCTGCTGATTAACACAGTCCTCATGTTATATTTGCTCACCAAGCTACTTCCTATCTTAATTTCCATTCCTAGGGAACCCGTGAAAGGTGGATTTTCCCAACCCTATTTCCTACCCTTCTTTGTGCCTCTTGGGGGAGGCAGAGCAGGACTTGGAGGGGTTGCAGAGGTGTTGGGGGCTGGGAGCAGGACACTGATTCCCGTCCTCTTGGCAAGTGCTGACCTGAGCCAAGGGCAAGCCCTGAGAGCGCTGGTCATGCTCAGGGACGCAGGGAGCATGTGGCACATCCAGCTGTGCCTTGTGTGGGCAGCAGGTGAAGGGCAGCCACGCACAGGGAGGTGGTGGCAAGAGCAAGAAGAGCCTGGACAGACTCTTCTCCAAATGGTGGAGAGAGTAGATAAGAACCCCTGAGCAAGGAGCAGGACCCAGGGCCTTGGCTGAGATGCATTTGGGGAAAAAGATAGCTCTGTGGGCTCAGTGTCACTCCAGTGCCACCAAATGCCATGCTCTGTGTGGCACCAGGGCCACTGAGAGGGTGGTATGGCCACTGAGAGGTTACTGTGGCCATCAAGGGGCCACCTTGGCCATCAGGGGGGAGCTGTGGCCATTGAGGGGGCACCTGGGCCGAGCAGAGCAGCCTGTGCACCACCCACCCCATCAGCACCATCAGAGCACCAGCCTCATTAGCCGCGGGCACGAGCAAGGTCCTTGTTTAAAATCCAAGGCTCTCTGGCTTTGGGATGCTGGGTGGATGTCCAGGAGCACAGAAGAGAGCCCTGGCACAGAGCAGGGCTGGGAGCTGGGCAGCTGCTCCAGCAGGGAGGCCAGCTCCACACAGACATGGCTCTGGAGTATTTCTTCTGGAGTATTTCTTTCTGACTAGGAGGAAATTCCTAGTGCCCCACCAGACCTTGGCTTTGTGGCAGGGTCCTGCACTTGAAAATTATTTGTCATTATTTGAAATAAGCTGCAGCCCTAATTACATCTCACAGCACTTTCCCCGGTGCAAATGGTGTTCAGGGATTTGGAACAGGTTTTGAGCTGTGCCCACAAAGTCTGAGAACAGAGAGGACACAATGACATATGGGTGTGGAGACAGGCTCTGGAGAACAAAATATTTGTTACTTGCAGGGGAAGAATAAGACACGATGTTAAGGAGCAAGCTAAAACAAATTTTAAAGTATCTTCTTGCAAAGATGCAGCTATGGAACTTGCTGCCTCAGTGTGTCTCTGCCTTCTGCACTCCAGCCCTGGCTCCAGGAAGGCCCTGAGCTCTGTTCCTGGAGGAAGGGGTGGCCAGAGGAAAATTATTTGGGAGCTGCATCCAATGTACACTCATGGCTGCTGGAAGCTTGGTCACTTCTTCATGTGCTGTACCTGGCATTTTCCCAAGCAGTCCCCAGCCCTGAAGGATCAGGAGGTGACCCCTAATGTCATGTCAGTCCCCATGGTGGGGACAGAGCCTGATGTCCCGGCCTGAGCTCTGCAGCCCATTGCAGCCAGGCTGGTTCCTGGTCTGCTCTGGTTCTGACCACAGCGAGCCCTGGAGGGATCTTGCAGGGATGCCTTCACCCTCAGGGTGCCTTGGGCAGGGAAAACCATCCCTGAACTGTTCTCAGGAGCTCAGGACCCTGGATGGCTCCTGAAACCTCAGTGGTGAATATCTCTGCAGTGATGAGAACTGCCTCAGCATCTAGAATTCCCAGGCACCTCCAGCCTGGCATGGAGGTAGCTGGGAGTGGGGCAGGTGCAGGACGATTTTCTGGTGGGTTCAGAAAGGGTTTTGCCTGCTGCCCATTCCCTTTCCCAAACTTTTCCCCAAAAGTACTGCTACGTGTTAGAGCTCTGAGCAAGAAATCTTCAAGCCTTTCTCTGACACCCCTGCCAGGATGAACTGACACTGAGGTGGCAAAGGGACCCCACTTGCTTGTCACATTTCAGGTCACTGAGGAAAGGAACATCCCCAGGAATGGCTGGGAACACACCAGGGTGGGCTGTGCTCCCACCCTGACCCCTCTCAACATCTTCACTCTCTCATCCCATTATCAACAGCCTGGATGAGGGGGTCGAGGGCACCCTCAGTCAGCTTGTAGGTGACACCAAGTTGGGTGGGAGTGTTGATGTTGCTGGGGGGCAGGAAGGCTCTGCAGAAGGGCCTGGACAGGCTGGATCCATGGGCTGAGACCAGTGGGATGAGGGCCAACAAGGCCATGTGCTGGGTGCTGCCCCTGGGTCACACCAATCCCACGGAATGCTCCAGGCTGGGGTGGAGGGGCTGGAAGGCTGGAAAAGGCCATGGAGTGCTGGTGCCAGTGGACACGAGCCCAGGGTGCCCAGGTGGGCAGTGGCCCCTGGGCTGTCCCAGCCAGGCTGTGACACAGCCCCAGGGCAGGGCCTGTCCCTGTGCCAGCACTGCTGAGGCACCTGCAGTGCTGGGGACAGCTCTGGGCCCTCAGGACAAGAGAGACCCTGAGGGGCTGGAGCGTGTCCAGGACAGGGAACGGAGCTGGGAAGGGGCTGGAGCCCCAGGAGAGGCTGAGGGAGCTGGGAAGGGGCTGAGCCTGGAGCAAAGGAGGCTCAGGGGGGCCCTTGTGGCTCTGCACAGCTCCTGACAGGAGGGGACAGCTGGGGGGGTCGGGCTGTGCTCCAGGGAACAGGGACAGGAGGAGAGAGAACGGTTTCAAGTTGCACTAAGAGAAGTTTAGACTGAGAATTAGGGAAAATTTCTTCAATGAAAGGATTTTTCAGGCTTGGCACCGCTGCCCAGGGCTGTGATGGCATCCCTGTCCCTGGAGGGATTTAAAAGCTGTGTGGAAGTGGCACTTGGGGACATGGTACAGTGGTGGCCTTGGCAGTGCTGGGGAAATGGTTGGACTCAATGGTCTCAGAAGGCTTTTCCAACCTAAATGATTCCATGATTCTACAATTTTCCCATGGGATATTCCATAACACCGGGAGGCCCCATCCCCATGGTGCTGTAGGGAAGGTTTGGGAAGTGCACTTGTGGGTTGATGTGGAAAGGATCCCTGGTGCCATCTGGCTGGAACTGGGAGCTGTGGGGGTGCAGGCAGGGATTGGGGGTGCAGGGAGGGTTTGGGGATGCAGGAAAGGATTTGGGGGATGCAGGCAGGGGTTGGGGGTGCAGGAAGGGATTGGGGGTGCAGGAAGGGATTGGGGGGCAGGCAGGGATTGGGGGTGCAGGCAGGAATTGGGGGGTGCAGGCAGGAATTGGGGGTACAGGCAGGGATTGGGGGTGCAGGCAGGAATTGGGGGTACAGGAAGGGATTGGGGGTGCAGGAAGGGATTGGGGGTGCAGGCAGGGATTGGGGGTGCAGGCAGGGTTTGAGAGGTGCAGGAAGGGATTGGGGGTGCAGGCAGGGATTGGGGGTGCAGGCAGGGATTGGGGGTGCAGGAAGGGATTGGGGGTGCAGGCAGGGATTGGGGGTACAGGAAGGGATTGGGGGGTGCAGGCAGGGATTGGGGGTGCAGGCAGGGATTGGGGGTGCAGGAAGGGATTGGGGGTGCAGGCAGGGATTGGGGGTGCAGGAAGGGATTGGGGGGTGCAGGCAGGGATTGGGGGTGCAAGAAGGGATTGGGGGGTGCAGGCAGGGATTGGGGGTGCAGGCAGGGATTGGGGGGTGCAGGCAGGGATTGGGGGTGCAGGCAGGGATTGGGGGGTGCAGGCAGGGATTGGGGGTGCAGGCAGGGATTGGGGGGTGCAGGCAGGGATTGGGGGGTGCAGGAAGGGATTGGGAGTTAGGGTAGGGGCTCGTGATGGGGGCAGGTTCAGGTTTGGGGTGCAGGCAGGGGTTCATGGTTACAGGCAGAGGTTCGGGGCTGCAAGCAGGGGCTGGGGAGATGGGTAGGTGCTGAGAAGGAGGGCAGGTGTTTGGGAGGTGCAGGCAGGGGCTTGGGGGCAGGCAGGGGTTTGGGGAGCCATTAGGGGTTTGGGGGGCAGGCAGGGGTTTGGGATTTGGGGCCAGGCAGAGGTTTGGGGTTTGGGGCCAGGCAGAGGTTTGGACTGCATGCAGTGGCTTGGGGGGCAGGCACAGGCTTGGGGGGCAGGCAGGGGTTGGGGGGGATGCTAGGGGCAGGCAGCAATTTGGGGGGGTTGTTAGGAGTTCGGGGTGCAGGCAGAGGTTTAGGGGGCAGGCAGAGGTTTGAGGCACAGACAGGGGCTTTGGAGGCAGGCAGGGGCTTGGGGAGGCTGGCAGGGGTTTGGGGTTTGGGGGGCAGGCAGGGGTTTGGGGGGCTGGCAGGGTTTGGGGTTTGGGGGCTGGCAGGGTTTGAGGGTCTGACAGGGTTTGGGGTTTGGGGAGACTGACAGGGTTTGGGGTTTGGGGGGCTGGCAGGGGTTTAGGGTTTGGGGGGCTGGAAGGGTTTGGGGTTTGGGGTTTGCAGGGGTTTGGGGTTTGGGGGGCTGGCATGGGTTTGGGGGGCTGGCAGGTGTTTGGGGGGCAGGCAGGGTTTGGGGTTTGGGGGGCTGGAAGGGTTTGGGGGGATGGCAGGGTTTGGGGTTTGCAGGGGTTTGGGGTTTGGGGGGCTGGAAGGGTTTGGGGGCCTGGCAGGGGTTGGGGGTTTGGGGGGCTGATAGTGTTTGGGGTTTGGGGGCTGGCAGGGTTTGGGGGTCTGACAGGGTTTGGGGAGACTGACAGGGTTTGGGGTTTTGGGGGCTGGAAGTGTTTGGGGTTTGGGTTTTGCAGGGTTTTGGGGTTTGGGGGCTGGCATGGGTTTGGGGTTTGGGGGCTAGCAGGGTTTGGGGGTCTGACAGGGTTTGGGGTTTGGGGGGCTGGCAGGGGTTTGGGGTTTGGGGGCTGGAAGGGTTTGGGGTTTGGGTTTTGCAGGGTTTTGGGGTTTGGGGGGCTGGCATGGGTTTGGGGGGCAGGAAGGGTTTGGGGTTTGGGGGGCTGGAAGGGTTTGGGGTTTGGGGGGATGGAAGGGTTTGGGGGGCCTGGCAGGGGTTTGGGGTTTGGGGGTCTGGCAGGGTTTGGGGGGCTGTCAGGGGTTTGGGGGCAGGAAGGGTTTGGGGGGATGGCAGGGATTGGGGGACTGGCAGGGGTTTGGGGTTTGGGTTTTGCAGGGTTTTGGGGTTTGGGGGGCTGTCAGGGGTTTGGGGGGCAGGAAGGGTTTGGGGTTTGGGGAGACTGACAGGGTTTGGGGTTTGGGGTTTGCAGGGCTTTGGGGTTTGGGGCTGTCCGGGGTTGCGCGATCGGGCCGAGGCGCTGCCCGCAGGCTCCGGCAGCCGCCACCAGAGGGAGGCACAGCGTCACCGCCCTGCGGCACCGGGAGGGGCGGGACCGGGATGGGGGAACGGGAATGGGAATATTGGGATGGGGATACTGGGATGGGGATACTGGGATGGGGATATTGGGATAGGGATACAGGGACAGGGATACTGGGATGGGAGTACTGGGATAGGGGAATAGGGATGGGAGTACAGGGATGGGGGACAGGGATGGGAATATTGGGATGGGGATATTGGGATGGGGATACAGGGACAGGGACACTGGGATGGGAGTACTGGGATAGGGAAACAGGGATGGAGACGCTGAGATGGGCGTTTTGGAATGGGGGTACTGGGATGGGGGTATAAAAATGGGGGAACAGGGACAGGGTACAGGGATGGGGAAACAGGATGGGGGATATTGGAATGGGGATGCTGAGATGGGAGAACTGGGAAGGAGGTACAAGGATGGAGGAACTGGCATGGGGGTACTAATATGGAGGAACTGGGATTAGGAACTGCAGTGGGAGTACTGGGATGATGGTGTAATGAGGATACTGGGATAGAGGTACTGGGATGAAGGAACTGGGATGAGGGAACTGGGATGGGAGTACTGGCATGGGGAAGCTGGAATAGTGGTGTTGTGCTGGGGGGACTGGTGTGAGGTGAGTACCAGGTTGAAGGAGAACCAGGATGGAGGAAGGTACTGGGATGCAAGCACACCAGGATGCAGGAGCACTGGGATGTGGTCTGGAATGGGTACTGGGATGGGAGTTCTGGGATGGGGGGAGCACCAGGATGAAGGATCACCAATATCATGGAAGGTATCCTGGAATGCGCTGCAGGAACCCTGGGATGGGGGGGATTGCAGAGCACCAGGATGTGGAGCATCGGGATGGGGAGGCTGCTGGGATGCAGGAGGATGTGGGTGGGGCGAGTACCAGGCTGGCAAAGCACCAGGCACAAGCCCACTTGCACCCCATCTGTAGCAAAGGCTGCAGATGGGGGAGGCGGTGCAGGACACAGGGATGGGCTCTGTGGGGTGTGCTGTGGTGTCAGAGCCTTGTGAGCACCATGTGGTCCCCAGCTGCCTCTGCAAGGTGCCACAGGCTCTGCTCAGAGGGCAGCAAACACCAAATACTCTGATTTAACAGTTTTTTCTTGTCCTGTCTCTCCACTCTGAGGGAGGCAGTTCTCCTCCTCTTCCCACCCATGCACAAAGCACTTGCACAGCTGGACAGGGTTTGCCCAGGAGAGCCTGCAGGATGAAGGTTGTCTGGATGGGCTATTTGTAGGAGGTATGCTCAGAGAAAAGTCTAATTTTTAGGGAGCAATCCTCTGTTTTGGCCCCTCCCCGGGATTACAGCACCACAGGCCCTTGGGGAGCAAGTTGTTTGCTTCCAGCTCTGCTGTTTAATGGGTAATAAGTAAAATCGTCCCTTGGAGCTGTTGAGCCACTGTTAGAGCAGGAACTCACAGAATGGTTTGGGTTGGAAAAGAGCTTCAAAGATCACTGAGTTCAACCCCCTGCCATGGCAGGGACACCTTCCACTGTCCCAGGCTGCTCCAAGCCCCATCCAGCCTGGCCTTGGACACTGCCAGGGATCCAGGGGCAGCCACAGCTGCTCTGGGCACCCTGGGCCAGGGCCTGCCCACCCTCCCAGCCAGCAATTCCTAATTCCCAATAGCCCAGAATCTGTCCCTGCCCTCTGGCCCTGGGAAGCCATTGCCTGGCTGCTGTCCCTGCCTGCCTTGTCCCCAGTGGCTGTGCAGCTCTCCTGGAGCCCCTGGAGGCCCTGGCAGGGGCTCTGAGGTGTCCCTGGAGCCTTCTCTGGTGCAGCTGAACAGCCCCAGCTGTGCCAGGCTGGCTCCAGAGCAGAGGGGCTCCAGCCTTGAGGCTGAGTGGTTTGAGCCTGAGATCTGCCTGTTCTGAATTCCTGAAGGACACACTCAGTCAAGATCATTCAAAGACCGTTCAGTTCAATGCTGTAGTTAATGGCAACCACTTCTGATGGCGTTGGTTTGCTTGCAGGTTTTTTTCTCTTCTATCTAGAATGTGCGTCAAATGTGATCTCACAAATATGCCAATTCTACATTTAATGGCATTTTTCATCCTATCTTCTCTGGGATGGGAGTACTGGCATGGGGACACTGGAATAGTGGTGTTGTGTTGTGGGGACCAGTGTGAGGTGAGGATGAAGGAGAACCTGGGCAGAACATGGACAGACTCATGGAGAAACAGAACTCTTCACTTAAAATAAAATATGCTTTTTGCCACCCTATTCCCTACTCAGTTTTAAGCACCTGAACATTGAACCTTGTTTATTTCCTATTTTTCCCCTTCCATGTTTTCTATCCACCTAACTCATAGGCAGGGTAAACTTTAAACCTTGGGCTTTGGGCTTGCTGTGACTGTAAAGCATTTGGAACTAACAGTGCAGCAGTGCTTTTGTTAACACAGCCAGGGGGTCCAGGCTTTTGGGATGTGAAAGGATTCAGCTGACTGGGAGCATCTCAAATCCTGAAGCTTGGTGAGGTCAAAGGGGCAGGGAGATCCCTGTCAGGCAAACAACAGAGGGGGTGCCCCCCAGTCACGCCCCAGGCCAGGCTCCTTCCTGCCAAGGCAGAAGTTTGCTCCTTTCCCTGTGCTCCAGGCAGAGGTTGGGAATCTCCCAAGGAGGTTCCTGCCCCACCCAAGGCTGTGTGGTGCAGGTTGGAGTTGGGATGCACAGCAGAGACCCCTTCCCTCCCTCCTTTGAGGAAGGCCACATAGTAGGGGTGGGGAAAGACCAGGGGGGCTGCAATAGGTGAGGTTGGAGACGGAAATTGAACCTTAGTGTGGATAGAGTGTGACTTTCCAATGTTTCCTCGGTTTGTGTTGGGCCCAAACATTTGTTTTGGGCATGCACAGCTTGATTTTGGTTTAGAAACTGAGGTATTTTAGAGATCTCCCTAAGATCCCCCCCCTCCAGTGGAGATCCTGGAGGTGCTCTCTCATACCTGTGCCCAGGCAGACGCCTTAGGGTGTCTCTGTTGGCACAAAACATCAGTGTTTGGGCAACTAAGCAGAGCCCTTTCTACTTGTGATGCTGGTCCCATTCTGGGTACAAACCAGCATCCCCAGGACTCACATTTGAACAGCAAATGCCGTTCTGCAGCACAGGAATGTTTGGGTTTGTTCTTAACCAAAGAGCAAGTCAATAAAGGAGCATTCCACCAGATTTAACTCTGACTAGGAGGAAAAGGTTCATACACTAGACAGACCAAAAAAACTCTTTTGTTTTTAATTTGTTTGTTGGTTTTGGGGTGCTTTTTAGCAAAATAAGATCTCTCCCACTGCTGTCCCAAATCCATAGGGAAAATGTCCTGATGTCCATTCTGCATGTAACTGCTGCCAGACAGAAGATGGGATGGGAATAATGGCAACAACATCTGTAGTGGAAAAGTGCTCTAGGCAGGAATATGGTACTGGAATATGGCAGATATATGGTTACTGCATGGCTGGAGATATTGAGGGTTATGGTCTCTAAGAATCAGAGAATCCAGAATGGTTTGGGTTGGAAGGGACCCTGAAGTTCTCAGTGTTCCACCCCCTGCCAAGGACAGGGACACCTTTCTCTAGACCAGGTTGTTCCAGGCCCCATCCAACCTGGCCTTGCAGAGACACGGCCCAGTGGTCTAAGAAAAATTAATAAATTGTGTGTTTCAGCAGCATTCGTGGAGAAATGTGGCCCCAGGTTAGTTTTCAGAGCACCCAGGGGAACACACCAGGAATTGTGGTCCTGCTGGTTGTCCTCGGGCCAGGCTGTGAACAGGAATAACCTCTGTGAGCAAACACATCCAAGGCTGGGACGAGTGAGGGGAACAAGACCTGCTCCTCTGAGTGCTTATTCAGGACCTGACTCAGGTGTCTCTGAGGCTTGGCTGCTGCCAGCAAAGGCTCATGTGTGGGGAAAGGGCTGGAAGAGGAGGCTACTGCTGTATCAGGGTCACTGTACTGAGAGCCTGTTCTCACCAAGATCACAAGAACTCCTATAATTTATTCTCTGTGTGACAAACAATGGCACAAATCCCATAAAAAGCCAAGAAAATATCAGATGCTACAGCTGATGGCTCAGAGGCAGAAATGCAGCTCTGTTTGACTATGCTTTATGTAAACTTTTCTGCCACGTTTCACCTGCTGTGAACTGCAGCAGGAGCCCAGGGCGTTTCCAAGGGTGATGCCTGCTTTGTTCAGAGCTGGAGCTGCCCTTGGATGGGGTGTGGGATGTGGTGCTGCTGGGGCAGGAGAGGCAGCCAGCTCCCTTCTCTTGTCTCAAGCAGGTGGCAGTGTTAAGGGGAGGGAAGGGGATGGGGAAGGATGGGGCTGTGGGTCTCAAGGACGTGTGCTGAACACAGAGTTTGTGAATCCAGTGGGAGCAGGGAGGAGCTCCTCAGTCTGATATTTGCTGGAGGTGTTGCTCTCCCAGTGACAGAAAGGGCTTCTGCTGCTCTGAGCATTTCAATATTCCCCCTTTTATGGGGAGTAACACCAGAGAATCAGAGAGTCTCAGAATGGTTTGGGTTGGAAGGAACCTTAAAGCTCCTCTCATTCCACCCCCTGCCATGGGCAGGGACACCTTCCACTGTCCCAGGCTGCTCCAAGCCCCATCCAGCCTGGCCTTGGACATTTCCAGACATGGAGCAGCCACAGCTTCTCTGGGAACCCTACACCAGGGCCTCACCACCCTCACCACCCAGTTCCAGTATGTTTTCCCTTATATTGTGTGGATCCTTCCTATATTTCTTCCTAGTATATCCCATATATTATGTGGGTGTGGTGTACCAGCACCTCTGCCATGCCCTTTGACCCCACAGGAATCAGGCAGCCAAAGGCAAAGACACAGAGAAACTGCAATTTAATGCTGAAAATGGTAAACAGAAACCTCTTTCTATATTTTGGGAGTATCTTAGCTGCTTGTGGCCATTAGATGTGTTACCTGGTCTCTGGGATTGTCAGCACTGTGAGGGGTCACAGAATTCCAGTCTGCAGAAACCCCAAGGATCACAAGGTCTAAACTTTCTTGGCAAAAGAAACATTAATTCCTACAAACCCATGTCTATCAAAACCCAAAACCCTTGTCTGTCCAGACAGAATCCCTGGAAGTGTGCAAGGCTAGGTTAGACAGGGCTTGGAGCAGCCTGGTCTAGAGAAAGGTGTCCTGCCCATGGCAGGGGGTTGGACTAGAGGAGGTCCTTTAAGGTCCTTTCTTAAGGAAAAGATTGACCTGGGATTCTGTATCTTCTTTTAATAGATTTTTTTTTATTATTTTTCATGTGTGTTTTCTCCCCAGGCCCTCCAGTGGGACAGTGCCCTGGCAGGGTGGCCACAGCCCTGCCTCAGCCAGGGGTGCCACAAGGTTTGGTGCTTCCCTTTGCCCCTGAGCACACCCAAATAATTTATCCAGGATTTCCGAGGTGATGCTTGCAGGTGGATCTTTCCCAAGGTGAGCAAGAACAGGCTTGCTGAGCCAAGGCCAGGAGGGATGGTGTCCTCTGATGTCTTCTCTCCCACAGCCCACAGAGCCCCACCCTGTAATCCCCAAACAATGCCCACCGATTCACTAAAGCCCCAGCACACCGTTTTAGAAGCCTCTATTAAATGCACCCAAAAAAAAAGGAGAAGCAACTTGATTAAAGACTGCAGATGATGAGGAATCCACCACAGCCCCAGGTCCCACACCCTTAATTTCCTTTGCTCTTAAATGCTTGCAACTAAATTTGTCCATCTTTCATGTCCTGCCATGCATACCTGTATTTCTTGATAATTTCTTTTTCAATTTAAATTGCTGTGTCCTGGAGAGAACAAATAGAAGAAGATTTATTCGGTGTTTTTGCAGCAAACTTAATTCCTTTCTGAAATCAAATCCCTCTTAGGAGAGCACACCTTACTTGGGAGAAGGGACCAGACTTTTTTGTTCTTTAAAACTGTAGAAAATAATTTCCCACCACCACACCTTGAAAATGTCATGGATTTTCTCATCTCCAGGACCTGGATGGATGATGGAATGAAGAGCAACTACTATTGCTCTAGCTGTCTGCACTTCAGCCCCTGTGAACGAAGCCCAGCTGGGGAATATGGGATTATTATGGAGAAATTAAACATTATCTGCTGGGAAACTATATTATCTGGAATCCAAAAGCAGGCCTTTCATGAAAAGCAGTTTCTCTCTGCAGAGTGCACTTAATTGTGCTGCTAGTACTTTTTAATTAGTATAATTTGGAAATTGAGTTAAATTAGACATTTTATTTCAGCAGCAGAAGAAGGGGCACTGGAATATCTGCTGACTGAAGGGCTGTGCCTGTTCACTCTTGGTCTAGCTCCAAAGACCTGCTAATAATTATTCATAGGAGCCAAGCCAAGCAGAGATGAACTAAGCATCTTCCCAGGTTTTACTGTCACTTCTGAAAGAAGGGAAATTTCCTCACTCAGTGCAGAGAGGAAACCATCTCCCTGTGTCCTATCCCTGGGGAAAAACAGTCGAGTCCTGCTACACAGGAAAGCCAGGGTGGTGTGGAGTCAGCCCTGCCTGGGGGTCCCTAGCTGGGGTAGAGCACAGTCATACTACAGTGACAGTTTAGAAAAGCAATATTATTTTACAGAGATAGATCTGGAAAAAAGTCCATTTTTTTTTTTAATCACATTTGAAGGATTCTTTAGGGAAAATAATGGAAATTCAAAGAGCCATTAGCAAACCTGGGTGCAGTGCTGGGGACAAACATTTTAGTGGGGCCCTGTTGCAACAGGATGAGGGGCAAAGGTTTTAAACTAAAAGAGGATGAATTTAGATCAGATATAAAGATGTTTTTACAATAAGAATGGTGAGGCCCTGGCACAGGTTGCCCAGAGAGGTGGCAGATGTCCCATCTCCAGAACCCTTCAAGGCCAGGCTCCCCCAGCCCCAGTGCCCTGAGCTCTACACTCCAGCTCATGGGGGTGAAAAGTGTCAGCCAGAGCGAGGTGAAAAGACTTCTCATTATTTCTGTCATTTCTGGTGGCACACACACAGTGTTTTGGGGCAAACAAATACAAGGTTTTTTCCAAGCAAAGTCTGTGCTAGTGGGGATACCTTGTGCTGGGCAGGGCAGCTGGTACCTTCACGTTGCTGGTTATTTGGGCAGCTGCATATTTCCATCTGATGTGTGCCTGCTACCTTGTGTGTAGATATGAGGGTATCAGCATGTCTCTATTTTGTCCCAGCATGGTTAATATAAACCGTCCCTGCTCTGATTCCCAGAGGCCAGAGCATGATAAAATACCTGCCATGTGCCTGTGGTTTGATATTGTTATCTCTTTTTTTTCTCCTATCAAAAGCAAGAGCGTGTCAAACCCTTTTTTTTCAGCAAGCAGGGAATGAAAACATTTCCCTTTCCTCCCCAGTCACCTTACTGGGAAGGCAATGGGGTCAAAACTGGGGTGCCAGCCCTCAGCAGCTACTGAGGAAGGGAGGGCAGGGCTGCAGCAGGGTGTATTTTTACCAAAACTACGTGATAAGAAGCAAAGCCCGTGTGAAGATAAGCGCACTTATTTTATTGGCAGACAAAGGATAAGTCCTGGGCTCTTGTCATTGCTCAGCCTGAGCTGCTGGCATGTGGAAACCACAAGTTTATGTGGTTAAGGACTATCATTTCACAGTGTGGAGATGCCCAGTGGGGAAAAGAGGATGAGAGACTCGGGTGCTCTGAGGCATCACATCTCGCTGGTGAAAGGAGAAGTGTGAGTCCTTCTCCTTGGAGGAGCAGACTCTGAGCAACCTTGATGGCTTCTCCATTGCACATAATATATAAACTATGGTTGGCTGAGAAAATGCACATTTTCCAAGCTCCCCCATGGCTGATGGCTGCTGGAGTGCTGTTTGCTGCCAATTCTCCTTCCTTTCTGGTGGCTCTGCTGGTAGGGGGAGAGAGGATGTGGCCAGAAAGGGAGGATCTCCACATCAGCAGGTGAGTCAGGGCCAGGGAAGGCATCATTAGAAGGTGCATGAGAGATAACAGAGGGTGCAGGCAGGTGACTGCAGAGGATGTGGGCTCCCAGGAGCAGGAGAAGCTGGAACCTGGGCTGCTGCCATCAGCAGGAGTGTGGTGAAGACGTCCTTGATGGGCTCTTCCCTACCAGGCTCTGGATTAGCCCAAGACCAGGTAAGAGAGCTGCCACAGCCCTGAAGCAGACAAGGCACAAGGCTGTAGTGTTACAGTCTGAGACACTTCTCATTTTCCCAGGGAAGATTCTCTCTTAGGACATGTCCTAAGGACCAGGAGCAGATGTTCAAAGAGTCCTTGCTGACCTGGGGCTGCTGTTATCCCTGCAAACACAGTGTTGGTTTACACCTGGTGAAAGCTCTCAAGGTGCTTTACCAGCAGGGCAAGCAGAGCTGTACCCACCTCAGAGCAGGAAAGCTGAAGCTGAGAACAGAAGGCTTTCATCTGGCATCACTAGTAGCCCAGGTTGTCCAGGCCCAAGACCATTGAGTCATCCTGGCTTTACCCCTCTCCAGCCCCAAGGCAGTACCAGCCCTCAGGTGCTGCAGCCATCCCAGCGCTCTGTGGTGCCCAGCCTGCTCTCCTCAGCCTTGTTCATGATGAAAAATGTACCCAGGACCAGAGCCCCTGCCTAAAGCTTGGCTTTTTTGATGCTACATTATTCCAGGCAGAATTCTGAGACTACAAGTTGCTTAAAAATAACTACCTGTACATGGTATGATACTGAGCAATGAAATGGCCAAGGCAGAGACCCACAGAATATGGAGTGGTTTGGGCTGGAAGTGACTTGTAAAGCTCATCCAGTGCCACCCTCTGCCATGGGCAGGGACACCTTCCACTGTTTGAGGTTGCTCCAAGCCCTGTCCAACCTGGAACAACTCCAGGGATGGGGCAGCTACAGCTTCTCTGGGAAACCTGTGCCAGAGCCTCACCACCCTCATTGTGTAAAACTTCTTTATGTATAATCTAAATCCACACATTTTTAGTTTAAAACTGTCCTGTCACTACAGGCCTTACTAAAAAGTCTCACTTTTCTTCTAAGCCCTCTTTATTGAAAGATTGCAATAATTTCTCCCTGGAAAACCACACTAGGAAAATGTTTTGCTGTTGTCCTCCATCCAGCGTTCTGCATTTTACACATCCCTAACCCAGTGAAATTCCCCTGCTTCTTCTCCCAGCCCAACTATTAGCAATTCCTGTCCAATGCACCCCTCCAAGCAGTATCACAATCCTTTGATGCAATTAATATCCACAGTAAGGGATTATGGAAAAAAATCCCATTTGCAGCCAGAGGAAGAGAGAGATTTCTGGGTTGCGCTAATATTTCCTGGCCAGCCTTGCCTCTGCAAAACACACTTGTCAATGTTTAGTTCGAGCTCCAGCAAAACTGGAGTTATTAATGTCCCTGTCAGAGATGTTTTCTGTCACCCTGCAGAGGTGTCTGACAGGATCCATCTTGCCTGGTGTGGAAGGACATCCTTCATCACCACCCCAAGTCCCTGCACTGCCTCTGCCAGCTCTCAGCTCAGCCTCCTCAGCAGCCTGACCTTTGCAAATCCTCGGGGCTAGAACCATGGTGATCCCTTAAATTGGTAATTTGTTCTTACCTGGATAATCATACTTTGTATTTCTAAGGCCTCTTTAATCCAAAGATGTAGCTGTGAATTAAATCAGTGGAGGAAAGTAATTAATTATGTCCAGGTAGTCTCATTATTCAACAGAATTATGTGAAATATGGGAAATTAAGGCTATTATTTTAAGCTACGTGGGAGGTCAAGGAGAAAATCCAGCTGTTCTGAGTTCCAGCTTCTCACCTGTAGTATGGAAAGCAGCATCAGGGCAGGATTTCAACTTTTCTGGGGCAAATCAGTGCTTACAAACCCTGATCTCCAGGAACCCAGACCATTCCCATTTCAGACCTCCTCCAAATACCAGTGAATTTAGGCTTGACTTGCAAACAGCCTTGGCACCCATGGCTGTGCTGGATAAAAATGCCCTTCTAAAAATAACTGGGAAGTGGGGGAAGGAGCCTGTCCCCACATTCAGCATTTCAACACCAGCTTCACCAGCTTCCCCTCCCACCACAGCCAAGCATTGCTTCACCCGTGGGTACCCTGCTCTGAATTATAAATATAGAATATATCTATCTATATATACCTATATATATAGATATAATTTTTTTTTTTTTTTTTTTTTTTTTTTTTTGTACAAGAGAGAGTACTGACAGGCTAGTGCTGTCTCTTTTGTCATGAACACCCTGTCTGACCACATTCACACCCCATCACCTGTGTTTCTCTCCAGGTTTTCAGCCAGGCTGCCTCACACCTTGAGGTCTGGATGCAGCAGGGACTGCTGGAACTCCACATCCAATATCCCTGACCCCAGACACAGACAGACATCCCCCTTGGGAAGGGGGACAGATGCTTGGGAAGGAGGGCAGAGCTGCTCACTCAGGCTCTGTCAGAATGGGAATAAAGACCTTGTCTGTCTCCAGTCCTTTACTCCTACAGTGGGTCTATTATTTGTGTATTTAAAGGACGTCTATTTGCTTTCAATTCAACTGCAGCCTGACCATAATAAGGATCAGTCTAATTCTGGCAGGAAGATTGTTGGACAACTATTTTAAGTGTTTATTTTTCTGCAGAAGTCTCTGAGGGAGCATCTGAGCACTTAATGGCCACAGCCACTTCTTAGAAACCCACTGAGGTCATCACTGTGCCTCCATCCTGGCAGACACCTCCATCATCCCACCTGTGCTGGCAGGACCTGGGGAAGAAAACATGAATTCTCATCTTTAGCTTAATTTTTCAGTACCTGTCTGTAAGTAAAAATGAGAATTCCACAGAGGGGATGTATGATTTGAGCAGAACACAGTACACTGAATTTTGCCTTCAGCTACTTTCTCTGAGGCCAAGATTTGCTCCAAGCTAGAGACAGGGCACCAAGCTACCAGCACAACCTAGCTACGAGCTACTGTGTCAATATTCTGTATTTCCCCTTGGAATCAGCAGATTCCCACCAATGCTAAGGCATTTTAAAGGCTATTGCCAGGGCAAGACTAGAGTTTGGCACAGCATTTTTTGAGTTGCAGCTTGTGCTCTCAAAAATCTTTGTGTCCCCAGCTGCTCTTTCCGCCTCTTGCTGTTTTCCTGGGACAAAAGTCTTGAGGCTGGAGCGCTTCCCACTGGCAGAGACCCAACAGCTTCCACTGAATTAGGTAGGAGAGAGCTTAGGAAGAGCTCCTAACATCTTCCCAGAGATGCTCAGTGCTTCCCTAGGAGCAGCCCTGGGAGGATGCTGAGGCTGGATTTGTGTCCCAGCACCTTGTGAACTCCGTGCTCGGCAGCATAAGGAGCCAGACAGCCTGCCTGAATTCCCTCTGCTAAGGCAATGCAGGGACTCCCCTGACACCTCACTACCTCCCTAAATGCATGCTTTTAATAAAGAGCCAATTTAATTTCCCAAACACTGAGTCATCTCGTGTTATTACCTGGCATATGGTACCCAGAACAGCAGCCACAGCATCTTTTCCTTGAAAGAAGGATGTTTCTATTCCCTCCTCCATCCCCGGCTTTTACAACTCCGCTCCTTTCTTTTTCCTTTTAAGCAGAAATCCTCTTCCTTTCCCAACTTCTTTCTAGGCTGTGATGGGATTAAGCCAGAAGTGGGGATGAAAGGAGGAGGTTGGGATGTGCAGCTCAGAGGGGCTGAGGGGAGCAGGGTTGCTCCCGTACGGGGATGGGCTCGGCAGCTCCACTTTGCTCTTTGGACCTGGAGCTGCGCCAGCTCCTGGAGAAAAGTCCTCAGTCACCAGAGCGCTGCCCCTTCTTCCTGCTGGGACACGTGGGTAATGAACGCCATGAGCAGCGTGGCCAGGGAGCCTCAAGCCCACGCGAGGGTGGGAGAGTGACAGACGCAGCACCTGCTCCAGAGTCTGGCACCCACCCCGCTGTGGGTTTGCCTTTAACCACCCTGCTGCCACCCTGCTGCCACCCTGCTGCCACCCTGCTGCCACCCTGATGTCACCTTGCTGCCACCCTGCTGCCACCTGTCCACATCGCCCAACACCCCCTGGAAAAACAAACCCAGCTCCTTTTCACACTCCTACACACACTGCGCTCTGCAGGATGGGTCATTTCCCAGGAATCTCAGGCTGGAAGTCGTGTGTCCTGATTCAGAGTTCCTGATCCAGAGTCCCTAGTCCTGACACATTCCAGCTTCCAGCAAGGATTCAGGCAAGTGCTTGGTGGCATTTTGTGACATTTTGTGACGTCTCTGAGCCAAGGATGCCTTGAGCCTGTTGGGGCAGGAGCAGGGCACAAGATGTCCCAGCATGTGGGGCCAGGACCTGCCATGGGGTGCAAGGAGATGTCCCAGTATTTGGGGCCAGAACCTGCTGTGGGGTGCACAAAGAGGTCCCAGTATTTGGGGTCAGGACCTGCTGTGGGGTGCAAGGAGATGTCCCAGTATTTGGGGCCAGGACCTGCTGTGGGGTGCACAAAGAGGTCCCAGCACGTGGGGCCAGGACCTGCTGTTCCATCCAGGAGCTGGATTTCCACATGCCAGCATGTTCACATGTTAATATTATGGGCTGGTGTTCTCTGCAGAGAGCGAGCTGTTCTAAATAACTATCTGAGATGAATTGTTTTCAGGTTAAAGCTGACACTGGAATTCCAAAAAATTAGCATTAACGCAAGAATAGGTCACACCTTTTTTTTCTCCCCCATGCAGCAGGAGCATCCCTGTGAAATCCTGGGCCTGGGGGCTCTTGGTTTAGGGGCTTGAGGGCTGGAGCGGATGTGGGGAGGCTGCATGAGGAGATGAGCTGGGAAAAAAGGATGTGGGCAGAGCCGTTTTCTGCCCTGGTGAGCTCTGCAGCTCAGCCGTCACTGGAGAGATGCTATTGGCGTTCAGATTAATAATTAAACCATAGTATGATCGTAGATAAAAATATGAAAATCTAGGCAGTCCCCCTTTGCTTAAAATACAACAAAATAAAAAGAATCTGGAGCTAAATTAACAATGTGCTCTCCCAATTACAGCCACCCTCCGGTGAATATCAGGTTGTCATGACAACCTGCCCAGCAAACGATAAGGCCCAAAATAAAGCACAGCAGGGAGAGAGATCTTTGGAATCCGATTTTGCTGTCAAAGTAGAATTAAGGTTTCTTCAGAGGCCAGCAATTCTGGTGAATTTATGGCTGCAGTCCTTGCGTTGATGTTCATTAACGTGAGCCATTTATTCGGATGAGTGTGATGGTAGAACCAGACAGGGAGCAACAAAGAATCCATGGTTAGAAACAAAAAAAACGAAGAATCCATGGTTAGAAACAAAGTCAACCTCTTGAATACGACCCAAACCACAAGAAAAGGGGGATGATTGCTGGGTGGGTGTTTTTGAGAGCATGGTGTGGTAAGCAGAAAGTGGTTGAAATTGCTTGTAGGAACATTTCTGGGTGGCTTCAAGCACCAGAGTTGAAGGGATCCAGTGGACTAGATAGATGTTTAAAAGGTGCTTAAATTCCAGTTTTCACATTTCATGTCTCAGAATTTTGTGTGTTTATATAGAAACACTTGGTTTATCTGCCACGCACAGAGACCTTGGCAAGCTTGAGAAATGGGCCCATGGAAACCTCATGAAACTCAACACGGCGAAATGCAAGGTCCTTCATGAGGGTTAGAGTAATCCCAGGCACAAACACAGACTGGCTGGAGAATGGATTGAGAGCAGCCCTGGGAGAAGGGAGAAGGTGCTGTGGGTGAGAGCTGGACCTGCCCCAGCCTGAACCCCCTGCCCTGGGCTGAGCCCCCAGCGTGGGCAGCAGGGCAGGGGGATCCTGGCCCCTGTGCCCCTGGGCTCAGGTGAGAGCCACCTGCAGAGCTGCCCCAGCCCTGGCTCCAGCAGCACAAGGAGCTGGAGCTGCTGCAGCCAGTGCAGAGGAGGCCCCGGAGATGCTGCCAGGGCTGGAGCCCCTCTGCTCTGGAGCCAGCCTGGCACAGCTGGGGCTGTTCAGCTGCACCAGAGAAGGCTCCAGGGACACCTCAGAGCCCCTGCCAGGGCCCCCAGGGGCTCCAGGAGAGCTGCACAGCCACTGGGGACAAGGCAGGCAGGGACAGCAGCCAGGCAATGGCTTCCCAGGGCCAGAGGGCAGGGACAGATTCTGGGCTATTGGGAATTAGGAATTGCTGGCTGGGAGGGTGGGCAGGCCCTGGCCCAGGGTGCCCAGAGCAGCTGTGGCTGCCCCTGGATCCCTGGCAGTGTCCCAGGCCAGGCTGGATGGGGCTTGGAGCAGCCTGGGACAGTGGGAGGTGTCCCTGCCCATGGCAGGGTGTGGGACTGGATGATCTTAAGGTCCTTCCCACCCAAAGCATTCTGTGATTCTGTGAAACCCTTGCAGTCTCCTTCTGTTCAGCCCAGTTTAACCCCTGGTTCTTGAAGCACAGCTGGATGCTGCTTTGTCGTGAGGAGTCATTGCAGCTCTGAACTGAATCCCGATGGATGCAGGTGAGGACACGCGAGTCAGTGTTTGCTCCTGGCGCTGTCTTGGATGGGTTTGCAACACCCCAAAGGCTGCTCTGAGCCTGGCTGGTCTCTCACCAGCCCCGCAGGGTTTGGGACTCGGTGGCTGAGAGTCCCAGGGTTTGGCCATCTGGGGGTTCCCTGCCAGATCCCAGGCGTGCAGGAGCCGGGGGTCCCTGGTCACATCCCGGGGCTGTGGGATCCGGAGATCCCTGTCAGGGCCCCGAAGGGGTGGATGCGGGAATCTCTGTGAGGGACCGGGAGCCGATCCGTGTCAGATCCCCGCGGGGTGAGGGGTGCGGGGTGTCCCTGTCAGAATCCGGAGTCCCGGATCGGGGGAGTCCTCCCTGTCAGACCCCCGTGGTGCGGGACTCCCGGATCCCTGTCACTTCCCGGGATGGCGGGGTCCGGGCGGTCCCTGCCAAAGCCCGGCTTGAGGGACGGGGGAGCCTCCCTCGGAGCCCGGCTGTGCGAGGGGCGGGAGGTCCCTGTCAGACCGGGGGGTCCCTGCCGGATCCCGAGGCTGCGGGGTCCGGGAGGTTCCCGTCAGAGGCGCGGGGCTGCGGCCCTCGGGGCGTCCCCGTCCGCTCCCCGCCCAGCGGCCCCCCCGCGGCGGGCAGGCCGCAGCCCGGACTACATCTCCCGTCAGGGCCGGCGCGGGCCGCGGGCGGAGCGCGGCGCGTCACTGCCCGCCGCCCCGGCCCGTCCCTCTGCCGAGCCGGAGCCGGAGCCGGAGCGTCCTCCCGGGCGGCGCCCCCGGAGCCCCCCGCGCCCCCCGCGCCCCGCGCCGCGCCCATGACCCCCTCAGCGGGGCACTGACCGCGCCCGGCCCCGCACGGTAAGCGCGGCCCGGGGGGGACGTGACACAGCACCGGCCGGGGGGGGGAGCGAAGGGGGGCGGCGGGGGGAGCGCATCCCGGCTTTTGTCTCCCTCGGAAAGACGCGAACCCCGCGGGGGGCTGGGGGTCGTGCCGCCGATGGAGCCGGTTTCTGGGCAGGTCTCGGTGCCGGCGGTGTCGCGGCGGCCGCGCCCCGGGGGGGTCACCCCCGCTCGGTGACAGCCCGCGCGTGGCCGTGGGGCCCCCCCCGGGATGCGGCGCTCCCGGCGGAGAGCTCCGGGGCTGGGTTCGGGTGCGCTCCCCGCCTCTGGAAGCTTCCCGGCCGCTGCGTTCGGCCGGAGAAGGGCAGGGCTGCCCCCCAGCCCCGCCCCGGGCGAGCCCCCCGTGGGCAGGAGCGCGGGGAGCCGGTCGCGTCCCCGCCGCAGCAGCCGCGGCCATCGGCGGCCCCGCGGCGGCAGAGCGGGCGGCAGAGCCCGCAGAGCGGCACCGCCGCACAAAGGTGCCCGCCGAGCATCCCCGCGGGGCCACGGCTCCCCTGGCATGGTCCCGGCTGGGAGGAGCGGCCCCCGGGCTGGGCGCGGGTGCAGCGGGCGAGGAGGGCTCGGCAGAGACCCGGTTTTGTTGTCGTTTCACGGTTATCGTTTTCCTGCAGAGTCACTCTGGCTGCACGTGGTCTCGGGGGCCGTGGTGGGTGACAGTAGGGGACAACAGATGCTGTGGCAGCGGAGCAGCCGGCAGCCCTGGGGTGTTTTTTTGCCGCAGCTGCCCCCAGAAATGCTGGGCGCTGGAGGCACAGTTGTTGGGTGTCACTGGCCTTCCCGTGCCTCGGAGTGGTTTTTCCATAGAATGAGACTAAGGTTCACCTCACGGGGCCATTCCCTGCGCCAGGCTTCTCTGGAAAGGGTGAGATTCCCACCCGTGAGATCCCACAGTGGACGAAGCAGCAAATGCCATTAGGTGTGAAAGGGGCAGGTGCTGTTTCTCAGTGTCCCAGAACCTGGGTGCTTCTCTCAAATGGGCCATTTCCACGTGCCCATGGGTGCCACGTTCATTCCTTCTCCTGTAATCCACCCTGCTCTTTCTCCATCACTCAGGCATTGGGATGAAGGTTAAAATCACAGCCTCATTAACAGAAACTGAAGAGTTGGGAGGAAGCAGAAGGTAGACTGAGCTTCGATGTTGTTTCTTTGAGTGCAAAGATGCCAAAATAAGACCAGATCATTTAATAGTCCCTTCTCTACAAAACCTAGGAAGGCTTTTTGATGGTGGACCATCATCTGAACATCCACACTGTGGCAGAGGGGTGCCACACAGGATGGAGGAGGAAACCTCCCACTCTGCTTATGATTTATGTGACCTTGACTAGCAGATATTCACACCTTGTCCCCAGTGAGTGGAAACAGCCATTCTGTTGTGTCCACCAACATTATTTTTCCCTGCGAGGCTCATAAAGGCTTTGCTCTGCCATTTCTGAGCCCGAGGTTCCAGAGCAAAATCTTGTGCTTCATTTTTTCCCCTCAAGCCTTGGGTAAGATTTGTAGGCTGTGGTTGCCCTGCACTGAGTGTGTTATCTTTGGCACAGACGAGCAGCAGCGGCTGTTTTGGGAAGCTCACGCTGTGCTTTTTTTTTTTTTTTTTTTTAATCATTTATAAGACCTCAGGTTGCTTTTAAAGCAGAGGAGCTGCAGTTGGATGCTGCTGCAGGTGAAGGTGATGCAGGGAAGAAACTTGTCTCAGGTGGTCTGGGGGGTGAAGCCTACCACCTAGATGGATGAAAGACTAGAGAATTTGTGGAGATGAACTGAACTCCAGCTCTGCCTTTGTGATGCCATTTGGAAGAGGGCTGAGGTACCTGAGGGGCTTGGCTGGGTTTGTTCCCGTGGCTGAGTCAGCCTGATCCGCAAATGGCATGGGAATGGTCTATGGAGGGTTCCTGAGAGCCGTCAAAAATGGAATGCAAAGCATGGAAACATGCTTGATGGATGTTAGCCCTGGATCCAAACTGGAAGGGAAGATGGTGGGATGCTGGGCTTTGTCTCCAGCAGTCTCTTCTTCAGCACTTGATTTTGAATGAGGATAACAATACTCTTTCTGCTCTCTGGAGTGCCTCATGTTGGGGTGAACTGCGTGGTTGAGTTCATTCTGCTGTGATCTCCCAGTGAGGACAAATTTTGCTGTGCTGACTCTCCCCTTCTTTCCCGATTTGTGTGTCTCTCTCTCCCATTTCTCCTTGCAGCCATCCTTGCTCCTGCTTGGTTTTTCCCAAACAGGAAGGGTGTGAAATTGTGGTAGTTGTCACTGGTTGAGATTTTGCCCACAGGTCTCTGCAAAGCAGCAAGAAAACCCTTCTGAACCTAATTTAATTTCATGTTCTTATTGCTCAGTTGAGTCTTTGGGGTCCTGTGTATTTGTGAGGAGCTGTAGCTAAAAGTGTAGCAAGACCCTGTGTTTTCTGTGGAAGCTGGGGGGCAGCTTTTTCAAGAGCTGTTTGAGACACATTTAACATTCTTCCTTTCTGTTCTGAGGTAGTAATTAAATATCATCAGTGATTTCTCTGTTTTTCACTTTGGCAGAAGTGTTAAGATATTTATGTTACACCATTGTTAAGTTTCAGAGCTAACAGTTTGCTGCTCTGCTTGGGCTACAATCAGGTGGGGAAAAGGACAACAGAAGATTGGAAGTGTTGAGGCTTCTGATTGAGTAATCTCCATAAATGCCTCGGGAT
Organism: Calcarius lapponicus; assembly: GCA_039654755.1. Lineage (NCBI taxonomy): Eukaryota > Metazoa > Chordata > Aves > Passeriformes > Fringillidae > Calcarius > Calcarius lapponicus. The sequence continues at coordinate 6,148,744 of CM077481.1, forward strand.
GTTATGAAACTCCTCTGAGAAGGGGCAGTTCTGCCACTTGAGGATAATTAGTAGATTACTGTGTCATCTGAAATGAAGGGCTACTGTAGCCAACCAATCATCTACTGTTTATTTGAGACCCTGGCTATTTTATTTTTATTTATTTATATACATTTTTGCATATATATTCACTTACAACGTAGATGCCTTGCTGGTGATCCTGAGAGAAGCGTGTTTCCTCCTCAGTTCAGACTGAAATGGGAGCAACATTGGATGTTCTTAAAACTTTTGTGCATTTAAGCTTCCCTGCTGAAATGAGAGGTTTTGTTTCTTTCACGTCTGCCTTGAGCTGTGCCATGGTCAGTCTTGGCTTGCTAGATTTTGCATTGTCATTGTCATTCTGAAGTGCAGAGGTACCTCAGCAGTGGCCAGGAATGGGAGGCAGTGCTTCTGTCATGGGTGGATTGCAGAAAACTTATGATGGAAAATCAATAGATTTGAGACTTTTCTGCTTTGAGTTAGCTCTTGGAGAGTCCTCTCAGGCAGTCTATGGGACACTGAGATTTTAGGCACCCCAGGCTGGCTGGGAGCAGCCTTGTGCTCACTCCAGAAAGGCCACTGCTCCTGCCTCCTGTCCTGCACACACACCCCTTGGCCTCCCTGTCCCCCAGGCATGCAGCAGTTGTGGTCCAGGAGAAGAAGAACTTGGTTTCTGAGGTGGTGGGAGAACCTGTGGTGACAGAGCCAAACCTCTGCCTCTGCCATCTCTGCAGGACCAGTCCTGCCACACCTGTCGGCCAGGAACCTGCTGCAGGTGTATTTCATAACGTGCAGACATTTATCGAGGGCGTCTCCTCTGTGGCAGCTGGCTCAGCTTCATCTCCTTCCCCAGCCTGGCTGCATCCGTGCAGGGGGTGGGGTGGTGGTGGAAAACATCTGCATTTCCACCGGGATGGGAAGGGATATGGGTGGGGTAGCATGGATGTGGTGGGGCTGTCCCTGGCATGGAGAGCAGGGCTGGGTGGCTCTGTGGTGTCCCCCTGGTGTCACATCGTGCCTGGGTGACCTGAGGATGCACGTGGTTGCCCGCAAGCTTCTTATTTCTCACCTGTGGTTTGAATGGGTCTGTTGGGTTTGCATGGCCAGGTTTTAGTAATGGGGGGGCTGCCAAGGTGGCTTCTGTGAGGAGCTGCTAGGAGCTTCGACCGTGTCCAGCAGAGCCAACACCAGCCAGCTCCAGCACAGACCCCAAGGCCAAGCCCATCAGGAATGATTGTGGCATCTCTGGGACAGCAGATTTAAGAAGAAAATAAAATGGTTGCCAGTCGCTGGCAGTTGTTACTGTGGCCAGAGAGGAGTGGGGTGAGAACATGTGAGAGGAACAACTCTGCAGACACCAAGCTCAGGCCAGGAGGAGGGGCAGGAGCTGCTCCAGGCACCAGAGCTGGGATTCCCCTGCAGCCCTTGGAGGGCGTGGGGATGCAGAGATGCAGCTGCAGCCCCTGGAGGAGCCCATGGCAGAGCAGGGGGTGCCTGAGAGAGGCTGTGATCCCTGGGAAGCCCATGCTGGAACAGGGTCCTGGCAGGGATATGCTGATCTGTGGAAACAGGAGCTCATGCTAGGGCAGGTGTACTGAGAGGACTTGCGACCCTAGGTGGGGACCCAGGCTGGAGCAGCCTGTCCCTGAAGGACTGCACCCCATGATCCACGTTGCAGCAGTTCACGGAGAATTGTTGCCCAAGGGATGGACTCACACTGGAAAAGTTCATGTAGAACTGTCTCCTGTGGGAGGGACCCCACCCTGGAGCAGGGGTAGGACTCAGACTTCTCTCCCTCTGACTTCTCTCCCTCTGACTTCTCTCCCTGAGCAGTGGCAGGAACATCTTGTTCTGAGCTGGTCATAACCCTCATTCCTGTCTCCCTGTGCCACTGAGGGAGGAGGTAGAGCTGGGAAGGAGGGAGGGGTGAGAGTAAGGTGTTTTTAAGATTTATTTTACTTGTCACTATCCTGCTCTTATTCTGTTGTTAATAGATTCAATTAATATTGCAAATTCAAGTCTGTTTTGCCCACAATGGGATTTGGGGAGGGATCTCTCACAGTCCTTATCTCAACTCATGACCCTTTTGCTCTATTTTCTCTCCCCTGTCCAGCTGTGGAGGGGAGCGAGAGATCTGCTTTGGTGATTGCCTGGATTCCAACCAAGGTCAACCCGCTGCAATTGGCCTTAATACAAAAAAAAAACCAAGCAAAAAACAAAACAAAACAAAAAAAAACCCACCAACCCAAAACCAACCAGCTTCTCCCTCCTTTGGGAGCAGGCTCAGCTCTCTGGGACTGGTTTGTACAGACTGTTCCACTCTGGAGAGGCTTCACCACCACTGGAGCCTGCCCTGCACCAGAGCAGAAGCTACTGGGAGACACACAGCTGCCACCAGCTTGCTTGCCCAGGCACCTGCAATGCAACTGCAATTACCAGGGGTCATAATTAGCTCTGAAAAATGGTTTTGAACTCCTGAAATCCTGCAGGAGCTGTGTGGCTTGGCTGGCATTCATCAGGACCTTGGGAGAAGCTGGTGTTCACAACAAAGCTGTTGCCAGTTGTGTTGGGTGGCTGCTGGCCTGGGACACGAGTAGTTGAGCTGGCATGGGAGGGGTGTCTTGGGAGGCTGTGACACAGGAGGGTCCCTCACATCAGCTGTGCCATACCAAATGCAGGGGATCTCACCCCATGAACCCCCAAATTACTGTTGGGATGGTCTGCTGCCAGGTCAGGCACTGATAGGGCAAGGGGGAATGGCTTTAAGCTGAAAGATGGTAGATTTGGGTTGGATGTTAGGAGAAAACTCTTCTTGGTGAGGGTGCTGAGGCCCTGGCACAGGCTGCCCAGAGAAGCTGTGGCTGCCCCTGCATCTCTGGAAATGTCCTAAGCTAGGTTGGACAGGGTTTGGAGCAGCCTGGGATAGTGTAAGGTGTCCCTGCCCATGGCAGGAGGTGCAACAGGATTGTCTTTAAGATTCCTTCCAACCCAGACCATTCTGGGATTCTGTGTTTCCATGAAATAAGCAGTTGTGACCCTGAGTTTTTCACATAATTTGATTAAATCTCACAAGTCTATCTGTGCTACCACAGTGCTTTTGAGCTACAGCAGAAATGCACTGCAGATGTTTCAGGAGTCTTGGCTGCCCCCAGCTTTGAGCACCTCTCTTGTGACGCCAAAGCTTTGTGAGTGACATGGAGCTGGTTTTGGGTGGAGCAGCCTTGGGTGAGCCTGGGGCTGGGGCAGCTTTGCAGAGGCTCCCCTGTGGCTGTGAGCTGCTCCTCCTCATATATGGTCCATGGGGATGTCACCAGCTTCTGCAGGTGGCCTTGAGGGATGGCAGTGTCTGCAGAAACACTCCTTGGTGTTTGTTAGTCAGGGATTTTAAACTGGAGTAAATTTTAAAGGATTTTTTTCATCCTGCACAGAAGTGTGTGCTCCAGTCACTGGCAGGTGTATGGTGTAGTCTAGGTCCAGCCAGCCAGCCCAGAGCAGTAGTCTGCAAATCATGGAATCAGAATCAGTAAGGTTGGAAAATACTTCTAAGAGCACCAAATCCAATCATCAATCCAGTACCATGTTCACGACCAAACCGTGTCCTCAAGTGCCACATCCAATGCTTTTGGAACACTTCTGGGAATGGGGACCCCACCACTGCCCTGGGCAGCCTGTGCCAGTGCCTGACCACCCTTTCAGTGGATAGCTTTTTCCCAATACCCAATCTCGACTTCCCCTGGTGCAGCTTGAGCCTGTTTCCTCTTGTCATGTCACTTATTACCTGGAAGAAGTGTCTGACCCCACCTGGCTGCACCCTCCTGTCAGGGAATTTTGGAGAGTGAGAATGTCCCTTCTGAGCCTCCCTTTCTCCAGGCTAAATGCTGCTTTGTTTTTGGGTGCTGCATTTCCCTGTATTACCCATCCAGAAGCAAATCCCCTGGGGCTAGAGGACTCCTGGGCGCCGTGTCCAACTGCAGTGAAGCCAGGGAGCATTTTAATAACATGTCATCAAAAATACCATGTTGTGTGTCTCAGCAAGAGAAGAAAAGGAAGCAGGAAGGGTTGTGGTTGTGCTGTGATTGTCAGCTGGAGGTTAATAACAATGTTTTATGTTTAAGAAGGTGTTTGCTTTGCACAGCAAGAGGAGAGAGGAGTGTATGCCTGAGCCCACGGGAATTGTATTCCCTTAAATCTCAGGGCATATCATTGATCCAGGGAATGTTTCCTCCCTGCCAGACTATCACCTTGGAGGTGTCTTTGATTTTATTTTTCTTTGGCTCAGGAAGCTGGGCTGGTGATCATGAAATTTGCAGCAGTAATTTTTGCAGCAGTAATTTTTGCAGCAGAAGGTTTTACAGGAGGACATGGAGGCTTGGGGGCTGTTTTGGGAAATTATTTCTGTACTTTTTTTGTCATGTGCTCGTTTCATCCTTGTGAGTGAGCAGATGAACTAGGTGAAGTTTTCAGGGTCCTGGCTGTGATGTCTGCAGAGGTCTCTAAAGGAAGAGGAGGCCACAGGTGTGGATGAAGGATGTGCTGAGGTGGTGGACAGTTTTCTCTCCCAGCTTTTCCCCCTTCTTTTGAGCAGTTTCTCACACCCCAACAGCAGCTCTGCAATGAAACACACATTTCTGGAAAGCTCTCGTGGTGGATAATGAATTTTCCATCTCTCCCTGCATCCCTGCTCTGTCCATCCCTGTGCTAGCCCGGCACAGGCAGATGAGTGTTTTTCCTGCCTTTGCAGGTGCTGAGAGCAGCATCAGTCATGGGCAGGACATCACAGCCCCGTGGAGTGTCAGCAGAGCTGCAGCATCCCTCCGTGCCAGGATGCTCTTGGTGCCAAGATTCACCTCAGGACACTGGTCCTCCCCCAGTCCCGCATTTTGAAGCATCTGCAGAGCGTACATTGTTTTTCTCAAAATTGATTTTGAGAAAAAGCACTTGCTTCACTTTTTTTTTTTTTTTGATAGATATATTTTTGTCACATAGGGTGAAGGATTCATTTATCGACTGCAGTCACTTTGAAGCTTCTCCCCTGTTTTTATGCTTGCTTTTATTTTTTTCCAATGAGCAGAAATGAGGCTTATGCACTCAGACTAACTGTCACTTGCTATTCCTCCAGAACCTTTATTAATATCTAATATCAGCCAAATTTGACAGAGGAGGACACATTTTGGAGATAAGAACTTACAGGCTGTAAGAAAGAGGGTAGAAAAGGGAAATGCAAATTCTTTCTTGTCTGCAAGGACAGGCTGCATCAGTCATAAACCTAAATAATGTCTGTCTGGGTGCAAGCAGGTCGGTTAATTCTTAAGTAAATTACCTTAGTAATTCACTACAATTCATTTAAGGAAATAACCCAAATAATTTTCAACACGGGAAAGGAGGAGCTGGCTGTAGGGATGCTGCCAGGGAAGGTGTGTTGGGATGATGCTAGATAACTTTTAAAGGTCCCTCCCTACCCAAAGCCTCTCCTCTCCTCTCCTCTCCTCTCCTCTCCTCTCCTCTCCTCTCCTCTCCTCTCCTCTCCTCTCCTCTCCTCTCCTCTCCTCTCCTCTCCTCTCCTCTCCTCTCCTCTCCTCTCCTCTCCTCTCCTCTCCTCTCCTCTCCTCTCCTCTCCTCTCCTCTCCTCTCCTCTCCTCTCCTCTCCTCTCCTCTCCTCTCCTCTCCTCTCCTCTCCTCTCCTCTCCTCTCCTCTCCTCTCCTCTCCTCTCCTCTCCTCTCCTCTCCTCTCCTCTCCTCTCCTCTCCTCTCCTCTATCAGGTTTTATACTATGACTGCTCCTGATAGTGGTGTTCCATGTGTTATCATCTACAAGCTCACACAGCGTCCTTGCAGGCTGAGGTGTGGGTAAATTCTGTCCCAGAAGCTTGCTCAGACACTTGCCAGGCTCAGCACAGTTCCCCATCAGGACTGAGGTCGCAGCTGGCAGCATCACCTGGAGAGGATGAGGCAGCATTGCAGTGGCTTTTCAGCATCAGCCATGGTCCCTGAACTTGTCTTGGAGCTGGAGCTGCTGTTAAAAGTGATTCGTGAGCTTCCAGTTCCCAGAGGAATCAGGGATGGTGTTCTGCCTCTCTCTGCTCTTGTTCCCATTACAGCTGCAGCAGGAGGCTGCCTCTTCTGTCCCTTTCCCTTCTGCTGTCACTATGTGCACTTTGATTTTTGTTTTTTTAAACTTTTTTTTTTTTTTTTACACCGGGGATTCTCTTCCTTTTTTGTCAGCTCAGAGAATGGTTTTCCTTACGCTTTTCTCTATTTAGGGCTGTGGGGGAGGAAGTGACTCAGCCTTTCCCCCCACTCTGATTTGCAGAGTCATCCCTTGCTGGCTTTGCCGAGTTTTTCCTTGAGCACCTCCAGTTACGCTGGCTTCATTCAGCAGGAGCATTCCCGCCTCATTCGGGCAGGGAAGGGCACAGTGGGGAAGGATGAGCCCTCAGCAGGATCTTTCCCTGTGCCAGGAGCAGAGTGAAGCAGCGAGCAGGCCGTGCTGCCAGACCTGTGGCAGCTCCAGGTCTCCTGTCTGCTCCTTGTCCGTGCGGACATCTGTGGAGGAAGGGCCAGCCAAATGGAATTTCGAGGGCTGGCCTGGTCATACTGTAAAAAAGTGATGGAATGTGATGTCATGGGTTCTCCCAGGAGGGGAGGTGGCTCGGGTTGTGCTGCTGGCACTGCTGGAGGATGCCCTGCTCTCCTGGGCGATGGTGGGCAGGCTGGGGGTGGGTGATGGATGGATGGTGACACGGGCTCCGTGCAGGACCGCTGCCAGCTTGCCTTTCATGGCAGGGCTGAAACGGCTGCTGAATACCAGGGAGGACACACTGCCTGCTCTGCTCTCCACAGGGCTTTCAGACACTGCTGCTCTGCAAGGAAGCCAATAAATCATCTGCCACTCTAAGTGATACCAGGCATTTTGGTGTCCCATGTATAAAAAACAAGTGCATTCGTTTTGGGTTAATTGTTCTTCTACCCTGAAAGCCAGCCTAGCTCTGCTTCTTTCTAAAGGACAGAAGGGAAGATAAAAAGGAGATGAAACTCCCAAACTCTCTAGAAGCTTACCACTCTGCTCCCAAATCAGATACTCAAACCCTAAGAGCAATTTTGATCTGCTGAGGGAATTCCAGCATGCATCGCTTACTGCTTTGCTTTATAACACAAGGAAGTCTGGCATCCAAAATGAATATTTGTGTGGTGGTGAGGGTAGTGCTGGGAAGGACAAAGTTGGTCATCATCTAGAAATACTCCAGTAACCTCTCTTGGGTTTAGACTTGATTGTGTTCATCTTTTTTCTCCTCTTTTATGAAATCCAGCCACATCAAGAACCTGTCCTCACAGCATCCTGTGGTCTGCCTTAGGCCATATTAGCTGCCTTCTGAACGTCTCTGTCTATTGATTAAAGCATTAGGAGGAATGTCATCTTGGAAGCAATGGGTTTGATTAGCCGATTATTTTAATTAAAAAAAGGTGAGCTTTGATTAAAAGTACAGAGGGAACTGTAGTGACTGTTTTTTAATGTGCTGGAAGGGAGGTCAGAGCACATAACCAAATGGGAGCATTGGTCAGGATGTTAATGAGGGGAGTTTGGAGGCTGAAGGTTAACACGGTGCATGACATCTTCTGCATGGCCTAGGAATATGGAAAATTATTTGTGTGTATTTAATGGGGGCTGCTGGTTTTTGGCTAGTGAACTGTAGTGAGTGTAGTCACTTCATGGTTGCATGAAGCACACAGGAAACAGTTGAATCTGTAGGATGCTATTCTTGTGTGAAAGTTGGGTTTAACTTGGATCAGTCACTCAGTGGAGTAGTTAAATCCTGAAGTACTTAATGAATTCAGAGGATCATACAATCCTGGAATGGTTTAGATGGGAAGCACCTTAATATCATCCAGTCCCAACCCCTGCCATGGGCAGGGACACCTCCCACTGTCCCAGGCTGCTCCAAGCCCCATCCAGCCTGGCTGGGACACTGCCAGGGATCCAGGGACAGCCACAGCTGCTCTGGGCACCCTGGGCCAGGGCCTGCCCACCCTCCCAGCCAACAATTCCTAATTCCCAATAGCCCAGAATCTGTCCCTGCCCTCTGGCCCTGGGAAGCCATTGCCTGGCTGCTGTCCCTGCCTGCCTTGTCCCCAGTGGCTGTGCAGCTCTCCTGGAGCCCCTGGAGGCCCTGGCAGGGGCTCTGAGGTGTCCCTGGAGCCTTCTCTGGTGCAGCTGAGCAGCCCCAGCTGTGCCAGGCTGGCTCCAGAGCAGAGGGGCTCCAGCCCTGGCAGCATCTCCGGGGCCTCCTCTGCACTGGCTGCAGCAGCTCCAGCTCCTTGTGCTGTTGGGGACTCCAGATGCTCTGCAGGTGAGGTCTCACATGAGCTGGGCAGAGCTTGGATTTTCTACAGCTGACAGGTGGGAAAAGCTTGCTGGTATCAACACAGCTGTGTGGACTGCAAGCAGGAGGCTTCACAAAACCATCCTGTGCTGTTTGTTGTTGTTTGGGCCTCTTGTGGGTTCTAGGGGCAGGTGAGAGTATTGATGAGGTGTTCAGAAAGAAGCAGCTTAGAAAATAATGTGGAGGCTCCAGTGAGCGATTTTCTGCTTCCTCTGTTAGGAAAAGCAAATGTCTTTTGGAAGGTGGTGGTTTGACTCAAATCAGTGCAAGGAGGAAGACTGCAAAGCCCAAGAAATAGGTGACTGGTTTCTGTGCTCTGGGCTGGAGGTTGGGCCCCAGTAATAGATGGCCAAATCAGAGACTGGCAGATGATGGCACAGGTGGGGAGGAAGAGCCAAGAGCAGGTTGGAGCAGTGAGCACATCCTCCTCCTTGGTCTGCCCTTCCTGTTTGCTTGATCTGGGGTCAAACATCTGGATGTGATCTCAGTCCAGCCCACACTCTGGGCCTGCAGCTGTGGCTCTTTCAAGTCCTTGAGCCCTGAGGCTGCCAGCATGGGCAGAGCTGATGGCAAACCATCCAGGAAGGAGGAGACGAGTAATAAAAAGCTTCTGTCTCCCTTTCTCCAGGAAAAAGTGCATGTATTCCCTGTTCAGCACTCGCTGCATGGAACCATCCTCTGCCTCCCAGAGCAGGCAGCTTTGCTCGATGGGATTGTCATGTACTTGAATTTCATGTCAGCCTGTTTCCTCTCCTAAAGGTCAGCCTGACCTTGCTGTGTTATGAAGTGTCTCGTGGTTTTCATTGAGCTTGAAGCATGTCTTTCTTCCTTTGTCCTGAAAATCTGGGCTCAGGGAAGATCTCCATAGGTAAGATCCTGAAGTTATCCTGGATTGAAGTAAGCTCCTGTGGTCCAGCCCTCTGCTCAGTGCAGAGCCAGCTTCTACATCAAACGTGCTCAGGGCCTCCTCCAGCTGAGTCCTGCTGCTGTTTCCAAGCTGCACACCCAGATCTCACACTCAAGTTGCATGTTGGCTGCTGAACCACAGCTCAAAGCAAAGGAATTTTCCAGTATCCCATCAGAGTCTCCCAAGCTTCACCTACCGATCCCCAGACCTGGAGCTGAGCAGCTGCAGCTGTTTGCTGCTGGAGGAGGCTTTCTGCTCCTGGTGTTTCCCGTGCCCCTGGCATTCTGCTGCTGGGATTCTCAGCTCCTGGGGGGTATCAGCACTCCCGGGCGGAGCGGCAGCGCGTGTGTGTGCTGGGGAGGCTTATCGCCAACTGACCTAATTATTGTAATCTCGCTCTTCCCTAGATAGTGCAGGTTTCCTTGGCTCTCGGGAGGCTTCGCGGGTTTTTCCAAGCTGTTCTTTGATTTATTGTCTGCCTCCTAATAATAATACTCTTTCGCTCAGGCTAGGTGAAGCCTGAGAGTAAGGGTTGTAGCCAGGGAGAATGTAATACTTGTGAACGGCTTTTCCTGCTCCAGTGGCCATCCTGCTGGGTTTGGTGGGACTGCCAGACTTTCCAGGCAGCCCCATTGCAGGGGTTTCTTTGCTGCCATGGTCTTCATCACAGCTCCCTCCTCTTCCCCCTGCCCTGACTGTACACGTGCATCCTCTTACTGCAGAAATCCTCTGGCTGCCGAAGTTAACAGGTGAAAACCGTGCAGTGCCACTTTCTGCCCAGCTGTTGGATGCAGAGTTGTTGCCAGTCCCTTTTTTTCTTTAGTTACCCATCCCATTCTATTTGTTACCTATTCCATTTTTTTTTTAATGCCTATCCCATTTTTTCTTCCTTTCTATCCCTTCTTTTATGTTGCCTGTCCCATTTTTATGTCCCTTCTGCCGCATCTCATTTGTGTTGTTCATCCTGATCCCTTTTTTTTGTTTGGTTGGTTTTGGGTTTGGTTGGTTTTGGGTTTGTTTTTGGGTTTTTGGCCTATCATGATTTTTTTTATTCTCTATCCCATTTTTTCTTCCTTTTGCTCTTCCTGCTGTGGTTTCTCCCTTCTCTACCTGCCTCTTTTCCTGTTTATAATATGTTTATTTGGCTACAGGTATAGGCCAGGTGCCTTTTAGAGGTGCCAAGTTCTTATTTTTTCCAGCAAGACAGGGATTTGCAGCATGTTAACAAAGTTTAACATGTACCTCAACATTAAAAATATAAAGCCTAGGACAGAAAAAAAATTAAATCCAGCCCAACAACAAAACATTGCAACCTGGGTTGAATTTCCTCCATTCAGGCACTCGATTTTCTTCCTGTAAGCTGCAGCTGGGATTTTGGAGCTAAGAGCTCCACGGCTGGGCAGAGAATAACTCACGTAACGTGGTGCCTCCTCACAGGAGCAGGGCTTACTGCTAAGCTTCCCGGTTAAACCACCTGATGGGATCAGCAGAGGTTAGCAGCACCGCAGGGGCTTGGTGGCAGAGGGCTTGCAAAACAACAAGTCAGCAGCACTGCCCTGAAAACCTGTTTTGTTTGGGGCTTTTTGTCCCCTCGCCCTGCACGGGATCCAGTTGGACCTGAAAGGGAGCGGGAGAGGATGGAGCGGGGCATCACACGAGGCTTTATCTGTTGGGGTTTCTTCACCCCTGGGTGTTATCTCGTGCAGTGCCTGATAGTCTCTGGAGAGTAAATATTTTCTCCTGCGGCAGAGCAGCCCGTGGAGGAGCTGGGAGCAAGCCAAAGCAGAGGCGTTGCTGGGAGGTTAAAGCCTAAAAGGGCTGGCACTGGGCTTGTGCCTGGTGTTCCACCTTGCCAGCAGAACTGGGGCTGTACCAGTGCCCCTTCTTTTTGAGAGAATGTGAGTTCCAGTTTTCCTTATTTGCCTCTGTAGAAAGGGGGGGGGTTGCTAACTTTCTAGCTTTGAAGTGAATAACAGTGACTCTTTAAATTGCAAATCTTCTTACCTGAAGCGCTGCTGCGTCCTTTGGGTGGGTGCTCCAAGTTATCCTCAGATTCTCAGTGAACACTCTTCAACACCAGGCCATAAAACAGATAGCGAATGCTAACTCCATCTTTTTCCTTAATTAGCCTGTAGAAAAATCATAGTGCTAAGGATAGTTCTGGGGAATAAGGGTGTTTTTGGCTATGTTCAATGAGAATAGATATTTTTATTTTGTTGAAACAGGAAATAAAATAATGGCAATCCCATTTCAATCCAAAATGAAATGTGGTTTAAATTATTTTGCACTATAATAGAGAGTTGTGGAAATTCAGTGTACATCACCACAAAATAAAACAAAAAATCCATTGTTAAAAGTACAAAACTCTGAAAAAAGTGAAACCATTTTTTCAGTGTTTCCTTCACAGTGGTTTGGCTGCAGTGACTTGACCAAAACTATTTAAAACTCATCAAGCCAAATCTGGGGGCTGGCAAACAAGTAATTTTTAAAAATTGTTATTATGTGATAGGTTCAGACTTTTGCTTCTTCAAGGGTGAATTTTGTTCCTCTGGAGGCTGTGACAGAGGAGAAACACGACCCTTGTCCCACACTGGTGCAGGGGACAAGTGTGGCTTGAGTGCCAGGTGTCACCTCTTCTTCCTGGTGCTGAAAGGCCTTTGGATATCATGGACATGTGGGAATGCTCAGCAGCAGCAGGGTGTTCCCAGGGACCAGGGTCCTCAGGAAGCACTGGCACAAAGTTTCCCAGAGCAGCTGTGGCTTCCCCTGGATCCCTGGCAGTGCCCAAGGCCAGGTTGGATGGGGCTTGGAGCAATCTGGGCTAGTGGGAGGTGTCCCTGCCCATGGCAGGGGTGGCACTGGATGGCTTTTGAAGTCCCATCCAACCCAAACCATTCCATGGCTCTATGAAACCTCTAGAAGGATTGGGAAGAACCTGCCCCAAACCTCAGAGTTATGTGTTTATCTTGGCATCTTCATCTGAAGCCTCCAAATCCTGCACTACCTCAGCACCAGGAATGAGATTTATTTTCTTTCATACTGCGTAATTTATTGCAGAAATGCCTTTTCCAGTCCCATGTTAAATTCTGCTGCCGAATTGTTGGGTCATAGAGACCCCTCAGATGGATATTCCTACCCTGTGCTGGCACCCAAGAGCTGGGAATGATGGGGCTCTGCCTTCAAGGGCCTTTGATATGAGACAGCACCTGAGTGTATATCCCTAAGCAGTTTCTTGATTAATTAAATTCTCCCTTGCCTCTTTTCTTTCCTTCTTTTCCTTTTTTTCCTGCAAAGCAATATAGTTTGAGCTCTCTATTTAATCTCTGAAGTCAAAGGTACACGAATAGCAGGCATCCTGCTGTGGTGTTTCTGCTGAAGCTGCAGATGCTGCTCCCCTGTGCTGCACCTACAGCCCTCCCCCCATGATCCCACTGCACTGCTGCATCCTTTGGGTGGATGCCCCAAGTTAGCCTTACTGTGAATTCTCCTCAACAAATTATTGCTTACTCTAGCTTTTTCTGTTAATTAGCCTGTAGAGAAATCATGGTGCCAAGGATAGTTGTGGGGGAAGAGAGTATTTTTAGCTGGGTTCAACGAGAACAGATATTTTGTTGAAACAGGAAACAAAATAATGTCAAGTCCTGTTTCAATCCCAAATGAAATGTCTTAAATTATTTTGCACCATAATGGAGAGCTGTGGAAATTTAGTTTTCCGTGAAACAAAAGAGCAGCATTTGTGTTTGACAAGAGAGGGGAGCAAGCAGGATGGAGGAGCTGGTGTCACACGGTCGCACATGAAGCGCATGGCACATTTGGGTCTGTGGTGGATGCAACAGCTGGACACAAAGAGCAACTCAAAGGTATTTTGGGACACATTTTACGTTCTTGTCCCCAGTACACCAGCAGCAGTACTGGAACTCAACAAGGCTTTCTTGCACTGCATGAAGAGAGCCTACAGGAAAGATGGAGAGAGGCTATTGGAGTGACACGACACAGAGGGATTGCTTCAAACTGACAGAGAGTAGATTTAGATTAGATATTAGGAAAAAAGTAGGTGCTGAGGCCCTGGCACAGGTTGCACGAGAATATGTGTCTGGCCTATCCCTGGAAGCGTCCACTGCCAAGTTGGATGAGGTTTGGAGCAACCTGGGACTGTGGAAGGTGTCCCTGCCCATGGCAGGGGGAGGGACTGGAAGATCCCTTCCCACCCAAAGCACTCTGTGATTCTATGGTCTAAGACCTGGGGTTAGCAGAAGGGACTGGTGTCAGGGTCACTGACAGCAGGGAAGATTAGAACACAGGGCTGGTAAATCCCAAAGCTGTCTTGATCAGGGCCAGTCCCAACTGTCCTTGCTGCTGGTGGAGGTAAACAGACCAGCCAAGCTCATGTTCGCTTCAAAACAATTTGCTTGTCCTGTCCTGAAAGTACCTGTCTCTCTGTTTGCTTTGTAATAACAAACCCCTCCCTGTCCTGCTCCTGCCTGCCAGGGCTCAGCCAGGTCCCCTGGGTGATAAATGCAGCTGTGCAAGTCCTTGCAGCATCTTCACACCCTGGGGGACAGCAGGCTGCTCTTCCCACCCCCATTGCTGGCTTCTTGTCATCCCTCACTTGCTGCAGTTTAGGGGGGGGAACCACAGGTGGAGTGAGGCCACCTGGGAAGGGAATTTTTGGAGATCTGTGGCAGCATTGCTGGTGCAGAGCATCCAACAGAGTGATAGTCTGGGAGTGATTGCAAAAAAAATGCACTTCAAGCCTCAGAAAGGAGGCTGGTGGCTGGCCAGTAGCTCCCAAAAATTCCTGTCTGGGGAGGTGCTTGGTATTTTTGGGCTGGTTCCCTAAGGAAGGCGTTTTCTGGTGAATTGATTCAAGCCGCCTCATCAGCTGCTGGAAGGAGCTAAAAGCTGGGGATGGATTTGAGAGGAGGGTTGAGCTGGTGGGCTTGGCTCATGCTGCTTGTACAAAGCCAAGCTTGGAGGGCGTGGTTCCCCCTATGCTAGGCTGGGCATTCCTGCTGCTGTGACTTTTGTCAGTGTGGTAGGGTCACGCAGGGAGCCCATCCCTGCCACACAGCAGCATCCCTGGGCTAGGTGAGACCTTTGGTGGGTGCTGTGGTGCCTGTGCTGCATCGTGTTCCTTGCTGGGACAGCTGCTGGGAGCCCCATGCAAAACCTGGGTCTGTCTGGGTATTACATTTGCTTTCCTAAGTGCAATGGGAAATTATGTGGGAGAACATGGCATGACATCCTTGTGGCCTGAAAAGTGGATTTAGGGTTTGCAAGGGCATCTAGGAAGAAACTCCTTCGTGGAGAAATTATTCCCTTTGATGGTGAGTGAGGCCCTGGCCCAGGGTGCCCAGAGCAGCTGTGGCTGCCCCTGGATCCCTGGCAGTGTCCCAGGCCAGGCTGAATGGGGCTTGGAGCAGCCTGGGACAGTGGAAGGTGTCCCTGCCCATGACATGAATGAGATGAGGTTTAAGGTCCCTTCCAACCCAAACCATTCCGTGATTCTGTGATCTTCTCAAGGTGTGAGAGCTGCCTTAGATGATGCTCTTTGCATGTAACCCCATCCCAACCAGCAGCATACCCAAGGCTGGGAAGGATTGTTCCTTTTGGTTTTAGCAACAGGAACCCACAGCAGATTTGCTTTCAATGGTGCAGAAGGTGGCTGATGTTGCAAAAAGCATCTTGCTTCCTCATTCCTATCTCATCTTCCAGAGATGTTGAATTTGGGATGCACTAGAGGCTCTCCTGTCCCTATTCTTGTTGCGCAGAAGAGCTTCATTTCCAAAAAAGGGGAAAGCTGTGATGAAGGGAAGCAGTTGGTTGGGATGGAGGTGAGAATCCTTAAGAATGGGAACCTCATGTCATTTAACAAGGCCAAGTCCTGCACCTGGGTCAGGGCAACCCCAGGATCAACCCAGGCTGGGGGTGAGCAGAGGGAGCAGCCCTGGGAGAAGGGAGAAGGTGCTGTGGGTGAGAGCTGGACCTGCCCCAGCCTGAACCCCCTGCCCTGGGCTGATCCCCAGCGTGGGCAGCAGGGCAGGGGGGATCCTGCCCCTGTGCCCCTGGGCTCAGGTGAGAGCCACCTGCAGAGCTGCCCCAGCCCTGGCTCCAGCAGCACAAGGAGCTGGAGCTGCTGCAGCCAGTGCAGAGGAGGCCCCGGAGATGCTGCCAGGGCTGGAGCCCCTCTGCTCTGGAGCCAGCCTGGCACAGCTGGGGCTGCTCAGCTGCACCAGAGAAGGCTCCAGGGACACCTCAGAGCCCCTGCCAGGGCCTCCAGGGGCTCCAGGAGAGCTGCACAGCCACTGGGGACAAGGCAGGCAGGGACAGCAGCCAGGCAATGGCTTCCCAGGGCCAGAGGGCAGGGACAGATTTTGGTCTATTGGGAATTAGGAATTGCTGGCTGGGAGGGTGGGCAGGCCCTGGCCCAGGGTGCCCAGAGCAGCTGTGGCTGCCCCTGGATCCCTGGCAGTGTCCAAGGCCAGGCTGGATGGGGCTTGGAGCAGCCTCATCAAGTGGGAGGTGTTATTGTCCATGGCAGGGGATTGGACTGGATGACTTTTAAAGGTTTGTTCCAACACAGACTGTTCTGTGATCCTATGATTCCCAGGAGAAGAGGACCAGCTGGCTCCTCCTAGCATAAAATCCATCCGGGAGTGGCAGCTCCAGCGTTTTGGCTGGTGGCCAAGGTATGTTCTCTGAATGCTGCTACAAGCTGGTGTACAGGCACAAAAATGCTTTTTGCCAGTGAGCCACGGGCGTGATTTAATGGGGATTAAGCAGCCTCCATGCCTGCCCTACTGCTGACCGGGCTGCGCTGCTCCCGCCCAGTCCCTCCCATGGGCAGCCACCAGTGGGATGGATTACTTCAGCAGGTTGACATCTCAACTTAGAGTTGGATGTGTCTTTTAGGATTACAGAGCTTTTCACAACCTAAGTGCCTATTATATTGCCTGGGTGCCTGGAAAGAAAAGATTTTGTCCCGATAATGGTTTCCCTTTGGTTATTTACAAAGGACGATGCGTGGCAGCCGGCACGGGTGCACGAGTGACTGTGTATGGATGGGCTTGTGGTTGTGGTGCTTTTATTTAGGATGTGGGTTGTGCTCTCTGCCTGCAGAGCATGCCTGCACAGAGAGTTTTGTACCCTGGCTGCTGCTTCCATGGCATCGTGGCTCATCCCTTGGGGTGCCAGAAGAGCTGCTCAAAAAAAACAGTTGTTAGTTGCCTGAGGATTGCAGCCTGCCAGGTGAATGGCAGGAGGGCACACACAGGTGCATGGTGCACATGTGCAACCTCATCTGGCAGGAAAACATCTTTGGTTCATGTCTTTCAGCATGATCCCTGCAGCCATCACGTCCTGCCCAGCTGTCAGAGTGACGCTGTGTGCTCTCCAAGGAGAAGCAGTGCAGCTCTGAAGAGAAGAGCATGTGTGAAATGCTCTTTCCTCAGATATTCATAATAGTTGTTCAATATCTTTACCTGGCAACATTTTCCTTGTGAAGGTGAAAAACAACAAGGGTAGCGTGTAATGTGGGCTCTCATTCCATTAGCTTATAGTAGAAGCAGGGGAACATAGAATCTGTTATGTCTGGCTTAAGTCAGAGTTTGTAGCATGAACCAGTGTAAAATAGGTTATAAAACTCAGGCTGTTCACAATTCAGGGGTTGAAGGCTTTTTAGGGCCCGTTCCAGATTTTATATCTAGAAATGCTGGTGCATTTGCATGTATTGAATTTGTATCAAAATCTGTGAGTGTTCCTTGCTATTGTTGCTGAAGCCAGTGATGCCCCAACAGCCTCCTTGCCCTGACATCCCGTGTAGTGGAGCATCCCACCAGAGGGTGAGCCCGTAAAAACCCACCTCCTCCCACTTGATGTTCAGACAGTACTTTTCTTGGTTGTGTGCTGTTTTTTCCTTTCCTTTTTTGATAGTATCTATCACAAGCCAAAGGTAATGTCTTCCCCCAGGCAAGGAAGCCCATCTGTTGGAAAACCACTCCAACCTCATGCACAGATTTGACACACTAAAAGACTTTATGTTTCTAAAGGTGATGTGGCTTTGGTTTTGTTTAAAGAGAAGAAAAGGAAAAAGATTCACTTTCCAACCACAAAGAGTTGCTTATTGCTGGGAAGCAAGCTACATAATAAATTGTTGTCTGGGTGAGAATGAGGATTTCTGGCTTTCTGGTTACTCCTCTCCCTTTCTTGCGGGATGAAGCTGGCTGGTTTGGGTTGGATTCTGCAGCACTTGTTTGTCCCTCTCTTTTTCCCCTCCATTTATTTCTGTGTTTGTTTTGATGGCTCTGTTTCAATGCACCGTGGTGTTTGCCTGCTGTGTTCTGTGCCAGACTCATGAGTGGCACTGCAATGTGACAGCTGGTGGGCTCCTGTCCTGTCACTGGGGCTTTTCTGCATCACCAGGTACCCGCAAGCAGACCTGAGACTGGAGGGATGATGAAATACATTAAATGCTCAGCCAGCTGTGGATGCATCAGTATCTGAAAAGCCCAAGGCTGGCTCCAGCAGTAAACACTCATGTGGTTTTCAAAGGTGTTTACATTTTAATTAGAAAAGGGTCAGATCCGGGGTATAATAATTTACATTTCTGTGCTTGATGTTTTGATGTGTGGAAAGGTAGTGGTTTTGGAGCAGCAAATCCAAGACAGACACATGATGCTTTGTGGAGATGCAGCAGTACCTGGGTACAGAGAGTCATGGTTCATCTCTGTTGCTTTTATTTTCCATAGTAACTGTTCCTGCGGGTGGCTGGGTATGAGAGCTGCCTGCCAGCAATAAAGATAAACTGCTCGTCTCGTTCTCTGAGGTGCTCTCACCACTTGAGAAAGACGCATTGCTAATTACTTGTTGTTGGAAAAGGGCTGGATGACGAGAGGCAAAATATTGCTGCAGAAGAGGCTCATTAAGAGGAGATGCTGGAAATCAAACTGTGCTGATGGCGAGGAGTTCCAGCCCCAAACACAGACAATCAAAGGTCCTCGTGCCTGTGCTGCTGTCAGAGCTGGTGGGTGGTTGTTTGCAGAGTTGAGACACACAGAGGGTTTCACCTGACCCAAAGGTGCTGATAAGAAGCAGATAAGAAGTAGAAGGGCTGTCCTGCACTATCTGCTCCTTCCTGGTCTGTATAGTCAAAAGCATCTGTCTTGTCTGGGGCTGCAGGGACTTCTTCCTTCTGTGTGTGCTTCAGCAGCTGCTTTGGGAAGCCTGGCTTGGAGTCTCAGTGAGCAGGAAATGTGAGGGAGGTGATGATGGAGGGTTTGACCATGAGCTGTTCCTCCCTGCCCAGCCCCAGAGAGGCACTGAGCAGAAGAGGGTGTCGCCTCAGCCTGGATATCCGCCTCCAGCTGCACAAGGTGATGTCCAGCATGGCTGCAGGGGACAGAGGTGGGAGAACAGTGGGGTGGGTTTTGGAGCCTGCGCAAGAGATGTGGAAGTTCTCATTGGTTGTTCATGGGAGAGGATGTGATGTCTGGGCCTGGGCTGGGGCCTTTCCCTCTGTGTCCCTGGGGATCAGTTTGGTTTGGTTTTATCATCATCCCGTTCAGGCACAGACAAATCTGGGCTGCTGAGCTGTTCATCAGTTTGTGTCCCAGGTGTCTCAGAGCAGAAGGGACCTGCTGGATCACAGTCTGTTACAAATACTCAAGGGAGAGCTAGCACGAGAGGGATGCTGGATGTCCTATCAAAGAACATTCTGGAAGCAGGTGGCTGCATTGGTACGTGAAGAATTTGCACTGCAGCTGCCTTTTATAGGAAGCATCTCTTGTTCCTAGAAAACTCTGGGATGATAAATCCCGTGTGGCGTGACAAAGGCTTTCAGGGATGTCAGGATATCTCTGTAGCCTGTCACAGCCTGTCTCTGCAGCAGCTGGCCTGTGATGGCATTTCTGAGAAATAAATATTCTCTGCATAAAGGATGCTCTGCATTCCTCCTGACTTTACTTTGGAGTCATGGAGGAATGGAGGATTTGCCTGGGATTTTCTTAGTGTTTAACTGAAGGATAAGTAAGGAAGACACATGAGTTTTCAATTAAATACCAGTCAGTCAGTCAAGCCTAAACAGCTGAGTCCATGTTGTGGGAAAGATGGGCTGGGCACTTGTCCTTTGTTGGGCTTTGGTGGTGGTTACACCTTTCAATAATTGAATTTCAGTTCAGGTGAGAGGAAGCCCAATGCATGAAGTAGTTCTGCCTGAACTTTGTATTTTAGAGATTTTTCCCAATAACCTTACCTAGGCGTTGGCATTGGGTATTAGCTCCTGGCTGTGTAGTTGTCAAGAAAATCTGCTTATGACTTTCACCATTTTGCTTGTGTGTGACAATGTGGCATTTCTGTTTCTCTTGCCTTTGGAAGCCACAACCTTCAAAGAAACTGATCATAATAGCATCCATCCCGTGGAAGCAAAACACTGGGGAAAGCAATCTCTTTATTTTCTTTCCTTTGCTGGTGCTCAGTAACATTGGGCTTTGCATGGGAGCAAGGCATGCTGTTGTTGTCCTAATAGCAGCTCAGGATGTGGGTTTGTCTGGATGAATTGGAGCAAGAACTTGCTTCCTCTTGGGTCACCCCAGCCCCCTACAGCTCTAGGCTGGTGCAGAGGGGCTGGAAAGCTGGGAAGGGCCCTGGGGATGCTGAGGCACCTCCAGTGCTGGGGACAGCTCTGGGCCCTCAGGACAAGAGAGACCCTGAGGGGCTGGAGCGTGTCCAGGGCAGGGAACGGAGCTGGGAAGGGGCTGGAGCCCCAGGAGAGGCTGAGGGAGCTGGGAAGGGGCTGAGCCTGGAGCAAAGGAGGCTCAGGGGGCCCTTGTGGCTCTGCACAGCTCCTGACAGGAGGGGACAGCCGGGGGGGTCGGGCTGTGCTCCAGGGAACAGGGACAGGAGCAGAGGGAACGGCCTCAGGCTGGGACAGGGCAGGCTCAGGTTGGATATTAGGGAAAATCCCTCCATGGAAAGGCTTTTCCAGAGCTTCCAGCAGAGCTTCCCAGAGCAGTGGTGGAGTCCCCATCCCTGGAGGGGTTTAAAAGCCATGTGGATGTGGCACTTGGGGACATGGGTCAGTGGTGGCCTTGGTGTTGCCAGGAGGGTGGACTTGATGGTCTTGGAGGGCTTTCCAATCTAAACAATTCCATGATTTAGTGATTCTGTAAGAATTGTTTTAGGAAGATCTCTTTATGGTTGCAGTTCTGGTGTAATGTTGCTGTGCCAGAATGTTTTTGCCCAGAAGCTTGTTTTGGGGGCTGGAGTCCCTTGGCATGGCTGGGACTCAGGTGGGTCTTATCCCAGGGGATAATCTGTGGGAAGTTGCCCTGCTGTTCTGTCTTGGCACTGCCAGGCTGCTGCAGTCCAGATTTTGCAGCGCTTTTGGCGTGGAGGGGAATGGCTGGAGCCTCCTCCCTGGGGGAGGACATGCATATGGGGCCCTCTCACCCAGCCTCCAGTGACCTGATGGAAATGCAGCGCCGTCCTGCATGTCTGTGGTCTTCCCATCACAGACTCAGCACTTAAATCTTTTTGGTTGCAACTTCCACTCTCCTGTTGCCTCCCAACCCAAAGTGGGTTTGTTCTCCATTACTGTTCTTCACCTATCAAACTCACCACTTGTTTCCACAAGTTCAACAAGCTTGGAGCACCTTTGGGAGAAAGGGAATGAGCCTACAAGTGTCATAAAAAATGTTTGTTCTTATTATTTGCTGATGAAGGGTAAAACTGTATAATTGCTAAAAAAACTGTATAATCTTGCTACAGCAAGAACCCCATTTAGATCACCCTTAATAACAGCTATTAATAATAATTATACATTACAGTAATGCTGATAATTACTAAGTTATAATAAGCAGTTTGCACATCTATTGACTTTTTCTGCTGATGATTCCTTCTTTTATGGTCACAGTAACGAGCACAACATGGGCTTTGTCAAATCATAGGGTTTTACAAGGATTTAAGTCGGAATAAATCTTCAAGGTCCTCTAGTTCTACCCCCTTGCCATGGGCAGGGACATATTCCACTGCACCAGGTTGCTCCAAGTCTCACCCAACCTGGCCTTGAACACTTTCAGAGATAGGAAAGATTCGGAAGGTAATTTTCAGACCCCCAAAACTTACAAACTTTTTGCTTTGGCAAAGTAGAGTGGAGGGAAGGAGGAAGTGGGAAAAAAAAATGCAAATTTGAGATTGATCTCTGTTTGTTGTGATTAAGGAATGTACCTGGTGTCTGGGAATCCTTTGTGGTAGGTGCTGAGCCAACACAGAGCCAAGGGATCACTGCTTCATCAAGAGCTCTCACCAACATTTGTTTGCTCAGTGTGGGAAGATAGTAAATGCTTTGATGCTCAAGTGTGGGTTTTTCTTTGAAAACCTTTTTTGTATGTGTTTTGAGGGTGAGGTGAGGTGAGAAACTAGCTCCAGGCACAGATCGCCAGGAAGAGCAGGAGTTTTCTTCCTGTTGAGTGATGCTTTTCTTTAGAGAGAGGTGAAGCTACCACAAGATGAATTTGTTTTAGAGTTTCCCACTAGGAATCCACAAATATCTCAGATATGTGGTTTGTGTTGTCTGAAATAGACAAAAACACCTTTGGGCTTGGGTAATGTGTCACCCAGTGAGATGGAGGATAACCTCTGACCCTGCTCACTCCATCCTGAGTGATGCCACCTGTATCATTTGTCTCGTGCCATCTCTCCATGCCATCACCCCCCTCCAGGACTCATGAGAGCCTCCTATTCTCCCTACTCTTTCTTTAGCACTTCCTGTTTGATAATTGGTGCTTTCCTTTTTGTAATTGGCGCTAATTAGTGAAAAGGGGAGAAGCATGCCCTCCTCCAGGGCTCCACGCTCTCTGGGGCTCCTTCTTTTTTCTTTATTCACTTTCTTCTTTTTTCTTTGTCCTTTTTAATATGGCATATGATTTTTGTTCAGGAGCTAATGTGTGATATTGGTATACATAATGAGGCTTTTTGACAGTCTGGGCACATTTGGGAATAATTCCTTGAGCAGATGAAATCCTTAGGCCAGAACTGCTCATTCTCGGCAGTTTCCAAGTGATGCCACAATTGTTCAGAAGTGACAGAGGAGAAAATAGTTCAGGAGCTGGAAACTACATGAGCTGGGAGCAGATATATTTTTCCCTCCCCTTCCCTTCTGGATGGCATGTGACTCACTCTGGATTTGCTTAGTGATTTTATACTTGTCTCAAAGCAGACTGTAACTACCCGTTCCTGGCGAAGGGGAGGGTGAGGGATGAAGTTGTTGTGTCCTGCAGTGTGCTGGCAGCTCCCATATCTTCTCCCTCCCAGCTGCAGGAAGGGAGGAATATGAGATTTACCACAAGACATTGGGCCACAGCCTGTTTTTTTCCAAACATAGAAATTTTAAATATCCTGAGCTGAAGGGACCCACCAGGATCACCCAGCCCAGCTCCTGCCCTACACAGACCCCCAGCAATCCCACCCTGGGCATCCCTGGCAGCGCTGTCCAAAGGCTCCAGGAGATCTGGCAGCCTCGGGGCTGTGCCCATTCCCTGGGGAGCCTGGGCAGTGCCAGCACCCTCTGGGGGAGAACCTTTCCCTGATATCCCACCCAAACCTCCCTGGCACGGCTCCAGCCATTTCCTTGGGTTCTGTCCCTGTCAGAGAGATCAGAGCCCCGTGCTATGCCCAGTCCAGGAGCTGGTGATTTCCTTTCTTTACTGTGTTAGTCATTGAGCCCTGGAGAAGTAGGAAGGAGAGGAGAATTATAAATCCCCTACGTCTCCTATAGAGGCAATTTTCTGCAGTGAGAGGTTTTAAAAGTGAATTCTGTTGTGATCTCTGTCTCACCTCCTCACTGGACCATTTACACTCGCATCATTAGCTCAGCATTATTTACTGCCACTGCCCTAGAGAAGCTTTTCAGTTATCATCCTCTTCCTCAGCCATGTCCATTACCCCCAGCTTCTCACCCATATCCAGAACAACTAGTGCTTTGGATTTATTAAATCAAGCATTTTAGTGTCACATTTTTTTCTCTCATGCATATGTCTGGAGATTTTCAGTAATATGGGTTTTAAGCAGGAGGCCAGGAAATATGTCTGTTGCCCTTAAATGCAAGAATATTACAGAAATGAAACATTTTTTCCATGCCTGGAAGCCATAAAAGCAACCACCTAGGAGTATTAGAAATTCTATTGTAAATGCAGATGTACAGCAAAAAACATCCTGCGCGTGGCAACCGATAGGCTTTGTCTGCTGGGTTTTTTTATAATTACTGGGAAATAATTCCTCTCTGTCTTTTTTGTCCTGCTTCCTCAGGCTCCCTGTGTTCCTGGTGTGCCCCCTGAAGGGATGGAGAGCTCCTCAGTGGCGTCGGCCTCCTCGGAGGCGGGGAGCAGCCGCTCCCAGGAGATCGAGGAGCTGGAGCGCTTCATCGACAGCTACGTCCTGGAGTACCAGGTCCAGGGGCTGCTCACCGACAAGACCGAGGGTGACGGCGAGAGCGAGAAGACACAGTCCCACGTCTCACAGGTGGGTGAAAGGGACCTCCTCCCACTCACTGTGGGGTGGGAGAGGGGCTGGGGGCTCACAGAGTGTGTTCTCAGCTGAAGTAGCCTTTTCAGGGTTTGGCTGTGAAGCAGGATGTGATAAAACGCTGGGTTTGGGGCAGCTCGCTTGTTTGGGGATGTGTTTGAGGTTTCAGCAGTCTCTTGATGCTGGGTTTGGTTTTTTATGGTCTCAGGGTGCACTGAAACACCTTGAAAGTGTTCCAGGCCAGGATGGTTTTTTATGGTCTCAAGGTGCATTGAAACACGTTGAAAGTGCTCCAGGCCAGGTTGGATAGGGCTTGGATTGTGGAAGGGGCTAATGGCGGGCCTGTTAGCTAAAGGAGTGAGAAGAAGCCGAGAAGTAAGAATAAGCTGATAAGGAGCTCTCTCCAAGACTGTAACCAAGGAGATCGAGAAAAGAAGGACAAGAACAACTTGCAGCTGGATGAAGTAATGTTAGAAAGATAGGTGGAGTCACTATAACTTTTTAACAATAGCATTATGTTGATTTATTGTAGCCAATAGTTAAGGTAGAAGAAGTATCAACAATTAGAAAGTGTATAAAAGTTAGCCATGTTAAAGAATAAACTGTTACCAACTGAAACTACTTGTAGTCTCCGCTTTATGTCCTGACCGCCTGGACGACAACATTGGAGCAGCTTGGGACAGTGGAAGATGTCCCTGCCCATGGCAGGGGGTGGAATCAGATGGGGTTTAAAGTCGTTTCCAAGCCAAACCGTTCCATGATTCCACATAGGAAGGATCCCATCTTTATCTGATATCAGCAGTGTTTGATCTGATCTGTCTGAACTCTGCAGGTTTGCTGGAGCTGAGGATCTGACCCAGAGCTCTAGACCTGTTTTATACCATCTCAATGTAAAGAAATTACCAAACAAAGGAACCTTTTTAACAATAGGTTTTTGGTGAAGAGATCTTTTACAATTTGAGGATCAAAGCCCTTAGAAATGGGAGAAAATATATTTTAAAATGTAGTGATTTTATGAACCCAAGGCTGGAAGGTGTCTGTGTTTGAAGTAATGCTTTGGAGGGGCTTCAGGTCAAACATGCAAGTTCTGCTTATTAATGTGTCAAGCTCAAAAGTAGTATTGAATCAGAAGTAAAATAATAGACCAAGTTTTGTAACCTCTTCCAGCCTGTCCACTGCTCTGCCAATAAGCCCAGGTTCCCTCTGCATCTTAAGGACAAAAATTTCTAATTCTCATGGCATACCGTGTACGTTTTTTGCATTAAGATCCTTGATTGCAACAACCAAATCCATCATCCAGTTGTGGAAATGGCATTTTATCTTTCCTTCCTGGCTTGCCCTGGAAGAAAAGAGCTGCTGGATTTTTAATGTCAGTTCTGAGAGTGTTCTCTTTCAAGATGTCTGGGTTTTATTTTAAAGGAAAAATTCATAATAACGAAAGATCTGAACATTAAACCTTTTAATTAAACCAGTTATAGAGGCAACTCAAATGAAGCAGCTAAATGAGGTTGTACCCCAGACCATTGATGCAGAAGTTTAATTAGGATTTATTGTGGAACTCCATCAAAATGCAACATTTTGTATTTCTAGGGCTGTGTATTGGACAAAAAGTGAAGATGGGCTTTTACTTTAGGTCACTTGCATTTATCAAGCCATGTCTTAATGGATGCACTAAGAAGGAATTATCTCATGTCTCACAAATGTGGTTTTTTTCATTTTTCCACCTATAAAAATAATCAGGAATTTTTATTTCTCATTTTCTCTTCCTAATCAGTTCTTAGCAAAGCAAGGAATAAACAGGCACATATCCTGCAGCTGACTGGAGTAACCCTGGTGGAAGCCAGCCTGATGGAAGGTGGCATGTTCCCTCATTAATGAGAGCTAGAGGGAGAAAGATGGATTTAAGGGGAAGGCACTCAGCTGAGACCAAGGAAATTGTTTTTAACTGCAAGGCTCTGCCAGAAACTAAATCTTTAATGCTGGGCAAGTTACTTAATCTCTCTGCAGTTTGTTTCCTTATGGCTGTGATGTTTTCCCTGCCTGAGAGTAGATAAATCCATTCAGCCATGTGTGTGAGAGTTGCTTGGATGGTACCACATTCCTGGACAACTGCTCTCCTTGCTGGGGGAAGGAAAGAAAGGCACATCCTCCTCACTCAGCTCCCAGGGAAGCTGAATCCATTGCCACTTCAGAGAATCCCAAAATGTGGATGTTCCTATGGTGGGGATGTTCCCCACCTTGCTTCCACCAGGAAAAAAGAGGAAAATCAGAGGGAAAAGGTGATTTTATTTTGCTGTGGAGATAATGAGTGAACTTGTGAGAACCTTGAGAGACCCTTCCAGACATGTGGTTGCTCTCAAAATTGTTAAAGGAGATAGGGATACATCTGGTGTCCCTATCCTGGTAAATAAAAGACTCTCAAGAGTGATGGCATCGTGAGCCTGCCCAGGGGGCTTGGCAGAAGTGGCAGGAGAGTGATGGGCAGCCCTTTAATGAGGGGAGACTGAAATCCCCCCATCTGTGAGCTAGGACGGGCTCTCTGATGAAGGCAGGGATCATGAGCAGTTGTAGTGAAGACTCTACCTGTCAGGGAGCTCTGAGGTGGTTGTTTGCATGGAAATGACTTTTCATTTTCTTGGCACATCACCCTTGGTGATGGTACCAAGCCTTGAGTGTCTCTGGAGCAGCCAAGCGCTTCCAGTGTGGAAGACCTCAGAAGTGGGGCTGGTCAGTCTCCACTTTGCTGAAGTGACAAAAATAACTTTAGAATTAAGCAGCATCTTTGATGCTTGTCTGAAAATTGGTTTGGGGCTTTTTTTTCACCAGTATGATGCAGCCCTACATTTCTTTAGGGGAAAGAAAATCAGGCAAAAAATTACACCAGTTATTTTTGTGGAGACACCTTTCTGCCCAACCTTGGGGCAAGCTGGCCTAAGAATCTGCTAATTTTCTATGGCCGCATATGTCAATGGCCAAACCTATAGCTTCTAAACTCATTTTCTGTTTCATTTAAAATGAAAACATAGGGTGTTGGCTGCTCAGGGCATGTATCTGTCCTTGAAGCAAATAGAGTTGGGAACGAGGGTTTAGGAAAAGCAGAAATTTCCGAACATTCCATGGAAATGAGTGATAAGTCACCCTAGTGTGTATCCCACACCTGGGGTTCCAAGCACTGTCAGAGTCAGCAAGGAGGTATTGGGGCTGGATTTTATTGCAAAGCACCATATCAGCTGCTTTCCCACAGTTGTTCCTGCTTCTTCCCTGTACCCACTGTCAGCGGGTGGAGCATTTCCAAGCCAAAGCCTTTGGGATCATCCTCAAAAAGGAGGGGGTGCCACACGTGTGCAGCGATGCCCGCGGCCGGACGATGTTTTCTGTGCACTGTGGACTGACACAGCAGTTTTGCCCAGCCCAGCTATTATTTTACACAATCCCTTTTTTTATCCCTTTTGCAGTGGACGGCGGATTGTAGCGAGCAGCTTGATGGAAGCTGTTCCCCATCCCGAGGGAAAGGCTCGTCATCTCACGAACATAACCAGGTAGGGTTTGTGTTCAGTTCCTCCTCTCCAGACCTTTGCCTTTATTTCTTGTACTGCCTCACCTGGGAGGTGCTGCCGGCTGTCCCTCTCCCATGGAAGGGGAGAGATGCCCCTCTGCTTGGCATCTGAAAGCTCATTCCTGCCCAAACCATGGGAGGTGGGCAACATCCTGATGTGCAGATGGATGCTTTCATCGGGAGCTTAAAGGGGAAAAAATAAGGAGTGTCACATTTATTCCAGAAGACTTTCTTATTGTCACCTGTGTGAGGAAGCTGTTAGAGCATCAGAGCTGACTTGGAAGGATGAGATGTGGCTGGAATAAGGGGTCTTTGGGCATCTCTGTTGTGTGCTGCAGCACATGAATGGTGTTGCAGGGAAGAGCATTACAGAGCTGAGAGGGTGAGCTGGCAGAAGAAGCCGAGTTGCACGTGCTGAAAGCCTGTGTTGGTTGTGCAGTGACCGGAGCCAGGTGTGAGTCAGTTTTGGTGCTTGGACATGGTGTGAACATGAGTAAGGAGTGTTTACCTGGCACTGCTGGAGGTGGCTGTCCCTCCTCATGGGAGTACCCCCATGGAAGAGAGTTTGGTTGGGTGGGGGCTTGTGTTTGATCATTCTCATCTGATTGACAAGCTGCTGTGTCACCATGAGGCCATCGGCTCTGTGAGAGCAGCACTTGCTTGAGGAGATGTGAAATTTAGGCATCTGAGGAAGGGGAAACAACATTTCCAGTTGCTGTGGCTGATGGATGTCCCACCCAGAGAAGTGGCTTTTATTCTCTTGCTCTGCTTGATGTCCTCCAGATGCAGTCTTGTGCATGGATCCATGAGGGGGAATTTGGGAGCCCCTTGCAGGGTGTAAAAGAGGCTGTGCCAGTCTGAGCAGGGCATGTTGCAGCTCTCATTTTGGGCACAGCTTCCTCCCAAGGAGCCAAGCTTTCTCCCAAGGAGCCATGCTGGAAGTTCTTGGCCAAGGGATGGGAGCTTAGGCATCCATTCCTTCCATGGCCCTGGGATGCTGGTAGCACCTCTACCAACACCTGCGCCCAGCAAAGGCAGGGTTGTTTTGTAGGAGGGTGTGTGCTGAACAGAGGCACTGCTTTGGATGAGCTCCTGAAGGTGCCAGATGGAATTGTGGGTTTAATTTATTACAGCTGTGATCTGCTTCAAACTATGCAGCAGCAAAACCTCATCAGGCACCCTCCCAGCGCTGCAGACAGCTGCTGGGTGTTCAGCTGGGAGGCTGGCCGTTTCCATCGGGCTTCTTTGGGTGGATATGGGGTTTTCCCTGGGGAAGAAGGTCCCTGGCCCTTCTCCCAAGGGCTCTGCTGATATGCCAGTGGCTGGTGGAGACCACAGGAGGATGCAGGTGTCATGCATGGGTATTACTTTCCTGACAACCTCCATCTGCCTGGTGCCATGCACTCTTTTGTTTCAGCTTACATGTTTTCGGGGTTTTTTGTTTTCTTGCTATTTTTTTTTTCCCTGGGAATTAAATGTGTTTGATCTCCTCCTGCAGGGAGCTCCTTTCCTACACACAAACACCATTCGCTGATGCCCAAGCTGCTTACCCTGTGTTTGGGCTCTCTCCCAGCCTGCAGCAGAGCTAGTAATTATCTCTCTCCATGTTTGGCTTCCTTTAACTGTGAGTTACAAATTTTCCTTGGCACCAAAGAGGAGCTGCAAGCTATTGTTCCTCTGTCCAGGCAAGCACTTCTCTCACTGTCACTGATATATGAGTTAAATGCTGCTGGTGAGGACCAAGTGCAGTTTCATACCATTCCTGGCTGTTTTCACTAAAATATTTCAATATTAAAAAAAAAAAAATCATTACTACAATGCTTGTCCTGAATTAAAATTAGCAATCACTTTTCAAACCTGCCGAGGAAGAAGCCAGCTAATTATTTCCCCAATGGAGGAAGAGGTTGTGTTTTGGAGGTGTTTTTTTTTTTGTTTGTTTTGTTTGGGATTTTGGTTTTTTTGGGTTTTGTTTTGGGGGGTTTTTTTTGGTTTTTTTTTTTGTGATGGGCATTTTTTGTTGCAGTTTTTTTATGTATTTGAGGGGTTTGGACAGGAAATGGAATTCCTAATTTTCCTATTGTGTTTCCAGCTGAGATCTCTGCATTGCCAGTCATACTTGAAAAATACTTGGATGTGAGATTTCTGCTGGCTTCATCTGATGTGAAAATGTGGGTTATGTATCATTGACCATGGGTGTGCCTCATATGGCCCTCAGAAAGGGCATTTATATGGAAATCTAGGTTAGTCCTGGAAATATATTCAGCATGTGGTTCATTTTCTGTGAAGACAGAGTAGTCCAGTCTTGCTTTTTCAGAAGTAATTGGCTTCCTAAAGGTTATGGGGAAACCTAGAGAGAAGATGACTTTCCCATGCCTGAAAAATTCCTCTATGCATCCCTGAGTACTTGATGCCTTTGAAATTCCGGGTTATATGATCCAGCAAGGTAAAGAAAAATAAAAAAAAAGATTTTTGTGTGTGTGTGTGTGTGTGTGTGTGTTAGTTATGCATTTTTATATAGTATGTGTGTATATAAGCATCTACTGGTTGTTGTACAAGTGAGGGGCTTAGAGCAATTTCTGAATAAAATACAATATAAGGGTAAAAATGAAGTGGCTTTACCCTTCATTTTTAAGTGTTTTCACTTTCATTAAAAAGGAAGGTAAAAAGAGTCCAGGATATTCCTAAATTACTGGTTTCTGATGTTGATGGGTGTCTCTGGAAAAGAGCACCCAGACTTGTCCTGCTCTTGCAGTACTTGGTGAGACCTGTATTAGCAGCTGTGTGAGACTCGGAGTCAATTCCCATAGGCTGGCAGAAAGGCATCCTATACAAAGCAGTGGCTTAAAAAGAGAGAAAATGCCCCCTGAAACCTCCTGGTCTTTCCAGTTCTGTGGGCGGGTGGCTGTGAGGAGATGGTCTGCTCATGGGGGAATCTCCTGAGGTATATTTTGTGAACTCATGTGCTGAGAAAATCCTGGTCTCACAATTACATTCAGCTCATCTGTAATTCTTATTTCCTGCTGGGATCTCTCTGTTTGCTGCATGGTGTGGCCATGTTCCACTAAAGCCCTGAAAGTTTGCCAGGTCTCACCACGTGTGAGCCTCTGGGGCAAAGACCAGGTACTCAAAATATTCTTTGAGCACCTTGCTGCCTCTGTAAAGAGAAATGTTTAGATAATGGAATAATTTTAAACTCTTTTATGTTTGGATTTTTTTTTCTTCCCCAAAAAGAGCCAGTGGGAAGTTTTTATATAATACTTTATTTGCATTTCCCTTGTGAGGCTGTGGCAAGTAGGAAGCTCTTTGATATATTTCTGAGAGCAATTCATTAAGTAAAAAAATCTGGTATGGTGCATATTGAGGGATCCAGCAAAGCTCTTGGTACATGAAAGGCCTGGCAGGAACTGTATCCCAGGCTCCCCTTATGTAAAAGGCATTAACAAAAACCAGAACAACTCTGCGGGTTTGTGCCATTTCTCCAGGCGGTGGGAGAAGGAGAGATGAAAATCCTCCTTCCTGGCCAAGTCCCTCCCTTCTTCCATGGTGGCTGGCTGTCACCCATCAGCACCAAGGAAAAGCCTGTGTTGTTGGCAGGAAACAGGACTTGCTTTCATTCCACTGCTTGTGTCCATGCCCCACCAGGTTCAGCAGGAGCTTGGTACAGGGTTTGAGCCCTCAGAGGCTTCTGCAGTTGATGGTTGTGCTGCTGATCTGTGGAGCAGTGAAGGAGCAGGCAGGGTGTGTAAATCACACCTCATGACCCCACACCTTGCTTGTAGCACCCTTGTCCTGCCCTCCCTGAGGAGCTGGTGGTGAAGGAGATCACTTTGCCCTCCCGTTAAACGAGCAGAAGCAGCAGCACATGGTGGCAGGGTGGGGTGGTGGGTGTGCACTCGTGGGCCTTGGCTGGAGATCAGACTGCCTGGAGTAAAGAGCATCCCTAACTGTGCCAAGAGTTCTGACGAGGGCCTGGAGGGACAAGGGGCAATGGCTTCCCACTGGGAAGGACAGGCTTAGGTGGGATATTGGGAAGGAATTCTTGGCTGTGAGGGTGGGCCGGCCCTGGCATAGGGTGCCCAGAGCAGCTGTGGCTGCCCCATCCCAGGCTGGACAGGGCTTGGAACAGCTTCATCTAGTGGAAGCTGTCCATGCCCATGGCAGGGGATGGAATGAGATGAGCTTTAAGGTCTTGTCATTCCATGTCCATGTCCTGCAGTCATGGCTGGAAAACTGCCGTGTTGCCAAGGAAAGGCAATAGGAAGTGTGGGGCCATGTGTGAAGGCTGTCTCTTGGGTAACAGCAGATTGCAGCGCACAGAGGAGCTCAGTTTCAATGGAGAGTGGAAAAATCAAATTATCTATGCAGACTTCTTTCACAGTTCCAGAATTTTTTCTTTTTCAGGCATCAGTGCTGCTTGACTTCCTGGGATCAGCCACCAGGAGATCCTCCCTGGTGGATGCTGCAGAAGCAGGTGGGAAGGGATCATGGTCTGGGACAGGGGACATGTCACTGAGTCCAGATTAACTGAAGTTAGCAGTGAAATTGTCCTGCTGGCTTAAATCCAGTGACATCATCAGGCAGCATGTAATGCCCCAAATTCTTGGCTGACCAGATAGGGCTGGAGAGACAGTGGATTGGCAGGGTCTCCTGACAAAATTTGTAATTCATTTTCCCCGTGCTGGTGGACAGCCTGTGTCTCATTTGAGTTGCCTATTCTTGGGTCCAGATCTGAAAGAAAACAAGAGGGATGACTCTGGAAGAACTTTTAGAAATTATAGAATGTTAAGGGGATGGAATGGATGTTAAAAATCACCCACCTACCACAAGCAGGGACACTTTCCACTGGAGCAGGTTGCTCAGGGCCTTATGTGCTATGAGCACTGCCAGGGTTGGGGCATCCACAGCCTCCCTGAGCAGCCTGGGCCAGTCTCACCACCTTCATACTTCCTAATATCCAGTCTAAATTTCCCCTCTATCAATTTGTATCCATTACTCCCTGTCCTGTCACTATAGTTCTTGATACAGACTCCCTCTCCAGCTTCCCTTTAGGCTCCCTTCAGATACTGGAAGGTGCTGTGGGGTCTGCACACAGCTTTCTCTTCTCCCGGCTGAACAGCCCCAACTTTCTCAGCCTGTCTTTACAGGTGAGGTGCTCCAGTCCTTTTATCAACCTCATGGCCTCCTCTGGACTTGTTCCAACAGTTCCATGTTTGGGGAATACATTTGGGGTTCCCCATCTCATTGGTCTGCTCTTGTTGTAGCCCAGGGCCAGTTTGTACACTGAATTTGGCTGAGGTTGTCCACCATACTTAGGATCTGTTGGGGCAGGTGGGTGCTGGCCGATGCTGCAAACACTGATTTTGTGTTTCCAAAAGAGAAGGAGAAAGCAAGAAGGAGAAAGCAAGAAAAGGAGAAAGCAAAAAAACTGGCTTTGCCAGTGAGTACATGTTGATGCATGCCTGCCTGATGGAGGAAGAAAGTAGGACTTCAGGTGGGGTCACCTGCTCATGGGCAAAGAGCAGCTCTGAGAAAACCAGTCACTTTTCTGCCTGTCATTGCTGGGTGATGCTTCCTCCTTTAGTGGATGCAGCCCTGCTCAGTTATGGTTGGAGAGGACTGCTGAGAAAGAAATCAAGTCTTTCAGCTAATGTATAGGTGTAACTTTCCCTGGGACTTTTGTTTGGGCTTGGCCTCATGTGAAGCAGACACCTGCTTGGGTGTCAGGAGGTCTGGGAGGCAGATGTTTCACTGCCTTGCTGCCTGCTCTGGAGAATTGCTGTTGCTTACTGAGGGTGGGAGGAGGTGTCTTCTGGGTCAGGTGTCACCAGTGACTCACATGAGAGGACATCTTGTCACCCTCATTTTCCATTTGGCTGGAGAAGACCGGGTGATGCCTGTCTGCCCATTGTAGAGCTTCCCACACTCTCAGTTTTGTGAGATTTGATTAACCTTTGAGGTCTCCGTCTTTCCAGGTTTGGATGAATAGGTCAGTCAGTGCTGGGAGCTCTAGGCAGGGAAGGGATGACATGAGCCATTTCCTCTGAGGCTGGGACAGGGCCTTGCTGATGGGTTTCCATAGCATGTCTGGAGTTCTCAGGGCCATTCTGAGAGCCCTCAGTCTTCCTCCTCTTCATCCTTGTGTGTAAATGAACTATCTAGCACATCCTTGGCTGGCATGGCTCTTCCAGTGTTGCCCAAAAAACACAACCACACAGGCTTGGTCCTTTCTCAGGTAGTCCATAAAGATAATGTAAGCTTAATCTCCTACTTCCAAGTCCATTAGGTCCTTTGGTCCTGTGTTATGACACAAAAATGGATAAAACCTTGCTTTCCCTGGTGGAAGAAGATCTCAAAGTGATGTTTGGTGTCTCTTCTGCAGATTGAGAGGGCTGGGGAAGGTGGACATAGACCTGGGAAGGGAAGGAACAGAGCCAAAGAGGTTGAGGCTTCTGCATCACATTTTTATAACAGTTTCTGGTGTTCTTACAGCATTATGTAATACTTCGAGGAGAAAGAAGCTAGAAAGCTTACCCTACTAAGATATTTAGAGTAATCTTATGGTTGGGTTTTTGTTGGGGTTTTTTTAAGGTGTATTTTGAGTTATTAAAATAATTAAGCCTTTGGTTTTCCCTATTAAAATTGGAGTGGTTTTTCTGGAATAGGTCTAGGGAGGTACTTGGAGTGCAGTGCAGAAATTCTGCATAACAGGAAGATTTGGCAGCAGGCACAAATTGGGTGTGTGAAAACCTCCACTGCAGAAAAACCTCAAAAAGGGCCTTTTACACAATAGCTGTTTTCTGATCTGACCAGGAGTAAGATCAAAATTGAGGAACCATTTGAAGGACACCCCACAACTTGATCTAGGTATCTTCTGGGTGCAGATGTGAGACCCTTGTTATGCTGGGGGATATCTCAGAGGTTTTTGGAGTCCTGAGAACTCTCTAATTCCTGTTATTTTACCTCTGGCCTACCCGTGAATGCTGTACGTTGAATATTGAAATTTTTACATACAATTGAACATGAATCCCATCCACTGATATCTTCAGGACACTTGGAACTTGTGCTGCTGCCAGGGTTGATCGGCATCTCTACCAGCACAGCCCACTTCACCCATACTTATCTTCACTGAGAGCAGCCACGTAGGTGATCACTGTGTTTCCATTTATGGCTTCTGCACTGGGGAAACTTATCTTCTTTTTCTGCAAATAGGATTTTCAAACTTGCACTGAAGCAGCAGAAAATATTAACTCTTGGGCTGGCAAAGGCAGCAGGATTAATTAGTTCATGCCTCAAAGAGCTCACTGCAAAGGTGAAAATTGCAGTGTAAGTGAAACATACGATTATTGCTAATTAAAATGCAAATGTTAGATTTGACAGCTAATTTCCAAAGGAGGGCTGCTGGCAATGTGCATGAGCCTGGCTGTTCCTGAGAAGGTGCAGAGCTTGGCCAGAAGGATTGGCATGGGTTTGAGCAGCTTCTGGAATCAGTCTCTGGGGGGGATAGTGTTTTCCCTCCCAGTCCAAAGCGTGGCTCAGAGGGGTGAGTGTGGACCCTGAAATGGTAGGTGGAGGAGCTCAAGTAAGATCTGTGAGCCAGAGCTCAAGGACTGTTTGGGGGACTGAGAGAGGCTGGGAGACCCTTGGTTTTTGAAGGGCACGGCAGAGTAATGGGGAATTGGGTCAGCAGGAGGCAAGGGGCAGAGAGCTTTGTACCATTACAGCTGTTTCTTCAGTGATTGTCAACTTTGGCAGTCAATTCTGTTCCTGCAGCATGGTGTGTTTGCTTAGCAGGAGCTGTGTGTGGAACATACACAGGATGGAGGAAAAGCAGTGCCACATCTAACCAGTGCCAAGCCATGGCTTTCTGCTGTACTCCAGCTGCCTCTGGAGCCTGGGAATGGGTTTCTATGGGCCTTTCAATGATGCTGGTGAAGGGGTTTTGCTGCTTGGGTGTTTTTTTAAAGAACACTCATCACCTGCATGCTCTCACCCACTCCATGAGCATCACCCATGAGATTGGTGTGAGCAGCCCAATTCCCACAAAAAATCTGCAGAGAGGGTCCATTTTAGCATGAAAGAGCTTTACTGCAGGACACAAAGCCATCAGAAGTGTGTGGGATTGTTTCTGGGGGTTGTATTTTCATTCTGGAGATTTCAATCCCCTTCAGTAAGGTACCAGTAAAAAGTTGTTAATCTATGGCAATTAGTCAGAAATCTGGGGGAAATACTGAGCTTGGCTATGCTGGTGAGTTTGAACATGAGTGTATTCAGGCAGTTCTCAATTGGGACTGTTAGTGTCTTCAGCAGATATTTCAACAGTTTTTAGTGTAGCAATTTTATTTAAAAAACAATTTGGTTTTCAATAGTTAGTATCAGTGCTTGATAAAGGTGAGGAAGGTAAACAGGGCGAAAGCCCCAGGCCATGAGTTAGAGCCAGGAGACAAGCTGGTTTATTAAAATCCCCTGTGATTGTGATCTAACTGGTTTGTGCTGTATCCAGTGGCTTTTCTTGGTGGACATTGAGGCATAGTGATACCAATATTCTCATTTCTCATAACAGCTGCATTTCTGAAATTTGCAGCATCTTGGATTGTCTGCAGAAAACCACTCCTGAAAGATTGGTCTACTGAATATAAGTGAACAGTTTTTATTTCCAGTGTGTCTTTCAAAGCAAAGGTGCATGTGCTGACCTGTAGCATTTGGCACAGAAATCTTGTGTGTGTGTGTGAACAAGATGTTCAGTGTGTAGGATACAATTAATCCTTCAAACATCAAGCATGGGGGTGCATTTCTCCCAGCCACTTTTTCAGCTGGTGCACATATTTCCCATGTCAAAGGAGGTATTTCTCACTTCTCAGGATGCCTACAAGGTTGGCTCTTCCCCTGGCCTTCCTAAAGTATCCTGCCTGACATCCACATTTTTTATCCCTTCATGCCAATTGACCAACTCCTTTTGTGCCATTTGGTATTTCTCAGCCATTGGGAGATTTGGGTCAGGGTGTGAGAAGAAAGGAAGAAGAAGGTGCTGTAACTGTCAGTGGGAATAACCACAGCCTTTCCAATTGCATTTATCTACAACTTGAAAACCAGATAATTGCCTCTTTTTAAGTCAATACCACAATGTATTTGAACTTGCTTGAAACTTACTAGGTTGTAAGGTGCAGAATGTCCAGCTGGAGCGATGCAGAAACCAGCACTGGAGTGTTTTGCTTCCAATTCCTTGTGTTGGGTGAACATTTCCATGTTTCATGTGCATTGAGGTCCATGCTGGACCACCAGGTAGCATCACCCTAGGTAGTTCAGGTTCTGCTGTGCAGTTGTCTTCCTGCCTCATCCAAATCAGGTGGCAGTGGTGGAGCTGGGACCTGGTCTGTGCCCTGAACTTGGCTGTTGTGTTCAAAAGCAGTTTGAGTGGTGAATCCTTTTGGCTTTGAAGGCTGAGGTGGCCCTGCCCTTGCCTTAGCCCATGGCAGTGTCTGCAGGACCTCATGTAGCCCCCATGAGAGCATCTGAGACATGAGAAACCCTCTTGAAGCTGTCAGCTCTCACACCAGTCCTAAAACACAGGCTTCCCTTTGTATTTCCCAGATTTTCAGAGTACTTGGAAGAGTTGAATATTCTGCACTTGGTGGTATCATGGGGTTTTAATAATTTTAGGTCACTTCAGAAGTCTTTCCCAAGTCTCTGAGCAAAGCTTTTGGAGCAATTGCCATGACAATATCCACTTTTCTCCCCAAGGACCTTGTGGGGGTGTTTGGGTAGAGCTGGTCAGGTGAGTTATTCTGGTTTTCAGATGAGTCATTATGCCTTGAGAGCTGAACAAGAAACCTGCAGTTTGCTTGACAGCACAACAAGTGAGAGAATAAAGGAGAACATCAGGCACAGCTCCTTAAGAGACAAAAATAGTTATTTGTGTAATGAGTCTCCTGGTGAACTACAAGAGTCCTCAGCCATGTGAATAACTGGACTCCAGCAGTGGGCTGAGCAGTGGGAAAACTGACTGAGAAGTTTATTTGGGCCTGGGGAATGGAATGGAATGGAATGGAATGGAATGGAATGGAATGGAATGGAATGGAATATTTCAGCTGGGAGGTACCAACCATCATCCAGTCCAACTGCATGCTCAATTCAGGGCTGACCAAAAGTTAAAGGGTGTTATTAAGGACATTGTTCAAATGCCCTTCAGCAGCTTTAGAGGATGTGGGGCTGGTGAATATGCATAGTTAATACTCGTGAAGATAGAGAAGGTAAGTGTTATTTTTTCCCCATGCATACACTAGAGCACTAAGGCCAAATCTTATCCTCATCAGAGCCTCCCACAGTGTCATCCCTTTGCAATCTGTAAATAGAATATGTTAAAGGAATCAGAGGAAGCCCCACAATCAGGATGCTGGTCACAGGCATGGTTTTGTAGGTGCAGGCACGAGTGTCCTGGGAGCTGGAGCTCTCCTGTTCCATCAGGTCGGTGGTTTTGGAGTGTGTGGGATGGAGTGGCCCTTGACTAAAGGAACCTGTTTGCTGTTTTCAGGAAGAGTGGGATCACAGCAGCAGTGGGAGCACAGGATCCCGGCCGGGGTCGGGCTCCAGGCAGGGCTCTGGATCCAGGTCTGGCAGCCACAGGAGAAGCAGCCAGTTCAGGCACTCAGTTAAGGTATACCTGGTGGTGAGGTGCTGAAGCTGTGTCCCGTGCTTGCTGCTTCTTGGAGGCATCCCCCTCACGACCTGTTTGTGGTGTGTGTCACACGAGGTGTGGGTGCATGTCAGCTGGGAGGGACACTGCAAAGACCTGTTTAATTCACTCATGGTGTGTGACCCACTGAGGTGTGCTGACAGCTTTGGGAAAGAAGTCCCTAGTCAGCTGGTTAAGTGCAAAGGAAATCAGGGATTTTTTCTGTATTTGAAGTCTTGGAGTACTTCAGTTTTCAGAAATCAAGAGATGTCTGTAATCATTTGCTGGCAGATCTTCATTAGAAGTTGAAAGATGAGTGGGCAGCCCATAGATGGTATTAAATGGTGACCTTAAGTCCAGCTGCTTTCTGTGTGCAGGGCTATATAGGAAGTTACCTTCCTACCCTGCAAAAGACTCCAAGAATTAACTTTTTGTATGGGTTTAGGTCCATCCTTCAACTGAGACAAGGGACCATTCCTGTTAGTTTCAGTCAGCCTGCGTCCTCCTGTCTTTTCTTGGGAGTCACTCTCCTTTATGCACATGTGAGCACCAGTTGTGCCAGAAATGGATGGCAGACTCTGAGGTTTGGAACCAGTGGTCAAAGTCCAGCTCCATTCATCTGTTTCATCCCCCTGAAGATCTTGAGGAAATAGCTTTTCTTCTGAGTCATGCTGTGGTGGGAGAGGACCCACAGAACCAGGTTATATCTGGAAAGTGATGGTCCTTTCTGGTGGGAATGAGACTCAACATATCCTTACCTCTTTGAGCAACGATAATACTGTCTTCCTCAAAATTTCTATATTTTTGTCTTTTTTTTTCACATGACAACTTGCATTTTTCAACAAGGAAGCCCTGAATTGGAGCCTTTTCAGACAGTTCAGTATCTATATCATCTTTTTTTATTTTCTACCAAAGTGCAGCCAGGGGTTGTAGGCAGCTGAGAAGGAGGAAAAGTGGAGGAAGCTCCTCCAGCTCAGAACTGAAAAATGCTTAAGTAGTACATGGCACAGAATAATCCCTGAATTTATAGCAGGGACTCAGGTGGACGCTTTGTGTTGTGTGTGCAGTGCTGATTTAACCTGGTTGCAGTTGTGCAGCAAAGGGCATGATTTCGTATTTGTTTTCTGGAGGATGGTAATGAGGAGCAGCAAGAGGTGGGACGCTGAGCTGGGCTTTGTAAAGCTGCTGTGTGCATGCAAATGCTGACTTTGTGGGGAATTTGCTGAAGCTGCATGCATGGTAAACAGCCAGAGTCCACGTGGGCCCATCCCTGTTTGTGCGGGCAGCTCCAGGGGCTGGGCAGCAGTGGTTGGAGGTCATTTGTGCTCACAGGGGCAGGAGGACAGACGTTATGCATTTAAACCAGACTGTGTGCAGGATCTACTTTACTGGATGTCTCATCTCTCAAGTGCTGGTGTTACTCGTGAAAGCGTCTCTCTCAATTATCATTCCGAGTGAATTAATTAATTTTCAGCTGTACTAACTCCTTCTCAGTGAAAAAGATTATCTAAAGCTGAGGGTTGGGTCACTGGGAGCTTCATGTTAAAATTGCTGATGGTTATAATTGCAGTCCTGGGGGGACTGACAGCAAGTCACTGCTTTTCTTAAATACATGCCATTTTAAATCGGTTTTTTTATACCTGGATTTGAGAATTGACTTTTTGAAGTCTTATTATTAAGTCTTGGCATTGTGCTGTGAGCATTTTAGTAAGCTCCCTGCAGCCCAGGGCTGCAAGGCTGCTGCTCCCTGTCCTGTGAGCTGACACAGAGACTGCTTCTAAAGACAGGTCATAGAAGACCAGAAGGGAGTCTTGAAATGGCCACAGTGACTCAGGACTTAATGACAAGGTGTGCTGTCACTGGGCCCTGGCACCTTTTTGTGGAGTCTGGCTGATGCTTGGAGTGTCTCCAAGAGGTTATGGGACATCTTCTAGGAGGACCAGGTCTGGGTGAGAGTGTCCAGCTGCTGCCTCAGACCTGACTGACCTCCTCACCACCTGAAATGGATTTGTCTCTTCTCTGTGTGTCAGCTGTGGTAACCTGCGCATGTGAGCTTCCATTACACTGCATTTGGATGCTTATAAGGACTTAAGAAACTAATTCCTCTCCTTGGTGGGAGAAAATCGTGCTTACATT
Organism: Calcarius lapponicus; assembly: GCA_039654755.1. NCBI lineage: Eukaryota > Metazoa > Chordata > Aves > Passeriformes > Fringillidae > Calcarius > Calcarius lapponicus. The sequence goes on from CM077481.1 coordinate 6,188,925, forward strand.
TGCCTAAAATAAAAAGCTCATCTTCCGTAACTTATCACGGGAGCTATGTATTTCTGGTAATTTGTTTCTGAGCAGAGACATGTCAACTCGCAGATCCCCAGGGGTTAAAATCATAATCCATAAACCCCTCGGAGGAGACTAAAAAGGGAGCAGTGTGTCTGTGTTTGGAGTTTCTGGTGTTTAAATTGGTTGTGCTGGAAATGACTGCAGAATGTAACCATCTGTTCACTAAGGACATGTGTCCCTGACATTGGTTGGGAAAGTGTTGCTCAATTTGTGAGCAGATTGAGCTCTGGGACTTCATTAAGAAATGGTCACATTTTTTAATGAATTTATAATGTCTTGGTTAATATTAATAATACTTGAAAATGACAGAAGGTTTATGATGGGGAAGAGATGGAATCCACCTTCTCTACCATGTATTTTGCCAGAGTGGGACCATTTGGACTGAGTTGCTTAAATAATCTGAATATGTGTAAGAATATGAGTAATCTGAACAAGAAATGTTGAGGGGAAAATTGGTTAATATGGGCTCCTTATGTGCAATGCATTCAATCCACCCAGACTGAGTCACGTCTGATTTCTTGAATGGTCTTGAATGGCAAAATCCAACCTGCTTTACTTCACCTGTAAAGGGTGTAGGAGGCAGCCCTCTTTGTGCAGGGAGGGCATGTGAGGGTTGATGACTGTGAAGGGGCTTTGAATAGCATATGTGAGGTCTTTGCTTTAGGTGCTCGTGCTTTGGGTTGTCCATTTTGACAAAAGCAGCTGCCTGCACAGGAGAATTCAAGGTGTTTCACAGCTGGCTGGAGATTTCTTATAATGCCTGTGGGGAAAGGCTCTGGGGGTGCTGGTGCCAGGGGCTGGACACGAGCCCAGGGTGCCCAGGGAGGCAAGAGGCCAATGGCCCCTGGGCTGTCCCAGCCAGGCTGTGACACAGCCCCAGGGCAGGGCCTGTCCCTGTGCCGGCACTGCTGAGGCACCTGCAGTGCTGGGGACAGCTCTGGGCCCTCAGGACAAGAGAGACCCTGAGGGGCTGGAGCGTGTCCAGGGCAGGGAACAGAGCTGGGAAGGGGCTGGAGCCCCAGGAGAGGCTGAGGGAGCTGGGAAGGGGCTGAGCCTGGGGCAAAGGAGGCTCAGGGGGGCCCTTGTGGCTCTGCACAGCTCCTGACAGGAGGGGACAGCCGGGGGGGTCGGGCTGTGCTCCAGGGAACAGGGACAGGAGCAGAGGGAACGGCCTCAGGCTGGGACAGGGCAGGCTCAGGTTGGATGCCAGGAGGAATTTTGTCACAGAAAGGATTGTTAAGCCTAGGAACAGGCTGCCCAGGGCATTGGTGGAGTCCCCATCCCTGGAAGTGTTCAAGGAACACCTGGATATGGCACTCAGTGCTCTGGGCTGGGTGACAGGTGGGGATCAGGCACAGGTTGGACTCGGTCCTCGAGGTAATTTCCAACCTAAATGATTCTGTGATTTTGTGAATCTCAGCCTGGCCCCTGGACCTTGGTGGATCGTGTTTGTGGACATGGGGCAGGAAGACAGGGCTGGAGTCAGAGCTGAGCTTCTGCATTGTCTGCTCCATGTTGTGCACAGCTCTGTGTCCCCGAGGCTGACGCTGTCACTCCTTGCCTTCACGCCGCACTTTTGCAGCAGGAGACGGGTCTCTGCATTGCATGGATTCACACAGGAGCACAGCATCCCTTGTGCAGAGCCAAGACGCCTCCGTGGCTGGTGGGAGAGGCTGTGCTCTGGTCAGGATAGCTCCATGTGCCTCCTGACAAGTAACCACCTTTCTGTCTCTCCTAGAATGGCAACAAGGAGAGCAACCTTGACATGCTGGGCACAGACATCTGGGCTGCCAACACCTTTGACTCCTTCAGGTAAGCTGGTTTTAAATTGCTTTAAGAGAGGTGGACTTTTAAGATGGACCATGCCTTGTCTTAGCCCTCACTGGTGTGTCCATCCTGCTGGGGCCACCCAGGCACCAGAGAATACCCTGACATCACTGCTCCTCCTCCTCCCCATCCCCATTCAGCACAGTCTATTTAAAGCATCCTGTGTGTTTTGGAGAGGCCACTGGGTGGGTTTGCAGTCCAAACACCTGAAAACCAGTACCAGTATAATTACTTACAGTCACCCCAGAACTGCACAGGCAAGACTTGAATCAGCTCTGAGATGCTGCTCTGGCATTTTACTCTCCCATTAGTTGGAGGTACCATTATGTGTTGGCTTCTTAACTGCTAGGAAGAACTCTTCAGCTGCTGTCTCAGTGAAAGCAATGAAATATCCTTCCTGTCCAGTTTTATGCATAATCTGCATAATCTTGAGTCACTGGAGCAGACAGGTTGTGCAGGACCAGAGAGAACATCGTTTCATGGACCTGTTGCAATACCCTCTTGGTATAGAGAGCAAGTATATCTTGCAGGGTGTCTTCTGTATCAAAATTAGAGGCTTAGATAAAGCCCCAAGAGCTCAGCATACCTAAAAAAACAAGAAAAAATGAAAAGAGACGCATCAGTGTGAAGGCTGGAGGCTCACATCCATGTGCTCTGCAGCAGGGAGTGGGGAGTGGTGCTTCCAGAAATGCCAGCTTTCCTTGTCTGCAGGCTCCAATGTGCCCTCTGCTCTTCAGCTCAGTGGTGTTTAATTAGTAGTGGACTTTCTTTCTCTGTTTTTTCCCTGTTTTTCTCTCCTAGTGGTGCAACGTGGGACTTGCAGCCTGAAAAACTAGATTTCACCCAGTTTCACAGAAAGCTGCGAAACACCTCCAAACACCCATTGCCTCACATAGACAGAGAAGGGTGAGTGCTCTGTCTGCAATACTGTGCTCTCCAGGAAGGTCTCTAACTTCTCCCTTGCTCTAGGAACTCTGGCTTGATGGAACACCTCACATAGAGGACATGGGAAGAAGCACTGGACTATTTAGAGAGTTTGAGAATGCCATGATCAGTCTGTCTGGCTCCTCTGTCAGCCCATTCTGAGCTGGAGCAGAGTTTTTCTCTGGTTTTTTTTGCATTGCCTGGTAGATCTCAGTGTTTAAATAACTCTGGATCCAAGTCTCCTAGATCCTGGTGTTCTAAATTTAGACATCTCTGGATATTGGAGGAAAGATCCTGGCTTAGTGCTGACCTGGTTACAGTTCCTGTGAATGACACTGTTCTTCCTAGCAAGAGTTCAGGGAAGGAGAGAGCATCAATGTGTTTCATAAAACTGTGAAAACATTCAACAGCTCCCTTTGGTTGTGACAGCCTCCACAGGTTTCCCTGGTATTTCTGGATTCCTTACTGGCTGTTGGTTGGTCAAATCAAGTAAATGTGGGCTGGCCCCAAGTGGTTCACCAGCATTGCTTAGATGGGTATCACCATTTCTCTGCAGGGTCTCTGCAGATGGAGAAACAATCTCTCCCAGAGAGGAGGGTGCACCCAGGTGTGAGTTGGGCTCTTCTCCCCTGTAACAAATGACAGGATAAGAGGTTGCATATGGGGAGGTGTAGGTTGGATGCTAGGAGCAGTTTCTTCACGGAAAGGCTTGTCCAGCCCTGGCAGAGCTGCCCAGGGCAGGGGTGGAGTCACCATCCCTGGAGAGATTTAAAAACCATGTGGATGTGGCACTTGGGGACATCGGTCAGTGGTGGCCTTGGCAGGGCCAAGGGAAAGCTTGGACTTGGTGCTCCTAGAGGTCTTTTCCAAACATAACAATTCCATAATTCTATAGATTGGGTTTTCCTTATGCTATCACTCAGAGCATAGAGGAAGGAAAAAAATGGTAAGAGGTTTAAAAGATGGGGTTGCAGCTGGTGTTCCATCACTGCCATGTTGTTTGCAGGGATGGAAATCTTCACTCAGAGACATTTTTCTGCTTATAATTTGGTTTTGCCAAAGTACTGGCCAGTGCCATATGCCTGGTCTGCACATCTTGTTTAGAAGACAAGTTTAGAATTGTTATTTAGAACAGTTGATTGGAAACAATTACAAACATCCAGCCGGGCCAGAAATCCCATACCAGCCCAGGCTCAGCATCTGCGGTAGGCTCCTGTACCATACAGGGACAGGAAGACTCAGACAACCATTTTTTCTGCTCTGTAATTAAGGTATACTGCAGGTTTATAAAGAACAATTTTCAGAACATTTGGAACAACATAACACTAAATTTCTAAGTCACAAAGTCTCTTAGTCAAGTTCAATCCCCATTTTTTCAGATGAATTTGAAAAATGAGATGAAGGGGCCCTCTGTAAAATAAGATATAATGTGCTTCCTCTGTAAAAGAAGATATCATATGCTCCATGGTTGATGGCACTTGCCAGGCAATCCTGTCAGTGACAGCTGCTATGTGCAGGGAGGATGGAGCAGGACTGGTGTTGTGTTTTTTCTCTTGTTCCTGATGTATTGAGAATGCCCACATTGCAAACAGGTAGAGGAGGCAGTGTGGAGGTGAGATATTTAATCACTCCCAAATATTACAGCTGTTAAAGTGGAGTAAAAATTATTGTATCTGCAGAAAAGTTAAGCAGATGCTATCAGCACAAAACAGTGCATGTTCCAAAATGCATACCATGTGAGTAACCTGGCTAGGACAGAGGAAGCACAAAGACAGACAAAATTGTTCTTATTTTTTTGATTTCTAAAGCTGACTGTATTGTGCATTCATCAGCTCTCTGTGGTGAATCTGTGCCGAGATTCAGCTTGCTGAGCCTCCATGAATCTCCACCTGCTAGCTAGGCATTTTCCCCTCTTGCTTGAATAGGAAGCTTTTTTTAAAATTTTAGCTGTGCAGTGAAAAAAATAATAGGAAACAAAAAAAGGACTATGCTGTTCAGTGTGTGTTTTCAACACTAAAAGAACCATTTTATTCCTCAGTCGGATCAGTTGCCCAAGGCTGGCCATGGAGTTGCATCCAGTTGTGTGACCTCAAGTGACTTTTGGTTGGGTGAAGCGTTTTCCTCCAGGGAGACACCTGCTTTTAGTGGGAGATGCTGTTTGGTGACATGCTGAATAATCACAAGTGGAGCAGTTAAGAAAAAGCAAGGAGCTGTGCTGTGTTTCTGACCTGAATTCATCTGGCTTTAATTTTCAGTGCTACCTCTTGCTCTGCTTGTACTCTTCCAGATCAAACATCCTTTTGTAGCTGGTATTTTCTCTTCATTCCAGGTATCTCCCAAGCATGTTTCACTTGAGTTTTTCAGGTACTCTAAGGAATTTCCCTATGGCCTCTTTGGAACACAACTGCCAGCGCTCAGCTGCGGCTCAGCCTTGCTGTCTCCAGAGGAAAGCTGCCTTCATCTTCCTAGTCCCTGCCTTCTCTTCACCCCCTGCCTTTTTGCCACAGTTCAGCATCAGAAATTCAGCCTGGGACAGTCCCCACCCTTTTCAGATGACCTTTTCCTACATTACACTTGTGTTCTGCACCTGCAGCTGGCATTGTTTGTCCCCAGATGTGTGGCATGATTTTTCTCATCCATATAAATACAGATATATAAATATTTTTTCAGATGTGTGTTTCTGTATGCACACTGTATTTTTGCCTTTGTAAGTCAGTCAGCATTTCATCTATGTTGGAAAGTCAGTTGTTGAGCACCTCTGATTTCCAATACATACAGAATCACAGAATGGTTTGGGTTGGAAGAGATCTTCAAGATCACCTAGTCCAGCCCCCCTGCCATGGTCAGAGATACCTTTTACTAAACCAGGGTGCTCAAGTTGATTAAGGTTAATTAATTTGCGTCCCTTTGGTTTGCTGGATTTTGAGCCTGGTACTTCAGCATGCACCATTTTTCTCAATTTTTTCTCCCATTTTCTCTAATTCCAAGATCTGTTTTTCTCTGACTTCTAGGCACTGATTACCTGAGTCTGCTGCTACCAAAGCCTCTACTGTATCTTATTTAACACTATCTTGCTTCTAACTGAAAAAAAAATATTTTATCATTCTTGCATAATGAAGAAAGATCATCTCTGTTGTTTGTGAACATAGAAGGATGATAATTATTGACCATTTCTTTCTTTTCCTGCATCATCACAAATTCTTTGCACCAAACTAGTAATTATCTTTGAATTGGTTTTTTCATTTCTTGTTCCAAGAAAGTCCTTCAGCTGCCACTTGTATGTATGGTGTGTGAATGCTTGACTTCTCATCCCAATTTCTTTGTCTTTCAAATTGTCTGTTTATATTTATATTGATTGCTGCTTCCTGTCTGAGGTGTGTGCGTGCTGATTTTCAACACCTTTCTCATCAGGGGAGCTGGAGCTCCCGTGGAGACCAGCAAATGAGCAGCGCTTCAAAGGAAACGTTTTTCATTGCTTTCTTTTTGCTCTCATTTCTGCTGTCCAGGTGGGCTGTGCTTTCAGTTTTACTTGGTCTGGGCTCAGGACTGCCTTTGGTTTTCTCACTGCTGCTACTACCAAAAGTGTTTGCAAGCTGTGGCAGATGGTGCAGGTGGAGAGGACTGAGCAAAGCATTTAATTTTGTATTAACAGCTTTACGCCTGCGTGGGAGTGTTTTGGAGGCACAGCACACTTGCTCCAGAGAGAGCCTCTTTGTTTCCATGAGAGGCCTTTGCAGCAGCAACTGATATTCCCCTTGTGCTGTAATAGAAAATTAACTGGGTCTCCAACGAGTTTTCATGTGCTTTTGTTTTGTTTTCCTCTTGCCACAGGCTTGGAAAGGGGAAATACGAGGATGGTGACAGCATCAACCTGAACGACATAGAGAAAGTCCTTCCAGTGTGGCAGGTAGGTGATGAGGACGTCTGCCCCTGCCATGGTGGGACCAGCAGCAGAGCCTTCCCTGCCCTCTGTTCCCTTAGGAGACCTCCTCAGGAGTGGGAGAGCTGCTGGGCTGTGGTCCCTTAGGGGTTGGGATGGAGATTTGTGCCTGTGGTTTCAGGTGTTGGTGCTGGGCAAGGGCAGTAACCACGCAGACTTTGTTGGGAGGTGATACACTGAGGGCAGTATATACCTATATATGTATACATGTGTATGTACACAGGGCTCATATGTTGAAGAAAAGGAGATTTTGAAAAGCATCAACCCCTCCTGACTGCTCCAAAATAAATTGCTGCCAGGAAGCCAGCAGTGCCTGTGTGCTGACCCAGGTATTGCCCCTTTGGGGCAGTGCCCATGTTTATATGCAGTGGTAATACACATGTGTGTTCTCTCCAGCCTGTTCTTTCCCCAGATCTCTCTTCTTAGTTTTGGCAGTTCTGGTTAAATGACCTCTGATGTGTGGATGTTGTGGAATAGCAGGATGAGACCCTGCAGTTCAGTAGAGAGGTTGAAGAAGTCAATTTGTCAGCATCATATAGTCTTCCGTTTTACACAGCCCTAGTCCTCAAAGGAGCTGAGTTCCCTAAGCTAGGCAAGTTTCAGAGGATGCCCAGTGTGTTTTTGCTGAAACCTCTCTGCGTCCAGAGACAAGGATGAAAACATCTCATGTGCTGTGGTAGTGTTACCCTTTTCAGTGCTGACCCAAGAGCTCACCAAGTGTGGGAATTTTGAATGAATTAAGAGACGGGACCTCTGAGTTAGTTTAGATGGTGTGATTTTTTTCTTTAATCTTTTACATAGGCAGGAAGGCTGAGTTCGGCTCACATTTTCACTGCATGGTTCAGAAAGTCACAAGACCTCTAGTTACAAGACCTTTTAAGGATTTATTAACTAATAAACTATAAACTGCCAACAAGGGTATTTATGTTTTTGACCTAACCCTTAAATATTTTGTCTTATGGACCTATGCTGCAGTGTGAGCTTTCTTAGCCAATCATGTTGTGATATACAAATCTACAGCTCTGCATTCTAAACTCCTTGTTCACCTCTGTAACTACTTTCCTATATCTTAAACTGTAAAGCTCTAAACTTTCTTCTACTTAGCTTAATATGCGTCTATAAATCTACATTCTCGCCTTTAGTATTTAAGTTTGGGAGCCTTTTCCAAGGTCTCAAATCAAATCTTGTGTTTATCTCTTTTCATTCTAAGCTTTGGCTTACAGCCCCAAAGTTCTGAGAGTTCCTTGCATTTCAGATTCCAGCGGCCAGGCTTCTTGCTCACACATCATGTGAGGAAGAGCTTTGCTCATCCTGCAGACCATGTGACAATCTGCCTTACTGTTTCTTTTGGGTGAACTATTTGGCACTGAGTCCATGAAGGAGTGGAGAAGGGCAGCTGACTTTGGCAGGGAGGAGCACTGCCTGCAGCTGCTTCCTGCTCAGTCTCTTCCATGTTTGGTATGTCTGGACTTCAGGTCACAGGGAAAAAACATCAGGTTCAGCTGATACAAACCCCATTAATTCTGCAAAATAAGGTTAGTATCCCTGAGGAATAATTGGAAATGAAGAATCAAACCATCTTTGGTGCGAGGAGCTGATACATAAGCCACGTCCTCTTGGTCTGGCTATCATTTCATCATGTCCTAAGAATACATTGAATACAATGAATTAATTCCAATATATACATTAATATCTGGCTTAATTATTAGTGTCACATCTCTAAGCTGGAGGATCTAGTGGGAATGCTGGATTTGATGTTTTGTTTGTGCCTCAGGCAGACTCGTGCAGTGCTGCAGTGATTTGCAGACATGCTTACCTTGGCATGTACAGGCAGTCATATGTGTCTGTGGGAGCTAAGACCCAGGTGGCTCTGGGTGAGGGTTGATCTTGTTCAACATGGACAAGTGAAATACTTGCAGACAGCTGGCTTAATCCTGACATATCATTGTTAACTGGATTTGAATGCAGCCGTGCAATGCTGACAGTGATTTTACTGCTCCTCATCCCTCGTTTTAAATGGCTCTGTGGAGCAGTGGAGGGGGGGCATAAGGGAAGATATTCCTTTGTGTGAGCCTCTGAAAGGAAAATCCTTCACCCCCCTGGGGTTGTTACATTCATGGGTGTTGCATCCTGAGGAAGAGGCTTTTCAGGTTGGTGATACATAAACTCCTGTTCTGTCTGTGAGAGCTCAGGGGCTGCTTGCAGCAGGCATGCACAGGTGGAGGGGCCAATCTGAGCATCCTCCAGCTCCACTGGGATAGTCTGAGCATCCTCCAGTGTGACTGAACCAGTGCAAGCATCCTCCAGCACACCTGGGGTGGCCCAAGCATCCTCCAGCACAATTCAGATGGAAGTGTTTAGCTTCTGGGTGTTCTTCAGCAGCCATGGAAAGGTTAAAAGCACCATGTCTGAGAGAGGTAGGGAGTCTTTCTTGCAGGCTGCTTGGAGATTTGTGTGCCTTTGGTGTTAAGGTGTGATAGACATAGGACATGAATCTTAAACTAATCTCCAGTGTACACCCAGGTCTGTATGGGTGTCTGCACAGAGATGCAGAGATGTCCCTAATTAAGCAGAATATTGTGGTTGTCTGGGGGTTGAGCAGGCTATTCTGGATATCTGGGTGTTAATATCCCCCTGTACATGAGTTTTTCTGCTGAAATCTATCAATAGTATTTTAATAAAATATTGCAGGGAAAGCCTATGACTATTTGACAATTAAAAGGTGGAAAAATAAACAAAGCAAAATAAGCTACCTTTCCCCAGATCCTCTTCTTTTGTTTGGAATTCGTGCATCCTAATCCTTGGGGATGCTCTCACAGCATGGTGTGCTCTGCCATCTCGTGGACATGCACAGGCTTCACAACTCCTTCACCACAACTTGTAATTTGAAGCTTTCTCTTGGCCCATTCTTTGAAAATCCATCTGAGGTGCTTGTTTTTACTGGTGAATAGGTACTTATTTTTGAAAGCTTCATGACCAGGAGCTCATGAGGTCATTGCCTTGGCTCAGCTCATGAGCCATAACCTCTTCATCTTTCCTTACTCATTGGAGTCTGCAGTAGGATTTGGGCACTAATTCACCAAAGTGCTGCCAAAAATTACTCTTTTGAAGGTAAGTGTTCTCCATTCATAAGATCTGCTTTTTACTGCACACCAGGGAGCATCTGCAGCATAGGGAGGTGCAGCTCAGATGCAGAAAGAGTCTTTATCATCCTCTCCATTTCCACATCAGCTGTTTTGTTGAAGGAGACCACATAACCACCTTGGCGTCATGAAGACGTCACAGGGAGGGCTGAGTCAATGCCTTTTGCTTTTGCTCCCTTTGGCAAGCACTTGGAAAATTGTTCAGGCTTGGATGTGTCACATGCAAGTACTCTGGTCCCAGATTTAGTCCTCAGAGTCCTTGGCAAGCAAGCCCTTGGCAAAATGTACACTTACCAGAGAAAATAACCCAAGAGGTCATGTTCTGCAAAATCATAGGATCGTGGAATGGCTTGGGTTGGAAGGGAGCTTAAGGCTCATCCCCTTCCAACCCCCTTCCCATGGGCAGGGACACTTTCCACTCTCCCAGGTTTCTCCAAGCCCTGTCCAGCCTGGCCTTGGACACTTCCAGGGATCCAGGGGCAGCCACAGCTTTTCTGGGCAAGATCCACCCTGCTCCTTCCTGTGGAACTGCTGTAACTCACAAAGGACACGGGAGGCTGCATGTCACAGGACTGTGCTGTAAATGATACTAGACACAAGCAGAGAGTTTTGGGATGTGTCCCAAGTGGTTTCTGGACTTGTGTATTGCAGAGTTTGGCTTTCAATTTGCTGAACTTGTGCCTTTGGGATGGGCTTGTCCTCCTTTGAAATGTGGGAATGTGCCTTCACTGCCCAGCTGCTCCTTGTCTTGTGTTTTAGGAGGTAGAAATGTGGCACTTCTGAAGGGCATATTGGGCTTTATTGTTGTAATAAGATAAACTTGGAAGATGGCATTGATATAATTTGGTTTGGCATCTTACTGCCTTCAGCTCATCTCCTTCCGTTTCCGTACTGATTCTTGACCCTTTTTGTCATATGCTTGCAGTTACAATAAACTGCTTGTTTCTCTTCTGGCTGCAGTCGTCATCCAGCTTCCTTGTTGGAAGAGAAACAAGGGAGAAGCTCCTTAGGAGAAAGGCAGACTCTAAGTTGTTCACATTCCTCTCAGCACCGCTGCGTTCCTGATTTTGTCCAAACAGGATTAGAAGCACCAGGATTCCTGATCCAGTTTGTAGTTCAGCCTATAGGTGCTTAGGCAAACAGATTTGTTATTTAAACTCTTCCTTTTCACACATGCCTGTGTTTGAAAGCAAAAGCAAGCAAGCTGCAGGTTCTTCCTTTAGCCTGATGTTGTGCTGCTCTTCTCCTGGTGCTGGAAAATCACCTGAACTGAGGGAACCACGGGCAGCTTTGCCCATTTTCCATGGGACCTCTTCTCACTGACAAGTATTTTCAAGTCAGACCTTACAGTTCAGTGTGGAGATCATGTGAGTAAAGGCGGGACCTGGGCATGGGCTGGTCACTTGGGGTTCCTGCCCCAGGTGAGGCATGGACACGCTGGGACATGGATTGTTGCATGTCAGTGTAGGAGTCTAGGAAGGGCTGGATGATTCCCATCTGAGGTACCCATGTTCTTTCCCTGTCAGCTCTGTAGGGTGCAGAGATAGACCAGTTCACATGTGGGTTTGGTCAGATATGGAAGGTTCCTATAGAGAGATAAGCCAACCCAAGTGTCCAGGGGGAGAGGATAGATTATGGGCAAGCAATCCCTTTGCTGTTGTTCTGCAGGCAAAGAAGGGAAATTGGTGTCCATCACTGGTCCCTCACCACTGTGTGGGCTTGTTCCTGGACCCTGCAGATCACTGATCCTTCTAGGGAGGTGGTAGCAGGAGAACAGGTCTCTGGTGCCCACAGACAGGTCTTTGGTGGTGTGGTGTTATTCACTATCACCATAGGGAGTTGTCACCTCACCACCTCCTCTCTTGTCTGCTCTTTCTACACTGCAAGGCTTGGCAGTTCTCATTTTACCCAGCATGTTAGGCAACCCAGGTTGCTCATCTTTCCTAGCTCATGGCAATGTGGCCCTCTCCTAGCAGGCTGTTCTCTGCTGTTGGATCTGGGGTGGGCTGATCCCTCTGCCTGGCATCCCCTCCCACTGGGAGTGGCCTGGTCCATGTGGAGTGTGCCCCTTGTGCTCTGTGTCCCTGCTGTCACTCACAGGGTCTAATCCTTATGTCCTTTATGTGTCCACCACATATGAAAAGGCTGGGGTGCCTCCCTAGGAGCCCCAAAAGGGGGGATTACATCTCCTGGCCCCCACTTCCTGCTGGACTCTGCCCAGAGTGTGGGCACAACGCTGCCTTCAGAGAAGGTTTCTTGCCTGACAAGCCCATATCCCAAGGGTCTTTCCAATACAGTAACAGCTAAAACCACTGTGGAAAGTCCCTGTCAAAGAGCCAAGACTTACTTGAGTACAGGTCACAACGTATTGGGAGTCAGAGCTCTGCTCCTGAGTAAAAAGCTTTTGATTTGCCATGGCTTCCAGCGAGGCACAGCCTTTCTGTGGCCCTTTTTTGGTTGCATTTAACCCAGCTGACAGTGACTGTCACATGGGGTAGAGAGGGCAAACTGCTGTGGTCACTTACAGCCCCTCCAGCATCACTCCCATGGCAGAGTTAGGGCCACCATTGCCAAGGAAGGCAGACTAGCCATGGAGATCTCCAGAGCACTGGGGAGGTCCTGGAGCAAGACTGTGAATGTCCCATGTGGGACATCACCTCCCAGGTTCCTGCAGGCCTGGGCTCTGTTGGCAGAGCACAGTCCCTATGATCCCTGAAGGTTGTAAACCTTCAGGGTTTTATCACATTTGCAGGAAGGGGTTGATCTTCTTGTGGGTTTTTCAGATTATGATGGTCTTTCAAACCACAAAATCATAGAAACATTGAAGTTGGAAAAGACCCATAAGATCCTTGAGTCCAACCATTCCTCCAGCACTGCCAAGGCCACCACTGACCCATGTTCTCAAGTGCCACATCCACATGGTATTTAAATCCCTCCAGGGATTGGGAATAGGAATTCCACTACTGCCCTGGGCAGCCTGTGCCAAAGTCTGACAGCCCTTTCCATTAAGAAATTTTTCCTAATATCCAATTTCCTAATACCATAGCCTTAATTTGAATAAGCCTGATAGCCTTACTCAGTGCATAAACAAAATACTGGAGAAATGGCCAGGAACTTCGATATTTCCATTATTACTTTATTACTTTCATTATTATTATTATCATTATTACAATTGTTATTTTTGTTGTTATTATCATTATTATTATCATTATTATGGCTCAGAGCAGATTCCTGATTGTGGAAAATGATACAGGCTCTCTCTTCTCAGGGCTGGTGTTACTCTTCTGGCTGCAAGGCAGACATTGCAGTGCTGACTCACAATTCCTGGGGGTGTCTTCCCAGCCTGCTGGGCACAGAGATCCTGTTCTGTAGTGGCTCCTGGTGCTGCTGCTGGTCAGCTGCTCAGAATTAGGGCCAGGCTGCTGTGCTTGCCAGGGTAGGAGGCATTGGGATGTTCTCACACCCCAGCTGCATTGCCTGGTCAGGGGTTTGTGTTTGGGATGAGCAGGGAGGGAAGATGGGAGGGACACGGGTGGTTTATGCACAGGTCTGAAGTTTGGCAGTGTTTGGTGGCCAAGGGGACAGGGCTGGTGGCAGAGGGGAGCCTTGCAGCACTAGAGGGCACTGCGGCCTCGCTGCATGGCCCTGGAATGCTGCTCTGGGCAGAGGAAATGAGGCTTTTCCAAAGGCTTTTTCCAAGCAGAAACCCCACTCTGCAGTGTCTCTCACCCTCCTTTGCCAGGGCACGCTGCTCTCCATCCAGATGTGTCCACCTCGGGCTCGGAGTGCATGTCCAAGGTGGGGAAACCTGCAGGTGTTTCTCTGCACCTGGGGCTGAATTTGGGTAAGCTGCGGTTCGGCTCTGAGCAGAATGAGGTCAAAACCAAAGGTGTCTGTGACCCTCTCAGTTTCCAAAGCCCTGAGGGGAGCTGATTCTTAGAGGTTAAACATGTCCCATCTCATGACTTCCTGGAAATCCCACCTTTGCCCACACAATCCTCAACCCCGTGTATCTCCCACGGGATGCTCCAGCAGGGCTCAGTCTGGCACGGTGCTCCTCGCACCAGAGCAGTTCCAGATGTGCTGAGGGGTCCTGCCTTTCTCTGGAGGTGCTGCTGCCCTGTCAGGGGTGGGATGTTCTCCTAAACACCCACATTTCCACCTGTCCCTGTCCCCCACCTACCTTGTTGTACCCACCCTAAGTTAAGGACATGCCAGCCTCAGGAGGAGGGAGATAGGCACCATGGGTTGCCCACTGCAGGACTCTCTCTCTTCCTTGGACCCCAGTTTGCCAGCCACTGGTTTGTATCACAAAATAAGATTAATAATGGGATGTGGGCAGCTTTGCACCTTTTCCTCAGGCTGAGATGACAGAGAGGTGGACACAAAGAGATGTTGGGACTAGGATGTTGGGCTTACCAATAGGAAGTGTTGGGTTTTGGGTTCATGACCAGGGACCACAAAGAAGTAGGAGTATGAGAGAGCTGTTCCTGGGAGGATGATGAGGAAAGATGCTCTGTTTTACTTTTAAGGAGTCCAGAAGTTTTAGTCCTGTGAACTGCAGTTTTCTGGGGAATTAACTGGTTTGGGCAAGGGGAATTGTGCTGGGGTATAAATAACAGCTCAATAGGCATTTCAGGCTCAAAAATGTCACCACATTATGCTCTGGCTTAAACACACCAGGGAGCTACTTAGATTTTTCCCAGCTTTACAGCTGACTTCCCTTTCAGAAAGGTTTGCTTTTATGCAGCTATATAATATCCAAAGCAAACCTGTTTTGGTTTTTCCCAGTCATTTCTATAGACTTCAAAACACACCCCTTAAATCCTGCCTGAATCTTAACTTCTCAATAATGTTACATTTTCTTCTCCCTCTTTTTCTCAGGGGATTCATTAGAAAACTGAGAGGGTTTTTGCTGCACTCCCTTGAATTTGCTGAATATTTTCCTGCAACGTGGAAGTAATGTGGAGGAATGATTAAAGTTTTAAAACGTTATTAAAAGTAGCTAAGAAAAAAAAATCCAGATTCCTTAAGATCCCAAGTAAAAACTCAATGTCGCCTTGGTCAAGCAGCTATTTCTGCTGGCTTGGCTATTTCCACATCCTAATCCCCTTCCCTGCTCTCTGTAAAAGAGATGAATTTTTAATAAAATGAAGGGAAGGAAGGAATTTTCTCTCTCAAACAAAAAAAAAAAAGTAGGCATACCAGAGGACCAGAGAAGGGAGAGACGTGCATACATCCCCGTTGTCAGAGGGACCTGGAGAGCCTAGAAACACCTCGCTCTCTAAAAATCCTGCTAATGGGGGATGTCCTGGTCCCTGGTCCGACAAAATAGGAGTTTAATGTTTCCTGTCACATTTATAAATTTCTTCTTAACCAGAAGATGCTCCCCCACCCTTTTCTGCTGCCTTTCCTCTGATGTTGTGGGAATAGAAAGCAATACAATAAATGAGACCAGAAGTTCTTAAAATGCGAATTTCCTGCCCGGAGGCAGCAGGTAAGTGAATCCCATTCAGCTTGGAGAGATGTATATATATAGCTATGGGTGTAAATATAGGTATTTAGTGGTAGGGTAAGTGTTTATTGCAATGCAGGGTGGTTTGGTCAAAGATTGTCATTTAAGTGGGAAATTTATTGCTGCACATGACGCCTGGATGTCTCTTCCATGGGGAAAATAAAGACTGTTTATGAAGGGATTAAATGGTGTCCTCACTGTGGTAGCAAACCAAGCTCAGTAACCCAGAAGTCCTTTTAGTCCTACATTTGTACTGTCCCTAGTTTTGTTATTTTAGAAGTACTTTTGGTGGTTGGTTTTTTTCAAGATCATGAAATGGTTTGGGTTAGAAGGGACCTTAAAGATTGTATTGTTCCAATTCCTCTGCCTTGGGCAGGGACAACTTCCACTAGACCAGTTTCCTCAGAGACCCATCCAGCTTGGCCTTGGGACATTTCCAGGGATACTCCATTAACTTCCCTGCTGGCTCTGGAAATGGCTCAAATGTACACATGCTGGCATGGTCAGTGAAAGAAAACTCTGTGGCCTCCTCAAAATACCTTTGCTGGATGGTGGGCTTGATTGATTTCATTTGGGCTATCAGGAATAACAAGTGGAATGTGGTCTCCACACCTTTGACCGCACAACACTGCCCCTGTGTCCATGTCTCCCAGGGCTATTCCTCTTCATCCTTCTCTTGTTCCTCCAGTTGTGGAGAAACTCCTCATTGTTAGCTTGCTTTCTTTTTCATTCTTCTTCTTTTTTTTTATTTTTTTAGTAATTCTTGTAATGTGTGAGCAGAGAAACCACTGGAGAATGATAAAGCTTCATTTCTTCCTGCTTTTGTGACCCACTTCATTATTTCGTTTCTTATTGTATATTCTTCTGAGGTGCCCTGTCCAAACGGAAAGAAAATATGTGAGGTTATAGGAGCTGTTTGTTTCCTTTGGCTGGGAAAAATAAGACTCTTTGGCTGGACAAAATAAGCAGGTATCACAGAAGATATGGATTGCTTCTGCCAGTTAGTTCTGGGGAAGGGACTGCTGATATTTGCTCCATCGTGCATCTGTGAGCAATGACATTTCCTAAAGCTGGCCAGCCTTCCTCTTGGTGCTCTGCACAAATAAAATATAAAAATATATATTCCTTAAGTTTAGGTTTCTGCACATTTTCTAGATGAGAATGAGAATATTTGGGGTCAGTAGTTGCATGTACATGGTTTGGAGGAGCAGCAGGAGAGATGAGGCACCTGTCTTGTTGCTCCATAGTTGTTCCACAACAGTAATCCAGATTAAAGGCAGTTTTTAAGTTTCAAGTGTGAAACACAGATTTGTCCTTGTAATTCAAAGGAAAACATGAGTTCAAGATGAAATCCAGGTTTCCAGCCTGATGGCACCATCCCACTGCTGCTGCTGGATTCCCTGGGCACACCACAGAATGACAACAGTGGATGCTCTGCTCCAGCTGTTGGGCCTGTGGTTAATGAAAGTTTGGTTTTCCAGAGTTTTCTTCTTGTTTGGGCTGTTCCCATCCCTCTTGCCCATAGCTTGTTCAGCCTTGCATCCCGGATCTTACAGCTGCTTGGCAGGAGGGTGTTGCAGGGGAGAGTAATTCTGTTCTCTCTCTGTAATGAGCAACAGGACAAGAGGAAACAGCCTCAAGTTGCACCAAGGGAGGTTTAGTTGGATATTAGGGAAAAAAGATTCTTAATGGAAAGGGTTGTTAAACATGGAAATGGGTTCACCAGTGCAGTGGTAGAGTCCCTATCCCTGGAGGGATTTAAAAGCCATGTGGATGTGGCATCTGGAGACATGGGTTAGTGGTGGGCTGGAGAATGGTGGGGGAATGGTGGGGTTGATGATCTTAGAGAGGTCTTTACCAACCTAAATGGTTCTGTAATTGTATGAGTCTGTCTCTGGTGCAGACAGTGCTGGGAGACATCAGGGATGAAAAAGCTTCAGGATTGCCTGTGGTTGTAACAGCCAGCTCAGCCTGAAGGTTATGGAGAGCATGGGGACTAGGCAGGTGGCTGTGGATGGTGGCTGGTCTCCCAGGTGCAGCCGGCGTGCTAGAAGACCATCTCCTTGCACGCAGATCTTGATCTGGAAGCTTGGTGGTGTGATTTGATACCTGGATTGTTGCAATAAGGTTTCCACTGGTGCTTTATTTTGCTGTGAGAGCAAAGCCAGCCCCGTATGCCTCAGTGCTTCGGGAGGCGGTGCAGTCCCTGCGCTCCCTGAGCCAGCAGTGTCCCGGCACAACAGGTCACCACCCCCATAAGCACCAAGGCACGGAGTCAGGCTCACACTGAAATGGTATTTCAGCCAGAAAGAGAAAAAGGGGTAAAAAAGGTACCCTGACCATCAGTATGTGAGTGGGCACTTCGTGTTGTGCGATCACAATATCGGTTTTCTATTTTATTTTTTTTATGGTTGGCTTAACAATTAAAAGGCTACACTGCGCTTTGGTTTTTCCAGTCTGCTGCATCGTGTGACCCCGGTGACTCCGAGCTAAGCCTCGTTATATAATGGCGGGGTGTTTTTTTGGAAAACCTCCATTTAATCCTTTCGGAGCAGAATTTGCTGTTTGTGTTTTCTTTCATATCGTCGTCTTGTTTCCCCCCTCCGCCTACCCCTTCCCTGGCGGGCGCACGCTGGAGGCGTCAGTCTGGGAGCAGGGTCCTTTCTTCCCTTTTTTCTTTCTTTTTTTTTTTTTTTTTCAAATCTGCAGAGAAAGGAAAAAAAAAAGGTTTATTTTCGTTTGCTTGGGTTACAGCGCCTTTCCCCACCGTCGGGGGGAAGGACTACGTGATGTGCAGCAGGTATTTTGTGAATGGAGCACAACCCTGTGACTCCCCGTCGCTTGACCGAAGGGGGAGGCAGGGGAAGGAGAAAGAAAAAAAAAATAATAAAAACCACCACCCAGTGACTCCATCTGACTCGTTTTGGCTGGAAAACTTTTTCAGCGCCGTGGTTCTTAAGCCAGGAGGAAGCTTTCTTCTGGCCCAAGAACAATAAAGGGGTCAGCAGCCTGATCCTCCCTCCTACACCCTCTTCCTTCCATTGTGAGGGGTCTGTGCAAATATCCCAGGCTGTTTCTGCTGGGGCCTGAGGGACCTGAGCCACACATGTGACATTAAAGAGAGACTCTGCGAACTCAGTAATCCTGTGAAAAGGAAAAAAAAGAAGAAAGAGAAAACAAAATGAAATCTCAGAGGAGATCTATTTCTGGTGCAGTGTTATGCCTGGAGAAGTTACCAATGGGTGTTTCTCATGGTAGGGGGAAATCCGTCCCCTTACCCTGTCTAGGTGCTCCTTCCATGCCACAGCAGCATCTTCCCCACTTGCTCAACATGTGGCCCACTCCACACCCAGGGAAGGTGAGCCCTCATGTCCCACCAGCCCTGCACCTCCTCCATTTCTTGGCTTGTCCAAGAGGGGGATTTCTGCTGCTCCCACAGCGCAGGTGCAAGGCCTGTGTGCTGCAGGTGTGCAGTCTCCTGCAAGGATGGGGTCGGAAGAGGCCCAGCTGCTTGACATGTTATGATTGTTCCAGGGATTCACCACCGCCTGGCAGCACTCAGTTTTTCAAGCCAGCACTTTCAATGACTTTCTCCTCAGATGTATGTCACAAACCATGAAGGTCTGAGCCAGCAATCCCTATGTTAAAAGGTCTTCAGGAGGTGCTGTGGGGCCACACCAATGTGCCCACCAATCCTGTCTATCATGAAGGGACATCCTGCACCTCTCCAGGAAGGAGGTCGTACACTGGTCAGAGGGCTGCTAGGGTTTCTGTGATACTTCTTGTGAATCCAGAGCAGTCACAAAACTTGCTGACCATGCTGGGTTCTGCCACCATGAACAGTGATTGTCTTTTCAGGTGATATCTGCCAGACTAGATGGTATCTCCTCCCAAAGGAGAAGGTGGGACCTGTGGCCTTCTAAGACAAGTTGAGTTCAACGGAGGAAGCCACATCATACACTGAAAACCTGATGCATTTGCCAGAGGGAAAGCGTATCACGCTCATCAAGTTGTAGGAACCCACCTTTTTTTTTTTTTTTTTTTTTTTTTTTGACACAATTAACCATGTAGCAGCATGCTTGACCTGGCCTGGCCGCGTCCCGGCGCTTGGCACCGCGCGGCCGCGTGGATGGATGGCGGTGGCGATCTCGCCGCAAGGCAGTTCCTGCCGTTTTTATCTCCTCGCCGTGTCGATAACGCCACGCTGGCCATGGCCAGGATTTCCTCGCACTACAGAGCTTTCCTGAGGATCAGCCCTGCGAGCGGCGGAGGAAGCAGCCGCTGCGAGATTGCTCCTGGCCACTGAGAACGCGGTGGCCGACTTCAAACGTACGTGCGACCTGACATGATCCGAGCAGCGCCGCCTCGGCTCCTCCGTCCCCTCGCGGGTGGAAACTCCTCTTCTCCTGCAAGAGCTGAAGCCAGACCAAACATGGTTATGAAAGCCTGTCAGAGGTGGGGGAGAGTTGTCTCATGTCTTGCCTGGAATTCTGAGGGAATGGCGAGAGCACTCACAGCCAAGGTGGAATTCAGGGCCTCGCCCCCACCCCTCTTGCAGTGCTGCAGTGTTGGGGCTACACGTGCTACACACTTTCCTTTAGCTGAAAGGGAAACCATTTGTAGTTCCATTTTTAAGTGCTTAGGCAAACAGGTTTGTTATTTAAACTCTTTTCTTTTTTCACAAATGCCCACGTTGGAAGGTAAAAGCAAGAGAGGTACAGGTTCTTCTTTCAGCCTTTTCTCCTGAGAAAAGCTGAAGCAGCTCTCTGATCTCTGCAAGCGGAGTCTGGCTCCAGGATTTTGGTGGTGCTTCCAAGTATAAGTGATAATTACATTGGCTTTGTTGACCTTAGTGGAGGGCAGGTGAAGTGTGGCAGAATTCCAAGATACAGCTCCTTTGCTTATATTCCAGAGAACCAATGCCCAGCTGCCCATGGCCAGCAAGGCCACAAAATTAAAGTAGCTCCAAGGGTTGCAAGAGTACCTAAGGTTGGGAACCTGCTAAGTTAGAGGTGGAGTTCTGGGACTACTGGATCATCCTGACATTCCTGTCTGAAGGAGAAGAAAACTGCCTTGTTTGGCTTCTACTTGCTATATCTTTTCCTGGCATGATTTACATACAAGGCAGAACATGAATTTATTCTGCAAGTCCTCAAATTCTGAGAGTTGTTGGTTCAGGAAGGGCAAGGCTGTAGTGCAGCTGCTGGTGGCTGTGCTCTTCTGGGAGATCTAAGGTAATATTTCTGACATTAGGTTGTATTAAAAGAAAAAGTGTTTGGACAGCACGTAAGTCTTTCTGCGTATGAAAATGAATGATTTAGTAGTCACCTAGAGCGATTTGCACTTTGGATGGAGGAATCCAGGCATCTTTCACAGGCATCTTGCTTATCCAAGGGCACTTGGTTATTTGGTGCCTTTGCTATGTTTAGCACAGGTAAATCAGAAGTTAAAGTCCTGGTGGGAAGGACTGACTGTTCAGGAGCAGAGAGCAATGCAGCAGAGCATGGTTTAAAGTGAATTATAGGGGGACAGGTAAGGGATGAAAGTAGGACTTGGTGATGGTCCCTTAGTCCACCCTCAAGTCCTGGCAGGTTGGTGCTCCTTGATGAGAGCAGTCCTGTTTCTGAAGAAATCCACAGAAAATCTCCATCTTCTCTGTCCAGGTTTCTGATCTTTTGCTTTTCTGTTCCATTAAAGACTTGCCTGTGACGACTGTTTGGAGTGGCCGCCTGTGTGCCAAGAGGGCTTTCACCCTGCCAGACCTGCCTACCTACCCACAGCCACCAAGGTCCTACCATGGCTAGATGCAATCAAAACAAAATTTAAAAGCTCATGTGAACGGGCATAGAATGGCAAACCATACCCCCATCCTGCAAGTGCCTTCCAGCCCTTCAGAAGCTGTTTGGCATCTTGAAAGATTCCCCATTGGGTGCTGCAGTTTGCTGGGGTGGTTTCATGGATTTTGTGTTTCCACATCTCTCTTCTTCCCCTGTGTGGTCACCAAGTAGCTTTTCAGATCTTAATGCGTGCAGAAAGACACGTCCAGGGGACAGGTTCAGGGAGCATCCTGCCCTGGGAGGTGAGGGCTGAGGTAGCTGGGAGTTTCTGCTGGAGCTTTAAGGAGTCTCCCTGTGCTGGGAGCTGTGTACAGTAGGAACAGTCATCAGCCTCATCTTACGTGCGCCTCGTCTCACTGGTTAGGATCGCTTCCCCCGTGGAAACCATCAAGAATTTCCGTTATTTCCTTTCCTGAGGCTTTGTTTGGGTGGGGATTTCTGGAAGGTATTTCACAGGCAGGTATAATTAAAGAAAGACATGCTTGCCTGGAGGCTTGACAAGGTTTCTTTAAAGCCAGGCCTTTAGCATAGTGGCAAAACAGAAACCGTTTGTTTCCCGGTCCAGTGGAGGGGAGGTCGAGGAAAAGGGGGAGCTAATCAGCTGGGAATCATCCCAGTTAAATGCTGCACACCAGGGTTAAGGCCCTTATCCAGCAAATCCTTGAAATATGTGCTTAATTTTAAGTCCCTCTGACTTCAATCTGTTTACTCTTGTGCTTAAGTTTAAGCATGTGCCTAAGTGCTCGGCTGGCTGCAGGCCAAGGCAAATAGTAGACTTAGGAGCAGAATCGCATAAAGTAAGTGCTTTGCTGGACTGAAGTTCCATAGGACAGTGGGTGCTGTGCAGGTCTGGGATGCTGGAAGGGGACAGTGCTGTGTATCCCAGCTCCAGCAAGTGTTGGGTACCACAGACCTGAGGCTGTGCTCACCGTGCAGGGAGCATCCAAACAGTGCGGCCTCTAAACAGGCACCTGAATTTCAGCATCTGTTTCTCTGAAGGCATCAGCCTCACCTGTAGCCTTCTGTATATCACAGGCACTGTCTTGGGAAAGTGTGTAATTTATTTCCTCCCTTTTGAGAGAAAGGAGCATGTTAGTGAAGGAAAATATTCTTGATTTTATCATCAAAGAAGGAAGGAGAGCAGATTCTATGACCTGACTAATAAATCTTCATAGGAATTTGTGTGGCTGCATTAACACAACAAAAAAGACTCCTGTATTAGCAGAAGCTTTTGTAATGGCTTTATCTTCTTCTTTCCTGTTCCAAGCTAATTCCTGAAAGCCTTCTTCTAATCCCCCGTTTTGCTCATCCAGCCTGGACTTCTTAGAATGGCAATGGGGTTTTTTTCCTTCAGTTCTAATCTACAAATGACAGCACTTAAAGCTAATAACTGTAGCCGTGGCACGCACAAAAATGAAAAACTGCCATCAAGAAAACAAGACCTGTGTTTTTTGAAAACACCACTGCCAGAGGTTAAGGGAAATCTGCAGCTGGAACAAATACAGCACTCATCTAACTTCCTCAATAACTCTGCCGGGGGAGCGGGCAGTTGCCAGACTGAGGAAGCGTGGTTAGCCATCGAGTCTTTGAATGCAGCTCCATTTCCCCCTCAAACCCATGGAATTTATATTAACCTCCAGCTTTTCTTAGCTGGTGGGAATTTTTTTTTTTTTTTGCTTGAGTAAGAGCCTCACTTTAGTTGCTTTGGTTCACAGGAGGAGCAGAGGAGATGGTTCTGCTCCTCAGACCGCGCTTTTGCTGGCGGATGGCCAGGGATGTTAAATGAATAATTTCTGGCAGTGATAAGGAGAGAAAGGTTGAGGCTGCCAAGCACAGAGTCACAGATGTCTGATGATTTGGTTTTGGGAAGGGCAGACTTGAGAGATCCTGGCTCACTGGGTTGTCTGCAATCCCAGCAGAGGTGCAGGCAGGAGGGAGGGCCCCATGTGCCTTTAGCATCTTGTACATGGATGTAAATGAAGCAGGCAAAGAGCAGTGCCACAGAATCATAGGATGGCTTGGGTTGGAAGGGACTTCAGACACCGTCTCATTCCAACCTTCTGCCATGGGCAGAGACACCTTCCATTAGCCCAGCTTGCTCCAGGCCTGGTCCAACCTCACCTGGAACTTCCAGGGGTCCAGGGGCAGCCACAGCTTCTCTGGCACCCTATGCCAGGGCCTCAGCATCCTCACAAAGGAAGAAATCCTTCCTAATATCTTAGCTAAATCCACCCTTTTTTAGCTATGTGTGAATGCTAGTCTAAAACCACTTTCAGTGAGATACTCATTTGGCTAACTGAAGGCCATAGGAAATCTCCTCAGGTGTGGCTTGGGAGACCTCACTTTGCATCCTAGGGCTTCTGTAGGGTCCCTCTGATTTCAGAGCCACTTTGGAGGCAGAGCATCTGTAGGATGCTTGTGGCTGTGGTGCTGATGGAGGTGGGCAGCTGTCCTAGGCAGAGAACGGAGCTGGCAGAGATGTGGGGGATGTGCTGGTTCCCAAAACTGCCATCTCTCTGGTAGCAAGCAGTTTAGTGTCTCCTTTCAGCTTTGTCATCACTAAGTGCATCTGCAGTTTTCCTGTCTTGCCCTGTTCTGCTCGCTGCCCATTCCAGTCTTGGTGGCCACTTTCCAGCTTCTGGAGCTGAACCCATCACAGGCCTGATTCTGCCAGCTACAAAGGCATCAAGGAGATTAGAAAGCAGCTGAAAAAACTGTAGTGAGGAGGGGCAACATGACCTAGGACATCCCAGTAAGCAATGTCTTTGGTGCTGGTCACTTGACATATGAAAACATAACCAGGAGTTGTGTGGTCTCTTGAGTTTTGGTGCTGATTCTTAGGGAATCATAGAATGGTTTGGGCTCAAAAAAAGACCATTGAGTCCAGCCATTCCCCCAGCACTGCCAAGGCCACCACTGACCCATGTACCCCAGAGCCACATCCACACAGCTTTAAAACCTCTCCAAGGGTGAGGGATCCACCACTGCCCTGGGCAACCCTCTTCCATGTTAGACAACCCTTTCCATGCAGAAATTTTCCCTAATATCCAACCTCAACCTAATGGTTTTTTGTCCCCACTCGGATCTTCTGAAGCACCTGAAGGTGCATCCTTGTGACCAATATGAAATTAATTGAAGAGGCTTCGCTCAGCACCTGGTACTCATCACAAAAGCAGCTGTAAGTTATGCTTTCTCTGGCAGGAGAGCTGATGTATAAGTGATGCCACAGTCTTTGGAGATGTCATGCTTGAGATTTGGACTTTGCAAGGCTCGGGAGAACTGATATGGACATCCTGCCACTTGTCCTCTATCAATTTTGGATAGAAAACAGTTTTTGAGGATTCTTTTCTTGGTGGATATGCCAGATGTGTTTCCAGTGTCACATTTGGATGCTGCAGCTACAGACATGCCTTTCTTACTCATCTCTGTTTTACTGTTCAAAGTAGCCTGTGTCTCACAGAGGTCTGCAGAAGGTCAGTGAAAAACCACCAGTGCAGTTAATAGGTGATGTGATATTATTGATACTCTGTGGAAAGTGCATCATGTTTTCTGAGCTTTTCCCTGTGTTAAAGCCCATTACAGCAGGAGGAATCCTAGATCCTCAATGCATAACAGGAATATCCTAGAAGGGGTCAGATGGATGCTCAAGGAGCAGTTTCTTCTCCTCAGGTACAAACTGCCACTGAACTGGCAAGGAGCAAGCCAGTCCCTTGTGTTTACAGCCCACACTCCCATGAAGGAGTGGGACTTTTCAAAGGGAAGAGTAGGGCTTTTATGGGATTGGCATGTGCACATTGGGATATTTCCCAAGCAAGGGTGACAGAGACATGGGATCCTCACGTGATGTCTCTGGACTGAACTAGGCAAAGCAGCAGCTTCAGAGAGGAGAAGAGGCTTCTCTTGGAGGCATAGTCCTGAGGAAAGTACATTGGCTCTGTCTTCAGCCAGCTGCAGACAGGAATATCTGTTGTGTGAGAATGTTTCCATACAACACAAGGGTCTTGGCAAAGGAAAGGAATGGAGCATGCTTTAGCCATGAAGGTCTGTGAGAAATGTCCACTGGTGGGCCAAGAGGGGCTGCCACTACCGTGACCATATTCAAATTGATGCTAAAGTTCCCTTTTGCTTTGATGGTGCGGCATATGGATCACAGGGATATGGATCATGTTAAAAAAAAAAAAAAAACTAAGCTTGTTGAATTATAAACTATTGCTTGCAATCTGATGGTGTTGAAAAACTTCATGCACTTGGAAGGTGTCCAGTGGGAAGTGCCAAGCACTGAGCACTGAGAAAGTTCTCCTATTGCCTCTGGATCTGCCCATGGTGAAAGAAAAAAGAAGCCACCTGTTGTGTGTAAGGCTATGAAGTTGTCACTTTATAAATAAGATGTTTCATAACTGTTGCACTGTCCCAAATCCCAGGAGCTTGCAGGATCTTGAAGCTCCTTCAGGCTGAAGCCCTGGTCTGTCCAAAAGAAGATGAGCAGAGGCCTGGTTCTGAGGGATTGCACAGAGGACATGGAAAACTCACCTTTTTTTTGAATAGTAATGACATGAAAATATTCTTGGATGTGGCCCACATCACCTGTGAGCAAAACTGAGGTTCAAGCATACCTGGCCAGAGGAGGCTGTACCAACACTGGGCATAGCACAGAAAGTTTTGACCTTAGAGGTTCCTAAACTCCCTGAGGCCCTATCAGGTGTGTTTATGGGTCACCTTAAGGATTTATCCCAGTTCTGCCTGTGGGTCTCCTCCTTGTGAGGATGGAACAGTGGGGAGGTGTTGAGGGACCTCCTGCCATCCCACCTCACTTCATCTCAGCGGGAGAGACATGGTCAAACAGCGTGCTGGGGTGCACAAAGGGGGGTAGTGGAAAGAGCAGACTGGAGAACATGACAGATATAGAGGAAATGCATATTTTAAAGAAAAGTGAGGTCCCAGAGGCACTGAAA
Organism: Calcarius lapponicus; assembly: GCA_039654755.1. NCBI lineage: Eukaryota > Metazoa > Chordata > Aves > Passeriformes > Fringillidae > Calcarius > Calcarius lapponicus. The sequence goes on from CM077481.1 coordinate 6,215,129, forward strand.
TAGCTCCAGTTATAAGTATTCCAATAGCAACCTCATAACAGTCTTAAGGCCCAGGTAAAGCCATTCCTCCCTCACCCCCAAACTGGTGCCAGCCAAGGGAAATGTAAGAAAAGCTTTTCAGAGTAGTGCTACCCTTTCTCAGGATGAGCTTGGGCTACCTGGACAGACTGCAAACCAAACAGCTTGTGTGGTGCCTCCTGGTCACAAGTGATGTGGGCAGTATTTATTCCCAATATTAGCTGAAAAAGGCTCCTTTTTCCAGGGAAAAGCAAACCCAGGTCATCAGTACGATTTATTTTAGTGATTCTTTAAATAATCTGCATTTAAGGACTCCAAGCAATGGTGTGGTTATAACTATACTTACTGGATAAATGTATTTATTTATGGATGGGATGCTTTACTGCTGACAGTACAGTTTGTTTTTAAGCCTGACCAGGGTAGAGGAAATACATACAAATAAACAATAAACCTAAACAACACTAAAATAACATCAGTTAAAACAATTAGAGTTACTTCCACTCGCAAAGTATTGTTCCCATTTTGCTACAACATGGGAAAAAGCTCCATTTCCTAAGTCAGCTCATAACTGATTTGGGATTTGCGGATTCTGGTAACAAAAGGGGATTTCTTTTGTCTGTTATTTATACTCTTCCTATGGCACCGTGTGTCCGTGTCGGCGTGTCTGGAGCACCCTGTCTCAGTGCAGCAGTGTCTCCAGCCTGTCCCCATCTCCCTGCCTCAGCTGGGCCTGCTTGGGCTTCTCCTGCTGCTGTGAACTTGTGTGTTTGCAGAGGCAGTTCCTCCTAGGAGACTTTGTCCTGGTTTTTAAAGTTTTATTATCTCTGAATTATGTATAATTCGGGAGCTCAGGGGCCAAGAGTTATAAATAGACCCCGGAAAACGCGCTGTCAGTAATCAGCAGAAGGCGTCAGGGAAGGTTCAGGCCATGCCTTAATAGGGATGCTTTGCCTAATTATTCTAATGCTTTAATTGCATTTGCATCCTTCACCCCGCACAGGGAGTTCCATGCCGGGTTGTTCTGCCTTTCTCCGTGTGTGCTGTGCCATCCCAGAGCTGGCTGCAGAGGGATGAGGGGGCACAGCTTGGCTGCCACCAAGTATTTTGTTCCACCAAGTATTTTGTGCCACCAATTATTTTCAATGCTGCCTTGCCTCTAGCTGTGTGTCTGCTCTCTGTCAGGAGTAACAAACACCAAGGAGAGGTGATGAGAAAAGAAGTGTCTGAATGATACCTCTTTGGGTCTAGGACTGCATGTGTGGAGTCTGTGGTTCATGAAAACACCCATTATTCTGTGAGAAGTGCACACCAGAGCAATCACACTCAGCAAATGGGAATCCAGGAGTTTGTGTCCTTGGGGCCAACAGGGAAGGGCAGAGCCCTACAGGGAATACTGCAGGTGGTTTTAGTGATAGTTAAGGAGTGATACTTAGCTGTGACAGTCCTGATCACAGTCACAGCCATCCCACCCTTTTTTTTTTGGAAAAAGTCTCCTCCACTGCGCCCATCACTGAGGCATGTGTACTGCAGCTACACATTCAGCCTCTGCTGGCAATTTGGGATTTATGATGTACGCCCCAAAGATGCAGTTATCCAAGAAATCCTCCAAACTGGGGCATCTCTCATGGAATTACTTAGAATCACAGAACCACAGAATGACCTGAGCTGGAGGGGACCCACAAGGATCATTGCAGTCCAACTCCGGGCCCTGCACAGGACTCATCTAAGAATCCCACCCTGTGCCTGACAACGTTATCCAAATGTTCCTGGAGCCTCTCTGGGGCTTGTTGCACTATGCCACGATTCATCAGGCCAGCACATCCTGCTGTTAAGGTCCCACAGAGCATCTCTTCTGTACAACAGAGCTTCATAGATCAGTGGTGGCAAAACCCAGAGAGTTTTGCTCCTTTTCTGGTTCCCGGATGGCTGGAAATTAATGTCTTTGTCAGTCCTGTAGTTTAATTTAGCCCTGGCTCCAGTCATTGAGGTTGAAGAAGGTGTCCTTGGAGGTTGCAGAACCCACTTGTGCTGTGTTGTGGATGAGGAAGGATGATGGAACCATAAGGAGCCGTACAAGGGTTTACCTGCCTTTTATCTTTGTAGGGAGTATTTTGCAAAATTGTTGCACTTTTTATTCCTTAGATGTTTGCCATCAATTGCTTACTTACTCAGAAGCAACTCTCATTGTAAGCACCTTACAGGAAAATATGAATAGCTTGCAATTTAAAGGAACAGATTTATCACTTGCATTTTAACAGAGAGGAAATAATTTCTGTGTGGCTTCCTGACAGTGTTTTTAGAGTCCTTCCATGGCCTCCAGACCAGGTCAAGGCTTTGGTTTGTGCCTTAGCTCTTTCCTTCTAAGATGTAAAAAAAATCCCCTTGTGAGTGACAGACCAGAGCCATGGGAATTCCTGGAAGAGGAAGAGGAAAGTGGCCTCTGAGGAGAGAGTTCTGCTGGAAATACCCACAGGACTTAGAGATACTCATGTATCACTAATCATGGAGTCACAGAAGGGTTTGGGTTGGAAGGGACCCTAAAGCTCGTCTCGTTCCAACCCCTGCCATGGGCTGGGACACCTTCCATTGGAATCACCTCCAGCAGAAATGCCAGCCTTGGGTGGATAGAATTGATAGGGACGCTGCCAGTGGCACTTTTGCCATGTTTTTCACATGCAAGGGGCTGGCTGGGATGGTTGTACTGAATATATTTGCACATTCAGCCCCATAGGCACGGTGATTGTGGGATTGGCACAATAAAAGCTAAATATATATCTGCAGATCTGTGCTGTCCTGGAGTTCCCTGCCTTGGACAATCCACCCTGTAGGCAGGTGAAAGCCTTGTTGCAGGATGTTGCAATTCACTGGGTGGGTTTCTGCTGATCATTTCTGGAACCACAATGTATTTTTCTTTTTATGCTCCCTCCAGCCTCGGAATTTCTGTTGTTCCCTTTGCACAGGCAGATGGGGCGTCCTCAGTGATTCCAGCCCCACCTCACCCTTCCCACTCCCCCAGAAAATAAATCCCCCCCTGAACTTTGTGTGCAATAAAACGGAGCGAAACTCCCAGCTCCTACCTCAGGCCTAATAACCTGTTTGTTCAGTTCAGGCCTTCTGCAACCATTTGTTTAAGATAAGCAAGGGCGGATGTTTCTTGAGGGCACAAAAGGCTCTTGAGATAAAGCTCCAGCGGGACTGATCCTGCGCTATGGCTGGATCATTTCCTTCTCTCATCACCTGGGTGTTGTTTTTTTCCATCAGTCCAGTGCTTTTCTCAGCTTTCTGTTCCCTCTCAGGGTTTCAGTGTTGCTCTGTCCTATTCAGGTGTCTTCACCTGCTTGGCGATCACAGGCTGGGGTTGTTTCTGCTGCATCGGGAGCGTCTGTGAAAGAGGTGGAATAAGTTGTAATGAGTGGAGGCAGTTGCTTTGTGGGTTGAGGTTTCACATCTGAAAGTCAAGCTGTAAAACCACACGGATTAAGCAATAAACCCAAACCCCTAGAAGCCCCTTGAGCCTTTGTGAAACACCCACGAGTTCAGCCACCTCAGGCAACAAACAGCTGCACTTGGGAATGCAGCAGTGGAGGAGAGGAGGAGGAGGGAGGGTGCAGGTTCGTCCCAGACAGGGCTGTCTCTTCTGTAAGGCTTTTGATTTCAGATGCCAGAGGAGTTGCTGTGATTTGCTGCCTCAGGGTGGTCACAGAAGAATCAGTGGCAGGAAAAAGCTTGGCCTCATTCCTGCAATCAAATTGTGACTTGGGAGTGTTCATGGAAGGGAGGCTGGACCTGCCCCAGCCTGAACCCCCCTGCCCTGGGCTGATCCCCCAAAATGCGTGGGCAGCAGGGCAGGGGGATCCTGCCCCTGTGCCCCTGGGCTCAGGTGAGAGCCACCTGCAGAGCTGCCCCAGCCCTGGCTCCAGCAGCACAAGGAGCTGGAGCTGCTGCAGCCAGTGCAGAGGAGGCCCCGGAGATGCTGCCAGGGCTGGAGCCCCTCTGCTCTGGAGCCAGCCTGGCACAGCTGGGGCTGCTCAGCTGCACCAGAGAAGGCTCCAGGGACACCTCAGAGCCCCTGCCAGGGCCTCCAGGGGCTCCAGGAGAGCTGCACAGCCACTGGGGACAAGGCAGGCAGGGACAGCAGCCAGGCAATGGCTTCCCAGGGCCAGAGGGCAGGGACAGATTCTGGGCTATTGGGAATTAGGAATTGCTGGCTGGGAGGGTGGGCAGGCCCTGGCCCAGGGTGCCCATAGAAGAAGAACTTCCCATAGAAGTTGTGGCTGCCCCATTCCTCGCAGAGGGGTGGAACTAGATGTTCTTTAAGTTCCCTTTCAATCCAAAGCATTCTAAGATTCTACTTATTTACCATCACCAGTAAAAAAGCCAAATCTGGTGCCCTCCTCCAGCTTGTTCAGATGATCCTGCTGCAAAGGAGGCATAAGAAAAATCATAGCAAAGTCACTGTTGTAGAAGGGTACCGCTAAACCCAGCAATTTCCCTGCTCTGTTCCTGCCCCTCTTCTTGTGCCCTCCCAAGCCAGTATCCCACAGGTTACTGGGCTGGGGTGTGGGATGGGGTGGGATCAGCACAGGGGTGTTGCTGGGGAGGGGCAGGTATCAGTAGGGAAAGAGGTGGAGGCTCTTGGCTTGCTGCAGAATGCCAGTGAGGTTTTGAAAGCTTTTTATATGTTCTTTTATTGAACTTTGATGTAAATGTGCCTGGGGAGCAGGTTTTTGTAGTCCACAGGCAGGTGGACAGGGATGAAGGTTGGACAGACACCTTCATTAGGAGGGTAAAGCACAAAAAGAGAGCACAAGGCCTTCAAACCTGCTGCCTGTGTCCTCTATTTGCAGCAATTCCAGTAGATGACAGATTTCCCTAGTGGCCATACCACAGTCACCTGAGCTTGCTGCTGGACAGCACCTTCTCCAAGAGTTGTTTTCCTCAAAAAATCTAAAAACGTGTATGCACGTCAGACGCAGCACAGCTGATCTCTTGGGGACTGGCCCAGAGGGCAGCCCATTCCTGAACAACCCTTCTTTTCCAGAGCTTTTGGCCCTTCTTGTTAGAGCATGTATGTTTATGATTTAAATTGGAGCATATGTGCATTAGAAGTCCCCTGGGTGTCTCAGGTTCTGCTCCAAGCTTCCCACCATGCAAACCACAGTGTGTTTAGCTCCAAAACTGAAAATTAGCCCTATTAGCAATTCTTCCAGTGACCATGGGCTCCTTGTGCTTTGCTTTTCCCCCACCCATTGCTTTCAGAACCAGCAGCACTGAAATACTGGTTTGTTACCTTCTCCAGCCAGCTGTGAATAAATACCAAGATAAAACCTGTGTGGAAAAGAGACCAAATGTGATTTTGCTGCCCACTGAGAAGTTGCAAACCTGCCTATGAAAACCATGGCCATCTGAGCATGATGGTGTTTCTGGCCAAAGCAGGAGGAAAACCCCTTCCTCTTGTAGACCCACTGCAAAGCAGAGGGTGGCCTTCTGCCTTGAAAGACATTTTCCTTTGGCTCTCTTCATGAATTTTGACTTCAGAAGGAGTGTGTCTCCTGAAAGATGGAGGAGCTGCATTTAACATTCACATTGTCCTCAGTGAGCTGGCTCTGCTCAAGGCACTTCCATGTCTGTGCTGCGTGACCCACGGTGGGCAGCAGCCTCGAGACAAGGGCTGTGTTATCAAAGCTCTCACCATGCCCTTGGGATTCTATCCCCACCCACTCATCACCTTTGGTCTTCTCCAGCCACTCCGCCCTACTTGCAATTTGCTGATATTTCCTTTTGCATCAGCTCGCCGCACAAAAAAAAAAAAAAAAAAAAAAAAAAAAAAAAAAAAAAAAAAAGTCAATTTTTCTCCCTTCCAAATTTAGCTTTGTTTAGGCACCAAAATAGACAAGAGTAGGGATCAGTGACTGGTTTTTTCCAAAACATTGTCTCACGACGAGGACTGAGGAAGGGAACTGCTCAGCTGGAGAAAGGAGATGTTTGATTTTCGTAAATGGGGACACGAAGTTCTCCTTTATTCAAGCACAGTCAGTCTCCAGGAGTGCTCCTTGGATTAGGAACTTATTCCCATGTAATTAATTCATCTCTCATCCCGTTGACGTCAGCTGCTGGTTGGGTAGAGGTCTGTGGAAGCACAGGGCTTCTCTGCAAGGAGGACATGCAGGAATGCACCACTGTATGTGTGGTTTCTAGTTGGAAAGAGCAGAAAGGCTCCTCAGGCTTTAATGAGGTCTGCGCTAGAGGAAATTGGTCCTTGTGTGGAGTGGAGATAGTTTCATTTTTCTGAGGTAATTGTATTTGCACATGTGTCTGCAATGCAGCTTAAATTCTTAAAAACACCCCAAGCGTTAGCCTGCTGTGGTAGTACAACATTTAGAAAAGGCCTCATTAATTATTGTACTATTTTTAGCCTCATTTCCTAAACTAGCTGTGCTGATGGGGTTGGACTGTGTGTGTCTCCTCCTTCCCCTCCTTTCCTCATTCAGTTTGGTATCTGTTAGCCAGTTTCAAGTAATTTTTTCAAAGGAACAGAGATCTCAGAGATATCGAGCTCCTCCTATGCCTTCAGTGAAAATAAATGATGGGGAAAGTGAGTGATGAGGACCACCCAAACCACAGCCCTCAGCAGTGAAGCAGTTTCAGAACAAGCACCCTGGTCTGGTGAAAGGTCCCTGCCAGTGGCAGGTGGGTTGGAACTGGGTGATCTTTAAGGTTCTTTCCAACCTGAACTATTCTGGGATTCTGTGATTCTAAACTATTAGAGAATCATGGAATTCTAGGATATTCTGAGTTGGAAGTCACGCACAAGGATCATCAGCCCAGCTCCTGCCCTGCAAATACCCCTGAACAACCCCACCCTGTCCATCCCTCGCAGTGCTGTCCAAAGGCTCCAGGAGCTCTGGCAGCCTCGGGGCTGTGCCCATCCCTGGGGAGCCTGGGCAGTGCCAGCACCCTCTGGGGAAGAGCCTTTCCCTGATATCCAACCTAACCCTCCCTGGCATGGCTCCAGCTGTCCCTGGGTGCTGTCCCTGTCACAGAGAGCAGAGATCAGAGCTGTGACTCAGGAGGAGCTGCAGAGCCCAGTGAGGTTTGGCCTCGCTCTCCTCTTGAGGCTGAACAAGCACAGTGCCCTCAGACACTTTTTCATGTGGCCCCTCCAAGACCCCTGACCATCACTGCAGCTCTCCTTTAGACCTTTTCTAACAGCTTTATATTTTGGCTCAGTGAGTTCCTTATGACTTGAAGCCTGGAGGAGTGAAGCTCTCTGAATGGAAAGGCTCCAGCTGCCTGGGAGCTGTGGGCTTGCGGCAGCAGCAGTTCCTACAGGCTTTTTGCAGTGCTCAGGGTGGATGGTCACAATAAACCCTGTCTGTCCTCAGCCTTCTCTGGCCTAAATTCATCATCCCCAGGAACCTTTCTCCTCCATTACATCTTCCCCTGGAGAAACTCAAAATACTATTATCTCAGTAACTGCTACTGAAATCAACTGCCATTTCCAAAGGCTCTTTGCACAAAGAGAGAGGGACTTTTTTCTGTAGTCAGTGTGTTATGTTGTCATGCCAATGTCACAAATCTGCTGCTGGATGAGGCACATCCCCACCTATCCCTTGCCCTTGCCCAGGCTGCTCCCTCCTGGCCCCTTGCACGTGGTGATTCCCAGCAGTGGCTGGAGCTCCAGGCTGAGATAGATGATGATGGAAATAAAAGGAGCAACTTTACAGGGCTTTTATTGCCAGCTGGGGAAGGACAATACTGCATAAATAAAATTCATTATAGTTATGACAGCTCTGTGGTCCCTGGAAAATAAATAATACTTTGTACTTACGTAGGGCCTTTCATCCAGGAACTTCAGAGCTCTGTGTGAGCATTAACAAAGCCTCATCATGCCCATAGTAGGATAGTAAATACAGCAGCCCCCTTATCAGATGAACAGACCGCGTCAGAGTCGGCACCTTCAGTGGAAAGAGGGCACTGGAAAGGCAGCAGCTGGAGTAACACAGCTCTGCCACTGCCTTGTCTTGGAATCATAGAATCCTAGATTGGGTTGGGTTGGAAGGGACTTTAAGGTCATCTCACTCCAACCCCCCTGGCATGGGCAGGGACATCTTCTGATAGCCCAGGCTGCTCCAAGCCCTGTCCAGCCTGGCCTTGGGCACTTCCAGGGATCCAGGGGCAGCCACAGCTGCTCTGGGCGCCCTGTACCAGGGCCTCAGCACCCTCACAGTAAAGACTTCCCCGAATTACTAGTAAAAAATTTCTGCTTCTAATCTCATCTAAATCTGCCCTCCTTCATCTTGGGCTTATGATTTACCATCTTTGTCACCTCAGTGTTGCCTGCAAGGTGGATCCCACCTGTCCTTGCTGCAGGGGTGGCATAGGCTGACTCATTCATGGTGGGCAGCCTCAGTGAGGCTTCTGATGTGGAAGTACCTTCCTACTGGGGTGAGGCCCCAGCCCAGCAGACCTACCAGCTGTGGCTCCTACTGGTTTCCCCAGGTAGCCTCAAAATGATGCTGAGCATCTTCCTTTACAGACATTTTTTCAGCTGAGTTTTGGTTAAAAACACAAAGGAAGCAGCCCAGGGAAACTGGATGGCTTAGTGCATCATGTGTGAAGTGGGTGAATTCCTTGTCCATCGTGTGTATGGGATTCATACAGATGTCATTTGCCTTGTGTGGTTTCTTCTATACAGAAATTGCAGATAACTTCATTCCTTGCCACAGCCCTGAGAGGTGCACCACATCTGTGGATTTTCAGACCTGCTTTTGTGGGGTCTGGGATGTTGTAAGGATGTTTGGGGGAGATGTTTCTTTTACCAGGCTGACATGCTGGGTATCCAGCTCTGTCTCACTCTCACCCCTTCCATGCTGGTGCCTCCTGGAGCTGATGGCTGCTTTTCCTTCTGTTTTACAGGGTTACCATCCGTTGCCTCATGAAGCTGAAATCGCACACACCAAAAAACTGTTCAGAAGGAGGAGAAACGACCGGAGGTAGGTGAAACCTCTTCAGTGTTTGGGTTTTTTTAAAATCTTTTCTTTGTTGCACATCTTCCTCAACTGCCTCATGGTGAGTCTTTGGACAATGCTGCTGTTCAGCAGTGTTAATGCATAAACTCTTATTTCAGCACTAACATCCCGAAAATATTTTGGGATGTGTCCTGCATTGATCCAGGAGTGCCTTAAGCACCTTCTCTTCCCCTTGAATTTATTCCTGCATAGCCAGATCCCCTCACTTGTACTCAAAGAGACAGCTGGCAATCTCTTGTCTGTAAAAGCTTGAGTCCTTGGGATTTGCTTCCTCTTTTTCTATTAAAAATCAAAATTTGCTGATTTTCAGGGCTGCCTGGAAAGTGGGTATGGTTTGGTTCAGAGGGGGTCACAGCCAGCCTCAGGTGTCTGTGGGAAGGAGGGGATGTGCTGTGCAGGCAGCCAAATTCCTGTGGCATTGGCAATTTCAATCCATTGATTTAATTTAATCGAGTCAATTGGATATTTAATTGTGTAAAATGCATATTCAATTATATGAGGGAATCTAAAGTCCTTGATGGGAATTGTGATTATGGTTAAATGTGAAAAGAAGTGAGGAATAAGGGAGTTAGTTGTACATGCAGCTTTATTTCTGCTGACTTGTTCTGCTCCAACTGAGACAACACACCCAGGGCAATAAAGCAGTTCTAAAACCATGACTTTGAAAAATGATTAAACAGGAGAAAAAGTGTCCTGTGCTTCCTCCTGGAATAAACTGTAGTCTGTGCCTGAGTTGTCACAGGGGACATTTTTGGTGAAGTCCTGCAGGCATCTTGGAGTGTGTCCTCAAATCATGCCATCACTTCTTGTCTCATGAACAGCTAGGATGTAGTTTACTCTGCATGGTTTGATTTTCCTAAACTTCATTGAGGGACCAAAGAAAGAGCTAAAAAGTTTTCTCAGGCAACCTATAAACATTCTTCTGTGGGTAGAATGGCTTGTCAGCAGTAAACTCTGTTTCCTCCACTTTTGGGGACTCCCTCCTTTTCAGCTGTACGCAATTCAAAAAGCCAGTCTAATCTTGTTATTTGAGGTGATGGGAAAAGGTCTTATTTCAGCCCTGTGATCTCCAAAACATGGTTATAACCAAATCTGCTGTGTTGCTGGACTGAGCTGGGTGGGCTTAGCTGGGCCATTGGGCTGATCTCCTCTGGGGAACCACAGTGGAGTTTAGGGTGTTCTGTTCCCATCTCTGGCCTTCTTCTGACATACAAAGAGTGCTTGATGTTTTGGGAGAGGAGACCCTCAGGACCAAGAGGTCTTCTGCCTGAAGCCCCATGCCCAAGGCTGTGATGAACCATGGAGCAGTGTGTTGGTTCTTCCCTCTCATCCAAAAATCTTGCCAGTTGGAAGGATGGGAGGGAACAGACAGATGTGCATTTCTGTTCCTTTTTTCTGTCTGGTCTTCAGATAAACCATCAGCAGACAGAAGCATTCAGTCCTCCAGGGCATCCCTGCCTCCTGCACAGATGGCAAGAAGAGATAGCAAAAGAAACTGCCTTGGGCTGGGGTTGGAAGATCGCGGGGTGAGACACAGCCCTGGCCAATAGCACAGGGATAATGTCCTAGGGGAAGAGAAAATAACCTTAAAATCCAATTGATCCAGCATCATTCTGGAGGACACATGGGGTCATTTCAGCCCTAAGCAGTCACAAATGAAATAAAATGCAAAGAACAGAGGGTATGCACTTCTGCCCAAGTCCTCCACAGTGCTATCAAATCTCAGCCAGAAAACCACATTTATTTCAATTTCAAAAAGCTGAGAGGTCTGAGTACAGGGAGCTGGAGTGAAAAAGCAATTTTTTAAGTAATTATTTAAATTACTTAAATAATTACTTAAATAATCCCATCCCCTTCCTTCACCTCTCCCTCCCCATGCCACTTGTTTTGCTGCTGGAGGTTTTCAGCGTCCCCTTGTCTCTGTGGTGCATTTGGGACTAGGAGGGGAGGTTTAGTCCTTTTAGTGTCACCTGAGTTGCTCCAAGAGAGCACTTGTTCCTTAAAATTGATTTCTAGCAGTGAGTTAGCTCTCAGAATGTTTATTCTATGTGGAAAGCATGACAAAAGTAGGGGGACAAAAGGGAAGGAATGGCAGGGGGGTAAGGAGGGAAGGGAATAGGAAAAAAACAGATCTTATCAGAACACAGACTACAAAGCTGTTTACACTTTATTGCTGTGCTATTACCTTAATGTCCCAGGCATCATTCTGGGGCAGAAAAGCTCCACTCCAGAGCTGGTGGAGCCACTCAGGTGATATAAAAATTCCTCAGGGTGAGGTTTTATGTTAGGCAAAACAGTCAGGAGTAGTGGGATTTTTGTTTAAAACCTCATCTGGATATGGAGGGAGTTAAAATTGCAAGAGTGTGGATGGGACATCAGAGGCAGTGAGGCTTAGAAGAAGCCTAGCAGGGCCCATTTGGTGATGCATGGGGTGGGAAGGGGCTGGGAAGCAGCTCTGGATGCCTGGATGCAAGGGAGGAAGGTCTCGTTTCCTGGAAAGGAATTGGTAGCAGCCAAAGATGGAAGTAGGGCTGGCATGCAGTGGATTTGCAAGAAGAGAATAGGTTGTCCTGCTGAGTTGGTTAGAAGCAGGTGTGGCTCCAAAGTGCTGGGCATACCTGGGTCTGGTTTTCATGGGGCAGCTTTTCCTCTTCTCCTGGAGCTGGTGGATCCTGGGGCAGCAGCCTGGGCCCCACAGGTGATGCCTGTATGGGGTGCAGGGGTTCTTCCTGCCCAGCACTTGCCTCATCCAAGGCTGACAAATCCCTGGTGACCATGCTGGGCATCCTCCTGCCAGGTGCAGGAGTCACCCTCACAAGTGGCCATCCAGCTTGGGTCAAAGTGTCACCCTCCAGTCTGACCTCTGCTCAGTGCACAGGTCTAGCTGGCCTTGCCTGGTTGTAGGGTTGGTTGGACCTTTATGTAACACAGCTAATATTAAAAAAAGCCAGTAAAGCAGATTGGTACCCAGAAATCCCAGCTGGTCTTGCAAATGGCACTGATTCCCTCCCAGAGTGTGTGTGGTCTTCTGTGGCCTCCCTGGCAGTGACATTCAGATGGGGACAGTGTTGGGCCAGTGCAGCACCTTTTGTTTCACATGCAGAGCAACGCTGATGTCTGGCCCTGCTATAAATAGCGCCTGTCCCTGCTTCCTTCCCGTCACCTTTCCTCGGGAAATGCTGTCCCTGTGTTGTGGAGGAGCACAGCTCACCTACCCTGAGGTCTCTGCCACACACCTTTGGCTCCCTTCAGGAGAAGCTACCCCAAGGAGATGACCCCAAGGAAGTGAAGGCTCTCTCCTTGCATATGTGCTATGGTTTTATGTTCCCCAACCAATTTTTTCAATTTCTGTGGGTGCCTTATTCTTCAGAGTGTTCAAGGCCAGGTTGGATGAGGCTCTGAGTAACCTGGCCTAGTGGAAGATGTCCCTGCTTCTGGAGCTGAATGGTCTTCAAAGTCCCTTCCAAGCCAAATCCTTCTGGGATCCTATGATTTTCCATCAATGCATGCTTCATTTGTTGCATAAGATAGGCATGAAGAGCGAATTAGATGTCATTAAAAAACCTGGGCACATTTTCCATCACAGCAATCAACATCAGAGCCACATCTGCTGGAGGCTTTGGTTGCACACAGTGCTGTAAAAGCAGGAGGTGGTGGGGCCCTTCCTGCAAAGAGCTTGTGATCAGAGCTGTAGAGGTATCACTCCCCACCTCTCCTGGCAGAAATCCTGCAGGCAGTGTCCTCTCTGTTGGCTGAGAGCCAGGAGGTGCGAGTGCCACCTCCTGATGAGGGTGGTGGAGGGCATCCCTGCTTGCTGGGGTCTTGGTTTGACTTTCCAAGGGCAACCACCTCTAGGGAAGGAGGGAGATTTTCTGGGTGGCAGCACAACCTCTCCTGCAAGAAAAAAGATGCTGTGGAATGTGGGGCACAACAGACCTTTTTCTCAAGTCCTCTCCTCAAAGCTTTCCCAACCCAGTGCCTCCCTGACAACACAGCACACGCTGTGTGGGGTGTGATCTCCTTGGGCAGGTGGGCTCTGAGTTTGGCCCCTTGTTTTCCAAAAAGTTCACAAACCCCCTATTTTTTAAGCATTACAAGCTGACTTTGTGTTGCCCAAGGTTCCTCCAGTTCCCATGGCCTCCTGGTGTGATGTGTTTGAGATGGAGAGTCCAGCTGGCCAAATTCTTTGGCCTGGAAATGCATGGAAATACATGGACAGTGGATTGCCCTGGCCTTGTAGGAATGATAAAAAACATTGCATGTTCAGATAGGCTTTACAGGGAATATGTGAAGCTGAAATATAAGGAATTACAATATTGGTGGGGTTGTACCTACTTCTTGGTCTTCTGGTTAACAGTACTGAAATGGTTCTGTGTCACTTGAGGAAGGGGACGGTTTTCCTAACAACCAGGAAAGGGGTTTTGGGGAAGTCTTAAAAAGTTTGCACCTTTGAAATCACATTGACCCAACATCTTGTTGGATTCAAAAGACAGATCAGGCTGAGTAACTTAGCAAAAGCAAATCCTTGGGTGTGCAGAGATGCTGGCTGGTAGCTCACAGCTCTTTTGGTTGTCCCTGTCTGGGGGGAAGAACAGGAAAGGATGGCAGGGAGAAGAACAATCCCATGTCCTGGAGAGGATGGAGTAAAAGCTCAAGAGTTAATCAATACTCTCTTCTCAAAAGGCCCCTGAATTCCTTTTTTCAGTAGAAAAAGTGGGAATCTCTTGTGCTTCTGTGCAGCTGATGTATCTTCAGGCTTTGAGTGACCCAAGCCATGAGGAGCTGTCCTGCCGGTCCCAGCCAGGATTGTTGGGGATCACAGCCAGCCTCAGGTGAAGGACCATCACCTTCAGCTGTGACTGAGCTTTGTGTCATCTCCTCCTTCTCCTGTTGGATGAGGTTTTAAGAGGGGTATTTCTGCAGCTGGGGAATCCATCCCACATAAAACCCCTGTGTGGGGAGCTGCAGCAGAAGGCTGCACAGGTCCTCCTGTCTCATGCATGGAGGGAAAGGCTGGGAGCAAAGAGGCTCAGGAGCTCTCCCAATTTCCTTTTAGCATGCCCCAAATACTTAAAGATTTCAAGAACAGAATTACAGAAATGCCCCCAAGTTTTCTCTAGCATTGTCTGACTTTATTTACTTCCTTGCATTAACTTGGCTTTGCACTTAAATGATCAGGAAAAAACAGTCTGGATTATTTTTTTCTGCGTGTGTGTGTTTTCTGGACTTAATTAGATTCAGAGCTGAGGGAGGCAGAAATATCCTCCTTCCCTGGAGAGCCCCGGGTGGCTGTCAGGGACGGTTTCCTCTTCCTGAGGCAGGAGGGTTGTGTAAGCACCGTGACCCTCCAGCTGACGCCCACGCCGTGCACTGGGTTATCTGGGGTGAGCACACCGAGTAGGCATCCCTGTCCCAGCTCCCCAGCCAGGGCCTGCACTGCTGAGAACCCTCCTGGGGCTCATCCCAGCCCAGCCATGTGGGTCTTCAAGGAGGTGGTTCTGCCTAGGGACAGCCCAAAGGATGGTCATGGTGGGCTCAGGGCCAGGCAGGGAACGTCCCATATCCGCTGGCGGCTCCACTGAGGAGCGTAGGCAAGCTGTGATATATTTCTTTTCCCATTATATTTAATTTTACAGATCCTCGGGGACACTCAACCACCTACAGTGATTAGTTCGACTGATTAAGCTGCTTTTCCTCTTGTGACAAACTCCTTTTGTGAAGGGTTTTCAATAGCCACGCTGCTTGGGACATTGTTCCTGTACAATTTCCTTTCAAAACACCATAAAGGCACTCTGCCACTTCACCCTGTCGTAAAACACCCCAGGAATCAGCTTGGCCCAGCTTGCTCCTTCAAGGGCAAGGTCTCCTCATTCAGAGGCAAGATACAGGCTCGGGTGGGAGTTGCAGGACCATGTGGTGCCAGAGTGAGATGGAGCCAGGAGCAAGGGGGATTTAAGATGAGATAAAATGGAAAGCAAAAGTTTTCTGCCTTTTTTTTCCCTTCTGTTTGTTAACAAGAGAATCCAGAGTCACCCAGGGAAGTGAAGGATAAATAAACTTGAGAGCTCAGAGAAGGAAATGCTGCTTCACACATGTCAGCTGGTTCAGCCTTGCCTGGCAGAGGCTGGGGGCTGATGCAGATGCTGTCAAGGGTAAAAGATGCAGGGGTAGCAGGGCAGTTTCTGCTGAAGAAAAACACTGCTGTGAGCAGCAAGTGGATAAAACTGGCCATTTAACTAAGACTGGAAGTCAGAGGAAGGTCTGATTGACGCCAGGAGACTAACAGATGGAGGGAACTGGAGGGAGTTGCAGCGGCACAAAGCCATTCCTCCCTGTGTTTGTAGTTACTCCCATGCCCTCTCATGAGGCTGTTGGGTAGGACCTGTTGTCATTTGGATCTGGTTGGCCCAGCAGCTGCCCTCTAGGTAAGGTGGTGATGGAGCAGGGCAGAGATGGTATCAGGAAGGGTCAAGCAGGAGCCCTGTTGACCTGCACAGCCACGCTGGCCAGATGTGGTGGCATCACCCTGCCCCACTGCCCTTCCTTCCAGGAGCTGAGGAGAAGGCTCTGCCAGGGGTCACAGCACAGAGACCCCACTCCTGGGGGAGGAGGTTTTTGAGAACAGAGCCTGCACTGGGCTCACCATTGAAGGAATAATCCTCAAATCATCAAAAAGCCACCTCCTGACACCCAATGGACATGCAGCTGGTGTGACTCAGCCATGGGTGGAGCTGCTGGGCAGCACTGCAGCTTCTTGTCAGGAGGGAACACATGGAGGTGAGGTCTGGAGGTTCTTTGGCTCCATTAACACCTTTTGCTGCCTTTAACCATGGCTTAGTGAGCAGGACACAGCATGGCAAAGGGCAGTGGCTTTAAACTGCCAGAGGGCAGGATTAGATTAGGTATTGAGAAGGAATTCTTGAGTGTGAGGGTGGGGAGGCCCTGGCCCAGGGTGCCCAGAGCAGCTGTGGCTGCCCCGTCCCTGGCAGTGTCCAAGGCCAGGCTGGATGGGGCTTGGAACAACCTGGGATAGTGGAAGGTGTCCCTGCCCGTGGCAGGGGATGGAGCAAGATGAGCTTTAAGGTCCCTTCTGACTGAACCCATTCTAGGATTCTGTGATATTCCTGTGCAGTAATCTGAGCCCTGGTACCTACAGGGCACAGATGATTCAACAGCTCTGCAAAAGCCATCTGAAGTTCAGCCAAATTTATATCTAGCATCAGTCCTGGGTCAGCTTATCTAAGAGCAAGTCACCTGCCCCAGCAGCATCCCCAGAGCTGCACATGTGGGGTCCTCCCATCATCCAAGTGGTCCGTGAAAAACACCAGGAGCAGTGAGGCGGAGCAGTTGGTATTTAGCATCCACTGGAGAATTTGTTTTTGCCTGTCACCCATGTCTCAAGCTGTGGCAGGCTGAGTAGAGGATCTCCACCCAGCTGCTCTCGTTTCTGGTGTTGTGGGCAGCACTGAGGCCTTACATGTTGGGGGCATCAGTGAAAATATGCCCAGCCATGCTTCACCCCCAAGGACAGGTGGTGTGGCCACCATCCTGCTGGCAGAGCACACTACAGAAGGGGTGCTGTGCTCACAGCTCCTTTCCTGGTGCTGACAACAGCCAAAAGGATTCTGCATTTTATGTATGTGCAAGGACAAAGCACTGCTGTAAAAGCCAGAGAGCTCTTTGGGCTCAACACTAATGGCAAGAGAAAGATAAACCTCTGTGATTTCGACAAGACATGGTACTCACGAGCAGGACATCAGGGGATGTGTGTCCATTGCTGTTCTCCATATCTGCTCTGTCCTCCTTGTGTGTCTAGCTAAAGACCCATGCAGAAGGGTTAAAAGATACCCATCTACACAAATTTTGTCCTTTCCTTTCATTGTTTCTTTTTTTTAATGCCAGGAGGCAGTGGCAGGAGCAAGCCGGGTGCATTTCCCAGCTGCAGGGTTGCCACCTCTCTATTGAATGGCTTTGTCATTACATAAAAACTCTAAAACACAAGACCTTTAATACCCTTTTTTTCTTCACAGTCTTGGTGACTGAAGTGTCCTGCAGACTAAATTTAACCCAAATAGCCAAGCTGCCAATAGACTTTATGGCATCAGGAGGCTTTTGCAGGTTGTTTTTGTCCATCTCTGCCACTGCTTAAAACAGTGGCAAAGCATGTTCCTGTTATGAAACCTTGATAGAAATGTATGGCCTGCTGGATAGGCTCAGGGTCTTATAATGTTGCTTCACCAAAAGCAAAATAATTGCGCCAGCAAAAAAAATCCAGAACTTCAGCATGTGGCTGTGGTGCACACTATAGTGGATGTGGTTTTTGTGAAAACTCAGTATTTTCTGGGTACCTTTTTACTGTGGGTATCAGGGGCTGGTCTGGAGGTCAATGAGTTGTTGTCACTGATGGCTCTTCACAAGTTTTCCAGGCCAGGTTTGGAGCAGCCTGATCTGGTGGAAGGTGTCCCTGCCCATGGCAGGGGTGGAAAAATGTGATCTTGAAAAGCCCCTTCCAACCCAAACCACTGTGTGGTTCTGTAATTTTTGTGAGCTTTCTGGAGTGAAGATGGTAGCTCTACAACTGTGGAGAAGGTTAGAACAGCCACTCTTACATCCAAGGCTTTGCCGGGAACATGGGAGACCTCATTCAGTGTTCACCTGGAGCTTCTCCTCCATGATCACAGGTGCTATTTCAGGTGCCCTAGCTTGTCTCAAACTCCATGCAAGGAGCTGTCAGACACCAGACCTTATGATTCCAGCTCCAAAGTGGCTGGAAGCCAAGCAAGATGCTGTAAGGCATCTCCAGTGTCACTGCCAGCTGGATCCCACTGCGTGTGTCCATAACCACATTGAGCAGATATGAACTGCAGGCCCAACTTCCTATTATGCTCAGAGGGGATGTGTTCAATGAACTTTGGAGGATGCTTCTCCCCCACATAAGAAAAGTTAGCCTGTTCATCTTATAGAGAACATGTTTCCTTGCTTTATTTTGCCTTCCTATGTTGACCAGAGCCAAGGAAGTCTGAAAAACAAAGAGATGTGGGAGGAGTTGAGGCAAAACACCTCACACTGGAGGGAGTGCTGGGACAAGGATTTTTTTCTGGGGTCTCTTCAGCAAGAACAGACACTTGAGACTGCGCATCCCAGTCTCAGTTGGGATTGAGACTTTCATTAGAAGGGCATGTAGTGGTAGGACAAAGAGGAATGAGTTCACATTGGCAGAGAGCAGGGTTGGATGGGCTATTGGGAAGGAATTGTTCCCAGTGAGGCTGGTGAGACCCTGGCAAAGGCTGCCAGAGAAGCTCTGTCTGCCCCATGCCTGGAAATGTCCATGGCCAGGTTGGATGGGGCTTGGAGCACCCTGGGGTAGTGGAAGGCGTCCCTGCCCATGGCAGGGGGTGAAATGGGTTGATCTGTAAAGTCCTTTCCAACCCAACCTCCAGGTTATATGGTGAAGTAAATACCTGCACCCTTGTTCTTTTTCTTAGCTCTTTTATGACCAAATATAACTCAACACATCAGTTGCAAAGCATGCAGTGAATTAAAAAGAGAGAGGTGAAATAGGAGAGAGGCAATGGTGACACTTCCAGAATCTACCAGCCAAACTGGCTTGGTGCTGCTGACGAGCAGGATACAATACCAGTCACTGGTCTCTCAGCACCCTGAGGTTTGAGGTGTGGAGTAGCCTTTTCTTGCCCTTGTTTTTCTCATAAACAGGTGTCAGCAGAGCTGTTGTCATCACAGGTGGAAAGGTTTAGCCCTGAACCCCTTAAAGGCTATAACCCCTAGCTCACTGTCACATCAGTTATCAACTTCTTCCAGAAGAGGTAGCGTCTTCTTTCTTCTGGTAGAGAGCTGGTGGGTGGATGACCAGTTGATTCATCTGGTGTGTCCTAAGGTCTGAGGAGACCCCTGGAGTGGCTGTCAGGGCTGGGGTGCTTCTTGCACATTTCAGGCAAAACATGAGCTGACCCAAGCCTTTGGAGTTGAGTGGGATTTTGGGAAATTGGTTGATGAGCTGTGCCTCAGCTGTATTCTGGATGTTTATGTGTTCCCTTAGATTTGGTCCTAAGTGTAAAAATGAAATAAATGTACGTTCTGAGGTGTGTTATGGACACATGAAGTCATGGGAGGATTGGTAACTGGCTCTAAGGCAGTGTGATTTATAGTCCTATTTAAAGGAATTACTTTAAAGCTATTTTTCTATCTTGTGTTTGAAGGACATTACTAATTCATTTTATGTGAAAATCTACTCCTCTGCATTCATTTTTACCTAATTCTGTGTTCTCAGGCATCATCTTATTTTCTGCTGTTTTCTTTCTTATTAAAAAAGTCTTTCCCTCTGGTTTCCCTTCCTTAATCTTGCACTGAGAGTTTAAAGATACACATAACCAAGCTGTCCCAGCATTTTGTCTCACAAGATTTTTCCCCCGATGGAACTTAACCAAAATAAGTCTCCACACTTCTTCCCACAAGCATCCCGTTGGCAAGTCAAGAGGTTGGGATGCATGCTGTTCAGCCCAGGTAGTTCTTGTACTGGAAAGCTAAAGAGTATCCCAGCCATCACTCTGGAGTGTGACATGCAAGGTATTTGTTTGAAAACTCCTTGCAATCAGCTGGCAGCCCGTATTTATGCAGCTTTCAGGCTGTCTTGAAGGGGTTGCACTATTTCCAGAGGCAATCCATTAATGGCCAGCACTAAGGCTCCTCTCACAAATAAAAATAGTCACAGGAGCAGCTCTAACCCCAGGTTTGAAGATTTCAAGTTATACTGGGTGAAGGTGAACGTGTTTTACGGCTGGCGTGAATGTGTCGGTTTTATGGCTGCGAAATTTTGGAAGAGCCTTAGAAACCCATTCCCAGAGGTCAACAGGACAAAGCTCTCCTGCTGAGCAAGTGAATAGAAATGAGTTCATAATTACAGAGTGTAGTAGCTTTTTCACCGTTTTAATTGAGGTTTTTCAGAAAGGAAGAGAACTTAAAACAATACAGAAATGTCTTTTGTTCTTTCAGGGCCATTTGCTGAGGGCTTTGCAGTGAGAGGAGAGGATGTTTATTAAAAACAACAATATCAAGACGTTATTTTAGGGCCAAAGGGCCATTTCTAGCTGGAACAAAATTAAATGCTTGAGATGAACTGAAAATTAGCACTGAGCTAAATGATTTGCAGCGCATTGCTGAACTTCTGTTGGCACAGAAGAAAGATAGAAGAAGGGAAGGAATTGAAGAAGTTGAAACACTCCTTTCCTTCTCAGTAGGATTTCCAAATCAAATTAATTAGGTTTAACAGCACATCGGTCTGAACTCTTGAAGCAGCATCTGGAAGTCAGGGGTTTAACCTCATCCTTATGCTCCTGTCTTCTCCATGCCCTCCTGGGAGCTGATGAGGCTTACTGGAGGGGACTTGGGGGGTGCAGAGGGAGCACCCCAAACCCATCAGGGATGTCACAGCCATTTGTGCTGAGCAGGCTCTGGGGAAGTCGAGCCAGCATAGTGGTACCTGTGAAAAACTGACTCTTCTCCAAAAGAAGCAAATGCAGAAGTGATTTTTTTTTTCCAAGCACAAAAGTGAGTCTGGTGGGATATTGTCTGCAATGGAAAATAGGAATACTAGCATCTAAATAGACCGTAGTGTTTAGAATGTAATGATGTAAGAAACTCTTACAAGCAGCTGAAAGCACCTAAGCAGAGATGTCAAAATAAGAGGTGCAGTTCTGCCTAATATGTAGAAAATTTGAACCAGCGATGAAGGACAGGTCAAGTCCCTGACTTTTCAGGAACAAGTGCAATAAAGGATGCATCTCTGAAAGCAGTCACAGAATAGTTTGGGTGGGAAGAAACCTTGAAATTCACCTCTTTCCAACCCCATGCCATGGGCAGGGACACCTTCCACTATCCCAGGCTGTTCTGAGCCCCATCCAGCCTGGCCTGGGACACTGCCAGGGATCCAGGGGCAGCCACAGCTGCTCTGGGCACCCTGTGCCAGGGCCTGCCCACCCTCACAGTCAATCATTTCTTCCTAACACCTAATTTAAATATTTTCTCATTTGATTTAAAACCTTTGTCCTAATCATAGACTGTCAAAATAGAGGGATCCCATAAGGATCATCAAGTCCAACTCCCTGCTTCTCACAGAACTACCTAAAACTAAACCACTAAGAAAGCTGCTCCAGCTGAAGCTAAGCCTCCTCAAGAGCAAGATGAAGAGTTCCTTATTGCAGTGCTGCTCCTTTGTGATAAGTCCTCAAGGAAATAAGTATTCATAGTCATGGCAGTCCCAGCTGTGGGTGCTTGCCCTGCCTGCCTGAGCAGAGCTGGTGGTGGCAGTGCCACAGCTGAGGGGTTGGCAGAAGGCAGGTTAGAGACAGATCATCATTTTGGTTTGATTTTCTGCAATGTCACTGGGAGTTATTACACTAAATTAATTCTCAGGGCTGCAAGTCCCCAGAGGACTATACCAACCCAGCAGTTTGTTCCTGGCAGGGTTCAGCTGGGTGATTGTGTTACCATGGACTAATGAATTACGGTGCACAAGCAGGGCAGACGGATTGTCTGCGTCTGCCACTGGGTATGCCTTCCAGCTGGGACATCACTCCCCTTATCTTGTGTTTGCCATGCCGTCCTGCACCAGCAGAGTTCTTAACTCACAGTTAGATGTGCTGTTGGTGTGCTGGAGCTGGACACAAGGGCCATAAGAGCAAGAGAGAGGTGTGATGGGTGGCACAAGGTCACCTGGCTTGGTGACCAGCAGGGCACACCAGGAAGAGGGTGAGAGGAGCAAGCAATGCTGCTTCCCAGCAGTGTTCTCCCCTTCTTAATGGTTGGACTTGATGATCTTGAAGTTTCTTTCCTTTGTAAGTATTGAATGGCTGCAGTAAAGTGTCTACAGAGCCTTCCCCAGGCTGAACCACCCCAACTCTCTAAGCTTTTCCTCATAGGAGAGATGCTCCAGAACACTCTGAGCAATTTTTGATTCTCTTGCTGGGACACCTTGGTCATCTTCACAGAATCCTAGAATAGCTTGGTTTGGGAGGAACTTTAAAGATCATCCTGTTCCATTCCCCTGCCATGAGCAGGGATGCTTTCCACTATTCCAAGTTGCTGCAAGCCCAATCCAGCCTGGCCTTGGACACTTCCAGGAATCCAGGGGCAGCCACAGCTGCTCTGGGCACCCTGGGCCAGGGCCTCCCAACCCTCACAGGAAGAATTTCTTCCTAACGTCTGATCTAAATCTCCCCTTTTTAAGTTTGAAACCATTTCCCCTTGTCCTATCCCTATCTGCCTGTGTAAAAAGTAAAAGTGTGAAGCACTCTTTAAGTACTGGAAGGCAGCAGTGAGGTCTCCCTGGAACCTCTTTTCCCCAGATGAATATCCCTAGTTTCCCCAATCTGTCTCCAGAGCAGAGGGACTCCAGAGCTCAGAGCATCTCAGTGGCCTCTTCTGGACTCAGTCCAGCAGGTCCATGTCTTTGGTATTGCTTGTATTGGTGTTGCTTTGGTGTGATTTATTTATTTTTACCCAACATGTGAGGAAAGCCTTCATTGTGTGTGCAGGCATGGGATGTAGGATTGGTCACAGAGAAAGAATGCAAGAGCCATCCACCGGGCAGACAGCCAGAGAGATGGACAATGAAACACCTCATCAGTGTTTCACCAACCTCAAGGTGCCATTTGGCAGGGGACTGCTCTCAGCATCTCCCCTTTGGCTGTGAGGAAACTGAGGCGGGAAGGTGGAAGGAGTCTGTGGCTGGACCTTCCCCCACCACAGACCATGGAGTGAATCTTTGGCCACCAGACCCTGCTGTGAGTGAGCCCTGCCACCCGTGAGCCTGCCCTGCAGGGCTTCCCTCTCGGTGTCACTCAGTGCAAAACACGGCTGACTACGTGATGCTATTTCAGCCAGCCAGAATTGAGGGAAGGAAATAGAGCAGCAGGTTCCTCTGCACTAGGAAACCGATCTGTTCTTGAAATGGCTTTCTCTTTGGTGGAATGTTTCCGGCACGGCTCCTCGGCACTGGAAATGGATTTACCCATCTACACCTTGTTTTCCAGCATGAGTTCATGGAGGTGTTGTCAGGAGTTGGTTGCTGGAGTGAATAGAGGTGAAATAACTTGTTTCTTTCTATCCTCAGGTATAAATGTGCCACTGTCTTGGAGTGAGCACTCAGGGCATCATGCTGCCAGATTGCTCCCCAAAGTATCTGGCAACTGAGCTCAGAGATAAGGGCCAGCACAGGTTGATGCTTTCACTGGGTGCAAATTAAAGGCTTTATGGCACCCACTGTCTCATACAGTGCCATTCAATGAAACCTGGCCCATTTGAAGAAGCCCAGCAGCACTTCAGTGGTGTGGTAGCATGGTTTGAGTGGTGACTTCCAGTTTTTGGCCATGGCAAGTAGCCACCCTCTCAGCAAAAGAGCATCTTCCACCCACTCCTTCTCCTTGCAAGACCAAGCTGGGGACATTGGCCCCAGGGACCTGGGAGGGAGCTACAAGCTGAAGCTCTGCAGGGCCTCCTGGCATGGTTAGTGTGTGAAGAAGTTGCCAGCTTCAGTTGTTTGGGCTCTTGTTGCAGAAACAATATTTCTGTCTGACCCCAGTTAGCAACTGATGTTTGCAAAATAAAGAAGTCAAGGCACTGGAAATACTTTCCATTCCAGCTCTTGTCTCAGCCCAAAGTATTAGTATTAAAAATATTGTATCTATTATATGCAGCTAATATCTCTGCTGGCACATAAATCACCCAGGGATTTTTCATCTCCATATTAAAAAAAAAAAAAAAAAAAAGTAACTGTGCTCTATTTTTGGTTATTTGTTAACTGTTTTGTTTCCATTTATTCCTACTACAGCCACAGCAGTCTGTCTCCAAGGGACCATCTGTGGGAAAGAGAGTCCTTAGATTGATTCAGAAGGTGTCGGGGTCATTGACAGGCATGAAGGCATTGGGTCTCTGCTCTTTCTCTGATAATGTCTTTATTTAGCGTGACAGCCTCCAGGGCATGAGTGGACAACAGGCCTCTTTCTTTCCTTTAAACTAACATTGCTCCAGCCATTCCCAGCGTTGTGCAGATGCTATGGATCTTCCTAATTTCCTGGTTAAAGCTGGGGCTGCAGGTCCCCAAGCAGCAAGGGCCAACAGCTACGTGACAGCAGAGCTGCCGAAGGTGGCCCAGATCTGTGCCTCCCCCCAGGCAGTGTGTTCCCGTCCAAACTGACAAGTGAAAACTCATCCAAGAGAAATCAAGCTTTGGGAGTGAATCAGACCCTGGCACAGCTTAGCAATTCTGTGGGAGTGTTAGGGGTAGCATGAGAGAGGATGCAGGAGTGGGGTCAGGAGCAGAGAGCTCTCTTGTTGAAGGTGACCCTGCTCGTTGCAGAGGGGGTTGGCTAAATGACCTGTAAAAGGCCCCTTCCATCTCAAACCGTCTATAATTCTATTAACTTCTCTTTTGACAGTGGGACAGAGTTAAGTAAACATTCAGGAAACAGCTTAGGAATGTCACTGGGTTGCAATAAATCTATTTCTGGATCAACCCTGGCTCCCAAATCTATACATTAAATTCTATAGGCTGCTGCATCTTGCTGGCACACCTAAGTCTGAAGCATCTCTGCAGCTTGGGTTGATGTTTTACTGGATCCCTGTGTCGGAAGTAACTGCTTGCCATTGACTTTGGGTCATCTCATATGTCTGGACAGCTGTCAGGAGATCCTGTCAAATCTTGCCTTAGCTCCTACAGGAAAGACATTTATTTCTTCACTAGAAAGCACTGGTATAAATAGGGCATGGAAAAAAAAAACCTAGGATGTTTCCTTGCTGCAGGTCAAAGAGGCACAGGGGTCTAAAGGAAGACAGCTGAACACAAAGGCAGCAGGTGGGGGCTCATTGTACTATTTAGGATGTGTCTTGGGGGACAGACCACAGAGGATGGTGGTGGGCTGTGTCTGTGCATCTTGGCGTGGGTTTAAAGTTTATATCTCTTGGAGGATTATCAGATCTCGGGTTAACTGATCAGCCTGGGTGTATTTTTAAAGGAGGCAGCCTGGAGTCTGAAGTATAAGCTCTTTTATTGCAAAGTAGTAAAAGATGATTCCATATTCATTCAAGCCACATTCTTACCAGTAGTCCAGGATCCGTTTGTGTTTGGGAAACATTGTGTACTGTGGTCGTGTCTTAATTTAAACTGTTTTGTCTAAACTGGACTCAGTTCCTTGTCACTGTGTTTTCCGATGGCTTTTATGTAATTTTTGCAATCTTGTTTACAGTACGCTGAGAATCCAACAACGTAATTCCAAGTAATGTAGTTTTCTAAGAGAGTAATTTCCAAGCAATTTCTACATGAAATCACAGCAGTGATTTCTACACCAGCCACAGCAGTCAGCCTTGAAGTCCAGGAGGTGCCTTCCTAGCTGGTTGCCTGCTCTGTGCAGTAAGGGCCTCTGTCTTGACATCCCTCATGATTTGTGGGAGATCCAGCAAAGCATTAAAAGAGCTGTTTCAGAGCTATCTCACATGCCATCTGTACTTGGAATATCTTTTCTCAAGCTGCTGTTGCAAAACAGCTCCTTAAATTCCTCCTGAAGATTCATTTCCATGAGGCTTGGAAGAAAATAGCTGACTCAGGCAGCCCGTGCAGCCAAGCATTGCAGAGTGTGAGGGCTGTCCCTGGGCTTCAGCAGCAGTGAGGTTTGCTTTTCAGTGTTTTTGAGTCCATCCCAAGGGGTCTTGTGCCCTGTCCCCTCAGCCCAGCAGTGCTGTCTCTGCTCCTGCAGCACAGTCTGCAGGCTGGTGGGCCCGGGAATGGGGTGGGAGGAGTTGGTCATTCATCCATGTGCTTGTGAGTCAGTCGGAATTTGGGATGTAAAGACACAGAATCACACTAATTCAATAGTTCAGGTTCAAAGGGACCTTTAAAGCTCATCCAGTCCCATCCACTGCCATGGTTAGGGACATCTTCCACTAGACCACAGTTGCTCAGAGCCCTGTCCAACCTGGCCTTGGGTGTTTCTGGGGGTAGGACAGCCACCAACTCTCTGAGCAGCCTATGCTGGTGTTTTACAACCATCATTGTGAAAATCAGTGCTACCAGTTGGTTTATAGTGAGTCTAATTACGCTCTAGAAGACCAAATGAAGTCATCTCTAGCAAAGGCAGATGTGGTGTCCAGGCCCAAAGGAAGGGTTGTCAGCAGTGATTGTACCTCAGGACCAAGGTGGTGACAAAGGGCATTGTGCCCATGTAGACGACTCACATGAGGGTTTCATAATGCTTTTCCCAGCAGCCAGAGACTCTGAGCCTCATCACAAACATCTCTCCCCTCACAGCATTGTTTTGGTTGGCTGTGCTTGTCTTCTGGCATTCACTGTATGTTTGTAAAGATGCATACGTGTAAGACTTAAACTATGCACTTCATCTCAGCTGTTCAAAGATGGTTTTAAATCTTGATCACCACCATTTTGACAGGTGGACTTTCTACACTTCCACGATGCCGTGTCTGTCCAGATGATGTGGGCTCAGTCTAGCAGTTGGGGTGGTCTCTACCCCTGGTGACAGAAAGGCATGAAAGAAGTGTGAATAATTCCATTTTTGTTTTCAGGAGTGAACATGACATCTTGTTCCCTTCTCATCTGAGAAAAATGCAAACAAAAATGAAACTGGAGCCAAGTGAAACCAGTTTGAGAGAGAAAGCCAAAGGGAAAACACAACACAAATACTGTGTTCTTCATCCTTGGAGCTGGTGGTTATTGCTTTCTGTGGGGTTTAGAAGTTTTTGATTAAATTATGTGGAACCATCAAGCTTATTCAAGTGTTTCCCATTCTCAGCCATAGCAAGGATAGAAAATGGCTGGGGTTGGGCTGTGATGCTGCCTGCATCAAAGCAGTGCTGAGTTACCATTATCCATGCATATGAAATATCAGAGTGCCTTTCATGGAGGTAGTCTTGCTGAAGAGTACTTCTAGGGGAAGTCAGGCCTCTAAAATAGAAATTCAGACCTTTTTCCTCATTATATATCAGTAAATATATTCCCCAGACCTCTTGGTACCTACCTCTTGGTAGTTTTAGGTGCAATAAAATTCCATCCCATCCTAAATGGGATCCTTCAGTCCCTCCAGTTTGGACCACAACATCTCTTAAAGGCTCAAAGCTGGTGATGATGGATGTTTCTGACCACAGCAGTACTGCCATGCCCAAATCTCTCCAGCAGTGCCTGCTTTGGGATACCAGTCCAGTTGTTTGTGGTCTGGCTGGAATATGCTTAGTTCAGAAAGACTAGGCTGGAGACATGAGTTTGTTCAGGGGATGTTTCAGAAGATTTTGCTTTTTCCTGCCCTTTACCTCTTCAGGCTGAGTTTCCTGGGCAGCTGGCTAGTACAGCCAGATATAACCCATATCTGCTAAATTGAGAATTTTACTTTTTTGCTGGTGACTCTAAGAGGGACCCTTCTTAATTTCTCTTCCTTAATGGAAAATCGTGTTGAGATTTTCAGAAAGAAGGTGAGAGAGGTGGCCTGACATCCCACAGTGATTCCCACCAGTCCTCCATTTGCAGGAGAAGCTGCTGAGTTCCTTGGGGATGCTCTGCTCCCCCAGCCTTGAGGGGTGTCATTGATAAGAGGGTTCTGGGGTCGTTATGGGAATGGAAGGTCCCACAGAGTCCATTCCTGCCATAGATCCTGGAAATGTTCCAGGCCACGCTGGATAGAGCTTGGAGCACCCTGATGTAGTGTCAGGTGTCCCTTCCGATGGTAGGGAAGTGGAACTGAATGATATTTAAGGTCCCTTCCAAACCAAACCATTCAACGATTCCGAGATCTTAATCCATCCTTTGCAACAGTGGTTGTTAATTAGTCGCAGACATTTTAATAACAAAGCTGATCATGAGATACTTCCAAGACTTAGCATTATATTCCTGATCCTCACATAGAGATGAGACCCTGCCCAAGCAAACAAAAAGGTGCAGAGAAACTTCCTGTCTGTCAAATGCAGTGAGGAATGTGTTCATTCAAGCACCAGAAGGATGCAAGGAGTGGAGAAGGTTGCCTGAGTGTCTGCAAGTCTATTTTAGCTATTAATTACTGGCCCTCGCTATGCCCACCAGGTATTCTGCTCTGCACAAAAGCAGGACTGAATGAGAATTTCAGCTCTGCAAGGGGCTTATGGTGTCCTGGAGGGTTTGTGCCGTGGGGAAGTTGGCTGAGATTGAGGGCATTTATCCAGGCGGGTTCTCCAAAGGCAGGAACCAGCATTTGGACCTGGTCCCTCAGTCTCAGGAGGGGATTTCAGTCTGTTTGGCCATACAAG
Organism: Calcarius lapponicus; assembly: GCA_039654755.1. Classification (NCBI taxonomy): domain Eukaryota; kingdom Metazoa; phylum Chordata; class Aves; order Passeriformes; family Fringillidae; genus Calcarius; species Calcarius lapponicus. The sequence goes on from CM077481.1 coordinate 6,243,475, forward strand.
GTGCTCTGTCTCATGGGGGTAAGTGTCTTAAGTGCCGCTGGAAATGTATAGAATCTCAGAATTGTTTAGGTGGGAAAAGACCTCTTTGACCATCAAGTCCAGCCATTCCCCTAGCACTGTTCAGCCTACCACTGAGCCATGTCCCCAGATGCCACATCCACACAGCTTTTAAATCTCTCTAGGGATGGGGACTCCACCACTGCCCTGGGCAGCTGTGCCAGAGTGTGACATCCTTTTCAGTTAAGGAATTTTCCCAATATCCAATCTAAACCCCACCTGGCACAGCTTGAGGCCATTTCCTCTTGTCCTGTCCCTTGTTCCCTGAGAAAAGAGCCCAATGCCCACCTGGCTGCATCCTCCTGTCAGAGCCAGAAGGTCCCTCCTGAGCCTTCTTTTCCCCAGGCTGAGCTGCCTGAGCTCCCTCAGCTGCCCCTCATGGGACCAGTGCTCTTATGTGCCTGCTCACCTCTCAGTGTTTGTAGGAATTGCTTACCCAGATCTCCAGGAGAATGCAGCCCCACATTGTCCTCCAGCTCCACACGTGCCAGACAAATGGTGGGGGCTCTCAAAAGACTCATCTCACTCGTGGGGATATGGGCAAGGCTGACAGGACAGAGCAACTGTGTTTTAGACCACAGCTGTCCACGTGTCTAAAGTTATTTTCCCCAGACTTGTGCCTTCCTGCTCCTTTCCTTGGGAGCAAATGATGTAGTAAAAACTTAGAGGAATCATGTATTTCTGAGCACGTAGGCTGGTAATCACTGAGACAGCTGAAGCCTTACATTTGTTTGCGTAGGCTTCTCCGACAGAACAGACATTTGTCAGATCTAAATTCTGTTGAAAGGTATCTCATTTAGTTAATTAAATTAAAAAAATGGGTGGAGAAACAATAGCAGAGGCAATACCATCCTATTTCCAGCTTGGCAGCCCTGACTGTCTCCCCTTGGTTTTTAGTACTTTTGCAATTTCTTTGTGACTCTCAGTGTCTCTTTAGTTTCCATTTTGTCTGATGGCCAAATCCCACTGAAGTCAGGGGGAGTTTTGAACTGAATTGGAATTTGGCCTTTGAAGTGAAAATAGTTATTTAATGTTAAATTGAGTTAAGAGATGAGAAGCCATTCTACTGCCCAGATGCTTTTTCTTGTAGCTGAATTATGGTTCCCTGCAAGGCACTGCATCCTTATGGCTCAGGATGAGCAGAGGGGGACAGAGGAATGATTTCCCAGTAACTGCAGCATTTTTCTGGGGTGAATTCTTGCATTACTTGGAGGTGTTGCTGTGTAATTCAAGCTTCAGCATCCTCCCTTCAGCATCTCAGACCTAAAAGCCTGGGTTGCGAGGTGCATTTGGGTGCTTCCCTGGCCTGGTTCCCTGGGTTTGTCATGTCACCCCAAGGCACCATCTTGGGGCATCACCTTAAGCTGCCAAAGGAGCACCTACAGTGCTACCCTTGAACAAGCATGAGGCTGTTTCCAGCAACCCACAGTGGGAATGTGGCTGGTCCCCATTTTGTCCTTTCCTGGGGCTCTCTGTGTCCCCAGCACCTTGGTGACACCTAAGAGCAAACATGGGTCATCCCAACCTCCCAGGCTTTGAGATGCTGTGCAGTCAAGTTTTAAGATGTGAGCCCTGTTCTCCCTGCTTTGGCTCTTCTTTCCTCCAGATCCTGTTTCTTCTTGGCTTTTCTTCTTTGCTGGGGTGTTGGGAAGATAAAAGCACACGAGTCTTTGCCTGAAAGCTGGATGATTGTCTAGACCCCTGACTGCTGCCAAGTCACAGACATTGCTCCTTATTTGCCATTCTCCTTCCTTTGCCTTTTATTTCTTGCAATTTTTTTCCCAAAACTTTTTTAACTCTGGTGCTTTCACCCTTTGGCCAGTGACTGCAGAGCTTTGGTCTGTGTTTGCTCTGCCCCTTGCCATGGAGACAGCACCTTTTAGCTGTCCCATGGAGAGGCAGGGCTGCCTGCTCTCCCCCATCCTATTGCAACAGCCCCAAAATGAACAATCTTGCACATTCCACATTGGCTTAAATAGGTGGGGTTTTTTTTTAATCTTAAACCTTTTTTTCATTCATAGCCCTTAAACATTAAGGGTTAGGTTTATAATATGTCTTTAGAAAAAAAAAAAACAACTGTCGCTGTGTGCATGTCTTGCAGGAATTTACGGCCAAGTTTGGTTCCCAGCTCATTTTCAGGCATTTCCCCTTGTTTCTGAAATTATAGCCATGTCTTTGTGCAACTTCTGTAATTTCTGTGTAATATTTACAAATTAAATAAAGTAGCAAGCTGACTGGCTTATGAGCCAAGACTTGAAATGCAACCAAACAGTTAAACTCAGATATCTGAGAGAAGAACAAAACCACAGAAAGCAAAACTTGGGCCTGTGAGGCCTTAGTACCAGATAAGGTTTTTAACTAACTTTTATTTTGACATTCCCCTTTTAATAAGCATTGCTCTTTACAAAGCGGTTTATGTGATTGCATTACTGAGAGGAAACAAAGAAATGCCAGGAAAACTTGATGTGGAGAATCTGTACTCATAAAATGCTTGTAGGCTCCAGCAAACAGGAAAGCTTTTCGCATCTCCGTTTTGTTTTTTTTTTTCCTTTTTTTTTTTTAATTCCCTGCCATTCAGTTTGCAAGGAAAAAAAAAAAGAAAAAAAAAAAACCTACACACTGAATATCTCAGAAAACTGGATCTGGTGGTCTGAGAGTAAATACAAATTCCTTCCAGTGCCATGAACAAGCCTGTTCGTCCTGCATTTGTTAAACATGAGCCCTCACTCTTTATCATTAAAAGCCAGTTGGCCTCAGAAAATAGGTTTTGACTCCTGGGGATGCCAAGGAATACAGATTCTGTGGGCAGATGGCTTTGGCAGGCAGGGTTGGAGACTGCTGACCATTGAGATGTTATTTGTGAATGGTTGCTTCCTTCATCCGAGCTCCCTTAGCTGAGCAGTGCCAGTGATGAAAATAAAACTAATTGCTGTGGGATGAGTTTAAAGTAAACACTGCTATTTATCCACATTGGGGTGGGGGTTTGGGATAAGGAGCGAGGCTGACCAGGGGTTTTATCGTGGCTACAGAACCAATGCAGAGACAAACCACTGTGGTCACCACAGCACTCAAAGTTGTTTCCTTGTTTTTGGGGCTGATACTGGGTAGATGTCCTGTGTCACCCTCTAGCACTGCTCCCAGCAGCCTTGTAAAGGCCAGGCATTAAAACACCCCAGATATTGGTCTCTCAGAGCCAAGACCAATATCAAGGAGGCAGCAGGCAGGGCATGCCAGCAGGCTTAGGGTGGCCATGCTTAAGACCCAGCCCTGGAGAAGGCAGCCAGTGCCAGGACCATCCTGGATGATGGCATTCTGGCTCTGCCTTCTCCACTGGGGACAGCCACGCTGCAGCCTGTTTGGAAATCTGAGAAGCCTGAGACTGCCAAAGCATTTCTTCCATTCAACTGTTGTTTTTTTGGGGATTTGCCGTCTCGGCTACCGGTTACAGCCAGCACTCAGGGGCTTGCTCATTCTTTCTGAGAGGTTGTAGTCTCTCGAGTAAACCCCTTGGGGGCAGTTCCTCCTCTCTGTGACTGCTGGGTTTCCATGTTATCCACCTGGAACTCTGTACACACAGGTCTCTCTCTGGAGGTTGTGGTCCTGGATGCCATGCTCTCCATGCTGCCAAAGCCAAGTTTGGTCCTCTTTTCATCCATGCATGTGTCCTGTCCTGGTGCTGCAGCGCTGAAGGATATGTATAAAATAAGGCCGAAGAAAACCATTTGGTGTGGGCCAATTACCAGTTTACTTAGTATCTTGCTTCTTAGTTATTTTTTTTCCACTTAGAAATCCTTGATACATTTAAACTAGCTCACTGCAAACCCATGCAGCAATGTGCCATGTTGGCAGGCAAGAGGAGGAGGTGATGCTGTAGGTCCGGTGTATCAGGAGCTCTAAAGCCTTCAGAAAAAAAAATTCTCCTGGCATTTCTTGCCTACCTGACTTGCTGCTGCTGTTTTTCCTGGTTAGTGTGGAAGTAACACAGAAACCTGAGAGAATTTAACACAAAAACCTGGGAGAATTTTTCCAGGAACCAAAGTCATGATGTCCAACTTCACAAACACTTTCACCTGAAATATGACTGTCACTGAAAGAAATTTAGAGGCATGAGTTGTTAGAGGACAAGAAATTGCCTCCCCATTTGTGGTCCCCTGCCAAGGGCCAAGCTGTTTGGTGGAACAGATGTGTTGGCCCAACAGAACCACGAAAGAATGAGTGAACTTCCTTTGACTTTCTTTTACATTTTTTTAAATACACTGTCATTCAGTTTGCAAAATAAAAACCAAACAACCAAACCGAAAAACCTATTTGATTTCCAGCTAACAGGAGTTAAATTATATATTATATATTATATATTGTATATTATATATTATATATTATATATTATATATTATATATTATATATTATATATTATATATTATATATTATATATTATATATTATATATTATATATTATATATTATATATTGTATATTGTATATTGTATATATATATTATATATTGTATATTGTATATTGTATATTGTATATTATATATTATATATTATATATTATATATTATATATTATATATTATATATTATATATTATATATTATATATTATATATTATATATTATATTATATTATATTATATATAAATTATATCTATTATATATAAATATATAAGATAAATTATATATAATGATAAATTATATATTATGTTAATACATATATATATATTTAATTTTATTATTATTGTATATTATTATTTTCTGTGGCCAGCTGACTTCTCAATGACTTTCTTTGACTTTCCAGGCGACAGCAGAGACTTCCCAGTGGGAACAAGTCTCAGCAGCACACGGATCATCAGCAGGGTGGCACCAAGCATAACAGGGACCACCAGAAACTCTACCAAGGAGGCCAGGCCCCTCACTCCTCGGGCAGGACGGGCCACCACGGCTACAGCCAGAACCGGAGATGGCACCACAACCAGAAGCACTCGCCCAACGACAAAGAAACGCACAGAAACGCCAAAGAGACTGAGAATTTGAAAATCGAGGACAGCCCCGCGTGCACGGCGCACGTCCCCGCGGAGGCGCCGCGGGGCCCCGAGGCCGTGGAGAAGCAGCCCCAGCAGACTGAGCCCGAGACCAAGCGGAAAGACAGCGCCCACGAGCGCCCTGGGGACAGGCCCAAGATCAACTTGCTTCAGTCTTCTAAAGACAGGCTGAGGAGGAGGCTAAAAGAAAAGGTATTATTTCTTGAGTTGCTCTTTTTCTCAGGGTCTGGCCGATCACCGTTCTCTATACAAAGGGTGAGGTAAGCTCAAGGGACCTTTCCATCAATGCTCCCAGTTAATGTTAATCCCCCAGTGTCAGCACTTTTCTTGAGGTGTCTTTGTGCTTCTTCAGGAGGCCTTTTATTGAAAGAATTGAGGCTTTGAGCTCGACTTCTTGGGTGAGGTTGCTACCAGCTTCAGTTGGACTAGAATCTCTCCCATTTTCTGTGGGGGAAGGCTGGTGCACACATGAGCTCCCTCCTGGTCTGAAGAGCTCAGTCACTTTGCAAAAAAACATGTAAAAAAAGCAATTTGTCTCTGCAACTACAGAGCTAAATCCCAAACTTTGACTCTTGAGTGCTGAATAGTTGGACTCCGCTGCTTTAAAGCTGATATCCATTTATCTCTGCAATGAATTGAAATGCCCTTATCTCCCCCCTTCCTTCCAGCAACCCAACAATAACAAAAGTATTGCATGCAAGTGACGGAGGAGAAATCCTTTTTGGAAACAATATTCAGCCACAGATTTCTGAGGAATTTGTAGATGATATCTCCATTTGCCCCCTGTAAAACTTAGATTCTTGCTCTTGAGATTCTTTTGTCAGACTGTAAAAAGCATCCGTGGGGTTATCTCTAATGAGATTTCCAAAATACAGAGCAAAAATAACCTGAACATATACAATTCCATGGGAGTGCATGCTGGAAATGTATACCTTTGAATGCATGAGCATTTACTATTTCTGGATGTGGCATGAGGGGGAGTAAGAGATTTTGTTAGTTATTTTTATGTTCTTTAAAGCAATGGAAGTATAGTAGAGACTTTCAGAGTATTCATTTTAGTGCTCTTCTCAGAAATTTAGAGTCTTGTAAGACTAAAAATCTCATCAGCACCCACTCTTGGGGGGGTGTTGTCAACATAACCAGTCTCCTGATGGGAGGTCTGGACAGCTCCCTTGGGCACTGGATTTGCTACAGGTTTGTATTATATAAGATTGAGCTGGAGGGGTAGAAGAGCAAGCAGGATGCATGCCTAACACTGGGGAAAAAGGAGCAAACGCATAATGAAATGTTGAAAAGAATCAATAATTTCTGTGGTAATGATGGGAAGTGAAAAGTGTAACAGGCAAGAGATGGAAAACTCAAGAGTCTTTTGAATGCTGGGATCATGTGACTTCTTTGAGCTCAATTTACATCATGAAGTGTATATATTAAAAATATATTTGTATTTAGATAGATCTATTTATATGTATATGTTTTATTTTATATATATATATAAAATATATTTTTATGGAATTGTTGTCTGAAGATTCTGCAAACATCTATGCAGTTTCTAAAAAGAAGCAAAAAAATGTGCGTTATCATGATGTCATGGACAGCAGAAACTGGTCCAAAATGCCAAAGGCAGTCAGAGGTGATGAGACTTTGGCATCCTGGCTCAGGACCCTCCTCATCTTCTCCTTGAGCTGAGGGGTGGGATTTTGGGATTGAGTGGTGTGGGAAATGGAGAAAGGGGACATTTCTGGGGCAGGATGCATGCGCTTATGCTTTCCAATGCTGATGTTATACTACTGTGCCACTAAAAATTGCTTTGTCTTTTCTCTTTCTCTTTATGTCCTCCCAATCCCCTTACCCCTTTGCTGTTTGTGCAAGGACATGGGCTGATATATCTGTTTTTTCCTTGTGTAACAGACGCCTTGTCTTTCCCTTTTCACGGACCAGGACGAAGTAACGGTGGAAACCACCGACCCTGAAAAGAATAAAATGGACAAATTAATTGAAATTCTCAACAGCATGCGGAACAACAGCAGTGACGTTGACTCCAAGCTCACCACCTTCATGGAGGAGGCCCAGAACTCCACCAACTCTGAGGAGATGCTGGGGGAGATAGTCAAGACCATCTACCAGAAAGCGGTGACGGACCGCAGCTTTGCTTCCACAGCAGCCAAGCTCTGTGACAAAATGGCCCTTTTCATGGTGGAAGGAACCAAATTCCGGAGTCTGCTCCTCAACATGCTGCAGGTAACGAGATAAAGTTAGCTGTTCAGATGCCTGGAGCATCATCTCAGTTGGTCTTACCAGTTATTTGGAGCTGAGCTGTTACCAAATTCCTTTTGAACCCAATTGATGAGCTCAGATTGCACCTGTTGTTTGGTCTGTGCATATCTTCAGTGGTTACCATAGATAATGTGACACTGAGGGCATTATGAAGGTGCTCTTCATTCTCATTTCATGAGCTCTACAAGAACTGTGGCATCTCACACCAGGGCCTGTCTGAGTAATGAGTCAGCTGCTTGAGGCAGCCTCCCTGTGGCATGAAGAGAAGTGAACTGGGAGGGTCTCTCAGTGTAGGCTGTTAGAGTGGAGGGTTCATCTCAGCACCAGCAGGACCAAGACAAATCTCTGGTGGTCTTAGACACCAGGCTGGTACATGAGCACACTTTAGGCTGCACTACCTGGCTTGATTCTGGTTTCTGATTACAAACAAAACTGAAATAATTGTGTATTTTCTCATTATTCTGGGTGTCTTGTTAATTGATGTGTGGAGAACTGGTTGGTTGTTCTGCTCCAAAACCATCAGTGACAACAAAGTTGCAGAGGGGAGGAAAAGCAGCGGCTCTGATCACTGGTCCATGAGGTTAATGGTTGGACTTGGTGGTCTTGGAGATCTTTTCCAGCCTGGATGATTCTATAATACTGTTGGATGATAGAAAAAAGGGCTATCCTCAAGTGCCCATGGCCTGCTGGGATGAGTGTGTTTTACTGCAGTGTCACCATTAGATTGGGCAGTTGTTTTCTGGGAGGGTGTCACATGCACCTCCAATTTTCTGCCTCTGGAGACAGAGCTGAAACCATGAATTTCCATCCTTAATTTAAGGTGCATTTCCACATGGCTGTTCCCTCACACACCATGTGTGGGACATGCAGAGCTCACTTTTTATTTCTCTGCTCTCCAGACAAGTCTTTTGCTCACCACCACTCCAGTTTTTGACTCATCTTCTCATTCTTCTTGCTGCTCTTGTGGGAGATACTCTCTTGGATGCTGTGGCTGGCTGCCTGTACCTTGAGTTGGCATTGGGGCAACACAGCAAGCAGGGAAATAAGGAGTAAAATAAAATAGTGAAAATCAATATCAGATAATTCTGCACAGTGACTGGTCCAACTTTGCTTCTGTCATTGCTCTGTGTGCACATCAAACACAACAACTCTCCCCATGTCCACTCCCCCTTGCAAAGCCCTTGGCCAGCACACACATCTGCCCATTACCTCTACCAGGGGGTGATTTTTTCCAGATTGAATGAAGGAAATTGCAGACAGAATCAGTCCCAGAATTAGCAGCAAGGGGCTGGAGGGAGCTCTAAACCTGCTGTGCATCCCATTCTTCCCATACCAGGTCTCTCTTGCATCTTTCCCTGTTAGGCTGAGGAATCTTAAGAAATCCAGAATAAAGCCCAGGAATGAAGGCCTGAGAGCAGCAGGGTGTTAGCCCACAATTGATGCTGATGGCAGTCCTGGGTTAGGGAGGACTCTTCCATCTTGCTTTATTCCCTTGCCCCAGCAATTCCACCCATGTGAATAGACCCAGTAAACTGATTTATACTGCAGCATCCTGTGCAAGACTGAGTGGCTTCCCATTCAGCTCTTCACAGCATGAATGTAGGATAAATAATATATCTCCTATCTCCAGAGAGACTCAAAGTGCTTCTCAGGAACGTGTTGCCAGTCCCAGTGTGATGGGAGCATTGTGGAGAGCTGAAGTGCAAAGAGGGAGCAGGGTGTGCGGGTGACTGAGTTCACGTGCTGAGGCACAGAGAAATATGCAAAAGGGATTTGTTCAGCCCCAAACTGCACATCTTTTATAAATGTCTTCATGGGCAAAAGGTGACAGATCACTACAGGTCAAAAGCAAAGTGCTGTGTGAAATTGAATAATTTAACGTTTCCTTTCTGATAGTAAAGGATTTTGACTTTCTCCAAGCACCGTTTTCCAAATGAAACAATCAGATGCACTCAAACTGATTCATAAATACTTAGGTCAAGCCCTAAACCAGGAATATTTTGAGCTATTCAGGTCTGATAGCCCTGGCTGGAGACAGAGCCAGGTATGAGGCACGAAAGAGTCATTGCAGCTGCCTTGGTGTGAAATAAGGAGGTTGATTATCAATATCAATATGGTATGTTGGAACTGATACGATGTATTATCAGTATTAATAAGGCATATTGGATATTATGTCATGTTACAGGGTAAAGTGACTATCCCATTAGTGTATGATATATTAATACATTTATATAAATTATTATATATCCATATGTATACACATATATATAGACACACAGATCTACATATATCCATATAGATCCATATGTTACAATCACATTTTTACATGACTGATGATAGGACATTGCCCAGCTACACTCCTGGCCCTTCCACCACCAGATACTTTCCATCAGCCATTTTTAGATAACTCACCGTTAATTAAAAAAAAGAAATAAACCTTTATTAAAACACTTGCTGCAGAGCAGGATTTGTGTCTCTCTAGCACCTTTCAGACTAATCTGATCCCCGGGCGTAAGGAGCTCGGCTTGCTGGGCACCGGCGAGCTGGGGAATTACTGTGCCGGGGTGTGATAAATCGGGATCAGTGTGATCCCTGCCCGTGCTGCTGGCGCCTGGGGCTGCACTGCTCGCCCCCCCATCTGCTCCCAGCAGATGCTCCTGTTTTGTAGGGGCTTGTTTGTCCCTTTCCCTCAGGACTGCGATGGCAACAGCTCACCCCCACCAGAGGAGCTCAGGAGTTGGTGCATGAACCCGTCGAGGTGCCCTGCCAGCATGGTCATACTTATGGACAGCATCCCTATACCTGCAGACAGTGTCCCTGTACCCTGCTGGACCTTAAAACAAGGTGTTTTTTTTCCCTACAAAACAGGCAGTAAACTGTTTTTTTAACATGGTTCCTTTTCTGTTTTCAGGTGTTGACAACGTGCTCATGCTCAAGGGTTGCACATGTTCACAGCTTATCTCAGGGTACTTGTTTTGATCCCAAAAGAGATGCCAGTGCTGCAGCTAGGGAGTGTTGTCACATCATCCCCCTCCCTGCCAGCTGCTCCTCTGAAGAGCTTCCCAATAGCCAGCATGGTCCACTTCATCCCCTAAGGGGATCCATCAGGAAAACTCTGGTTTGAATTTATCCTGGACTCCATGTTTTGGTCCAGAATCTTGGCTAAGTCTTGAGTTTGGGTGCTGCCAACCTTTCAGGAAAAGAGATGTGGAAAGGGGAGCCATGGAATGGACAGCTGGTAGAGCTGCTGTGTGGGAGCTTGGCACTGGGGGGATCATTTGGCATCTGAGTTGTCCAGCCCTGGCACAGGCTGCCCAGTTGTGGATCACCATTCCTGCAGGGATTTAAAAGCTCTCTGGGTGTGGCACCTGGGGACATGGGTCAGGAACGGGCACTGCTGAGGAGTGGACTTGGTCATCTTAGAAGGCTTTTCCAACCTAAACAGATCTGTGGTTCTGTGATTTGGGTTTGATTTTCTCCTCATTGAATTGGGTTTAGTCTTTTTGGTAGCAAGAGCAATTTTGAGTGATGTGAGCCCTTGGGATGGACCTGGGTGAGCTGGGCCCAGGGAGCTTGGATGTCTGGGGACATGAAAGAACATCTTAGTGGACACATACACAAGCTATTCATGCCTCTAGAAATACCTTCTTAATTAATACATTGAAAGTATTTCTCCTTTGAGAGGCTTTTGCTTGTCATAGTTTCACTCACTGGCATGCCCAGGCTGTTTTTTTTTTTTCCTTTCTTTCCAGTAGGGGGGTGTTAAGCAATGTGCCACAAACCCTTCACATGTAACATAAGTTGGAGTACTCCTCTGCTGGAACAACCGTGCTCTTTATAGCAGAACTGTGTCTGCATCTGAGCTATGCAGAGCCAAGTGTATTATTAGAGTGAACATCACTGGGGCTGTAATTGTACACTGCTCCCCTTGGCAACCACAGCCAACAGCACATCAAACAGAAGGCTGATACCTTCTTTTAATAATAATTAAAAAAAAAAAAAACAGAATCACAAAATGAACATCCCGACACAGAGCAGCAGAGCCCGCTGGCCCGCTGCCAGAGGAGTTCCATCCCTGCACATGGAACTGCCTTGGTGCCAGAGGAGAAGGGCTGGTTCTGCTGGATGCCCTGTGGCTTACCCTGCTGCGTGCCCTGTTGGATACCCTGTGGCATATCCTAATGTATATCCCATTTCACACCCTAATGCATACCCTAAGGCACTCTGCATTTGATACGTCATAGGATACTCTGTGGCATACCCTAATGCATCCCAAAATTTATACCCTAATGCATACTCAGTGGTGTACCCTAGTGCATATCCTGTTGGATGCCCTGTGGCATTCCCTGGTGAATATCTTGTGGTACAGCCTAATGCACTTCCCATGGCATATCCTATGGTACATCCTAATATACGCCCTGCTACATACCCTAATGCACTTCCCATGGTGTTTCCTATGGTACATCCTAATGCACACCCTGCTACATACCCTAATGAACTTCCCATGGCATATCCTAATGCACACCCTATTACATACCATAATGCATTCCCTATGGCATACCCTATGGTATACCCTAGTGCACACCCTGCTACATACCCTAATGCACTTCCCATGGAGTTTCCTATGGTATATCCTAATGCACACCCTACTACATAACATAATGCATTCCCTATAGCATACCCTATGGTATACCCTAGTGCACACCCTATAGTACATGCTAAAGCATTCCCTGTGGTATATCCTAATGCATTCCTTAATACACATCCTATTGCACAGCCAAATGCCTGCCTTATGATTTACCTTACTGTATATCCTGCTGGATACCCTGTGGCATACCCTAATGAATACTCTGTGGTATATCCTAATGCATTCTCTATGGCATACCCTAATGAATACCCCATTTCCCACCCTAATGCTCCCCTGCTGCACACCCAAATGGGGGTTTTGCCTTATTGCCTACCCTATTGCACACCCCCTGTTGCATATCCTGATACATTCCTAATGTTGCACACCCACGCAGAGTTTCTTCATCATCTTACTGCAACCTCTTGATGGCCCAGAAATGAATGGCCCTTCCTTGTTTCAGTACTGTGCTTGAGTCTGGATGTAGAAATTTCGTAGAAACACAGAACATCCTGAGCCAGAAGGGACCCACAAGGATCACGGAGTCCAAGCCCTGACCCTGCACAGGCACCTCAATGACCCCCGAGGATGTTGTCCAAACATTCCTGGGGCTCTGGCAGCCTCACAGCCATGCCCATTCCCTGGGGAGCCTGGTCAGTGCCCTACCACCCTGGGGGGGAAGAACCTTTTCCCAATATCCAATCTAACCCTCCCTGGCACAGCTCCAGCCATTTCCATGGGTCCTGTCCCTGGTCACACAGAGCAAAGATCAGTGCCTGACCCTACTCTGCGCATTACAAGGAAATTGTAACTACAGTGAGTCTCCCCTCAGTCTCTTCTCCAGGCTGAACAAACCTTGTGCCCTCAGCCCCTCCTTGGATGACTTCCCCTCTAGACCCTTGAGATGAATGGTGGGGGTTTTGGCAGAGGTTTCACTTCAGTCTCAGTGGCCTTGGTTGGGTTTGAGATGATTGGTGTGACCATTTATAGAGGGGCTCAGGAAGGTGGCCAAAAATCCATTTATGTCACCCCAGGTGGGGGATGGAAGAGGAGAGTTTAGGTTGAGGCATTTCTTGATGTAGGCATTGTGGCATGAGGTACTGGGGAACTGGCAGATTTCCTCTAGTAAATGTGGGTGCAGTGTGAAGTGTTTGCCAAGCAGAGCATGAGGATTTGGGAGGAATGAGCTGAAGTTCTTCCTGTCCTGTAGCCTCTTTAGTCTGAACAAACAACCTCCCAGTCATAGCAGCCCTTTCAGCACTGTAGGGCTCTAAGACACTGGGTGGATATGTGGGAACTGGGGCATGGAAGTTGGTTGGATTCGGTGATCTTAGAAGTCTTTCCCAACCCTAATGGTTCTGTGATGTTTTGTGTTATTCTAAGTATTACATTAATGGTGAATGCTGAAAGGCAGATTCTTTTTTCCCTTCTCAACAAGATTATTGGTGAGGAACAGTTTGTGGTTTGGCAGAAGTGGAGGCAAGAAGATCCAAGTGTGGCTGGAGAGTATCTGACCTGTACACCATGTCCAGCACTGACTGCAAAACCCCATCTGTCCTCTTTCTATGTCTGTTTTAAATATAATTTAATTACAGATGGTCCAATCTGTGCACATAAAACAAAGTGGTACCACTTGTCTCTGAAAGGGCATTGCCCAGCAGACATCAGAGTGCTGCTTCACTGAGAGGTGGGGGGAAAATGTCCCAATGGCCCTGGAGCAGACCCTAAAGCCATACAAGTGTGTGCTCATGTGCCACAGCAGTGAGCTCAGCTCCACAGAGCAGCACTACATCCATCTCTTAAGATGTGTGCATGAGCCAACCTTGCAGCCTTTGGTTTCTCCTCCACAGGAGTTTGATGAGCTCTTCCCCCAGTGAGGTGGAGATTCAATGGGGAAAGCCTCCTTGGCTCGAGCTGCTCTCCATGGCTGTCTGTGCAGACCAGGAACATCTTGGTGGTGAACCTCAGAGTGGATGTCAGCTCCTCAGGAGCCCGACACAAGCACAGAAATAGCAAATTGTGCTGCCCCTGTGTCGACACCTTCATTTAGGGGTTTGCAGAAACTTGTAGAGCTTGGAGACCTTTCTTCCCTTATATTTCTGATATTGATAAACATCGAACCGTCCTGCTTTTGTAAATCACTGTGGGACTCCCCCAGCAAAAGCTCTGTGTAGCTTTGAAGAGATTTATTTTCTATACGCCCAGACAATTCAAAGGCAGTTCTAAATTCATGCACACTCATATATCTATGCAGTGCTTGAAGGGGCACAGAGAATGCAGCCCCGTGGGTGGCTCCGAGGAGCATCCCCAGCTGCTGCATCCTCCTGCTCTCAAGCACAGAGAAAAATAGTGGAAAGGAGACACATTCCCTTTTTTTTCGCCCATGCCTGTGTCTCTGGAGACATTCTCCAATTTTTTACAGTGTATTTACTATTTTATTTTTATTATTTATTATCGTACCATTTTTATCACTTGATTCTTGTATTCAATTACTTATTCTACTCATATATTTAAAATATGCTTTTTGCATAAATATTAATTATGCATGTTTTTATATACATCTGCTAATGGCATATATTAGCATTATATAACTTGCAATGTTAGTAACTTTTTTTTTTTTAATTAATATGGTTTGTTTTGTTGGGTTTTTTTTCCCCCTTTTTTTGCAGTCATCCGAGGCCAAACACACTCCGTGCAAGTGTCGGCAGCAGGCAGGAGAGGGAGCCCGGGGAGCGGGCTGGCAGTCAGCCCGCGCCGGCAGGTGAAGGGCAGGGCCGGGCATCCCTTCGGGCTGGCCCTGCCTTTACCCCGAGCCCGGCCAAGCCTGCCCGTAGTAACCGAGCTGGGCTTGGCCACGGGAGGCTCCGGGAGCCGCTGGCACACGGGTCCCGTGCGGGGCTGGGCGTTCCTGGAGAGCCCTGGATTAAATGTCTGGCTGCGTGCTTCCAGCTTGCCACTTCTCTCAAGCGGAACGGTGGAAGCACCCGGCTCCTCTGAGGGCTTTCCATGGCAAAGGGAATGTGGTGGGGGCCAGGGAGCACCGGGCAGCACCTCCCTGCATGGTGGTGGTGAGGTGAGGGAGGGGTTAATGGAGCCTGAGACGGAGTGCAAAGAAAGGGGCAGGTTTGCACTGATGGGATTGAGAAGATGGGGACAGGAGCTCTGCCACACAAGCACTAGGAGCTGGGGATAGTTGAGCCAGACCCTAAATTAAACAAGCAGTGGGTTTGCACTGCACATCAGCCCCTCAGTGAGCCCGGGGCTGGGTTTTGGGGATCATGTTGAGTTGCAGCTGGAGGTGGCCACAGGGCCGCTGATGTAGCAGTGTCACAGAGGATGACAAGGGGATTGTCCCCACTGCTGTGCAGGTCTCTGGGGTCTGCAGTCTGCCCAGTGCAGCCACGCTCATGGCTCTGCACAGGAAAGGTGCTTCGTTTAGACTAGCAGTGCATCATGCAGTTGAGAGTTTGGCGGGAAGCAGGACTAATATAAAAAAGAAAAAATCCCTTCCAGTTTAAAGATTGGCATATTTGATTTTAATTCAATGTGCTAGTAAGGTTTTGCAATGCTTGGATGTGTTGTGCAAAAATAGCCATTGCCTTTAGTCCATAAATTTATGTGTGGCTTCTCCTGGCTTCTTTTACCTTGGAGGGGCCAAGATTTCAAAGCTGTGGTGGGGACCAGGCCATGGTCCAGCGCATGATGGGACTACAGAGATGGTACTTGGTGTCTCATTGTCTCTCCAGGCACTGGGTGCCCTGGGCATCTCCCAGTGATGGTGGGACCCAGCAGAGGCTCCATCCTCTGGCTTGTGTGTGTTGGTGGTGTAGAGTATCATGAGGACCCCTGGCCAAATTGCTGCTGCCTGCTAAAAACACAGCTGAGTTCAGAGTTCACAGGTGGTGTGGTGGGACCCGTGCGCAGCCTGTGCATGGGCTCAAGTGCAGAGCAGAGGCTGTTCTGGGCTCTAGGTGGAGACTGCAGACTGCTCAGCCTGCCTGAAGCCCTGGGACAGAGCCAGGCAGCAGCGTCCTGCTGGGGTGGGCTCCTGGCTGCCCCCAGCCATCGCTGGTGGGTGAGGATGCTGGGGGTCCTGGTAGAAAAAGCAGAAATAAAAAATAAAAAAAACTCAAAATCCATGTATCCGTTGATGAGAGGTGAGGAAGGGAAGGGGGGCACTTCATTGTTGAGACCTCTCCAGATCGGGCTGAGCTGGCATCAGCTCCTACTCTCTTGTTTACTCCCAAAAGGCTCAAACCCACGGGATGTGGGAGTATGTTCCTGTCAGCCCAGGGGCTCAGCTGGCCCAAGGCACCCTCCTCACAGACCATCTGCTCCTGCCTGCTCCAGCCCAAATCCAGCTCAAGCTGCCGTAGCCAGCCCGAGGTGGGGATTTTGGCATGCTGGGGGCTTGGAGGATCCCTCCTCCCCGTACCCACAGACACCCTGCTGTGCCCAGCCCTGCTCTCAGCTGATTCCCTTCGCCGCAGCTGGGGACAGGAGTTTTGGAGGCTCATTGGGCCCCTGTGAGGCATCACCCTACCTGGGACTCATCCCACAAACCCCACACCCCCCGTCATTTTGTCAGGGAATGAAGCATCCTGCTGACACAGGAGCACTGTGGAGAAGCAGGTGCCAGGGACATCACCTCCTGTGCCAGGGCCAGAGCAGGTGGGTGTGCCAGCAGCAGCCCAAAGATGGGATTTGGTCAGAAGGATGTTGGAGAGGGAAGCAATGGGCTCTTTTTTTCTCTGGAGAAGGGGGAACATGAGGTAACATGCTTTGCCCATCCCTGGCTTTACTTGGACACAGCCTATAGCATACAGAGGATGCTGTTGTGCTCACCAGCAGGAAAGCTCTTGTTTTAAGGTTTTCTAGCTGAGTCACAAGTTTCTGTACCAGATTCAGTTTCCAGCCAAGTGAGCCTGACTGCTGTGGTGGCACCCAGAGTGATGGTCCTGTGGCACCTGCAGCTTGAGCACCCTCAGCATCCTCCAGGCATGCTTAGGCTCAGGGTTTTTTCATTGCTGCGTATTTTGGTGTGTAGCTATCTGTCAGAGTCTGGGTTTGGAGAATGAGTGCTTCCAACAAAGTCCACATGCACTTTACCTCCCCTGTGGGGTTCATTTTGCACAGCCTCATCTTTTCCTGCTTCACACGTTTAAACAAGAAAATGCAAAATGATGGTGGGAAGTGGCTTTGGTGGTTCATGGGAGCAGAGGAGCTACAGGACACTTGAGAGGTGGGAAATGAGGCTTGAGAATTATTTCAGGTCCCTGTCCTACAGCTTGCCAGGCCTGATACTCATGCAAAACACAGCATCCAAGTCTTGGGGACAGCAGTGAACAATGCTTGGCTAGAGGACATTGCCCTGCCTTGACACATCCCCTGGTCTCATCAGCAGTGCTGCCAACCATGGGGTGTCCCCCCATGCTCCTCCCCTCACTGAACATCCCAAAACAGTGCTTCCTTTTCCCCTCCCAGTGATAACTTCCTCCTCTTTCCTTGCTTCCTTTTTTTTAAATTACTGTTGCTCTAAATACTAATTTTTTATTAAACAGAGGATAAAACAAGCATCTCTGGCAGTGCTGGGAATGCAAACTCAGTGATAAAACCAGGCTGCACCAGGGTTTGGAGCAACCTGGTGTAGTAGAAGGTGTCCCTGCCCATGGCAGGGAGGTTGGAACAAGATGGTCTTTAAGACCCCTTCCAAACCAAACCATTTTGTGATAACATTTCCAGTTCAGGAGCAGCAGGAACTGAAAGTGAGGACAGTAAGAGCAAAGTGTCCACCAGCTAAGGAGACGGTTTCAGGCTGGAGAAACAAAACCTTTCCATTTCTGTTTTGTTTTGAGTGAGGTGTGTTTCCTTGCATCTCTAATATTCCAGCCCATGCCATCCCATGGTCTTACACAGTGATGCTCAAAGTCTGCCAACATGTAGGAAAATGCATCGTGGTAATCATGGACATCCCTTTAGAGATCCAAAGAATGGAGGAATGAAGGGTGTTTGCAGGTTGATGTTGTTTTCTGCAGTCTGTAATCTTCCTGTAATTTTAGCTTTCTCAGCATGGATAGGCAGCCTCAGAGGCATTGTAGGGTGCTCCATACCTGTATGCTGCAGGGGATGAGCAAAAAATATTAATGTATCTTTCACATCCACTAAAAATATATATATATATAAAAACCAGCCAAATACAAAATTTCTTAGAGCAAAAGCTCCCTGGCTACATAGAATTTGTAAATATTAGCCTCTGAGAAAGATTTTCTGAGCTCCTTTGTGTAAATAACATTTTTTTAGCAGGCTGGCACTTCACCTCCAGGTCTTAGTTTTCAAGTGGTCGCTCGTGCCCCCATCCCAGGGCTGGATTTCCACCAGGAGGATCCAGCACTGGTAGAGGATGCCCACGGGGTGCCTGGCGGTGGTGGGAGAGACGTCGTGAAAAGCAGATGGAGGAGATAAGAAGGGTGACAGCCCCTTTGCTCTCCAGCATGTTTGCTCAGCAATGCTGAGTGCTGGGCCAGAGCCACCACCTCCCTGCAGACTAAACAGTTGCAGTGTTTTCTCTCCCATGACCGAAAGAATTTAGTAAAGGGTCCCGGTATGAAACTTTACACGAACTCTGGGTGCCACGAATATCTCTGGCTGGGAGTCTGTTAACTCCTCCGGTTCCTTGATCATCCGCGCAGTTCAGTCCCAGGGCAGATGAAAGGAGACCCGTCCCACCATGGATCTGGCCAGCTGCCTGCAGGACCCCCCATGCTCTCCCACCCACCGAGTTCTTGTGCATCCATCTTTCTGGGGGTTTCGTTGCTTTCTTTTAAAGGAGAGAGCCAAGAACTCTGGCCATGATGGAGCTCTGGAGCTCCTCCAGTTCAGGAAAGACATGGACCTGTCAGAGTGGATCCAGGGGAGGATTCTCCCAGGGCTGGAGCCCCTCTGCTCTGGAGCCAGCCTGGCACAGCTGGGGCTGTTCAGCTGCACCAGAGAAGGCTCCAGGGACACCTCAGAGCCCCTGCCAGGGCCTCCAGGGGCTCCAGGAGAGCTGCACAGCCACTGGGGACAAGGCAGGCAGGGACAGCAGCCAGGCAATGGCTTCCCAGGGCCAGAGGGCAGGGACAGATTCTGGGCTATTGGGAATTAGGAATTGCTGGCTGGGAGGGTGGGCAGGCCCTGGCCCAGGGTGCCCAGAGCAGCTGTGGCTGCCCCTGGATCCCTGGCAGTGTCCCAGGCCAGGCTGGATGGGGCTTGGAGCAACCTGGGACAGTGAAAGGTGGCAGGTGGGTTGGAGCTAGATAACCTTTAAAAGTCTTTTCCAGCCCTGATTCTATAATATCTCATGCCCCTTGGACTTGTTTGGAGCCATCTCTGTGCACTGATGTGCATCCAAAGGTTGTCCACTTCCCTCTGCCACCCAGCTCAGGGTCATCCACTTTTGGGCAGGGGAGAAGCCCCTAAGGCTTCATTCATCCTTTGGTCCTGGTTTGCAGAGAAGCAGAGGCCAAGCCTCAGTGTCTGGCCCAGCTCAGCAGATGGGTGGTCCCAGTCCCACCTCATGGTGAGCACCACCAAGAGGGCACTTCCTAGGAGGGTCTTAGCATCCCACAGGAGAACATCCTGCTGCCAGCTACCAGGCACCCAGGAAAATCCCTCCATGGACTGAACTGACGTGAGCCAGGAGTGCCTGTGCAGTAAAGCTCCTGATGTCAAACAGGATTAGCTGCCTGCCTTTCCCTGCCCAGTTTCATTCATTCACAGGCAAGCTGGCCTTTCAATGGACACAGCTTCATTTCCAGTGCAAGTGGAATTCCTCCAGCCCTGGTGCCTGGACAAAGAAGCACCTTCATCCACAGTCAGTTTTCCTCGTCTTATATCCCTCTTTACAAATTTGGCCTGTCCCCATAGATCCCGCATCACCTCCACCTTTTAAAGAGGACACATTGCATGTGCAGAATTTAAGAAGAATGCATCCTGCTGGCAAAATCCAGCTGGTCCCTGCTGCATCCTCCTGGGCTGCAAGGCTGGGCATCTCCAGACATAGCATTTGCAAGCAGGATCTATTTATCAGACAAAATTGGGGTGCCAGTCATCACCTCAGCCTGATGTTGGGAGTGGGATGAGCATTTTCTTTGTAACAGAAATGGCTCTTGAGCAGATTTGGAGATAGTGCTGGGCCTCAGACCCTGCCATATTGTGGAGAAGGGTTTGCAAACTGCCCATCCATGTGAAGTAGCCCAAAAATAGGATTTTGTGAGATTTCTTGAAACCATTATGCTTTACACTGAACTTGTGCTATGGGAAATGCAGCCCCTGGGATCAGAGATTCATACTAATACATTTTTGAAGTGGGGATATCAGCACTGCTGTGGATGCTGGGATGAGCAGTGATTTGCTGTGCTTAATCCTCCCTCTTCCTATCACCTCCTTGTAGCAAGGAGGGGATTGCTGGCCTGGGGATGGGATGCTCCAGAGGACATGGATTCTTTGTCTGCTTTTCAGGGGGAGGACTCTCAGTGTCCCCAAAATTCCCAAGGTAGCCCAAGGTTTCCTGTGCTCACCCATAAGACCAAGGGCACATTGCTGGCTCAAGATTCCCACAGTACTGGGACATGCAGGAATAAAATGATGTAACAAGGAACTCCTGCACTGCTGCAGAAGAGCAAGGCTGCCAAGGGGGAGCTGCTTCCTCTGGGCACTGCATGGGGTCAAGCAGGTGTCCCTGCTGCTCTGATGGCAACCCAGCAAGGGAATTAGTTTCTTTGTGGTCCCTTCCAGTGCCTCTCTGTGGGACTGAGAGATTGGCTTGTGATTATCAGACAGGTGATTAATTCCCCTTGTCTGTGTGTCCTGCAGATGGCAGGTCTGTCCCTTGCTCGCTGCATGGTCTGGCTGAGCATGGTAATGATGTTTTGCTGTGTCTGGGTTCATGGGATAACAGGTCTTTAAGGTGATAATAAACTGCTGTTACCCAGCTGAGCTGACACCCTGGCACGTGTTTGGGAGCCCTGAAAGGTGTGAGATAGGAAGGACAGCAATAAAAATTAATTGACGAGGAAGACAACGCTGTCACCTGGGTAGTGCTGGAGGAGGTGCTGGCAAACATCCAGGACAAAATGGTGATTGTGGTTGGTTGTGTGCAGACCAGGATACTGAATTCACCCTCCTGGTCCCCTCAGAGCTTCCACCCAGCCAGTGCTCCGAGATCTCTAGCAACTGTGAGGTTAACAGCAAAACTTCTGTTTGCACATCCCTCATTATGCTCCCACCAGGGTGATTTCAACCTCAGCTAAATCAATAATTAACTGCTTGTACCTCTGCAGCCCCTCAAGGACCTCAGAAACAGCACTGGCTGAAGCCATGAGACGTTGGGTGGGTAATTGCTGCTGATCCCAGATTTGGAGCCAGATGAAGAGGTCAGGGTGAGACCAGGGGGCAGGAGGTTCAAGTGACCACTCATCTGGTCATCTCCAGGTGTTTGTAGGCATGAGAAGTATCCACAGCTACTCTTGGCTCTGGTCATCAGCTGCCTCAGTTACCCACGCTGGGGAATGTAAAATTATGTTTCTTGTCCTGGGAGTTTGCCTAGTCCCTGCTTTAGAAAAACCAGTTTTCTGACCTTATTTTTCCCTTCATGCCCAAATCCTTCTGAGAGGAATAAGCACTGTGTGTCTGCCTGGTGGCTGCAGAATCTTTGTTGAATTGTTCTTGCCAAACTGGAATAATTCCATATCCCTGGAATTGTTCAAGGCAGATTGGACGGGGCTTGGAGCAACCTGGTCTGGTGGAAGGTGTCCCTGTCCATGACAAGGGGTTGTAAAGAGATGAGTTTTAGGGCCCCTTCCAACCCAAACATCCTGTGATCCTGTGAATTGGCCAGTGACATCTGACGCAAGCTACAAATCACCCAGTGGTCAGATGATGTGGGGTGGGTGTCTGTGGGGTGGTGGTCACTGTCCTAGTGGCCTGGACCTTCACCATGTGCTTCATTGCAGAGCCCTCTGGGTTTAAAACCATTCACAGAGCTGTGGCCATCATGAAGCCAGGTCCATGCTGAAGGTCACTGGTAGGATTTCCTGCTTTTCCCAAAATGGCCAAAACATCCTGAGAAGATATCCTCAGATATCTGCATGTTCAAATGGTGCAGATCCAGCCTGGAGGAAGCGACGTGATGAAAACCTGTGGGAGTGAAATGCCTCATGGCTGGGTGAAGCCAGGACCTCTGCAAGGCTGGGCACAAGGTGTCATCTGTAATTTAAAAGCTTTATCTGCTTTAAATGTCAATAGCTCTTTTGTTGGAGTCATAATAATTGCCATGATTCGCATGTCTCAGTCACACACCCCAGAGCACTTCTCAGAGGAAGATGAGCAAATCATTCCCGTTTGTTGCCAGATGGGAAATCAGGGTACAGAGGTGATTGGAGCCCACACAGGGCTGGAAATAAACCTCAGTGTCCTGTGCTGCTGTTCCCCATGTTCTGCATGGAAGCTGTAGGCTCAAAGCAGGTTGTCTGTCATCACCTTGCTCTGCTCTGTCTTGTCTCCATGCTGGCAGTAGCATGGGCAGGGATGGTGTGAGGGGATCTCAGTGAGGTTCTGTCCTTGGCTGCAGGCAGAGAGGCCAGGAGTGGGTGGACGGAGGAAGAGCAGAGCCCATGGAAGAGCTGATGGTCCCATTTCATTTCCCACCACCTCCAGCAGAGCAGTTTTTGTAGTGGTGTCCAGGAAGTGATACTTTCCCAGTGAAGCTGTGGTGGTACAGAGGAGCTCAGTGAGACAAATCCATGGGCAGAGATGTTTGATCACTCCCTGGTGCTGTCACAGGGTTCTCCAGCACCTCCTGAGCTCCTTCCAAATATCAGTGCTCCAGACTACTCATCTCACTGGTTTATACTCCTCAGGAAGCAAAGCTGCGCACCAGAACATCCTCCAAACCAGGACCTAAATTCTATTCAAATTCTAAGCAGTGAATAATGCAGGTGATGTTAATTGTGCAAAATGTGATTTATGGAGCCCTTTCTAGGAAGGTCTGGGAAGGGAGCAGGCAGAGGCTGTGCTTCTCCAGGACAGCAATAAGGGACACAGGCTGTCCAACCTCTATCCACCAGTTCCCTCCTCCGACCTATTGGATTTGTCTTAGCCCTTTCCAAAGAGCCATTTAGGGCTCCAGCATTTCACAGAACATTGCCAGTAAGATCAACTATTTAGCCCAGCCTATCTCAGCTTTTTATATAGCTCTTAGCACGGATATCTAAGCATCATATATTTCTTTTTGTGCAGTATTTCTGACTCAGTATTTCCTGCCTCCTTGACAATGACTGAGTAAACAGCAGAGCTGCCAGAGGAAGAGCCCTGTGTTTACAGAGCAACAAGCCCAAATGTGCCTTTATTTTTTAGTTCATCAGAAGGTGGCGATGCTTAAATTAACCCTCATTTTTATCCCTCACTAAACTTTTGCCCTCAAACTTGCTGCTACCAGAATCAGCCATGGGTTGGTGGGCCCAGAACTGGGGAAAAGTTATTTGGAACGTGTCTTAAAAAAAGTGTGGCGAACTCCCAAGGGGAGAATTTTCAGCTGCAGCTGTCTGAGCTAGAGTGAGGGCTTAGATCCAATGGCAAAATGCTGCTTTTTATCCCACCTGACTCTGCTGCCCACCAAAAATGTTAGAGGATGGATTTGCCTCCTGTCCCACAGCGTGGCCATTCCTCTTGGCTCTTCTGGCTCAGTCCTAGTTTTGGAAAGGTCTCACGTCCACTGTCATAGCCCAGTGTTGAACTGCATCTACACTGGGGTGAGGAGTGGGCTTTCACTTGGCCGCAAGAGTGAACACCCCCAGGAAAAAGGCATTTTGAGTTTCCACTGCTGGCAGGAGCCTCAGCCAGGCTTACAGAGGATCCAGCAGGGGATGTCAGAGGTTTTGCTGAGCCCTGGGCCATCCCTGTGATGTGTGTGAACACAGGCCACCCTGACCTACCCATGGTGAGGCCTAGCATGACGAACGTGCTCAGCCTTCAGATTTATGCCCCAACCTTGTCCTGTATCAGAGCTCTTTAGAGGTCCCCTTGGCATCCCCCCACTTCCCACATGGTTTCCCAATGAATTCTTCTCCCAAACCAGGCAGAGAAGAAAGGCCAACCCTACCTGGTATAAATACATTTTATTTTAAACTATAGGCACTGAAGGAAGGTCATCCAGTAGACACACCCAGATTATCTACAGGCCAGAGCACCCCCAAATTAGTAATACAATTCATGTTTAAAAATACAGCCAAACTGATGAAAGATAATTTGCTTACTGCCCTGACATCACCACCTAAGCATGGGGCAAGCCAATCCACAGGTTATTTTTATATAACTCCATGAGGCATTTCCAGAGCAAATAAAGTTCAGTGGGCAGGGCAGTGACCCGGCTGTCTGGTTCCAGAGCTTTTCAGCCCCCTCAAGGCTCGTCATCAGTGTGTGGAGGTCTGTGGGTCAGGGCACAGCTCCATAGGATGTGCCCCAGGCACACAGGACGCGGGGTTTGTTTCTGACGGCCGGTTCCTCACCTCTCCCACGTGCTGGCTCTGGCTCATCCGTTTGGGTTGCGCAGCCTTTGGAGCTGCTCTCAGTGTCCTCAGAGGGTCGCTGGGCCTGCTGTGGGCATGGCTGACCCACAGCTGGTGAGCCACACGTGTAACTCCATTAATTGAGCAGCCCAGCTGGGCCTCGGTGGCAGCAGTGGTCTCCTCAAACTTCCCAAGGCAGATGGGACCCCTCTGCATGGGTGGCACTCAGTGCACACCATGGTACAGGTCAAACCTGCAGTCTGAAGGCCAAATTTAAGGACAGAGCTTCCCAGACCACCTTCCTACTCCATGCTGGGACACTGGAGTGGCACCACCCTGAGGCATGTGGATTTCTCAGGATGCTTCAGGACACCCCTGGCACTGCAAGTCCAGCTACTGTGGAGGCTCCTGCCAGGCCCTACTCTGGCCTGTAGGCAAGTGTGGTCCAGAAAAATTCCTCCCATTGGCAACATGTTCTCCCTGCTTTGTCAGAGGAATCAGTGTCACTGCCTTCCTTTTGCAATATATGTGCAAATCACCTCCTTTTGGGCAAAGTTTGGCCCAACCTGAGTCCAAAAATGGAGCAAAATTATTCCCACTGCAGCATCACATTCTGTGTGGAAATGTCTGCAGTGCCTTCTGCATCCATCCCACATTCCATCCCCCTCTCCTGTCCTTCATGGGGGTCCCTCAAAGTCTGCACAAGCTTTTCTGTGACTGGAGGAGGGGGCACCACAGACCCCTTTCTTTTACAAGGATCTGTTCATCTGCAAAGGTGGGGAAGTGTTCATTGATGTCTCTGCATCACCCACTGGGCGCCACACGGTGAAAAAAGGAGGGTGATGTGTGGTGGAATCCTTTCCTGCCCGGCTCCCATCCCAGGCCTGATGAGTTTGGTTTGGTTTGCTGGTTGGTTTATGGAATTTCCAGGCAGTTGGTGGGTTTGATGGTTTGGGGTTTTGTACAGAAAATTGTTTACAGAAAATACCTTTTTTTAAAAGACAATGTTGCAGAGTCATTTTTCTTTCTTGTATGGGCACAGAGCAGGGCATGTTTGAAGCAGGAGTGGGAAGGAGCAGAGTTTCCTGCAGTGTTTTTTATTCTTTCCCAGTAATCTGGGACTGCAGAGCCTGTGCAGTTATCCCAAGCTGCTAGGAATTTCACAGCATGCCCCAGGGATCCCAAAATACAGCACAGCTCCCCAGGTACATGAGTGTGGAGCTTCCAGGCCCAGGCAGCACAGGAGGTGCTGTAGGGCATCCAGGCTGGGAGAGAGAGGATGGGCTGGGGGCTGGAGCTGGCTGGGATGCTGCATGAGATGCTGGAGACAGTGCCAGGAGAGGGAGAAGAATCCAGGAAAAGCTCCAAGGTTCAAAGGAAACCTTCTGTGCACTGTATGGGTGGAAGGGGCAGATGAGGGGCATGGGATACTCTTGCCTGGGTTTTTAATTTATCATTAATCAGGATATCATGTCTCTTTGACTTTTTTTCTTTTTGCCATAAATTTCAATTGAAAACTCCAGAACAAGTAATTGGGTAACCTTGGGGTGATAACCAGAGCTGGCAAATAACTCCTCTGTCACTGCCCAGGGATGAGCTGGTTAATGAAAGGATGAACTCTGCAAACTCCCCTGGAGAGTCTGGGGAGACCCAACAGGATTTGGCTGCAGGTTGACTCCGAAGTCGCAGACGCAGTTGGGCAACTGGCTTATGGAAATGGGTGTAGAGAGGAATTAGTCATCACTGCTTGGTTAATAAGTGCCTCAGCTATTTTACAAGTCTTTTTTCCTACATATGCAAATACATATTTTATTTTTCCTTTTGTAATGAAACATATAAATAGCTCCTGCCTTGGATCTTCTGTGCATACAGTTGTGTCATGAAAATTATCGTCGTGCTTTTGCCTGGCTTTCTTTAGCAGCTGCTTCACTTAGCTTTGTTCTAAAAGGAAGATCTCCCATGTGTTGTCCAGGGCAAGAGAGCAAACTTTGGTGTGGTGGCTTTTATATCTCCCCAGCTTTGCAGAGAGCAGCTGCAGGTCAGAGTATTTGCAGCAGCAAAGCCCTTTGTCTCAGGCAGTAGGAATAAACTGAGATGAGAAAGATAGAAGGTAATTTATTTAGTTGCTGGATTTCAAAGGTTGTGCAACCTGCACTGGAAACACACAGTGTGGAGAATGAACTTGTCCTCTTCTTCTGTATTCCCCTGCTTAGTGTCTTCTAAATTTTAGTATCAAGGAAAGGTCAGTATGGAGACAGACAAGAAAAGTCTCGTGGGATGTCATGCAAGAAACACTGCAGCATCTCTGAGAGCCCAGGGAAACCTTCTTGTCTCTGAGCACACTGCACTCCCTTGTGCCATCCTCTGGAAGGGTTTTTATATGGGTTTCTATGCTGCCTTATGCTCTTTGCCATGTGTTTCCATCACACACATCCCTTTTCATACCCCGCCTTTGGACAAAACCCTTCTTTCTCCCACCTGGAGGTCTGATGGGGAGACAGCTATCTCCCTGTGTGCTTCCTCCTGATGCTGACCCATAAATCACGTCACTGGGATAATCCTTAGTCATAGCAACCATCAGCTCAGGCGCAGGGTGACCTTTTAATGCCAAGCCCAGGCTGCCCTGATCTTCTGGTCGGGCAGGGAGCCAGTCTCTGCCATTATTTTGTGAGACGCCAGAGAGCAGCCAGACCATTAGGATGCTCCTGGCCAGACACTGGGTCTGCTGAAGATACTGGAATGAATGGGCTGGGCAGGTCAACGTGGACCACCAAGCCCAGGATGGCCACTATCATTTCCCCTGCATTTTGTTTAATGTCTCTGCTGCTGCTTTTTTTAAGTCCTGGTGGTACTGGCTTCTTTCCTCCTCACCAAAAAATCAAGCCATCCAAACACAACACAGTGGTGCATCTGGAAAAGTGACCCTGTGTCTGTCAGGGGGACAGAAGGGTGCAGAGGGCAGACACCATCTCTGGTGCAAGCTGTGGCAGTTATTGCAGGAGTTGGTGATATTTCTGCAGTACCTGCTTTCTGGTGGCTTTGCTCTGTTGAAATTGCAGCCGCTCCGCATGCGTTGAGTAATCTCCCCACTGTTACTAAAGAGTCAGTCTGTCTGTCTGTCCTTCCCCCCACCCCAAGTTTCAATTTCCTCCTAATTCCCTCTCTAGACAGCCATTGTCTCTGCCGTGGTGGCGTGGTGTTGCTGATGCAGCCTCTTGTCTCTGTGCCTCTTGCAGAAGGATTTCTCCATGCGGGAGGAGCTGCAGCAGCGGGACGTGGAGCGCTGGCTGGGGTTCATCACCTTCCTCTGCGAGGTCTTCGGCACCATGAGGAGCAGCACCGGGGAGCCCTTCCGAGTCCTCGTCTGCCCCATCTACACCTGCCTCAGGGAGGTAAATGCCTTCCCACCTCATCCTTCCCCACCAGCAGGACAAGCTGTTGGCTGCTGTGCGGAGATGTCCATGGTCCGTGGAAAGGCCGTGACTGCTCCATCCCTGGAAATGCCCAAGGCCAGGCTGGACAGGGCTTCGACCAAGGGATAGTGGAAGGTTCCCATGACAGAGTGTCAGAACTAGACAGATGTTCTCTAAGGCCCTTCCAACCCAAACCACTCTGGGATTCCATCTTTGCCTTATAATTCCTAGATGTTTGCTCTGTCGACACTTCGCACTTCAAAAGTACCTACATCTGCAGGCACGCTTGGCTCTTCCTGCATATTGTCTTGCTGCTCGTTAAAGCACAATAATTAAAGCACACACTCCCTTTGTCCAGTGGCTAGAAAGGACCAAAGTTGGAATGGCAAACCAAGCACTGTAGCTGGCAAATCCCAGTGTTGTGAAAATCCCCACCTAAGCAGCTTAAACAGCTTCGTAAAGCAGGTGAAGCCACCCAAATGGATGAGACAGACTGAGAGGAGGAAGGAGGGAGAGAAAGGAAGTCCCCAATGTCCTTACACCCAACCCAGTGCAGAAGAAACCCAACCCTGTCACCAGGGTGGGGGATTTTTCAGAACCTGATTTCCTGATGAGCTCATTGTCCAGCTCCCTATGGCTCAGAGTGGTGGCAGAAGCCTCAGTGAGTACATACAGAAAAGACAACTCAAGTGTTAATGTTCCATAGAGAAGGAGAGGGCTTCCCCCCATCCTGTTTTAAAGATGGCTTTGTCTCCTGCTGGTGCCTAGAGAAGATTTTCTCAGAAAAACCTGCCTTGATGCCCAGGGTTGGAGCTGTGAATCTCAAATTGTCAGTGGTGCTTCTGTCAGGCCATAAATAACTCACTGTAAAATAAGTTCTCTGCTAGACCTCAGGCAAGGGAAGGATAAAGAAAGTGCTGGTGATGACTTTTTTTACATGCATGGGACGTTTTCCTCTGAATGCAAACGCGCCATAAACATTTTGTCTGGGTGGTAGTACTGTGGGCAGAGCTCACAGATGGTGACTGGAGCAGTGAGGAGCGCGGGCCTCATGATAAGGCAGACATATCCAGAGGAGGAGATGGGAGAGGCACGCTAAGAATAGCCGAACTTCCCCAAAATCTCTGCCCACGGAGGTATGTGTCACCTTCTGGGGAAGATCTTGACGTCTAGCAGAGCCCCCGTGCCCATCCGCTTCCCATCGTAATCGTGACACAGCACAGCCCTGATTCTGCCAGAGCTTTTCCCTGCCCACTCCTGTCTGCCCTCGCCGTGCTGTCGCTGTCCCTCCTGTCACCCTTCTGCTCTGTGGGGACATGGTGGTGAGCTAGAGGTGTGCGGAAGGACATGAATTTCATATATCAAGGATATTTTTTGCTACAGGGCAGCTCCATAAAAAGATTCACTAATTATATCAAGATGTCATGCGTAAATTTGCTCTTAAAAATACATCTCTGTTCCTTAGCAGGACAGGTCTGTCCCTGTGGTGTTGTTTGTCACAGATGACTTTACTAGATGATCTTTAATAGCGAGATGATCTTTAGGTCCCTTCCAACCCAAGCTACCCTGTGATTTCTAAGAGGTCTCTTAGCTTAGCTGACATGGGTGAGCCTGACTCCTCTGGCTCCCCTGCCCCAAAATGCTTGCTCTGTGACTGCTCTCTCTGCAGTGCTTTGACCTTGATTCACCCCTCTTCCATGGCTCTGGAACGGGTTTTCATTCTGCTGCCTTTTTTTTGTCATTGCCAGCTAATCCTGCTGCACAGGGCCAGCCCGGGGGAAAGGGTCACCAATTTATCAGCAGTGCCAGGCTCTGCTTGGCAGACGGTTGCCAGGGCCAAAGGTGGGCTGCAGACACAGCCAAGGAGGTGGGGGTGTGCTTTTCCAGCTGCACCCCAGAGAGGACAGGGACATCTGCACAGGCTGGCCCTGCTGGGTGCTCTGTGAGAGTGTGGAAAGTCCCTAACTGTGCATAGTGCTCATCCCTTGGTGTTCCCCATGAACCACATGGGCTGGTGGCCCAGCAGAGGAGGGGATGTCACCATGGCCTTTAAAGTTTGAGACTCCCACATGCCTCAGGACAGGTTCACAAGGTGTAGTAGCACTCACCATGGGTTTTTTCCCCTTCTGCTGATCAGAACATACATCCCCAAGTAGAGTCTCAACCCCTCACCCCTAATTCCTTTCATATTGATTATTCCCCAGCAAGCTCCCTCTGGGCTGCCCGCAGTCCTGCACAGTCCCTTCTGCCCCCACCCACCCATCCTTAGACCATAAATCATTAGCAGAGGCAAGAAAACATCTCTCCCTCTGCCTGTCCTTTCAGGTCGCTTGCTTTTTAGTTTCTCTTTTTTTTTTTTTTTCTCCTTTTTCCCTTTTCCTTTATAGCTCTGGCAGACTCAGCCAAAGGTCAGCAAGGCAGTGAGCAAGAGGAAGGGGAAAATTGCCTGATGACTGAGGCAGGAATGTCTCTTCCCTTCCCCCTGCAAAGCTTCCTCTCTCCAGCTCCTTTCCCCTCAAATAAAAGCTTATTCACACCATCATTAGCTGGCTGGGAGGGGTGAGGGTGGCCGTGAGGGCATCAGTGCTGGGTGGGGAGGAGCTGGGGACATGGCTGGGGCACTGAGTGACAATGCCAGCGCTATTTATCGATCGCTGTGGATGGGTTGGTTTTGTGGGCTGGGAAAGGGAGAAAAAAAAAAAAAAGCAAGTTCATTTCAGGTGAGGCTGGAGTGATAAGTGCTGGGGTTTGCTGGCTGATTGACCCAGGGCCCGTCGCTGTCCTCTGGGAAGCAGGCAGGCCCTGTGTCAGGCAAGGCAGTGGGTGTTTAACCATGGCAGAGGAAATCTGGGTCAGAGATGCCACCTCACCCAGGCAGCCTTTTGGAATAGCTGCGCCCCTTGGCTCAAGCACAGTCCAGCCAAATTACCCTCCCAGGGGGCTCTGCTGCATCCTCCTCCATCACTTGAGCCTGAAATGGGGGGAGAAGGAAGGGACTGCCAATACATCCAACACTGTAATGGCATCTCCCAGGAGCAGAATCCTACCAAATGAAAAAGTTTAATTTCCATAACTGTTTTGAGGGGTTTGGGGTGAGGTTTGTGCAGGCTGAGAGTGTGTCCTCACAGTGAGGTCTGGTGAGGTAGCATTGGGATTTTAGGCAAAGAGAGGGTTTGCCAAGGGAACTAGAAGGTGAGTCTAGCTCTTGTTAGAATGGTTTAATGGAGCACAATGTGTTTGGATGGTAGTTAAGACTAAAATACATGCAGTGGAACAGTGCATATTTTAGGTTGGAGAAGGGCAATGGATACCCATGGTGGGCCCAAAGATCAGACCTGGAGACAACTGGGAAAAGGAGGGAGAGCCCTTTGCAGATGAGAATGAGAGGACTATTGCAGCCCTCAGATCTGGAAAGCCTGGGAAAAGAATAACAAAGCAGAGATGTTAAATAGAAATAAAAGCGCTTTCCTCCTATTCTTCCCTCAGAGCTTCGGGGAATCGAGGGCGAGCTGGAAGAGGGCATTGTTCCTGGGATAAAGGCTTTCCCCAGGGATGGTTATGTTGCAGCCAGGGCACTGTGGGTTTGACCCTTGCCTGCTTCCAGACCTGGCTGCTCTCACTTGGGAACAGTGGTGGCATCTTGCAGGACCAACATTCCTCCATGAGCCTTTTATTTGGTGAAAGCCCTTTTAGCATTATTAGGAAGTTGTTCCGTCTCCTGTGTATGAAGCTCTTAAGCAAGTGTGATGTCCCATTCTCTCCTTCAATCCTTACAAGCCCTCTTGACTATGGCCTCAGTTTATTTCACAAAAGCACTCTAAATTTGTCCCTGAATATCTCCTTCCAGGATGGTGAGGAGTGAACATGCTGACATCTTTTCTGCTCCAAAGCCTCTGTCCCATGTCCAAACACCAGGGACCATGCTGAGCCATGCTCCAGCAATGCTTCATGTCGCATGTCCCCCAAAACCAACTGAAACCAAGAGAAGAACCAAGGTACTTTTGGTTCTTGCAGCCTGGCCATATTTCTTCTTTTCTGTGGCCTTTGGCAGAGTCAGCAGAATGGAGAAAATGGGTGGTTAAGGCAAGGAAGCAGCAAATGTCAACTGAACCATCAGAGCCCTGTGTGCAGTGCAAGAAGTGCCCCGTGGCTACTGAAGATGTGGACATAATAAATAATATTATTTGCCATCTATTGTTCACTGATTGTCACCACTTTTGCCTTCCCTAGCTCTTCCCTAAGCACAGTTGGAGCTGTCTGTCCCTCATCCAGCTCTGTGCTCCCATGTCTGTGTGTGAGTCAGCAGGGTGGCCGTGGGCCACCCCAGCTCAGTGCCCTCCCGGTTTCATCCCCTGGTGCTGCTGGGGAGGGGGAACATTAGGACTAGGTCCTGTGGGGCCCAGCCCAGTTTTAGGTGACATCTGAAGTCTGCAGGGAAGGAGGGATCATACCCAGTGTGGCTGTTGATGGGTGTTCTTGGGAGGTTTGCCTCCTCTGCTGTCTGTCTCATCCTCAGTGGAGGTTGTTGGGACACCAACTGAGGAGGTGCCCCTGGGGCTGGGAGCTGCCACCTCCCTGCCAGCCCCCTGCCAGGCACAGCCACTTCCAGCCCTGGTGGTTGGTGGCAAGTGCTGCTTTGGATGCATTTGTTTGTTCGTACAATGCCATTTAGCAGCCAGGTAACCTGAGCGGTTGCCTATGGCAGCAGAGCAGGGAGGTGGAAAAACTGGCTCGAGGGACTCAGGCTCAAGGTGATGCCATGTGGCAGTAATGCCACTGTGGTCTCTTGAGGCACCTCACCAGCTGGTGTCCCACACAGCCAGGCAACACAGGGAGGGCTCTGCCCCCTCTCACTCCCCATAATAACCCTATCCCACCCCTCACCCATGTCACTGTGCTCTTCTCCTGCTCAGGGCTGATCTTTTGTTGCAAGTTTTAAGTTTCCTCTTGACATCTTGCTTCACCCCACTGAGGTCCCTCTCATTGGCAGCCCCTTGAATACATTTCAGTACATCCCAGACTTGCTGTCAACTTTCAGACTTCACGAGATTGCACTCCTTACCTCCTCCGGGTCACTGATAAGGATGCTAAATAGGGCAGGTCCTGGGATAACAACTTGGTGGTTGTTATCATTCCTGGCCTTCAGGCAGAGTTGGGTTGGAACCCAATGGCTACAACCCTCTGAGCCCAACCCATTTTTTTACCCATCTGGTTGTCCTGGCTTGGATACAAAGGGACTGGATATCAGGGGTGATGGGGAGCTGCCTTGGCACCATCCCACTCTGAGCCTGCTGATGCGGGTTCAGAGCAAACCCCAAGAAGCAGCTCATCACAGAAAGGCCAACTAATCTGCCAAACTTTGTGCAGGAGGCTGCAGGACCAGTTCATAGAGATCCCTCCAGCTTGAGAGGGTTATTGCTTCTGAGGCTGTGTACCCCAGGGTACCCCTTTAGAGGGATGCAGTCACTGGCCTGACCCAAGACAGATGATTTTAGGGTCTCAATACCAACCCTGGGGAGCGAGGGCAGCTCCCAGGCACTGTGAATCAGCAGGGATCAGACCCAGCAGGCTGGCAGCAGGCAGGACAGTTGCTTCTCTGCAGGAGTTGTCTCCTACCTCCAGTCTGGTTGGCAGAGACAGTCCCATTTCAGCATCGTTTAAAATCTTGGCACGCTCCCATCGCTTCCCTGCCTTGGTACAGGCTGCTGACTGAAAGCCTCGGGGTGGTGGTGCAGGGAGGATAAATACTCCCTGTCTAATTGCCTTCCCCCTACGTCTGAGTCTGCGGTGCAGCGTGTAGACGGGTATCCACTCCCCTCCCTTCTCTTAGTGCCTGTTATCTCCTGGGGCCATGCTGCGTAATTTAGCAAAATATTCTAACACAGTAATTAACGTCTGAACTTCAAGAGGGCACTGCCTTTTCACTGTCTCCTTCAGAGGAAGAAAAAGGAAAACCTTCCCGGCTGCAGTCGGATGAGCGAGGAGGGTGGTGCTCTTTGGAAAAGAAAATTGTATCTTTTAACGTGGGTTGTGTTTTGTTAATCACTCTCACTTTTTAAAAAGCATCAGCCTTTTGAGTTTGAAAAAGGGTCTTTGACAGTATAATGAGATGCTAGGATTTTTATATTACTCTCCGAGTCAGAGAGTGAAACAGAATTTTTGCTTTATCAAATGAGCAAAGGCACCTAGGGGCTTAGATCCTGACCCCACACCACACTTCCAGTCAGGAAGCTTCATGAGGCCAGATCTGAACAGAGAAAATATGTCTTTTATGAAGAAGGGGCTTATATCCTCACAGAATTCCCCTTCTGGGGATGTATATTCTGCAAAAAATCAAAGATGTGGTGCCCAGTCCAGTGGGACTGGGACAAACGGGGAAGTGTTTTGCATGGGGAAAGGATGGAGGAGGAATGAGGAATGTGGGCATGGGAGGGATTTCAGAGAAGGAGTGAAAAGGGGGGACTGGGGCTCAGGGAGGAAGGAGGAATGAGGAGAACAAGTGGGGAACTGTCTTGGCAGTCCAGGAGATGTGGGTTGAAGACATGGAAAGTCTGGGAGGAAGGTCTGGGATTTGGAGCAAGTGGGGCATGTTGATGTAAAGGGGATCTGGACTTCCAGAGCCATGACAGGAGGCAGAGTGCAGGAGCAGAGTCTGCAAAGAGGAAGGGTGGATGCCTGTCTGTAGGACCACGCAGGGCAGGGGTGGATGTCCCTGTAACCTCTGTGCCTGCCATACATTAAAAAATAATTAACCATGCAAAAAGCTCCCACGCCCCCAGACCCCCATAGCTGTGCTGGCAAAAACACTCCTATGAATGCAGCTTGTTTGGGAAACAACAGATTTCCTTTAGTCCTGGTCATTTTGATCAAAGGGCATAGTTACGGTGGAGGAGGTCAGGTGTTATTTGGGAGGAGATGAGGACAGGGCAAATCAGGGAGGGCTGCCCAGTGCCTGTAAGCCCATGTGCCCTGTTGAGTATTGTATGTGCAGGAGCATATTCTTGGAAAGCCACAGGACTCATTTAGTCCCAGCACCAAAACCGTGGCGTTGTATCTTAAATAGAGGAGGGAGAATGCCACCCTCATTTCTCTGAGACCCGTGGAGAAGTCAGAGGAAGCAATTTGTGCAGATAAAGAAGTGAAGCCAGATAGCATCTCACAGGATGGTCCCTCCTCCTCGCGTGGCTTTGTTTTTCTCCCTCGCCCTCCGCACCAGGCATTGTTAGTTCCCAAAAACCCTTTCAATGGGATGTAAACACAACTATTTGCGTCTGCCGCCGCCGCTGCGCGCTCGCTGCCTCTGCAGAGCCAGGAAAGCGCAGAGCCTCCGGCCAGCCAGGGTGGAGCCCGCTGCAATCAAGCACCATGGTCTCGCCACTGTTTCTTTCCATGTTTTGTGTTTCCCCGGGACCCTTGGGATGAGATCACATCCTCCTCTCCCAGGGTTATTATGTCTTCGGACGGGCAGGATGAAGCCAGTCGTCTGGGTGGCTTGAACTCCCTGTGCACCCAGACCGGGTGGCTCTGGTCCGTCTGTCCTGCTCACCTTCGGGTCCTGGAGATCCACCTCCAGCCAGGGGATGTGTAACCACCAGGCTACTGTTGAATTGCAGCGTCTGGGTTGATGAGTGACCAAATTTTCTTCATCATTGTCTCCAGTAATTGCCTCTTAATGGTTTCCATCTTCTCAGGAATTTCTTCTGCCTGTTCCAGATCCGGGGAGAGAGAGTGTCGTGTTTCATGGTTTCCCTTGCCTACAGTGGAAAGGAGTAGGAGGAGTTTCCCACGACTGGGTACAGGATTTTGTTCCTCTGGCCTTAATTCAATTTGCTGTTAAGTATCTCTGAGTTCCTCAGGAGCCTGACAAGGAGGATAACCGACATTTTGGTTTACTCAATGCAATAAACAAACTAATCTCTTCTTACCATCCTCCCAGGGAGTCCTGCTTGTGTAATAGGAGAACAGAAATCTCCTGAGCTGAGGGGGAGCACATCAATGTAGAAGGAGTTGGTGCCACCAAAACTCATTTAGGTTGCCCAAAGTGTGTTAGAGAAAGTGTCTGCTATGGACATGGCTCTGGTGCAGCCATGCTGGGACAAGCAGTTCAGCACAGGGCTCCTTGCCTCCTGTGCCACTTCATCTGGGCAGCTGCTTGTGGGTCAGCAGTGGCTTGTGCTGGTGAACTTTTCCTAATGAGGCAGCAGGAGCTGCTGTCAGACATGCTCGCCCAGGCTGAGACAGAGCATCCCATCAGGCAACTGGGAGGAGGGTTCCCTCCATGAGACACATGGTCTGGTGGCACTTTGTGCATCTTCTGTAGCCTTGAAAACTTCCCAGACCCCCAGAGAGGTGTGAGCAGAAGGGAATGGGGAGAGAAGCACCATTGCTAGTGGAAGCAGCTGGACAGAGACTGCCTCTCACAGCTCAGATGTGTTTTTAAATTACAACAAATCACATTTTGGAGCATGGCAGAGCCTGTGCCTTGTACAGAGATCAGCACAGGCAGCTCCATAAGGGAGAAGTTTCCCCCAAAACTTTGTGTTTGGGAAACATCAGCATCTAATGGGTAAGCAGAAGAGATTTCACCTATCCCTGTGAGCTTCTAGAATTCTCTTTCCATGTGCTCACTTGTTTCTTCCCTAGAGAAAGTCAGTCTCATCCTACTTCCCTCACTTCCAGAGGGGGACTTGGTACCCCTTTAGAGGGGGTGGTACTGGCACAGCTTGTTGGTAGGCACAGGATGACTCAGCTGACCTTCTGATGTCCTGGGTCAAGGAACTGATGATAGCAAATTGTAGAAATCCTGAAACTGGCGCTGCGGTGGAGCATTTTGCAATCAGCCATCCCCACAACCTTGCTTGTGCTTTGCATTTTCCCAAGTCTTGGCTGTTTTCAGCATCCTGCGAAGAAGAGAAGTGGAGCTGTTTCATTGCCTGGGTCTCAGAGAAGAGTGTGACTCTCCTCCCCATGCAGATTCATGCAGTCCCATGGATTTTACCTCAGGCATCTTCCTTAAAGACTTGTGACAGTAGGTCAATAAGGGGCTGCTGGAAAGGCAGAAATTTGCTATTGATGTCTGTCTGCAGAGAGACCGTGAAGCAGAGTTGGCCTGGGCTCCCAGGAGGACCCACCTAGCAGACTGTGGCGATTCCAGGAGGTTTTTGGAGCAGGGGTTCCCCAGCTATGGTCCATTAGAGCGCTAAGACTGCCTGCAGAACTGTGTTAGCACCTAAACTGCACTGTCAGATGTAGGGGATGGTCACAGAATCACAGAATGCTTTAGCGTGGAAGGAACATTTAAAGCTCATCCCATTATACCCCCTGCCATGGGCAGGGACACCCTCCACTACGCCAGGTTGCTCCAAGCCCTGGGATAGTGGGCTCCAAGCTCGAAGTCCAACCTGTCCTGGGACACTTCCAGGGATCCAGGGGCAGCCACAGCTTCTCTGAGAAACTTGTGCCAGGTCTCACCACCCTCATTGTAAACAAGTCCTTCCATGTATTTAGTCTGAATCTCCCCTTTCTTAGATGAAAACTATCACCCCTTATCCTGCTGCTACAGTCCCTACTAAAAGCTTAGACCTTATCTTTCTTATAAGCTCCCTTCATGAGGGGGTGTATGTGATGACGCTGAGCACAGAGCTGGAACATCTGACAGAGGACCAAGTCCATCATAGCCCTTCCCAAGGCACTTTCTGTTTAAAAGCAGGACTGGGAAGCAGCACAGTATATCCACTCTACTTAAGCTCCAAGTATCACAAATAACTGATATTCCAGAAGGAAAAGTGTCTCCCTTTTCCCCCGTGGCCTTGCTCCACACCAGTGAGCTGATTGTTGCACCTGGGCCACGCGTCTGCAGCACGCTGGTTCCCCTGAGGTCATGCTCCACAGTCCCTGGGAGGGGGGGAATACTGGGAGGCACCTCCTGGTGACCCAGGTGTGTATGAAAAGCATACCTGTGGGCAGCCTCAGCCCCGAGGCTGCCGGGGTGTCCGTGCCTGTTGCCACTGGACCCGTGAAGCTGAGATGCCCGTTGGGGAGAGCGGCACGTGGGCTGCGGTCAGCCCGGCTTTCCCTGGGTCTCATCCCAGCCTCTCCCAGTGGCTCTGGGTGGATATTTTCCAGGTTTCTTGTGCTTTCACGCTGGAGTCATCACCAAAGCGTCATGAAACGCTGCATGCTAAGGGGTAGTTAGTGGCCAGCATTGCTTATGTGTCGTTTTGCAAGCGATATCGTACACAGTAATTAGCACTGTGCCTTGCAGGAGAAATATCATTGCATCTGGAAAGGGTAATGCGTGTGTTGGGCTGCTCCCACCCCATCTCCTGGGGAGAGTTGCTGAAGAATACAATTAAACCTGCGTGGCTTGGTGATAAGGGGTGGTGGGACGGGTTCTCCTGTCCTCCTCATGGTGTGGGCACCCCTGAGAATACCAAGTAAGCACTTCAGCTTCTCAGCAGGCCAGGTGATCTCAGAAAGCAGATAATAAACCCAAATATTTGGGGTGAGTCCCATTGTGTTCAGTTTTTAGTTTGCTCCTGGTGGCCTGCACCCCATACACATGCATCTCCTGCTGTTCAGGAGGACCAAGCTGGCTCTGTCTGTGATGAGGCATAGCTGCAGTTTTAGGGCTCCTTTGGTCCTTCAGCCGTGGCTGCGTGTCCACCTCATGTGGGTTATGATGCTTACCTGTGCAGAGATGTGAAGAGAAGGCTCTGGGGCCATGGAGGCCAGGGGAGATGGGTCCCAATAGCACACTAAGGATACCAGTTGAGCTCAAGAGCCACCTTGCAAGGCACTGCAACTCACCACAATGCACAGCAGTTCCAGGAGCAGACCCCAAAACATAGTTTGGGTTCCTATTGCAAATGTCTAGCACCCAGAGCTCACCTGGGCACACTGGCTCTGCAGAGGACCTTGTCCAGTGCTCCTCTCTCTGAGTGACACAGAAATTTGAATGAGAAGGCGCCTGATATCTCACACCAGTCTGCAAGACAGCGAGTCCAGCACCAGAAACAAAAGTGAGAAGCCTTTCGCAACTGAGGCTGGGTATTATATGACTGGCCGGGCAGATTCTGGCATGCAGCCTCCTCTCTTAGGAAATCAGGCAGACTCTTTGTCTGCTCTCCAGCAGGAACTGCTGCTTTCATTGCCCAGCTTCGCCCGATACAGGGGAAACCGGCTGGAGAGCAAAGGGAAGTTTTTCTCGCAGACAGCCCCAGCCTCCAGGGATGATTACAGGTTAAACCGAGGAGCTTGTGAGTCCCAGCTCACCTGCCCTCTTGTCTGCCTCATGCTGCTCTTTCAGATCCCTCGGCCACGTCCACCAGCTGGTTTGAGCCCTGTGGGAACCTGGTGGAGAGGGATGGGATGGTGCCCACAGTGGGATTTGGGCAGAGGCATGCAGCAGGGAGGAGCGGCTATAAATAGTTAAATAAATAATAATTCCAATGTGGGAGTGCTAATTTAATGGGTATAGAGTGTTTACCTTAAAATATTTAAATAAATATGAATTAGATTGCAAACAGTGAATGCAATGCAATTGGCTGGGTGGTCTCACGAGTGCTGGGACTTTAGGGCTGTGATTTCCGTGGAACTCTCAAAACATTTTCACTTTTTTTTTTTCTTTTTTTTTTTTTTTTTTGCAGCCCTGGTCAGGTCTGACTCAGGGGTGACAGAGCTTTGGGAAACACTGTGCTCCAGCTGAAGGAACCTCCCCAGTGCTTTGAGTGCCTGGTGCTCACATGGGGCACCATCAGTGGGGATGAAGTACCCTTTGAGAAATACAAGCAAGCTGTCGTTGATGGGTGAGGGCATCCATGGTGGGAACCCAAGGTAGCACAGTCCTTGCAGTCAGCAAGGTTCAGTGCCATGCCAGGCTCCTGTCATGCAGGGATCAGAAGCAGATAGTGCCTATGCCCCAGCATGCTACAAGCATGGTCAGCAACACACAGAGAAACAGTGGCATTGTTCTGATCCTCCAGGCTTCAGTCCATTGCATTGATGCAAGTGGCTGGCAGCCATCTGTGGCCATGGATTTGGACTCTGGTTCTCCAGAGCAGCAGCAAATCTCACTGCTGGGATGTCCCTCATGCCCAGAGATGTGCCTGGGCTGGGTGGGCAGGCTGTGGGCCTCCCCAGCCTACCTGTCTCAGGCAGAGGCTCACCTGTAGTGCCTCAGACTGGTATCCCTTGGTAGCCTGCTGGAGCAGTGGAGCACATGGTACTTGGGTGGGCAAAGTGGGGCACATGGTGCCTTGGAGGGGTGGTGGAGCACATGGTGCCTCTGGAGCAATGGAGCTGGTGGATCCTGGGTGGATGAGGTGCAGTGCATGGTACCTGGGTGGATGAGGTGAAGCACATGGCATCTCTATGGACAAGGTGGAGCACATGGTGCCTCTATGGACAAGGTGGAGAGCACATGGTGCCTCCATGGACAAGGTGGAGCACATGGTGTCTCCATGGACAAGGTGGAGAGCACATGGTGTCTCCATGGACAATGTGGAGTGCACATGGTGCCTCCATGGACAAGGTGGAGCACATGGTGTCTCCATGGACAAGGTGGAGAGCGCATGGTGTCTTTATGGACAAGGTGGAGAGCACATGGTGTCTCCATGGACAATGTGGAGCACATGGTGTCTCCATGGACAACGTGGAGCACATGGAGCCTCCATGGACAACGTGGAGCGCATGGAGCCTCCATGGACAAGGTGGAGAGCACATGGAGCCTCCATGAACAAGGTGGAGAGCACATGGTTCCTCCATGGACAACATGGAGTGCACATGGTGCCTCCATGAACAAGGTCGAGCACATGGTGTCTCCATGGACAAGGTGGGGAGCACATGGTGTCTCCATGGACAA
Organism: Calcarius lapponicus; assembly: GCA_039654755.1. Classification (NCBI taxonomy): domain Eukaryota; kingdom Metazoa; phylum Chordata; class Aves; order Passeriformes; family Fringillidae; genus Calcarius; species Calcarius lapponicus. The sequence continues at coordinate 6,284,289 of CM077481.1, forward strand.
GGTGGAGCACATGGTGTCTCCATGGGCAAGGTGGGGCACATGGAGCCTCCATGGACAACGTGGAGTGCACATGGTTCCTCCATGGACAAGGGTGGAGCACATGGTGTCTCCATGGACAATGTGGAGTGCACATGGAGCCTCCATGGACAAGGTGGAGCACATGGTGTCTCCATGGACAAGGTGGAGAGCACATGGAGCCTCCATGGACAAGGTGGAGCACATGGTGTCTCCATGAACAAGGTGGAGCACATGGTTCCTCCATGGACAGGGTGGAGCACATGGTGTCTCCATGGACAATGTGGAGTGCACATGGAGCCTCCATGGACAAGGTGGAGCACATGGAGCCTCCATGGACAAGGTGGAGAGCACATGGTTCCTCCATGGACAAGGTGGAGCACATGGTGTCTCCATGGACAAGGTGGAGCACATGGTGTCTCCATGGACAAGGTGGAGCACCTCCATGGACATGGCGCCCTGATGGACACACTGGAGTACACACATTCTCCTCGTTCAGCCAAGTCACATCAGCTGAAGATCAGGTGTCCACGAGGGCAGTGTGAAGTTGGAGGGTGCCTGCCCAGAGCTGGGGGTAGGATGTGTTCTCTGTTTCATCATAGGTAGGTGAGACTGTTCCTCATTAGCCAAGTACCTGAGCACTTGACAGGGGCATGTTCATCCTCACAAACACCTTTTGAGGTAGGGAAGCATGTCCCAGCCCTGTGTGTGGGAGCTAGGGCTAGGGAAGTTGCAGCCTTTCTATGACCACATATCCTGAGCAGGGAGCAGGATCACTGAGGATACCATGGCAGAGGAAAGGCTGGAGTCAATCCTAACTCTACTTTCAAGCTTTAGTTTTTCTGTTATGTTCTTTACTAAAGAACACCAAAAATAAGAAAGGTGTTGTTAAAAGGTATTGTCTGTTACTTTATTTGCAGCCCTGCTTCATGCCATGCTCATGAGCTAAATACCCCAGGAGGGAATATCTGGACTACTGCCTGTTTATATTTTTCCCTAACTGATATTTTTTTTTCGTTGTTCGTGTTGGGTTTAAAATAATCTCATGTTTTCTTGTGAGGAATCTGAACTGTTTGTGAGAACTTATCTCAGAGCACATGGCTTGGGCTTAACTAACATTTTCCAAACAACTTAGCACAAAGATAAACTGGGGGGTGTGGGGGGGGGGCTAGAAAAAAAACCTGTTGGATGATTTGAGAAACCCTGGCTGAAGCTTTGGCTAAGGAGAGGGACAGAGTGCTCAGTGAGATGCTGTGAACACCATCCTCAAAGCAAATAGTCTGCTTTCTGCTGAAAACAGAAGGCAAAGCTCCGAGAGCAGTTTATTTCCTTGTGTTACCTCTTCTTTCCCCTATCTGTTTTCCAGCCAATGTGGAGCTGGTAAACAGACATTTATTTGTAGAGGAAAGGAAACATGGAAAAAAAAGAATGGGACAGAGAGATGGTAAGGCCTAGAGTCACAATTCTGATTTTAACTAATGGATTTGACTTTGGAGTAATATTTTGTTACACTGAGCGATTTTTATATGGGCAGTTTTAATCAGTTCAACTGCTTTTACAAAGTCTGCTTCTCTCTAATGAATGTCAGATGATAGTGAAGCCAGTTTTCCCATCTTTTCTTCTTTTGCTCTGTTGTTACTGCACACAGGGATTAGCTCAAGGCCATCAGGGCTTGTTCATTCCAAAGTGATGGGATGGAAGTGGCTATAGCTTTGTGTTCCTGGTACCTGTAATTGTCATAAAGATGAGAACAAAGCAAAGTCCATATTTTTGGGGTCCTTGCTTGTGGTTTCAGTGTTTGTGGGGTGAGACATGCTGAGCTCCTACACTTTGCCATTGTCAGGTGGAGCTGTTGATGCTTGTTGCACACCCCGAGTCTGAACCAAGAGAGATGAGCATCTTCCTGCACCATGCTGTGCCATGCCCAACAACATTTTGGGTCTTTCTTGAAAGCTGCTCCTGCTTGCAAGCTCATGTTTGTAGCTCAGAGTTCATAGAGAGCAGAGCAGAGTTGGATTTGGGCACCTGGGACTCTGTAGTTTCATTGGCACCCCTGCCCTGCAGCACTGTGTAACCAGCCTAGAAGGAGCCATTTTAATTACAGTGAATTGGATGTAGCTCAGGCACTTTTGTGGCTGTCAGAAGTGTCCCCATGGGATGGAGAGGTTCAGGGGTGGGTGGCAGAGCCTTTCCTTTCCAAACAGCCCCTCCTGGGTCTGTGCTACTCCAGTGTTGTTGACTGAGGGCTGCATTTCTTCCCTGTGTGTGTGAAATGAGTTTCTCACTGCCTGCCGTGGGATAAAAAAAGCAATGTAACCTAAACAAAATCTATTGTGAAAGTTGTTAATCTAGATTTTATCCCATGTTTTGTCACTGTTTACTTTAAATTTTTGTGTGGGCAATCTGTTTTCTTCCCTCCTTCTGATTTTGTGTCCTTTCTCCTGGAAGTGTCAAATGCCAAGCTGGACAAAGACATAAAAGGAGAGCTGTAAGGGAGGAGGAGGAGGCAGAAGATTCATGCATTTCTCACTGTTTGTCTCTTCTGTCTTTTGCAGTTGTTGCAGTCTCAGGATGTGAAGGAGGATGCCGTGCTTTGCTGCTCCATGGAGGTAGGGAAGCACCTCTACATCTGCCCTGATCTCATTGCTTTACCCCTTCCATCCTTGCCCATGCCTGTGACTAGCAGCTGTTGGATGTTTCCAGACCCAGCAGCTTTGTGGCCTCTGTGCATTTTGGAATGATCAAATGGATTGGTTTGGAAGGAACCTTTGGAGGTCATTCAGTCCAACCCATGTGCAATGATCACTTTTCCACTATGCCAGGTTGCTCCAAGTCCTGTCCAGCCAGGTCTTGGGCACTGCCAGGGATCCAGGGGCAGCCACAGCTGCTCTGGGCACCCTGGGCCAGGGCCTGCCCACCCTCTCAGCCAGCAATTCCTAATTCCCAATAGCCCAGAATCTGTCCCTGTCCTCTGGCCCTGGGAAGCCATTGCCTGGCTGCTGTCCCTGCCTGCCTTGTCCCCAGTGGCTGTGCAGCTCTCCTGGAGCCCCTGGAGGCCCTGGCAGGGGCTCTGAGGTGTCCCTGGAGCCTTCTCTGGTGCAGCTGAACAGCCCCAGCTGTGCCAGGCTGGCTCCAGAGCAGAGGGGCTCCAAACCTTGGAGCATCTCCACAGCCTCCTTTGGCCTCACTCCAGCAGGTCAATGCCCTTCCTCTTTAGAGGAATCCAGAGCTGAATTCAGGATCCCAGGTGGGGTCTCACAAGAGCAGTTCAGGTAGAAGACCAGTGTGAGATGAGAGCCCTTGAGACTCTGTCACTGGGCTCCTGATGCATGTAAATGGATGCAGAAGTTCGGTACCTGGGGTCCCGTCACAATATTATATCATCCTGGTTCCTTCAGACCTCACCCTCCACTCAGTTTTTAAGCACAGAAACAGCTATATTGGAGCAAAAGCTGCCCCATGACTCACTGTGCTCAGCAGTTTTGCAGAGAAAGAAATGACTGGACATGGCAGTCAGTGCTCTGATCTGGCAGACAAGGTGGTGATCAGTCACAAGTTGGACTCAATGACCTTGGGGGCCTCTTCCAACTTAATTCTATGATTCTGTGAATTCTAGCAGAATTCTATTGGTTATTTTTTGGGGGGAAGTGATGGGCCCATGGGGACAGATTCTTTTCTTGCAGAGAGCAGTTGAAGTTGCAGCCTGAATAGTTAAAATTCAGCAAAGCAGATGAGGAGGTGGATTTGATTTTTAAGGTGAGGACTTTGGGGAGCTCTGCTGTAGGGAGCCTCCCACAGACTCATCACTGTCCACCCCAAACTTGGACCTTTTCTGTGGAACCACCTAGGGCTTGTGCTACTCAATGGAGGCTCTCCAAGGAGTAATTGTTTTAGAAAAAGCCCTTGGCTGTCTCCAGCAAAGCAGCACGACAGGTATAAATGCAGATCTCGGCAGGGCAGGATTTGTTATGCACACAGGCGCGTTCTGCTTATTCCAGCTAATGACTGGGAGTCACTGGGAGCTCTGAATCAGCGAGTAAATGAAGGGCCAGGTAGAAGGCAGGAATACCACATCACAGCCTGCACTTTGTTTTGACAATAGCATGATTTTTAGGTGGGATTTTTTTTCTTTTTTTCAAAAGCAATCTGTCGCTGCTGCCTTTGAAGTCAGTGGGAGCTGAACCATTCACTCCTCCAGCAGCCTGGTGCGGATGCTTTTGAAAACCTCACCCTTCGTGTTCAGCTCTTGCAGCCTGCTGCTGGGTGGTTTTGGTTTTCAAAAGCCATGACGCCTTAAACCTTGCCTGCACCAGGCAGGGCAGAACCGAAGGGACAGGAGAGGTGTCTGTAAAAAGCCAGAGCAGTGTTCTAACATCATAGAGTGGTAGAACCCTAGCCTGTCTCAAGCTAGAAGGGACCCACAAGGTTCAGTAATCCATGGCTGACCCCTTCTTCTCCCGACAGCTGCAGAGCACCGGCCGGCTGCTGGAGGAGCAGCTGCCCGAGATGATGACGGAGCTGCTGGCGATAGCACGCGACAAGATGCTGTGTCCCTCCGAGTCCATGCTGACCAGGTCCCTGCTGCTGGAGGTCATCGAGCTGCACGCCAACAACTGGAACCCCCTGACGCCCACCATCACGCAGTACTACAACAAGACCATCCAAAAACTGACGGCTTGAGGGGCAGGGCAAGGTGGGGTGGTAAGGGACGAGAAGAAGAAGAAGACATGCGCCTTGATGGGACCCGGCAAGAGCTTTTCTGATTTAAATCCCCCAGCAGACCAAACCCCAGCATGCTCGAGAATACGTTCGTGGGGTGGGGAGGGAGCAGCATGTTTCTTTTTCAGCCGCCTCGCCAAGTGCCACCCCTCCTCCCTGCCGTGGTTTTGTTTTAGGGGTTTCTTTTTCTGAACTCATTGCTCAAGCAGCAGCAGCGCATCCCGCCGGGTTATTGTTTGGCTTTCGAAAGAAGACAGAGAATTTGGAAAAGGAGGGGAAAAAAAAAATTCTAAGTGGGGGCTAGTATTGTTTTCACGCCGTCCTCCTGCCTTGCCCTGGCCAACTGGCAGGAGACAGCACGCAGCAGATGTCTCGGGAGGACAAAGCCAGGCACACACTACACCAGACGCTCATAATTGATGGCTTTTGTCAAGCGGGGCTTGCGTTAGGTCCCCCCCTCCTTTCTCTTGTTTTCGACTTTCTGTGTGTTCCCCCCACCTACCCGCCACCCCTCCAGAGGCAGATTGGAGAGCGGGACGACTTTCTTATTTGCACTGGCTTTTCTTTTCCTCGAGCGTTGGTAATTTCTTCTTATCTTATTGTATTGTTGGACGGACAGTTGTGAGCAGCTCGGGGACGGGGAGAGCAGCGCCTTCCCTCGAGCTGGGAAACGGTTTATGTGAAGATGCTGAAGCAGAAGGAGTGTTTTAAAGGAGTCCTAAAGCCACTGCAGAAGTTACATAGCCACCGTCATCTTGCCAGTAACCTCCTCGGTGGATTGAGAAACGTGTCCTTTGAGCTGGGGGCTCTAAAAACAGGGGATTCTGTGGCTCTTGCTGTTCAAGTCGCCGTTATTCCTCAGCCACTATAATCATTTAACTTTTTTTTGTAATAATTTTTTTTTTCCATTGAAGGAGTGCTTTATTGTTATTACTGTCATGGTTGTAATTATACATTTAAATCCAGGCCTGTTATAGTTGGGCCTAATAATGTACAGGGCAAGGGAGAAATGAAGGTTTGATGTTGTTTTGGAGGCTGGTAAAGAGAAGACAAGCAGCGTATAGCAAAAAAAAAAAAAAAAGGAAAAAAGAAGAGGGAAAAATAGAAAAAGCCAAAAATAGAAGTTTGAGCCTGGCTTCTAACTAGCTGAATATGCTATCCAGTGTTCCTAGGTGTGTGCAGTGTGCAGGAGCATCTCTGTCCCACGCTCGGTGTAAGTTGCACAGTGCCATCGAGGGATGGGGGACATCTTCAGAGAGGCAGGGTGTGCTCGGGGATCCCCAGGGGGCTCCAGGATCCCCTCATGGCTCCTTGCTGGAGCATCCCGAGGGAGAGGACAGCTGTGGGGGATGGTGGGGAAGTGCCACCCAGAGGGCGAGAGGCTGGGCCGGGGCAACACCTGAATCATGAAGCAGACACGGTGGGCTCCTGTTTGCTGATCTAGCAACACTTTGACTTAGGAAATCCCTCCAGGTGGTTTTTCTAGTGATACCTAGTGAGGGTGCAGGCTGCCCCATCCTGCCTGCAGGAGCCAGGGAGGGCATGATGCCATCAGCTCATCCTGGCTTCTTCTCACTGTTCAACTTATTCCTTTTATGATAAGAGAATTTATGCCACAAAGATGGCACACACGGACCCCGGACCAGGCAGGCTGAGCCTGAGCTCAGCAGCTCAAACCCGTTTTTCCAAGCAAAACGTTGCATTTCTGGTGGCTTGTAGGGAAGAGAGATTTCACCCCGACCTCCTTGGATGTGCAGTATGTTCTTGGGTGCCTTATGAATGTGTTGGTCTGTCTGCGATGGGAGGAAGCTTTTGCTGCAAAATTTAAAGGGCAGAAATTTTCAGCAGAAAATGCATTGCAGGGGGGTGAGCGTCGTGATGCTGCAGTTCAACATCACCTGAATTTTCGTCTGGTTGTCTGCTGATCCAGCTTTCATTCTGCACCTGGAGCAAGAGGAGCTGGAAAGAGGAGCTTCGGTTTTCCTGTCTACCTAGAAAGCAGCAAAAGGATTGCTGAGTTCACTAGAATTGCCTGGAAGAACTAACTTTTGCTTCGCTTATTTGAGCCCAGGAGCTTCGCACAGTGAGGGCGCCTTGCGTTGGGTCAGCTTCATTAGTAGCAATGTGGTTTGATAGTGTTAATGAGCAGATGAACTTCATTAGGACGGCAAAGCCCATCAGTATTACAAGGCTCAGGGCTGTGCCCATCGCTCTTTGTTTTTTCTGCTCCCTGAATTCTCAAGGAGTGGAGGAGAAGGGGATATAACACCCATCACAGTGCACTCAGGCAGAGTGTCAGTCTTCTGGGAGAAGGCCTGAAAAACAGTTTTGTCTTGTTGTTTGGTCTTTTTTTTTTTTTTTTCTTTTTTTTTAAGAACAGCAAAGTCCTATAGCAGGGACAGCAACCTGGTGGGTTGGGGTGCCAGGGATCCTGCCAGCAGTGATCCAGACTGCCACCCTGGCCCCTGCAACTTCTCACTTCCCACGGAACTTTTACTTGGGATATAGTGAAAGAAGAAAAAAGAAAACAAAAACACAGATAATTGGGGATTTTTTTTCTAAAAACTTGAATTTTCACCCATCAGTGCATCAGGAGGCATTCAGAGTCAAAGTGTAAGCCACAGGGCAGTATTTCTCCTAAAGCATTTCCCTACCCCTACCTGCTGTGAGAGCTAATTCAATTTTCTCATTGTGGGGCAATCCTGAATCCCCCACTGACCCGGCTTGGCCCATGACTTTCCCTTCCAACACTGGAAATGAAGAACTTTCATGTGAAATCCGTCGTTTTTTAATGTCTTGCCATTTATCTCTGCTATTAGCGTATCTTCATCCAGCCATTAACTGCTTTGATACATCAGTCACTCTGTTGATGTACAAGAATCAAAATGTTGACCAAAAATGGGGGTTTCTCCCCAAAAATTACATGCTGCCAGTGGTATCTTTCTGAAGTCCATCAGCAGGAAGCCGGCAGACACATGGCGTCATTCACCAGGGTATCGTGTTGGGAAAAGAGGTACTATGAGGACATTTGATGGGCAGGATGGGGAACAGTGCTGGGGAAATTTTGGGGGTGAAAGCACCTGGGGATCCTGGAGTATTTTCTTCTCTCTCTTTTATTTTTTCTTTTTTTTTTTTTTTAATCTTTTGGCTTACTTTGCAAACAGTCGCCAAAGAGCGTAATTCTCCAAAATGTGGTTTTGGGTGCAAAGCCGCCAGTTACATCTCCCTAAATCAGCCAGATTCCATCTTTGCTCGTCAATAAAAGTATTTTTGTGGGGGCTTTTCTGCATTGTCCCCATACAACTACATCAGCAAAGGAGGAAAGCAAACCCCTCAGGCCAAGTGTGTGTGGGGCCAAACCTCAGGGTGGTGTGGAGGCTGCAGCATCACCTCTGTGCCCATCTCCCTGGGATGCAGTGCAGGTTTGCTGACACCCTGCCAGGCTCCCCAGGTTATTATTCACCTCAAAATTCCTGGTAAAAATCTTTCCAAACTGACGAGTTTTGCTACACAGAAAGTGATTTGCTTGGTTTCCCCATGAGGGATTCCACTGCCGTTCGGAGAAGTCTCGTGTATATGGAGGTGAAGCAAAAATGGGGAGAAAAAAAAAAAGGAAAAGTAAGTGATTTGCTTGGTTCCCCTCTTCCCCTGAAGGAGATTAATTAGTAGCTATTCTTGGCATGATTGATGGCTTTGAAAGAAAACTTGTCAGAATAACTTATGATTTATTTTTGTGCTTATTTTTATAACACCCCTCACTTGGAAATCTCTCAAAATCTTAAATATGATTTTTTTTTTTTTAATTTCCCTGCTGGGTATTTTATGGCTTTACACTAATTTTGCTCTTCTTGGTGATAGCTATTAAGCAGTCCTGGTGATATTTCCAGTATTTTTTCGGAAGAAATTATACTAAGGGTTGCTAAGTCCACTGTCAATAGCCAAGGGAGCTGTGGTGTCCTGCAGAACACGGTGTTAATGCTAGCAATTTTTTTTAATGTATTTATTTGCATTTGAAAAAGCAACATTTTTAATTTAATCATATTTGTTAAACTAAGCGCTTTAAAAAATTTTTAAAAATCAAAAAAAAAAAAAGGAAAAAGGTTTTGGGGAGAGTAAAGACTAGATATTCATACTTAGAGAAATCACAAACTCATCATTTTCAGCATTTCAGAGACTGTTAAAACAAGGGAGCTCATAACTCTTTGTGGCAATTCAGTCTTTGTTTATAGAACATCCAGATCCACTGTATGCTATAAAATGCCTCATCTGAGTAATAAATGTTTAAAGCTTGACATTTCCCCATCTCTTTGTGGGTACGGGGTTGTCGCTTCTCCTGCTCTGGGAGGGACCATCCTTTAGTTCAGGATGGAGGGAAAGGAATATGTGGGTGGTGGGAGCAGAATGTCCCTCGTGGTGGGAGCACAGCTCAGGAGGGCTCTGTGGGGATGGCTCAGTGCTCCTGGCACATCCTGATGCTCCTCCTGTGGGGCTGGGTCACAGGGCTGAGGGGAAAGGCTTGTGGGAATGGTGCAGAGGGCTCGGAGCTCCATGGATGATGGATTGAGCCTGTCTCCTGCTCTGCCTCCACGGCTGCCCACCTCCCTGCTCCCCATCCTCTGCCCAAGGTGAATTTCCCACCTCTTTGTGTCCTACCTTAGTTGGGCCTGGGGGTCTGCTGAAGGACCCCCAGTTTAATCACATACATTCCACCCAGTGCTGCAGCAGCAAGGGCTCACCAACCACCGCTGCCTGTTAAAAATAGTCTTTGAAAATGGTACTTAGGATGTTTGTCACCAAATCACAGAATATCCTGACTTGGAAGGGACCCACAGGGACCGTCAAGTCCAGCTCTCCAGTGAGTGGCCCACACAAGGAGGAAGCCACAACGTTGCCTTTACCAGCACTGGGCTCTGACCAGCTGAGCCAATCTCACAAAAAACAGGATTGCTCCAAAGGTGTCCTCTGGAAAACCCTTCTCAAGGCCAATTTTTGCCTAACTGAAGTGCCTGTGCCTTTCTCTTGGCCTGAGGGAGATAAAAAGAGAGGGGGAAACTAGGTGGAGGTGAAACAGGGAGTGGAAACACGGCCAGGATCCCACAGGGACATTCATGTTGCTCCCCACACCTCGAGTCCCCACATTCCCCCTCCATTTCCTTAATGACAGAGGGAGAGTCACAGGACACAGCTGAGCGCCAGAGATGTCCAAACTGCCCCAGGAGTCACCTCCTCCCAGAGCCAATGTTTGCTCCAGAGATCAGGGCTTGGTGGGAAGCTCCCTGCCTTGCCCATCAGCAGTGGAGGTGTCGTGATTGCAGAGTGATGTCCATGCCCTGCACACCTCACCTTGTCCTGCTGCTTTAAGCAGTGATGGGCCTGCAACTGAGCCTCAGAAAGCTGGATCCTTCAAGAACATTTAGAATTTAGATCAGATATTGGGAAGAAGTTCTTGGCTGTGAGGGTGGGGAGGCCCAGGGTGCCCAGAGCAGCTGTGGCTGCCCCTGGATCCTTGGCAGTGCCCAAGGCCAGGCTGGATGGGGCTGGGAGCAGCCTGGGACAGTGGAAGGTGTCCCTGCCCATGGCAGGGGTGTTTAGGGGGTGTTTAGGGTCCCTTCCAGCCCAAACCCTTCTGTGATGCTATGAAATAGCATATCTGACCTTGTGCCACCCTTTCCACCCCTAAACATCCCCATCATGAGCCCCCACCTGCAGCCAGACCTTCAGCCCCATCTACAGCCAGACCCTGCTGGAGTTTGGCCTGTTCGTAATCAGGGGTTTGAGCATCTGGACCAGCTCTGAGAAGAGTTTATCAGCACTGAGAGCAGACAAGGCAAGAGCAGAGAGGATCCCTGGGGCCCCTGGGACCACCAAGATGCTTTAAATGAGAAAATAACCTGCAGTAACACAAGATTAGGAGCAGATGGATGGGCATCACTACAGAGCCGAAGCTTTCAAGGTGCAGGAGTATTTCTGTGAATTCCTCATGTCTGCCAAGAACCCAGACAGCAGCAAATAAAGACTCCATGGATCAGAGTAAGATTGCTTGGCTTCCCTAAAACATGGCAAACCTGCAAATAGTCAGGATACAGGATGTTCTCCTCTTGCAGCAGCTCCATATCTCTGCTGAGTTTTAAGGGCAGTTTTTAAATGCTCCTGCTGGTGGCAAAATGGGCAACAAAATAAGTAACCTAAATGTGACTGCATTGGTGCTCTGTTTGCCAGCCGAACTGTAGCTTAAGTGATTATTGCTTGGGATGCAAGGAAAACAGTGATATTAAAACAATAATGCACATTACAAGACTGTGGCCTGTTCCTTTTGTATCCTGCACTATGATCCCCAATTATAAAGCTGGAGACTTGAGTGGCTACATAAATGTGACTGCTGAGCGTAACTTGGTGTCTGTCCTGCTCCCCAGGATTTCTCTGGACACCTAGAGAAACATTTCTGCAAGAAATGTTGCATCTTTGGGCTGCAAATTACTGGTGTGAGCATTTCCAGGGATGTAGACACTGCCTGTACCTCTTGGAGGGCTCACTGTGGTTATCCTTGCTGGTACAGGTGCCTGTGGGGTCTCGAGGATGGATGCTCCCAGAAATCAATGTTTGGCTTTGTCTGCCCAGAGCCAATGGGAAAAAAAAACCTCAAAGTCCCTCTCAAGAGAAATGCCAGGATTTCAGAATTGCATTCTGTCCTAAATCATCCAGGTTTTTCACCAAAGTGCTTTGTTTCAATGTATGTGGTGTTGCTGTAGCAATAACATTTGAACGAATTGGATTTTATTAGCTCAGACCTTTTCAATAACTTCCCACAGAGCTTTCCCATCAGAAGTTTCCCCTTTGGGGGAGCAATGCCCGGAGATGGCAACGGTCTGATGGGAGAAATCACCTTTGCCATGGTCCTGGGCTTGCCTCAGCCTCTGCTCCTCTCCTCCAGGGTAAATGCATCAGCATTTCTGTCCCTCCCCATCATTCTCGGTGTCCAAATGCCTGACACATGTGGCCCTGCAGCCAAAACTTCCAAGGTGGACATCAGGAAGAATTTCTCCATAGAAAGGGGGATCAGGCATTGGAAGGGAGTGCCCAAGAAGGAGGTGGAGTCCCCATCCATGGAACTCTCCAAGGAATGAGTGGACATGCCACTCTCGGCTGGGTGGGGATTGGTCATAGGTTGGACTCATTGATCTTGGAAGGCTTTCCCAACCTCAGTGGTCCTGGGAAGATGGGGTAGGACTGCACAGAGCCTGCTGGTGCTGCTGGTGACCCTACAGCAGTCACTGGTGTGGAGCTGTGAGCAGGAGCCAGGTCTTGGAGCAGATCCCTGCAGCTGGGGGAAGTGTGGGAACAGCTGTCTGAGGAGCTGGGCATCTGTGTGAGGGTCTGCATGGGCAGGAGGGGCCATGGAATCGCAGAATCATTGAGTGGTTTGTGTTGGAAGGAGCCTTAAAGATCATCTCATTCCATCCTCCTGCCTGGTCAGGCCAAGACAGTGGCCCATGAGATTCCGTGGCATCCAGGACCTGTGCAAAGTCCAAGTGGGTGGTTATGAGGACCATTTCCACACGTCTACAGGCAGCACCAAGCCTGGCTTTTATTTGGAGGGTGCCTGAAAGTACAGATGGAGCAGCCAGGTTTCCCAATCCAAGGGACAGATCCTACCTGCTCTTGCTTCACACGGGCTCCAGGGAGGAGTTCCTTCTGGCTTGTCCTGTGGGTGGAGGTGGGCAGCAAGCAGTGCTCTTTTACCTTCAAAACTTGCAGCAGGGAGCTCTGCAGGAGCCTGGGCTTGCTTGGCACAGAATCCTGTGCTCTGGCACCAGCCATGCAGAGCCAGGGTGCCCTGCACAGGTGTCACCAAGGGCAGGTGTCAGCTGAGCTGGGGCTTCCCCAGGTCCCATCCATCAACCACTGCCAAATTATCTCTGGCACTGGCACTTTGTTGGGTTGTGTTTTTTTTTTTTTTCTTCCTGGGATAAAACCCTAAAGTAAATCCTGATCAGCATTTACTACTCCCTGCTTTGATCCTAGAATCGTGGAATCTCAGAATGGTTTGGGTTGGAAGAAACCTTTAAGGTCATCTCATTCCACCCCCTGCCATGGGTGGGACCACCCAAACCCCATCCACCCTGGCCTTGTACATTTCCAGGAGTTAGCAACGTTCAATTCTAAATTTACTATTTTTTTGTTTATAATTTAAAATTTTAGGTCCAAAAGAGGTGAGTTTTCAAAGCCAGGCTGGAAGGTTGGGTAGATTAGGGTGGGAGGAGAAGCTGCACCGGGGGATGGGTTATCCAAAACCTGTCTGGTGGTAATTACACATGTCGGCTGATGAAAAACTGGTTTGAGGGCAAACACCGTAAAAATATTGCTGTGGGGAGAGAAAGACGACAGAGATTGTGAAATCCAGTCGGCAGATTGTTTTACAGCAAAGGTAACTTCTCTCCCCAGGGCTGGATTTTACAACCTGTGTAAGGAACCAACCCCCAGTTAGCAGGGCTGCTCTGCTCTTCTTTTCAAGCACAAAAAATGCAGAGTATTTGTTAGAATCCGTGGGTTTGGGCTGATTTCCTAGAGATAAATGCAGTTCTTGTTTTTGGGGGAGCCGTGAAGCATTTGGGGCAGGGATTGTTTTGCCTGTGGTGACTGCAATTAGTTTTTACAATCGTCCTGCTGTATATATTCTTTATATAAAATTGCATTTACATTGGGGTTTTTTGAGCACTTGAAGGGTGCTGCAGGGGCTCACTGCTCTCCCAAGGGGACTAAACCCAAATAACCCAGTGCTGCTGCCTGAGTTCTGGTTTTCAGCTGAATTTACACATTTTTTTTTCTCCATTTGCTCTCTGTCCTGTAATTTATATTTCCCTTTGCTCCCTCTGTGTTTGCAGGCAGGTTTCCAGCTCTGTGTTGTCACTTTTGGGCACCTCAGCTCCCTTTCCACAGCTGAGGATGTCTCCTTCTTGGGGAAGATGAGTTGTCCTTCTGCCAGTCGCCACCTGCACTCAACTTTTTGGGAGCTGGTGACCACTCTGGTCCCTGCAGTTCACATTTGGGTCCCCTGAACCTTGTGCAAGGGTTTTCTCCCTTTGTTAGCACTTTCTGCAAGCACTATAGAATCACAGAACTGCAGAATGGTTTGGGTTGGAAGGGACCTTCAAGACTACCCTGTTCCACCCCCTGCTATGGGCAGGTATGGTTTCCACTATCCCAGGGTGCTCCGAGCCCTGTCCAGGGCTGGAACACCTCCACTCTGGAGCAATTCCAGAGGTGGGGAGTCCACAGCCTCCATTTTCCCTGGGGGGCACTGGGATTTTCATCCCAAAATCCCCCTGGGAATCACCATGGCAGGGAGCCTCATCTCCTGTCGTGCTCCCCATCCCTCCCTGCACAGCCCCTTGTCTCCCAGTTCCTCCCCTAATTGCCCTCTTCTCCCCCTCTGATTGATCCCTCGGTGCTGGGTTTGAGTGACATTCCCTAAGGGAAGCAATGGGGTAAGAATGTCCCTTGGAGCCCTGTCCCAGCCCAGGGTGTGGTGATTCCCAAGGGGAATGGTCTCCTGGGGGCTCTGGCACACTCGGCCTCGTGCTTTTCGTCTCCCCTGCAGGTGGGCAGGAGATTCTGGGGACATCCAGGGGGTCAGGGCTGGCTCACCTCCAGGGCACAGTGCTGGGGCCCATTTTCTGGTGGGAATTGTCAGGACAGAATTAGAAGGAGGTTGAACTTCATCTACAACTTGAACCGAGGCTGAACTCAGCCCTGTTTTGTTTTAGTTTTTCAAAGTTCAGTGGAGTTCACAGAGAGGGAGGCGAGTGGGGGGCACTGGATTATGTTATTTTAGCTTGGTCCTTCTGTGATTTCACTGTAGTTTGACTGCCTCCTCGGGTTGGAAAGGCTCTTCTCATGGTATTCCTAGTCTGAGGAATGATGTGGTGGCTCGGATACAGGATTTATCCCACGTCAGGTTGGATTTAATCCATTTCAGGTGTTTGCAGCTGGGGTAGGGCAGGGCTGACCAAGCCTTCCCCTGGCTCAGCCCTGGCTCTGCCCAGCCCAGCCAAGGGTGAGAAGACAAAGGGGAAATCTGGGACTCAGCTTGCAGAGGCACCACAGCACTCTGCACTGGAGATGCTCCAAGGGATTTTGGGCACGTTTTTGTCCCATGCCAACCACCTGGGCTACCAGACAACCTTCCACCACCACCACCACCACTTCTAATCTTTATTTTCCCTGTGGCCACCCCACAGTGGAGGTGAGTTTGCCTGCCTGGACGCGGGCTGTGGGCCCGAGAGCCAGAGCTGTGCTCCCTGTCCCTGACCCCGGGCGTTGTGCAAGCTGCTGGCCCCGTGCAGAGCTGTGTGGGTGGCACAGGGAGCACGTACAGAGCTCTGCACCTGGCCCTGGGGACACTGCAGCCCCCCTGGGACGGGGGAGATGGTGAAAGCAGCAGCACAAGGACGGGGTGGTGGTGGAGGTTTCCCTCTGAGCCCACCACGGAGCTGCAGAGAGGCACAAGTGGCTCTGCATCCCTCCATGCCCAGTGGTGCTTCCCAGCGAGCCGACCATCCCTTCCCAGAACAGACAGGAGGCTTCTACCACATGGATTTTCACCTCCTAAATTGCTCAAGAGTTTGTGGAAACTTCGCCATTTTTTTAACGAAGATGCCTCCTAGATTGCTGACAAATCTGGGGAATGCATAGGGCAGACCAATTTCCTGGAATAGGACCTACTGGAGGAAAAGTCCCTCCAGGCTGGCTTCTAACTATGACACATTTGATAGCCATTCAAGGAGTACTGGGAAACTTGTCATTTGTCTCTGTGGGGCCTCAGACAGAGTTTCATCATCAGTTCTGACTGCTCTGTGAAATAAAACTGGCTAATGTCTGCGGCAGCCCTACAGCTTCCGCGGTTTTGTGTCGGACGTATCACGGGGCGATCTTTTTTCTCCCCCCCCCCGAAAGGTTTTATACCTGTGTGCAAAGTGACTTTATCCCTATTGCACCTTGTTTTCTTTCCTCCTGGCAGGGTGACCTGCCTTGTCCCACGGAGGGTGGCACGGGCTGTGGGTGTGCCCGGGCTGCCACCACTGTCAATGAACTTTGGCACCTTAAACCATGGAGAGCCCGACGTGGTGCCAGAGGGAGGGATAGGTGCCCGGCGTCCAGGAGATCAGATTGCCCCAGGGGATTTGCTGGGAGTCCCATGATGAGCCTGGAAGGGAGCCCAGACGCCAGGGCACCGCCGTGCTTTCCACCCAGGGCACTCAGCCGGGGTCCCTGCAGGACAGCTGGTGGCCTTTGTCCCTTGCTGTCACCCTCGTGCGTGCCAACCCCAAGCCCACGTCACCCCCAGGTCTGGATGGGGTGAGCGGCACCCAGCAGGTGGGGTGTGAACCCCCCAGCTCTGCAGGGGATGGTGGCAGGTGGCAGTGGGCAGCCTGGAGTGGATCCCTCCTGTGTCTGCAGCTTCCCCGTGCATTCACCGGGCTCACCCCAGGGACTGCTGCCTTGGGGTGGGTGTTTTCTTAGGACAAGTCTGGATTTTCAGCTGTGGCTCGCTTCCCCACGCTGCTCCAGATGCAGGAAATGTTCTGTTCACTCCCAGCTGCACTGAGCTGCAGCTTGGCCACCAGCATCATCCATCCTGCTTATCCTCCTGGAGTCATCCCAGGTCCTCGCGGTCCCTCCGAGCTCTTTCTGCCTCCAAGGTGCCCAGTGGAACCAGCCCAGCACCGGCTGGTTTGTGGGCAGATGAGGAATCCAGGGCTGCAGAGGGGTTTTTCCACCTCTCCCATCCCAGCCCTGCCCTCACAGCCCCTGTGAGCTGTTCCTAGGAGCCCTTGCCCGAGAGCTCTGCCTCCAGAAAACACCATTATCAGCTGCCTGCATCGGCTGCTCCACTTGGAGCTCCCGGGGCGCCCGGTCCCAATCCAATTTCTGCTGGAAGGAGATAAGACAATGAAAGGAGATAAGGGCCAGGCAGCAGGCTGGTCACCCTGATTCACAGGTGTCAGCACGGGGAGGGGGGGGACTCTGCCAGAGCAGCAGTTTCAGCCCTGAAATGGGTGGGTGGGTAGGTACTAGGGTACTAGGGTACCAGGTGCTGGGGGTACCAGGGCTGCAGCATCTGGGGGAGATTGAGGTGGTGAATTCACCCTCCTTCTGGGCTGTGCACAACCAAAACTGGGCCATTCACAACAGCACACAGGGAGAGGGGTTGAGTTCAGGACTAAAGGGGCTTTCCATAACTCAGTTCTCACTCCTGTGCATGCTGCAGGTTTGGGGGTTCCTTCCTCTCCTCCCCAAAAGCACAACCTCACACCCCATTCCCCAAGCACCCCCTTGGCACCCATCTCCTCCCCTGCTTGCAATACCAAAAAATTGCCAGATTGGTGACAGAAACAGAAAGACATGATGGTCAGGGACCACTGGTTTATCCTCCCAGCTGGTCAGTGGCAGCTGACTGGTGAATGCCTTTAATTAAAACTAAATGGTTAATAGGAAGCTGAGCAAAGGTCTCCCTCCTGGCTGCCAGCACAGGTGCCAGTGGAAATCGTGCCGAGGGCTGAAGAGCTCGGTGTCGAAACAGCCAGACTCCACCTTGACTCCCTGCCAGGGCCCTGGCATTGCCACAGGACCTCACTGCCAAATACTGCTGGCCCTGGTGCCCCTGGACTGTGCCTTGAGGAGGGACATCCCTTGGACGCCCTTCTATCCATGAACCCCTCTGCAGAAGGGGCTCTTGTCTCGGACCTGCAGTTTTGGTGGGAAGGGTTTTTTTTGTTGTTGTTGTATTTTGACTGTTGCCCATTTGAGGGGCGGGGGGGGTGGTGGAGAAAAATGAAGAATTACCCAATACAGAGCAGTTTCCCAAGGTTGAGAAGCGGGAGGTTGGAAGTAATAATTAATCGACAGCGGCTGGCGTGGGCTCTGCTCACCTCAAACAACCTGGTCTAAGGGTCACTCCACAGAGGTGTCTGCAGCTCAGAACAGAAAAGACCTTGGCCTGGCCTGAGGGAGGAGGAAAGAGAGAAAAAAAGAGACAGGAGGTGAAACAGGGAGTGGAAACACCGCCAGGATCCCACAGGGACATTCATGTTGCTCCCCACACCTCGAGTCCCCACATTCCCCCTCCATTTCCCTCATGACAGAGGGAGAGTCAGGGGCTCACAGGACACAGCTGAGCACCAGAGATGTCAAACTTTATCTACAGCTTGAGCTGAGGCTGAGCTCAGCCCTGAACTCGCCAGGGGTCACCCAGAGCCAATGTTTGCTCCAGAGATCAGGGCTTGGTGGGAAGCTCCCTGCCTTGCCCATCAGCAGTGGAGGTGTCGTGATTGCAGAGTGATGTCCATGCCCTGCACGCCTCACCTTGTCCTGCTGCTTTAAGCAGTGATGGGCCTGAAACTGAGCCTCAGAAAGCTGGATCCTTCAAGAACATTTAGAATTTAGATCAGATATTGGGAAGAAGTTCTTGGCTGTGAGGGTGGGGAGGCCCAGGGTGCCCAGAGCAGCTGTGGCTGCCCCTGGGTCCTTGGCAGTGCCCAAGGCCAGGCTGGATGGGGCTGGGAGCAACCTGGGGTTGGGGAAAGTGTCCCTGCCCATGGCAGGGGGTGAAATGAGAGGGTCTTTAATGTCTCTTCCAACCCAAAACACTCTGTGTTTCTCTGATCATCAACCTGGACAAAGCAGACATCATTAAACACTCATGAAAACACGACCAAATGCATTTCAGTATGAATTTTGTTCTCAAATGGCCTGAGTTAAAACATGTGAGAGAGTAAATGGAGCTCTTTGACCAAAACCTCTGCAATATGTGCAGACTTTTCATGCAGAAAATAAAGGTGCCGTGTTGTTCTTGCATTTAAAACACCCTCAGCAGACATGCAGCTCACCCACAAAATTCACTGCTTTGCCACACTGATCCCAGGCCAGGGCTTCAACTGTAAAAAACATTCCTGGCCATGCTTGTGGAGATTTTTGCTCTGCCTGGGGGTCTGATGTCCTCTGTCTGGAAGGGAAACCCACAGTGCACTTGTGGCTGATGCTTATCTCACTGGTAATGCTGTTCCTGGAATTCCGGGGTCCTCCTTATCTTCGGCAGAATCAACTGTATCCTCGGAGATAATTGCAATAAATAGCGCAAAATGCTTCCGCGTATCAAAATGTATTAGAGGGGGGAAAAAAGCCCCATCATTTCAGGATGGATAAAAACGTGGTGTACTTGACCCATTTTCATTTAATGCCTGGCAAGGCTGCTCCCTGCCCAGCACAAATCTGAATTTCCAGGGGACCCTGTGAGCTGGAACTGGACCAATCCAGGGTTCCAGAACCACAGAGACCTCAGAGGAACCCCAAACTTCTGGTGGGTGTTTGCATCCTTTTGGCAATGGGGTCCTCCAAGACATCCAAATGATGGTTGGGAAGTTGGGAACCACTGGGCTGGTCCTTGTCAGGTCCCCCAAGCTCCTTGGGGCCCTATTGCAGCCTGGTGCTGAGAAAAGCTGCCCTCAGACACCCCTCCCTCGCCTCTGCAGAGCCATGGAGAGCTGGCAGAAGGCTGGGGAGCAGCTATCACATTCTGGAATAAAGAGAAGAAAAAAGATTTGGAAATAAGCGACATTCACCCCAATAAGCGGTGTCTAATGAATCCTGGATAATGACTTAATAATAAAGGTGGTCGACTAGCAATAGAGGGAGTCTGGAGGATGGTGTGTAAAGTGCTTAGAAAATCAAAAGGTAGCCCAAAAAGGAAGCTTGAAGAACCTGGTGCTGTTTAGTCTACGGAATTAAAAAATGGACAAAGAGATAAATAATAAAAATAATGTAAATCCTAAAACACAGCCGGGAAAGGAAAGGGAAAGGAAATAAACCCTTCATTATCACAAAGAAAGGCTGAGAAGTCGTGGGCTTAACCTGCAGGAAGGAAGATGCAGCCTGGATGACAGACAGATAGTGAAGGCCTGGGAAAAATGGCTTGAAAAAAACCATAGTAATGCTGCAGGTAAGATTTCTAAGAACAGGCTGGAGAAACACCAATTGCAGGTAGTTTGAGGATGTCTGGATTGCCCTTGGGATTAGCAGGGGGTTAGTTGATTTTAAGTGCTCTCTTCCAGCACGATTTTCTATAAATTCAGTTTATTTTGCTTCCTTGACTGGGTTGTGTTTTGAAGTTTAAAGGAATACCTCATTGAGTGTTTTTCTCAGACCAGTCCTCCTGCAGGGAAGGAGCCTTCCCCTCCAACAAGGACAACAAACATCCAATAAGCCTGGAGGAGGGATTACTAACAGCAAAACCCAGGGATGCAGTAGACATTGCTCCAGATATTCAATGTCCCACTCTGGACAGGTGGGAGCTCAGTTCCCAAAATGTTTTCTTCCAGAGGGATGCACCAGCCTTGAGCAGATCTGTCCCCATGAGATGCTGTGTGTCTGCTGATACCAGGCCTGGCATAAAGACCAGCCTAAACACGACAAATCCTTTTTGAAGCTCCTCATGCTTAATCTCCGAGAACAGATAAAAGTATGGGAAAGTGGCAATAAAGAAAAAGCAGGCAGCACTCTGCACCCCAGCGCCCGTTTAGAGAGGAGGGATGTGGCACGGAGAAACTCAGCGAGGAAAAGCTGGGCCAGGAGAGCCTCTGTTTGGGAAGATCCCAAAAACGAATGAGGTTTTAAGGAGGGGTTACAAGAGGAGGGTGAGCAGGGAGTGGTTAGGAGGAATTTTAATTAACGTCAACGTTTGCAATGTTATTTAATGGGGTCCAAAAAAACATCTGAGGGCAATGAAAGCTGAAACCAGCACTTTCGGAGCAAAAGGAGGCAAGTGTGGGGCTGGGGGAGCAGGGCTGGGGCGTGAGGGGCACCTGGAGAGGTGGGAGATTACAGGGAGAGAAAAGTGGTTTTGGGAGGAGATGGCAGGGTGGAGGAGAGCTGAGCATCCCTGGGGTGGGAGAGGCTCCTGGGGCTGTGCAGAGTGCAGGGACATCCCAGGTGACATCTGGGGAGGCAGAAAACCAGCAGCATCAGAAACGGAGGCTCTTTTGTGACCCAGAAACCCCCCCTGAGGTGCTGGGGGCACAGAGGAGCTGCTCTCTGGATTAAACACCTTGCAGAAGCAGCACTCCCAAAGGGATGCCCTTGCAGAAATGCAAGAGTCTGACCTTGGTGAAGGCATCAGGACAGCCCCAGGTGTGTGTCCCCAGGATGGGACAGCCCCAGGTGTGTGTCCCCAGGATGGGACAGCCCCAGGTGTGTGTCCCAAGGATGGGGACAGACCCAGGTGTGTGTCCCCAGGATGGGACAGCCCCAGGTGTGTGTCCCAAGGATGGGGACAGACCCAGGTGTGTGTCCCCAGGATGGGACAGCCCCAGGTGTGTGTCCCCAGGATGGGACAGCCCCAGGTGTGTGTCCCAAGGATGGGACAGCCCCAGGTGTGTGTCCCGAGGATGGGACAGCCCCAGGTGTGTGTCCCAAGGATGGGGACAGCCCCAGGTGTGTGTCCCAAGGATGGGACAGCCCCAGGTGTGTGTCCCGAGGATGGGACAGCCCCAGGTGTGTGTCCCAAGGATGGGGACAGCCCCAGGTGTGTGTCCCGAGGATGGGACAGCCCCAGGTGTGTGTCCCAAGGATGGGACAGCCCCAGGTGTGTGTCCCCAGGATGGGGACAGCCCCAGGTGTGTGTCCCAAGGATGGGGACAGCCCAGGGCTGCAGCAGCAGGGTGCGGGAGGGCGCACAGAGCCAGGGCCACATCCCCAGGAGCAGATTCCCGCCGTGTCCCCGCCGAGGCTGCGGGACCGGGATGCGCCAGCCCGGGCAGAGGGGCGGGAGAGGCGGCTCAGCCCCGGGCCCTGCCCGGACTTGTCGATGGGGCTGCTGAGAGCGATGACATAATTACAGTTTCAATCGCAGATTAATAAGAAGTGGGTTTTGGGTTTGTTTTTTTTTTTTTTTCTTTTTTTTTTCTTTTTTATTTTTTTTTTTTTTTCCAGCAAGGCGAGGCATGCCCGAACTGGAAGGGCATTTCAGCTCCCGCTGGCTGGGAGCAGAGGGTGCCGTGCCCTCTTTGATGTCTCGGTGCTGCAAACGCTGGCACTGCTGTCCCAGCTGCTGCTCCCCTGCCCGGGCCGTGCTCTCCTTCATCTTCTTTCATCTCCAGGAGTTTCAAACCCCAGGGAGTGCGAATGGAGAATCCACCCCCAGCCTCTCAGTTAAATTCTGCCGGTGGAGGAAAATCACCCCGGATGCCACCAGAGGCACGGGAGCTGGTAACGGGGAGGAAAGGGAAACTGAGGCAGAAGCAGTTTGCCAAGGGCATTCAGAGAATCTCTGCGATGTGCCAAGCTTAGGGATGCGCCTGGGGTGCTGCAGCAGCTGGAAGAGGCAGCAGAGTGAGGCCAGCATGGTCTGTGGAGCACTGTGCAACTGTGGGATGAAAGGGAGGGATGGCATCCATGGGCCACACACCAAAATCCCAGCTTAAAGTCCAGTTTTTGGAGTTCTGGAACATTAGGGGGGAAAAACCCTAGGGTTTTTAGACCCTGAGAGACTGCTCAAAGCAAAGCCAGAGAGGGGCAGAAATTTGTTGCTTCAGGGAATTATGGGCGTATGAGGAAATTTCTATCAATTTCCACCCCAACTTCTTGTCTCTGCGAGATCACCCATTTTTCCTCCTTCTCCAACACTCAGTCCCACATAGCTTACCTGGACTAGCTGAGTCTCTCACATGATTCAGGTGTGGATGCTTTAGCGCCTGATGGAGGAGCTTTGGCACACCTTGGGTATGTCAGACCTGGGGCTGTCCCTCAGCCACTCCCAGCAGAAGTCCCAGGGCCCAGCCAAGCCCTGCCAACCCAACCATCACAAAACAAAAAGAATCACCCACGTCCTCAGCTGACTTAAAAGTCATGATAACTCCTAATAACCCTTTTTTCCCCCTCCCCTATCTAGGCTAGAAGTCTTCATCCTGCACTTGTCAAAGTTCTCCTGCATTCAGAGGACTGGAGAGTTTTGCTTTCCACTCTTACACAACTCCTGGAACTCACAAAGTGCTTGTGAGACTCTTGTACCCACTTGGGAGCCACCAAGCAGAGCCCACAAGTGGGAGCCTTTCATGGAGCTTCAGAAAGCAGATGGGACTTTGGGACAGACATGTGTAACCAGGACCTGCTGCTGCTCCTTGTGGTTTCCTGCTCGTCGTGTTGCCCAACTCCACTTTCAGGTTCCTTTTAGACATTCCTCAAGTTCTGTTTTACCCTTTTCCGGTGCCCCTGAGGTTGTTCTGCTGGGCTGTCCATCTCCCCTGGAAGGGGAGCTGCTGAGCTCTGAGCACCAGAATCCCTCTGGCTCCATCTCCCTGGATTTTCCCAAGCCACGAGCAGGTCCGTATCTGAGATCGGTTTCCTCTAACAAATCCGGTCCCTATCTAGGGATCTGCTTTCCTGCAACAAAAATATGCCCCAGGTGAGAAATTTGCCTCCTGAACTCAGTGTGACCTCCGAGAGCTGAAAGACTTTGGATTAGGAGTATTGAGCTTGACTGTGCTGAAAATCAATCCAACCCTGGAGCCTGGCTGCTGCCAAGAGCGGTGATGCATCTCTGCAAAAAAAAAAAAAAAAGTCCCAAGAAAAGTTATTTTTGTAGTATACACACTAAAATGCCAGTGCTGTCCCAGTCCAGCAGGCTCTCTCAGGCTTGAGGCCTCCAGGGAATGATCCCAGTTATGGGCTGAGCTCCCACTCTCCTCCTCTCCATGGGCAGCAGACAGAGCTGGCAGCTCCTCCAACTAGGGATGCTGCTGCATGGGCTCTTTTTAATGCTTCAACGTCAGCCTTTTGTCCCCAGAAAACACCCTGGAAGAAAAAAAAATTAAAAAGAGCCTGAAGGGTTAAAACAGCACTGAAAGTTTTACGAGGCCGGGCTGCAGATGTTGTAGGCAGGGAGATGAAAGCAAACCCTTCTGCCCGGCTGTGGAGGCTGCGCGCCCCGAGCAGCCCCTCGGATGGAGGCAATTCCATCAATTCCCTGCCTCCAGCCCCTCTGCACGCTGTCTGCTGGCTGGAAGTGGTTCTGCTGGTGAGCCCACATCGCTGCACGAGGCCTCTCCATCCCACTGCTCGCTCTTGATCAATTATTAAAACCAGAAAATTCTCCAACCATGAAATTCATCCCAGCTTCCCCATGGCATGCTGGGCTGGAAGAACCAAACCGCAGGGCCTGAGCTTCCAGGGAAGAAGTGAATGCCACTTCCAGCGGGGGATTTTGGGGTGCTGGACCATCTCCATGGGTTTGGTTTTGTTTGTTCCAGTGTCCCCCCGTGGCTCCTGCACCCCCCTAGGAGAGCAATGTGCCCAGCCACTGCTCTGCAGACCCCACCACCCAGCTCCCATCAGCTTTCTCTTCTTTCACCTTCATCACATCTTCATCTTTCACTGGACCCCTTTTACATCAGCTTCATTTTCTAGTTTCCTCCTGTCAGCCTCGGCCTACCTTGCTGATGAGAGGCAAAACTCATTTTCTGACCCATTTTCCACTGGAGATTGGCTCTAAACTGAGCTAACAGGCCTTGGTAGCTGCGGTGCTGGGCCCCAGTTGTGCCCCTTCACTGGAGGGAGATTGGAGCCAGAGCTGTCCTGTTCCTTCCTCTGCAGCATGCCTTGTGCAAAACAGATATCTTTGGGGTTAGAATGTGTTTTTTCCTATTTTAAGCGTATTCATGCTGACATTCTCATCTGGGCAGCTGCAGGGAATAACAAGAGACCCCCCTCAGTTCTGACACAACAACTCCCTGGAGGTCTTTGGTGGTCCAGCTCCAAACCCAGAGCACGGATATGCCTCAGAATAACTTACATATTTGCTACAGGGCAGAGGATATAAATACATCCATGGTAATGCCAGTCCTATGTATCGCCTCGACAGCAAAATTAGTACTTAGTTCCTTGCAATATGTGGGATTTTTTTTCCCTTTTTCCCATGCGTGTTGTAACCCTGGTAACCGACAGCGCCCGCACCGACCACGTCTGACTCGCACTGCTTTGTTCCTGTCTGGTACAAAAAAAGGCTGCAAACACTTCACCACGCTGAAAGCTAGTGAAACCACCCAGATCTGACTCCCAGAGCTGATCTCAAACCCCGAGGGCCCCAGTGGCCCTCCCTTGAGCCCTGACCCTGCCTAGATGCAAGGGATGGAGCCAGGAGCCTTGAGCCTGCCCAGGACATTGGGCACAGCTGAGCTCAAAGGGACTCAGCACCTCTTCAGAGCTCCCACACCCTCCCAATGGCACCCACAGACTGAGCTGTGTGTGGAGGGTGCAAGGGGACCCTTAACCTCTTTTCTTCAGCCCAAATATAGATATGTCATATTTCAGATGGCACTGGGCACTCACAGGCTGGGGACAGGAGCCCCAGTGTCCCTCTGATCAGGGTGTCTCAGCCACTGAAGGAGGGCTGTGCTCCTGCTCAGTGCTGCTTTTCCTTGCTCAGTGAGCACCCCAAAACCCAGACACCAAAGCACCAGCCCAGACAAAGCAGACCCTTATTGCCACCACAGGGTCCCTGGAGGAGGCTGAGTCACAGCACAGCTCGAGCTGCTCTGCTGCAGCACAGATCTGCTCATTCAGGTATTCTCCCTCCACACAGCCTTTGTCATTTTTGGAAGTGGGAGCTCAATTCACAGTCAGATTTCCACCACATTTTCAGACTTCAGCCTTGCCACCAGGTTCAGGAGACATTTAGAATCATGGAGTCCTCAAGGGTGGAAAAGACCTCCAAGGCCATCAAGTCCAGCCTTGTGTGCAGCTGACAGCCAGACCTGGTGTGAGAGCACTGGAACCTCTTGGCTTTCAGAAACCAGAGTGTCTGAAAAATAACCCAAGGGGATGGTCAAATTCATCATCAGGAGCACTTTGGAAGTTTATGGTGGTGATCCATAGTGAGACAAGAGGAAGCATCCTGTGCTTTTCCACTGAAGCTGATGACAGGGACCTTGGCTGGCAAACATTACACAGCAGCAACTTCCCCATTAACCACAGCAGCCACCACAGCCTCGCAAGCATTTTGGGGTTTTATTAATTTCATCTTTAAGCCACACCAAACTTTGTACAGTGAGCTGCTGGAGAGGCTGGGGGTGCTCCTCTGCCTCCTCTGTGCAAGGCTGAGCAGGGCTCCTGCCAAAGCCTGGTGACACAGCCAGGTCACTGGGCACAGACCTCCCCAGCCTTGAGCTGGCTCTTCAGCCATGGCCAGTCCTGGCTTTGCTGTCCACCCCCCAGCACATCACCTCTCACAGCTGCTGGGTGCAAAATTACTAAAATGTCTGGCCCAAAAAAACCCAAGTGTGTCCATGCTACAGTCCAGATAAATGGCATGGGAGCAGCTCCATCTTCACTTCTTGCTCTGAGTATTTCTCACAACGGGCAGTCCCAGCCCATTTTAATCTCCTCCCTCAAACCACCAGAGGTGTGCCCCCACCCTGGTATCTTCTTTCCAACATGTGCCCAATAAAACAAGTTGAATTTTTTAAATGCATGTAGACAACGCAAAGGAAATGCTTGTATGGATATGTCCTGCTAATTCCTCTTCAGCCAACTTTTCTCCAGTTTGCCTCCACAAAGCCTTTCAGACCAGGGGATAGGTAGACAGAGAGAGAAAGATGGATAGATAGATAGATAGATAGATAGATAGATAGATAGATAGATAGATAGATAGATAGAAAGATAGATGATAGATAGATAGACAGATGATGGATGGATAGATAGATAGATAGATAGACAGATAGATGATGGATAGATAGATAGATAGGTAGATAGATAGATAGATAGATAGATAGATAGATAGATAGATAGATAGACAGATAGATAGATACAAATACCCAGCTGAACTACCATTTGCAAGCTGAGGTAAAATCCACTGGGGCAACTTTACACCAGTGAAAACACAATGAGCACAAAGAATCAGCTTTTCCATGGATTTGAGCTGCCTGGAGCAGCCAGCCCATAACCACCACACTGTCCTGAGGGCTGCAGGGGCAGAGGGACTCATTCCCCTCAGGGTTTGCAGGTGCCCTGGGGAGGGTGGGCAGTGAGCCAGGTGCTGAGCATCACCTGGCCTGGGATCATGGCTCTGCACCACCTGCAAATGGCCTTCCCATGTGGAAAATCATCATCCGAAGAATGGCGGAATTTCACCACCTTCCCTTGCAGTACCTCAGCAGTTGGCGATATCTCACGTGTGATTTAGGACAAAAATTGTATTGTTTGACCCTTCTTTATTGCACACTTCAATTACTGCTCAGCAACACTGGGGGGGGGGGGGGGGAAAGGCCCCACTGTGCTGCAATTTAGGATGTTGCAGTGTATTGTCAGAAGATTTAGCACTTTTGGTTCTGGAGCCATGGTCCAAAGCAAAAATACATTTAACAAGAACAGACTGATTTCAGTCGTCCCAAATTTCCAGAGAAATTCTTTTCTAAGAAGGAGAGGAGGGAGACATGTCCTGCCATCCGCTGGGAAATCTGGACTTCAGACTGTCTCAACCACCTCATGTCTGAGCCTCTTAAGCAGGTGGGATTTCTCTAAGGTGATTTCCAAGGAGGGAAGAGTGGGATCCACAGATAAGCTGTACAGAGCACGATGACAGGTGAGGTCCCCAGGCCACCACTGCTCTGCTGAAGGTACCCATGGAGCTGGGGTGTGCCTGAATTGAGGTGCTGGAGGCTTGAAGCAAGAAGAACATCATCATGTTGCTGTCCAGGACTGACTTGGACATCAGCATTTTCATTTTGGAAGGAGCTGGCTTTGTCCTTGTCCTCAGCTCCTTCTTCTGTGTTTCTGCTCAGACCAGGTTTGTACCAGGTCAGCACTTTGCTTTGTGTGGCTGCAGCTTTTCCGAGCCCTGAAGATGGAATTACAGCACTGGTAAACTCTTGACAAGGGGAAATTCCTCCCTGCTTAACCTCTAGTCTCTGTTTTAACCTCCCACTCGCCCCACATCCACCAGCCCCAGAGCTGAATGAGTGAATGGGGACGCATATGAACTGGTGCTCAGCATCCTTCTGTCATGTTCTTTTTTATTTTCTTGTTGAATGAGGGCTAAAATTAACTCAGCAGGAGGTGAGGGCTGGAACATTTCAGCTAAAACTGTCATAGTATTGAAAAGCCAGAGTTTTGCTGATTATTTCTCAGCTTTCTTACTGTGAACAGCCTTGCCTAGCCTTTTATTTTGACAGATGAGTGCAAGCAAAGATCTCACAGAATAAAGTGATCTGCCAGGCTTTTCAGGTCACTCTCCAAATGATTTTAATATTTGACCTGGAAAGGCACATCCAGCTGAAGGTCCAGCCAGCTCAGTGTGCCACAGCCATGGCCAGGGGAAATCACACAGGGCAAGGGGTAAAGGGATGTTGTGGAGGATTTCCCAGACCCTCTCTGCACCCTGC
The DNA here is from genome assembly GCA_039654755.1 of Calcarius lapponicus. Lineage (NCBI taxonomy): Eukaryota > Metazoa > Chordata > Aves > Passeriformes > Fringillidae > Calcarius > Calcarius lapponicus. Next base: position 6,312,449 of record CM077481.1, read on the forward strand.
AAATGACACAGGAGCCCATCAGCACTCCCCCCATCACAGGCACATCTCCACAGACAGACTCTGGCTTTGCTGGATCATTTTGCCTCTTTGCATTTTCATAGAACAACAGAACAGTTTAAAACTCATTCAGTCTCACCCCTGCCACAGGCAGGGACACCTCCCACTGTCCCAGGCTGCTCCAAGCCCCATCCAGCCTGGCCTGGGGCACTGCCAGGGATCCAGGGGCAGCCACAGCTGCTCTGGGCACCCTGGGCCAGGGCCTGCCCACCCTCCCAGCCAGCAATTCCTAATTCCCAATAGCCCAGAATCTGTCCCTGCCCTCTGGCCCTGGGAAGCCATTGCCTGGCTGCTGTCCCTGCCTGCCTTGTCCCCAGTGGCTGTGCAGCTCTCCTGGAGCCCCTGGAGGCCCTGGCAGGGGCTCTGAGGTGTCCCTGGAGCCTTCTCTGGTGCAGCTGAGCAGCCCCAGCTGTGCCAGGCTGGCTCCAGAGCAGAGGGGCTCCAGCCCTGGGAGTGTTTTTATATTTTGGAAAGCTGCTGCAAAGAGTTTGATTATGGGTACAGTACTTTCAACTTTCACTTTCAGGATGAGCAGCTTCTTGTAACCTCTGTACCTCACAAGTGGGATTCCTGGAAAACAGGAAGGTTGAATGACTTGGTCATATCTCATGGACTAATGTGCAGGGACAAAAATCAGATCTTAATTCAAGGGACAAAGCCATCTATGCTACAATTTGGTTTCAGGGCCTTAACCACCAGGATACAAGTAGATACCTCATGGAACAAGATGAAAGCACACAAGAACACCTCTTGCAGAGTTCTGTGGCTGTCCATGTGGCTCAGTTGGTGCCATACATCAGGCTCAAAGCTATCATCTCACCTCTTCTGGCTTAAGACCTAGCAGCCCAGCTTGGAGGTGGGAGAAACACAAGTGAAGCAAATATTCCCTAACTCCTGGTTAATCCAGAGTAAAACCCACCCAGCTGTGGCTGCCCCTTCCCTGGAAATGATCGAGACCAGGCTGGATGGGGCTTGGAAAAACCTAGGATAATGGAAGGTGTGCCTACCCATGGCAGGGGTTGGAACTTAAGATTAAGGTCCCTTGCGAACCAAAAAATTTCATTATTTCTTCAGATTTTTGTGATTCTTAGACAGCTAGCTGCAACCCCAGCATGGCCCTGTACCTGGTCCTATACCTGGATTTGGAGTGATCCTTCCTACCCCAGATCCCTGCTGCCCACAGAGACCTGCTCACCCAGACCAGTGCTGCACAGCTCAAGGGGAATAACCAAGGGGTTTTGTGAGGCCCTGGTCTGCTCCATCCCTCACCTGCAGTGCCCTTGGTGGGGATCCTGGAGCTCCTGATGGATGCCATCCCTGCCAGCTTGGCCCATGCACCACGCAGGTGTCGTGTCATGGTTGGGCAGCTCACATTGGGTGGCTCAGAACAGAAATGAGCCAAATTGCAGCACAGATGGGATTGTTTGGGAGGGCTCCTGTCCTCCTGGGTGTGTCTCAGTGCACACCAAGCGACACAGGATGGGTGCATCCATCCTGCCTCAGCTTTCCGTGCTCATTCCCACCTGGAGGATGAGGAGAGAGCCTGGAAAGTGAAACAGGCCCACGATCAAAATCCCTTTTGGAGCTGCTTCATGTGTTGAGTGCCATGGACCCAGCTGAAGGCACAGTCCATTTGGAGGCACCCAAACACTGTGCGCCAGTAAATCCCTCTGGGTTGGGCACATCTGGGCTGAACAGCAGGCACAGCCCCGGGCTGGTGCTCGCTGACCTGCTGAGCTGCCCACCCACCCTCTGGAGGGGTCACATTCCTGGGATCCCTGCCCTTCAGCAGGGTGGGAGCTCACAAGCCCATCTGGACATTCTTCTCGTCCGCGTTCTTCAGCCTCCAGGACTCTGCTGGTTTCCACTCAAGGTGCTGCTCCAGGGAAGGCAGGAGCAATTCATGGGGATTTGTCCCTGGCAGAGGACATGTGCAGGGAGGAGGTGGAGCAGGGAATGCCTAAAGGCAGGGTGAGGGGGGCAAAAGGAACAACCGCCTTTATTTCCAGGGGCGTGGGAGATGAAAAGGGTAGGAAATAGCCAAGGAAAACCCAAGGACTGGCTTCCTCCTGATATTTTCCTCCTCACCACAGGGTCACCTGTGCCCCAGCAGAGAGCACAAGCTTGGCCCAGTATTTTGAGACAGGGACGGGGTCAAACAGGATCTGTGTCCCCAGCATGGGGGTTCCTTCGGGCTGAAATCAGGAGAAAATGGAACAACAGCAAAAACAACCCAGGGGATTTTGGGCAGCCAGTCCCTCCAGCCTTGGGCTGACAGGATGCGTCCAAAACGGGCAACCAAAAGCTGCGGGCACTGAACCAGGCCAGGAGAGCCCACGGCTCAGGACAATCCCAGCCAGGGGTCACCCACCCCAGAGAGGCCCCGCTCAGGGCTGGAGTGGGTGCTGAGGGTGCTCCCACCTCCGAGCCCACGCAGCACCCACCCTCCAGCCTCCCTCACCCACACACCCAAAAAAGCCACTGGGCACAGTTTGGGATCAAGTGTACATTTTTATTTTTTAATGGAACATAGACTCCTTTAGAAAAAGAAACATTCAGCTGGATGATAACACCCATAGAAAAAACACCAATCTTGTGTTCTCTTTTTTTTTTTTTTTAATTTGGCATTTGTTATCTGCATTTATATTAAAGCAAAGTGCATCTTTCTTACTTTTTTCTCGTTTATACACATTGCACAATACATAAATAATGATGCTTATAAAACGTCTTTATATTTACAAGTAATAATATATTTATATATAACATAAAATACAATTTTTCTTTAATAAATCTCAGGGTTTTTTTAAGGAGTCCTTTCTTTTGTGTGGGTGTTTTTCCAAAGCACTACAATGCTAAAGTTCCAAGAAGAATGCTCTCTTGTTCAATTAAACCTTTATATTTAGAAAAATAGCTTATGTTAAGGTCTAAACATGCTCATTGAGCTAAGAACAGTGTAAAAGTATCATACTCGTGTATGAATTCAAGAAGAAATGAAAGCACAACTGCATTTCCAGATAAGATGGTACCTGGATAACCTGATCTAAGCAGGTTATGACACACCGACTGTTGTGAACACTTTTTCTCTTGTTTTTCCCCACTTGTTTTTCTTTAGTTGTAATTTCTAAATTTCTTTTTTTTTAGGTTTAGAATTCTGTCACTTCTCATCTCAGCTCAAATGATCAAAGCACGGGCCATGCCCGGAGTCCCCTCCACTGTTGTTCTCTCCCCTTTACATCAATCCACGATCATAACAAACATAGAAAAAGCAGTGGAACAACAAACACAGTGACAAGACACGAACCCAGCAACAAGAGAAACACGGAAGGTCGGTAAAGGACCTGTCTGGGAAGGTTTTGCACCATCCTTCGGCGGCAACGCGGGGTTAGCACTGCTGGGGAAGGGGTCTCGGTGTCACCGTCACTGGGAAGGTGGTGCCTACAGAAACACAGTCATCTCCTTGTGCTGTCCAAAGGAAGGAGCTGTAACATAGAGCTAGTGGCTTTCAAATCCATCGATCCCCATTGAATAATCCTTTTTGAGAGGCGTGAAGTAATTATCTCATGTGATCTATCCCCACTGCACCCTTCTCTCGCCCTTCTGAGAGTTATTGGTCATTCACACTTTTAAAAAATAGATATATTTATCAAAATACCCCAAAGGCAAAAACAACAAAAAAACCCAAACAACAACAACAACAACAACAAAAAAATCATCTTTCATAAGCTATTTCTCAAAACGAAGAAGGGCGAACAAAAACGAAAACAAAACAAAAAAAAACCAACAACAACAACAAAAAAAAGTCTGCATGAAAAGCAAGCACTCAGAAGGAAGTAATAGCAGCAAAGTAGTATAGATGTCATGAGTTCACTCTGTCTCGAGTCATCGGTTGTTGAAAATAACCTCCAACCAGCAGGGGCAACTGCTGATGAACTGTCTGGTGTAGCACTGGCCCCAGCCTTTCACAAAGCTGATCTGCACGGTGAATCCCGTCCACGGCTGCTGCGTGAACTCGTGGTCGTTGGGTCTCTGCAAGGTGTACGCCTTCTCGTAGTCGAAAGCCTTGATGGAAAACCCTGGGAACACTTTGTGAACCAGCAACGTCCTGGAGTCGGGGTTGTCCAGTGTGGCCGACTTGATGAAGATGGGGTAACTGCTGCGGTTGTACACCCACACGCCGTCCACTTCCTTGGTGAGCTGGATGCCGTAGCCGATCTTGCTGCGCACCTTCTGCACCAGCTGGCTCTTGTTGTCCGAGTTGAGCTGTCCGAGGCAGAAACCATTCCCCTGAGGTAGATCATAGAAGATATCCAGGGAGGGCTCTTGGACAGAGTACAGCCGACCCACGCGTGTCTTCTCTTCCCAGTATGCCACCACACACCAGTGTGACCTATCCCCTGGCTCCTGAAGAACTTGAGAATCTGCAGGACAACAGGGGGAAAAGGAAAAGGAGGGATTTAGCAACAAGGGAATCAACAGGAACCAAAAGCGACGCAGAGCTGGCAGGACCCTGCCTGCCCACATCTTCACGATCCTCTCCATGCATACATCAACGTCCACAGTGCATCCACGGTTACCAAAAAACATTTCCAGGTTTGGAACTCAGAACTCAGAACTTGGAAATGGCACTCCTGTGTCGTTTCAGTGCCTAGTTCTGGCTGGATTTACAGTTCCAGTGACAATGACACAGCCACCCTCACCCAAGCCAACACCAGGACAGCCTCCAGTGCCAACAGGAGAGGTGAGATGCTTGTGCCACCAAACGCCTGAACCCCCTGATTCGCACCTGGTGAATGATGGATTTATTTCCATAAATGACAATGTACTGTGCACAGACACTGAAAAAAATGAGCTGCTGCTAAGAAAACCGCACTGAAAGCCATCCCAGGGGACCAGAGGGGATGAGAACTCGACTGCTCTGATGTGTGGGGCTTTCCCTGCTTGCAGGGCCTGGGTGATGGGCAGTATGGGGACATAAGATGCCACCCTAACCTATGGGAAACACCAAAAGACAGAGGGAACCAAAAAATCTCACACAGGTTAATGAAAATGGCCTAAAAACTTGCAAAAAAAAAAAAAAAGAAAAAAAATGTAAGTTCATTCGTGCAGCCCTTCTCTCAACTCCCTTTTCCATAATTACCCCATGCAGCACTGCAATGATGTAGGAGGAAAAAGCAAGGCAGGAGGAGGGAAAAAAACGTGAGAAAGCCCCTTTTCCTGACAGAGGATCCCAAGCAGCCTGGCGCTGCTCGCCGGGTAATTCCTTCCAGCCTCAGTAGGCATGTTAAGACCTGGGAAATATTCATCTCTATAATAGTATTTAAAAAAAAAAAAAAATCAAGCTGGGAATGCGAGTTAGTGAGCACTACCAAAATAATCCCCTGAACTATGAGAGAAGCCAGCGGGGCTGGGATGGTGGGTGACCCAGCAGCCAAAAGCTCTTCCTGCAGACCCCCCCAGCCCCTCCCTCCCCAGGGCAACAGGCTGGCTGCCTGCTCTCTCTGGTTTTTGCTCTTGATAAGCCCATTTTCCCAGTTTTCTTCCCATCTCGTTCAAGCCCTGCGCTGTGCTTTTAAGAGAGGAGAGACAAAAAAAAAAAAAAAGAAAAAAGAAAAAAAAAAAAAAAAGCCCAGCCACACACTTTTAATTTCCTCATTTCTATGCCAGCAAGGAAAATATTTCTCCAGTTGCTGGAGGCAGCTACTAAAAATGGGCCTGACTGTGGATGTCTCAAAATAGGGACCCTCATTCCCAGGTTAAACCAGGGATGGGGGTTCTGGTCATGCTGGGGTGGTCCCTGGGACAGCATCTGTCGAGGTGCACCCCAGTTTGTCCTTCCACTCCCTTTTTTGGTGCCTCACAAGACTCTGTTGAGGGTAATTTTATGTCCTGCTGAAACCTGGGGCTGAGGAGGGCCAGGGAGGGCAGTTTGGGTTACTTTCTCTCCACTAACACAGATGGGGTGCCATCCATGCAAAAGTGCATCCAGAGGGGCAAGAAACACCCCCAGGATGGTGTTTCCACCACCTGCCTGGGAGAGGGAGGAATCTGGGAGGATTGCTTCTGGATCCAGGGAAAGGATGCTCTTCAATCCAAAGGGGGATCTCTGTTGGCCACTCGCTACCTCCCTCCTCACTATCAGACTGCCAGTGATGTTCAGAGCCTTTTGGGTTTTGCTTTACAGCTACTAGGGGAATTTTGGAACCATTGGACCCCTGCTGAAATTCCTACCGTTTTTTACTGATTCAAATGTTAAACCATTCCTTTCAGGAGGTGGCAGGGGGGAAAAAAGGACTTTTTCGCCTGATGTTTGTGCTTGCATTAGTGAAGACCATGTAACAACTAGTTCACTGCTGCTTACAGAGAGCTATTTAATTGCTAGAGCATTTAGGGGAAAAAAAACCCCCACAAATCTACCAATAATAAAAAAAAAAATATAGAAAACTGCCTTGGCGATGAATGAACGGACCTTTATGGAGGGCTGGAAGTTCATGAATGAATCCCACTAGGTTTCTGAATGACATGGGGTGACCAGACCTCAAGGACGAATCTTAGGTAATCTGGGATGTTTGAGTTTTTTTTAAGGAGCTGATGCCAGCACACAGGATAAATATGCCAGAGCCTCTTCCGTTTGCGGGCTTCAGCTGTTGACTGCATGTCTAGTCAAAAATCCATGAGAATACAAGGGCTCAGCTCGGATAAACAGGCTCAGGCCTCCCTGCCAGCCACCACCAAAGCTGCTTTTTGCTGTTGTTGGGACCCCAGAGGAGCCCCTTGCTCCCACCCTCCTCCCTGGCTCTGGCATCCGCCAGGAAAAGGGGTGGGAAAAGCCCGTGGCATCACTCCGGCAGGAGAGGAGGTGGCAGGAGAGAAGGAAAAAGTGACTCAAGAGATGCTTCCTACAGTGACAGACTTCTTTTTTTTCCCCCCCCCCAAAAGGCTTTTTTTGGTGGCAATAATCATGGATCTGTGCAAACGAAGCAAACAGAAGTATTATGCTCAAAAACGCCCTGCTGGGTTCACCCCGTGCAGCCTGGGGTCACAGCAGGCACCCACCATCCAACTCCCTTCTCCGCCGGCTGCAAGCTCACACCAAAACCCAGATCCCAGGAAAACTCACAGCCACATCCTCCTCCACACGTCCTCATGTGCCACAGCCCATAGACGGCTGCAAACCCTTTGGGATGCCTGTTTTGAGTTAAAAGCATCGTTTTTACGAGCTCCTCGGTGCAAACACATCCCCTTCTAAATGCCTGGAAAACTCCCAGCAAGCTGGGAGCGTTCCCATGTCCCAGCAAACAATGATAATGTTTAATGCTATAAACATCTGCGCTATTATTTCGTTATTAAGGATCCCTCCATTTGCTGCTATCACTGGGTTATTAGGATTTTCCATGGTTTCCATCACAGCCTGCCTTGGGGCTCCAGCAGGCTCCCCCCGGCGCGTTGTGCAAGCTCATTGTGAAAAAATAATAGTATAGAAACAACTGAAAATAAAGTGAGTCTGCCCTCAGGAATCTGGGGAATTGGTTGTATTGATCACTCTCAGCCAGGTCTGCAGAGCACAGCCATTCACATTAGCTCCTGACAGAGGGAAGAAACCAAGGCAGTGCCCCAAAGCCCCTGGGGTAACATCTTTTGTCATTCTGGTGCGGATGGTTCACCACCAGTGATGCCCCATCACAACCACACTACACCATATCCCGTCCCCAATGGAAAACTCTTGTTTTTTTTTTTTTTTTCTCCGCATTTTTTACACCTTCCTCGATTTTCCTGAGGGGCTGCCCCAGCTTTGCCAATGCATCCATTGTCCTCCATAAAAGCATCACCCCAGATAAGTCTCAGCTCCCCAACCAGCACAAGAGGCTGTGAGGTTCCCCACTTGCCTTGACCTCCAAAAGCATCAGGTCCTGCCTGAAAGTCTCCCAATAAAAGCCCACAGTCAGCATTTCTCCACACTGGGGAGAAATGCTGTCTGTGGGCTCAGGGCAGGATCCTGCTGAAAATGCTTCATCCATGCAGAAATCCAGCAGGATGGGATACCAAAACAATAAGCCCCCAAAAAACTGACAGCTGCGGAAACAGCAGTGGGTAAATTAGAGGATAAATCCACATTAAAGGATATACCCACAACAGTGGGCATGGGACATTCACACCACAGAAACACCCAAATTTGTCAAGTCCCACACTTGGCTCTTCCAAGCTATGGCAGAAGGAGTCACATCTCCCCTTGCTTGGAAGCGGCAGGAAATTTCTGGTGTGGCTTTTCTCTCCATCGCATGGTGAGTTTTAATTTGATGAAAGCATGTCATCCATACTTTTTCTTTCCAAGCTCCAGCAGTTTTATTAGGAGTTTGAGAGGAAAAAGTTCTCTATTTTTAATTCACAGAGAATCAAAGCATTTTAGAAAAATTGAATTTAAAATAATAAAAATAATAATAAACTACAACAACACAGCTCCTGTCCTGGGGTTGTTTTAGATCTGTGTTGTCCTTCAGATCTCAGCCTTTTCCCAGTGCCAAGTTCATGAATGTAAAGGGGAGCTAGGCTGGGGATCTTTGAGTTTTGTTCTGTTTTTTTTTAGCTAAATGTTTTCCTGTAGTCAGCCAACCTTGAAAGAAAAGAGCAAGTTTAGCACACACTGAGCTATCTGACCCACCAGGATTGCTCCCAACTGACCACATCAAGGGCTGTCAAAATTATCACCAGTGTCTGTGACAACCACTCAAAGCTGAAAAGAGGAATAAAATGGCCTTACTCATGAGGATTTTAAATGCCTGTAATTGGATCTTTCATCAGTGACATCAGGTTTAGAGGCAAATCAAACTATCCAAATGTAGAAGTATTCAGAACTATGTATTTGCACTTTTTGTAATATATGTACATATGCATTTATTTTTTCAAAAAGCAGTTTTGGTCCTGATCATCTTCTCATGCTCTTCCTAAAGTTCTCACAATCTCACCCCCTCCTCTCCCTCATTCTTGGGTCTGGATTTCCCATCAATCAACCCTGGCACAATATTCACCACGGCAGCATTTACCCTAAACTGCTAACAAAAGTCCCCTCACTTTCAAAAAGGGTTTTGGTTGGAAGGGACCTTAAAGATCCTCTTGTTTCACCCCCTGCCATGGCAGGGACACCTTCCACTGCCCCGGGTTGCTCCAAGCCCCATCCAGCCTGGCCTGGGACACTGCCAGGGATCCAGGGGCAGCCACAGCTGCTCTGGGCACCCTGGGCCAGGGCCTGCCCACCCTCCCAGCCAGCAATTCCTAATTCCCAATAGCCCAAAATCTGTCCCTGCCCTCTGGCCCTGGGAAGCCATTGCCTGGCTGCTGTCCCTGCCTGCCTTGTCCCCAGTGGCTGTGCAGCTCTCCTGGAGCCCCTGGAGGCTCTGGCAGGGGCTCTGAGGTGTCCCTGGAGCCTTCTCTGGTGCAGCTGAGCAGCCCCAGCTGTGCCAGGCTGGCTCCAGAGCAGAGGGGCTCCAGCCCTGGCAGCATCTCCGGGGCCTCCTCTGCACTGGCTGCAGCAGCTCCAGCTCCTTGTGCTGCTGGAAAGACCTGGACAGAGCCCTGCCTGGCTTTCCAGGACACAGCTTTGTGCTGCAAAATAAGTGCCCTGGGCACTGCCAAGGAGCAGATGAACACACAGAGTCCTTCCTCCTTTATCCCCCAGCAGACACGGAGGGCATCTGTGCTTAAAAAAAAAAAAATTGGCTGGGCTGGTGTCAGCACAACGTGTCTGGCTGGGCCGGGGCTGAGAGCGAGCTCAGCGCGTCTCGCCCCGATAATCTCCCCTGGCTGACCTCAAGTGGCATTTGTGTGTCCGGGACAGCGCCCTGACCCTCATCTTCCCCTGCTCCTGGACGGGCAAGAGATGGGGACACAAAACCCAGGGGTTTCCAAGGGGTTTTAAATGCTCTTCTGGAGGGTCCTCAGGACTTCCCCAGTGCCAGTTTTGCCCCTCCTGTTACTGGCAAGTGCTGATTTTGTAGGATCTCAGGAAAAACAACCCCCTGACCCCTCGCTTGAGAAGTGAAAGGCATCACATCAAGGTGAGGAGAACGCAGAGCACGGTGTGCTCACCAAAACAAAGAAAAATGGGCACCCAAAAGGGTAATCCCTCTTCCTTTCTAGTCTCTCAAGTGACTTACAGGGTTGAAAAACAGAACAAAACAACAAAAAAACAAACCCAAAACCACCAAATAGATAAACAAACAAATGAACAAAACAATGAAAAAATACCTAAAAGCCAGATTTCCAGGTACATTCAGCAAAAGCAAAGGAAAGAAACCCCTCCAAATTAAAGGATAAATCCACATTAAAGCATATATCCTGCTGCAGAAAAGGGGCTTTGTGCCTTTAACAAAGTTTGTGGGCAGCATGGAGATTCCACCCATAGCAGCGTTTGCCCCAAACCTTTTGTACCTCCCAGCAGAGAAGGGCTAGACAGCTTCCCCTCTGCCAGGAGCCCCTGCTTCTGATGGCTGGGACGGTTCCTGAAAGGCAGATTTCAAGCACGGTCCTGTGCTAAGCTCCTGTTTCTTGCAGGAGAAACAAACCCTCACCCTCTGCAGGGATGGCACCGTGGGGTCCCTCCAGCTCCCCAGCAGCAAAGCCCCAAGAGCTGAGACAGTCCATCACATCAACACCTACTTAGGGAGCCTTTAATCTGCGGATTATTGACATGATAGACCATAACATCTCTTCAGGAGCCATTACAGCCCATCGTGTCAGTAGGTACTTATGCAGTCCTTAATCCCTGGATTGACAGGCTAGAGCATAAATTTGTGTCTGTGTCTAATTAGACGGCTCTTATTGCTCAGCATATATGGTAGTCATGCAGGTTAAAGAGCCTTAAGATTACTTTTTTAATTTATTAGCAAGTTGTCCAATCAATCACTCAAATGGCTCCTTGTTCCTTGCAAAATCAGTCAACCTTGCACGAAAATAAATGTTAAGTTTCGCCGCAAGATTTCAATTTGCTGATGTTTACTAAGATTGAGCCTGATGAGGTCAAGCAGGATAAAATATGGCAGAAGCCATCAGGGGAAGGAGTCTCATATTTCCTCATTTTTCTTGGGCTTTTTGTTCAGGTTTGTATTAACTGTGACCTGAAAGTTTGGGAGGGCTCTGCTCAGTCCCCAGGTGACACAAACAAAAATTGCCACCACCTTCCCCACAGCTGGGAACCCAACTCGTGAAATCAGGACACAAATGAGGGCAGGTGAGATGGTGGGTGAGAGATGATTCACCCCTGAGCACATCCCCTCCGGTTCCCACCCCAGCCCTGGCCTTTTTGGGGTTAATCCAGCAAGAACATAAAAGTGAAGAAGAAGGAAAGAAAGAAGGAAGGAAAGAAGGAAAGAGAGAGAGAGAAAAAAAGAGAGAAAGAGAGAAAGAAAAAGAAAGAAAGAAAGAAAAGAAAGAAAAGAGAAGGAAAGAAAGAAAGAAAGAAAGAAAGAAAGAAAGAAAGAAAGAAAGAAAGAAAGAAAGAAAGAAAGAAAGAAAGAAAGAAAGAAAGAAAGAAAGAAAGAAAGAAAGAAAGAAAGAAAGAAAGAAAGAAAGAAAGAAAGAAAGAAAGAAAGAAAGAAAGAAAGAAAGAAAGAAAACTGCAAACATGTTGTTGCAGACTTACAGGGGCTCAAGAGCAAACACCACTATGGCACAGATGGCAAGGCTGGACCAGGAGCAATGTCCAAAAATATTAAAAAATATATTAAGAATTATGGGGTGATGCATGTCCCGTGCATTTACAGGACGTCAGAGAAAGAACCTGAGTGAAACTGCCGAGTTCATGGAGTCCACCAAACCAGAAATTTGATTCATAAACATCCTATTAGTCACTGCTACTGTCTAATTACGGTGATTAATCAATTACCACGGCTAAAAACGACTCTAGAAGAGAAGAGCCCTTTTCTTGTGACCATTCTCCTTAAAAGCCAAGCAAGGCTGGAGCTACAAGGTGGTGGGGCGGGGAGGGGGTAAAATATGCAGGCACACACCAAAAATGCCTGTCTGCCTGTCTCCAGTGGTTAGAGGAGCCAGCTGACTCCAGTTTCCTCCGTACCAGGCTTCAGGCCTCATCAGCCATGCAAATTATAGAGTACCGTGCTGTCTGAAGGCCGAATTTCAACTCAGCTCAGAGAAAAGCCTTGGAGGAAGGGTGGGGATGAAGAAGCCAGCCAAATCCATTCATAATATTTACAGTAAATGGGCCTCTTTGCTGTTGTTTAGTATACAGTCAGCCTAATTATTTTTGAAGTTTTAATTTAAAGAACCTTCTTTATCTGCCTCTCCTTCTGCACCCCTCAAAGGTGTGGGAAAACTTTTCCCTTGTTTCAAAAAAGCAGTAGGACGGGAATCCCTTCCCCAAGCTCCAGCTCCACAGTTGGGTGGGACAAAGGGATGCTGCAAGGGCTGAGACCCTTCCAGAGCAGCCCTGCCAACAAAATCCATGGGGTTCTTGAGACTCCCGCGCCATCCAAAGGGTCACAGGGGCACACAGATCCACGTGGAAACCCCCCAGAAATCCTGTTTTTGCTGCATGTTCTGTGCTGGTGGGGGCTTGCTGGCTCGGGAGGTGGTGCAGGTGCTCCAGCGCCCTGTGCACTCTCCAACCTTCTCCCCTTCCTTGAGGCAAGGCAGAATAATCCCACTTTCGTGACAAATCAGCCAAGAGACCCGTGTGGAAAGCACAGTCCCTGAGATGCTGCCCTGGGAGCTCCAGGTGACTCAGGGCTGGTACCAACCCCAGCTCCCAGAGAGGAGCAGCCACCTCTCCGTGCTCCAGCCTCAGCTACCAGGACACACCTCTTCCCCACCCAAACCCAACCCAGATCCCGACCAGAAACCTTCTGAGAAAGAGAAACCAGCGCACAAAGGGCTCCTGACTTTACTGCAATGCAAATCAGACCTGGGGATGAGCTTGCCAAGAATCTCTCTCCCGGCTCTGGCTGTGCTGGAGGCTCCTGTGGCAGCATCCTGCCCATCTCCCTCCTGGGATAAATCACACCGCAGATGCTGAAGCCGCCAGAGGCCACAGGGCCGTGCCAGCCGTGGGGTAGCAGCCCCCCTCAATGCAGCCACCCAGCCAGGGGTTAGAGGATGACCTTAAAAAGCTTTTGCAAGGAAAAATAAAGCTTCACTGTTGCAAGGCAGGAAAGGTCATCCAGCATCCAGGGATACTTCCCCCAGGAAAGCCACAGCTCTCCACCGACAACATGTAGCCATGTGGGTTACACATTAAAAACCTTGTTAAGGCCTTCATAAAAAACTGAAGTAGAGCAGTCTAGGATTTCCAAATGGATACCTAATACACAGATGTGTGTTAGGATTTCCCCCCCCCCAACTGCATTACACACACACGCACATACACAACACAGCATCACTGCTGCTCTTATTCCAACAGTGAAAAAAACCAACCCTCTCCCTGCAGCACACTGACCCAGAATTCTCCCCTAAAGACTGAAAACAGACGTAAATATATGTTTCTCCCCACACCAAAAAAAAAAACCAAAAAAAAGCCCACTTCTCCCAGCAACTTTTCCCAGAGCAGCATCTCCCTCACAAGGATGTAAACCCATGGAAAAAGCAGAGTAGGAACAAAAGTCCTTTTCACGTTCGTCGTGCCCCGCTCAGTAACAATTATGAAAACTGTTTAGCTGGGCTGGCATTTGGAGCATTTACTGCATTCCTGCCAATAAATTCCAGTCCCGGATCCGATGGAAAAGGCTCCCTCCCTCCCCTTTCCCCTCCCTCCCTTGCCTTCATTCCTCCTGGCTTTCTTTACAACCTAATACCCTGTCGACGCGGGGCCAGGGCCTACTTAGGGGGAAAAAAAAACACCCAGCGCCAGACTGGAGACAGCAGGCAGACTGAAAAAGTTAATCATTACTTCTGTCTGCCTTCATAATCTAATCACGCCTATTCCTAAGAGCAGGCGGCGGAGCACGCCGTACATGGAATATGTACATCCCAGGGTCACCACCCAGGATGGACAGACGGACACACGGACAGCACCAGCCCCGGCCCGGGCAGGGGGCAATCAAGGGATGGACAGACAGGATGGATGGCGTTGGGAAGGAGTTCACAAGCCTGGCCATGCACACACACACCCCTCCCCTCGCCTCTCACTTTGCTCTGGATTAATAACACGCAGCAATTATAGAGAATATTATATTCATTAAGTAATTAACCCTCCCGGCGCTCCGGCGGAGCTGGCACCCCCTTCTCGCAGACAGAGGCCAGCAGAGGTTTGCCCCGGGCCATAAAACGGGGCAGGTCGGCAGCACACAGGTTAAAAAAAAGCCCCAAAACTCCGCGTGGCTCATCTCACCCCACTTTTGTGGCAAAGTCCTGAGAGGGGACCAAGATGGCATCACCAACAGCCAGCAGCATCCTCCCATGGGCACAAAATTCAGGGGATTTGGGGTGTCACCAGCACCCAGCAGCATCTTCCCACGGGCACAAAACTCAGGGGATTTGGGGTGTCACCAACAGCCAGCAGCATCTTCCCATGGGCACAAAACTTGGGGGTTATGGGGTGTCACCATCACCCAGCAGCATCCTCCCATGGGCACAAAATTCAGGGGATTTGGGGTGTCACCAGCACCCAGCAGCATCCTCCCATGGGCTCAAAACTCAGGGGATTTGGGGTGTCACCAGCACCCAGCAGCATCCTCCCACAGGGACAAAGCCCATGGGAACTGGGCATCACTGGGATGCAGCAGCATCCTCTGATGGGGCTGAAGCCCAAGAGATTTGGGCAACATTAAAACCCAGGAGCATCCTCACACAGGGATAAAGCGCAGGGAATCTGGGGCTTGGCAAGCCCAGCAGCACACCAGCTTCTCCAGAAAATAACTGCAGTGCAACTCTCAGGTGAGCCAAGGCTTCATGCTCTTGACACCCAGGATACATTTTCCATGCTTGGCTGTGACAAAGAACAGTAAAACTACAGGCCTCTGCTTATGATTTATGGGTTTGTTCCTTATCATGAGCTAAAAAGCCTCAGACTGGCTTCCAAAGAAAATGAATTCATCAGTTCAAATGCAGTGATGTAACTTCAGGCTCCCAGCTCCTTTTCCAAATAAAACTCCTGTTACTTGATTCCTGCTCAAAGAATGATTTTATGGAGTTATTGACTCCATCCGCTCTGCCTGGGAAGGTGCTGCCGGAGCCCAGCCACGAGGTCACTGACAGCCTCATCCCATGGCTTAGTTTCTTGACTATTTTGCCATTTTCCCTGCTTTTCTACTCAAAAACCTCACCTTGCACACCAGTGTGCAAACAGGCGCTCAACTCCTCTGGAATTATTTTGCATCACCCCTCCTCAGCAATGACACCTGGTAATTTTTATCACCCATAAATTTGACCCACAGCCTTCCATCACCAAAAATCACTGGATCCACAGCCAACCTCTCCACTTGCAAAACTGACAGATGTCTGAATTTCCACCACCTTCCTAACAGCCACAAAGTCACCTCTTATTGATGAAGTTCTGGCTTCTATGAACAAAATTTCTTTAACCTGTGTAAGCATTACGTAGAATTCTATACAAATACAGAACATATTCAGTATACAATGAATATATTGAATATATTCAACCTATATATCTATAGAATATATATATAATATGTTGACTATATCTTACATAATTATATAAATAATACATGGAATAAATGATCTCCATACATATTCAACCTACACATAGAGATTGAATAGATTTTGCTCATTATTTAACCATCTACAGCCTCACTTATTACGCACATCTCTAAGATACATATTTACAACTAGGGTTAAGGGCCCGAGCAGTACTGAATTATTCCCTTAATGGCAAAATTTGCCTTTCCACATGCTCAGGGAAAAGCCACAGGAGCCAGGACTTCACCCCAAAGCTGGCTCACCAAACCCCAGCACCCCAACAGGGATCCCACGTGGTGGCTGAGGGAGGGTGAGGAAGGTCCCCACACTCGGGCAGCATCACCAAGAGCATCACCAGGACCTCCTGCAACCAGCCCACGGTGCTTCAGCACTGCCAGCACAGCCCAACCAGCGAGGGTGAAGCCAGAAGGTTTTTTTGTGTAGTGAGGTTAAAAGGGTAGAGAAGGGCTGAGCCAGCTCTTACAGGGTGGTGGTTTTTTTTTGATTTTTTTTTTTTTTTTCCCTTGCAAGTTAAAACCAAGATAATGACACTGGGTGGGGACCAATTTGAAGGGCTGAGCAGCCAAACCAAAATTAGTCTCCCAGCCAAGAGCTTCCTAGGCCTCACAGTTTGGGGAAGGAAGCTGAGAAAAAGCATGAAAATAAAATAAAAAAAATTCCTCGGGAAGTTGGACCGTCGCACTCAAGCAAAGGTGACCCTGCTAGTCAAATATTTTTCAACATAATAAAAATAAAATCAAGTACTGGAGCAGTCTCCCTTGGAAAAGCAGGGCCTATGAGAGGGTGTTTTTTCCTCCTTTTTTCTCTTTTTCTTTCTTTTCCCTCCCCTGGCACTTTCTTTCCTTTCACTAATAACTATGTTTTTCTTGCATTTTTTTTTTCTTGGCTCTTTCCTCATAAAAGACTGATGTAATTTCCTGTCTTGTCCCAATGTTTCCTGTTAATTAACAGGGTGAAAGTTATCATCATGCATTTAAATGGCAACCCAAAAGAAGGGAGGGAAAAAAAACAGGGGAGAAAAAAAAAAAAAAAAAAAAAGAAAAAAAAAAAATGAGAGTTTGCTGTCTGTTAGCAAGCACCACATCACATTCCCAGCAGCCCAAAAATACCCTGGAAAAAGCTTTTTGGAACTGATGACTTGAGCCCATGGCAAAGACCCCCTGAAGGGTGGCAGCAGGTCTGTGCACAGGGGATCCAAGCCCCCACCCTCCCCTGGATGGGGATGGAAAATCCCTGCAATGCTTGCCCAGAAAAGCTTTTTTCTTGCATTAAGAAGAAAAAATAAAAGAAAAAGGGAAACAAGGAGATGGAAAACAGGAAGAAGAAGAAAACAAGTAGAAGAAGAAAAAGAAGGAAAAAAAGCAAAGGAGGAAAAGAGAAGAAGGAGAACGTGAAGGAGAAGAAGGAGAAAAAGAAGGAGAAGGAGAAAAAGAAGGAGAAGAAGAAGTAGGAGGAGGAGAAAAAGGAGAAGAAGGAGAAAAATAAGGAGAAAAAGAAGGAGAAAAAGGTGAAGGAAAGCAGAAGAAAAAAGAGGGAAAAATGGGAAAAGAAAATGGAAGGAAAAAGAAAAAAAAGAGAGAAATAAAGTACTTGTAGAAAAAGAGGCAGACAGCAACACCCAAGATGTTGCATTTATTAAAACAAGTTGAAGAATAGAGGAAGGAAAAAAAAAAGAAAAAAAAAATAAAAACCCAGGGGCTAATCCAAAGACAGCAGGCGGAAATCCTGAGAGCTGCCGAGCTCCTTGCCTTGCCTGCCCTCAGCCCCGTGCAGGATCAGGCTCCTCCGTGCCCTCTGTTCCTCAACAGCAGCCGTGACGCAGCCGGTACCCCGGCGGCACCGCGGCCACACCGGCGGCGGGCGAAAACAAAGCGATTTAGGCAAAAAGCGAGGGTGGTTAGAACAGAGACTGTGCCTCAGCGGTTAATAATATCCCAGCGCTGAAAATAAACTGGGAAGGAAGCTCCTTTGTGACAGTAGGCAGGCGGCCAGGCTGCGGCGTGGGTCATTCACGCCGGCGGGGGACGGCAGAGGGGCTGGCACCCACCCGCCACCCAGCCTGCCACCCTGCTGGAGCACGGCGAGGGCTGGGGACAGGGGTCCCACACACAGCTTTCTCCTGGGCACCCTAAAACACCCCGTTGTAAGCCAGCAGGGAGGTTTAGGGTGTTGGCCACCGTGGCTGGAAACAGGCATTCCCCCGTGCCCATGGCAGGGAAATGCGTGTGGCTAGTGTTACTGGTTCCTTTAGTGTAAGCGATACCCACTGGCAGACAGTGGGGATGGAAACGATGCAGCCACATCCCTGCCAGCCCAGGGCTGCTCCTCTACGAGTGTTTTTGGTCCCATCGAGTTTTAAATGTCCCCAGTGATCAAGTTGCTCAGCGGGACAGCTACTGCGAGTGGAGCGCGGTTTGAACTGACACTCAACTTCCAAAATTCCCTTTCCTAGCCTCATTCTTCCCTAAAAAGTGCCATGTTGTGGGATTAAAACACAAGTGACCCCATCACTGTTCCCACTACCATCCCCACTGTGATGGACTTGCTGATTCTGGGGTCTTTTGCATTTTGTCATCAGCTGTTCCAAAGGTGCCGTTTGACTGGGAAAATCTACTGGCGTCTGGAAAAATGGGTTTAATGAAGCTGTACAGGTATGGATTGAAACTATCTAATGGGGGCAGCACCTCTGCTATCATTTCTTTCTTAAAACACATTGTACAAGAGTATCTAGGAAAGGCTCAAGAGGCTCTAGTGCACTTAAATGTAATTATTAAATGGATTCTATTTGCTTTGGAAGGATTTTAATCGGCGAAACGCCCGGAGCTGGGAGGAGGATCCCAACTGTGTCCCAGGGGGGGTCCCCGCAGGGTGAGAACCCCCTTAAAAAAAAAAAAAAAAAAAAAAAAAAAAAGCCCTCACGGGGCTTGGAGGAACTGGAGCGGGGTGGCCAAGCCAAGATCCCGGGGTCAGTGCCAAGCACCAGCTCCCTCCTCCCAGTCGGCCACGGTCAGATGATGTGCGAGGCGAGCCGGGAGGCTCCTAGTCTGGCAGGCAGCCTGCTCTGCTCCAGAGGCTCCAGTGCTGTCATCCTGGCATTAACCCCTGATAACCTTGTCCTTTCCAGGATGGGACTGTGGTTTTTAGGTAAGCAAGGAGCAGGGTTTTTAGGTAAGCAAGGAGCAGGGGGTCATGTCTCCCAGCGAGGCTGGGAAGGAAAAGGGTGCAACGCCCCGCGACGCTCAAAGCAAATTAAAAAATACTGAAACGACGTAAGCTCAAAAATAAACCAAAAATAAGTGACTTAAAGAAAAAAAAAATTCCCAAGCAATTGTTTATCCCTGGGACAAATATACAATCCTAGTTCCACAGGAAGATGTCTCAATTTCAGATTATAATAGGATGCCAATTTGTAAATAAAGGCATTTCACAGGAGGTTATAAACTCCGTAGGGGAGGGAGGTGGAAGTAGGGGGAACGGGAAAACACAGGCAGGGCTCTGGCGGAGAAACAGCACAGGATCCTGTTTACATGGGCAAGGGGGAGAGCGACGGGAAGCCGCTTTGGGGGGCAAATATCTCCGGATTTGGACAAGGTGCTTCTTCCCCGTCGAGCAGATACCAGCAGGGATCAGAGGCATAGTGAAACATTCCCGGCCTGTCCGCAATTTTGGAATGAAATGTCAGTCAGCCAAGAGGTCCCTTAAACCAGACAAGGTCCCACAGCACAGAGAGCCAGAGTAGGGAACGATGCCAATGCTCTTCCAGCCTGGGGAAGTCTTTTCCCTGCGTTTTTGGTGTGGAGTTGGGAGGGAGAAACTGAGTCTGTGCCTGCTACAGAAGGGCCTTGTTGGTTTCCCAGCCTCAAGGCTTGCAGAACCTTGATCCAGCACCCAAGCACCATCACTCAACATCCACTGGCTCTTGGAAGGCCTGAGGTGCTTCCAGAGTTTGGGGAAACCAGCAGAATTAGGCCAAAATCTGGATAACCTCTCAGGTTTGGCATTTTAGGAACAACCTCTATAAAAAAGCAGTGGATGTGGTGAGGACGCAAGCCAGCTCAACTTGCTCTCCCTCTCTGAGGACAAGGTCTGGACCTCTTGAGAGCTTTGCTTTGCCAGCAGATCCAGCACCAACACCACCAGCTCACTTCTACCCTTGGAGCAGGGCTTCATCCTGGGTCATACAGGAATTTAGCTCCCACCAACCTGATGCCACCAAACCATGGGCCAGCCACCTTCGGTCACTCCAGCCATGGCTTTGCTTGTTTGAAAGAAGTCACAACCAAACATATCTGCTGAGAACAAGTCAGCTCAAAATACAGAAAACCACCCTCTGTCTCCTATTTACGGGAATTATTTTTATCCCCAATGGGATATTTTTGCTCTTTAACCACACGGAGGACAGAAAGGATCTGGCTAGTAATACCTGAGCACAGCCATGTCAGTGGGAGCAACCGTGAGCGAGGAGTCCTCACCTACCCACAGGCTGACCACTGATAAAAATAAAGATGATATAAGAAAATAAATAAAGCCAAGAATACAGAAGTGAGAGCCAGTGCCTCGGGGGAAGCGAGGGGCACATCAGCCAGAGAATGGGATGGCTGGGGAAGAGAGAGCAGAGGTGGGATGGGAAGGGGACACCAGCATGATGTGGAGGACTAACCAGGATTGCATTCCTGGGTCACGAAGGAGAACAGAAGGAAGAGGGAGGGAGGGAAAGAGGAGCTCAGAGTGGTTATCACAAGGGGGAAACACTCCCCGTGCATGGCCTGGCCACGCTGCTCCCCCTGGCACACGTCCTCCAGAGCCTCTGGTATCCATCAGCACAACTGCCTGCAGCCCCAGCCAGAGACAGACCCCAGCAGAGGCTGATCTGAGGCTCCTCCCCATCAAAGGCTCCTCAGGGAGAGCTGCAAGGACTCCCACTTTGAGCCCCTCCAATGCTCCCCTTGCCACCATCCACTCCCTGCCGGAGTGGCCATGAACCCCAGGCTGGCCTCATTCCCAAATTCTCAGCGCTGAGAGTGATCTTCCTTGCCAAATCCTGCTCTTTAGGACATCAGAGCAGGTCCACTGATCCTGCTGCTACACCAGCATCCACCGCACATCACTAATGACCAAAGGCTGCAGTGCTGCAGGATCTCACCAGCACCACCACCAACCGCCTGTGATGTCCTTTTCCTCACACACCCACTCCACTTTCCAAATTAGCAAAATAATTACTTTTTTTCACCCTTTTCTTAAGCCATCCTTTCACCAAGGAGCTGCAAATCCAACACTGTACAGGTCTGGAGGAGAGGAGGGATGCTGGATTCTCCACCCAGCATCACCCATCCCTATCTGCCCAAACATAGATAAGACCAAGCCAAAGCGCTGGCCATGTACCCTGCCAATAACTCATTAAAGCCCTCTTCAAACACACTCTTCTTCTAACTAAAATATGCAGGAGGGGGTAGGAAAAAAAAGGAGGAGAAAGTGAGCTTTGGAGGATTGCTCCAAAGTGCGTTTATTTTCCTTTCTTGACTGGGTCTCTCCAGTTGGGAATTTTCAGCACTGCACTTCTGCGCGCGGAAGGGAGATGCCAGTAAATCAGAGCAAATTCAAAACAAATGCTCTTTCATGTGGAGGCATTCGGCTTTGTCTCAGGGCTTGGGTAGCTAACCATATCCCTTCAAGAGTCAACTCTCCTATCAGCTCCTCATTAAACTAAATGGCTACAATTACATTTGGGGAGGAAAAAAGAGTGGTTAATGATCGTAAAAAGGTTCTGTTTCCAGGCTTGGGGAGGGGGGGAGACCTTTGATAAGGGAGAAAAAAAAATAAATCAAATCCAATGAAATAATAGCAATAGAATAAGTTAAAAATGTACTTTCAGGTGGAAATGTGCTTTCATTTGGGGAAGAAGCTCAATTAAGGAGCTAGGGGGTCCCCTTCCCGCAGCCTTTTGGGAGGCACCAGGAACGAGCCATGTTATTTCCTGCAGCCCAAGCCCCCACCTCCTGCCTTCCCTTCGGGAGCAGAGCTGCCAGACGAGATGTTATCAATAGGCTGAACCTTACAGAAAGCCCCCTTTTAAAAGCGAGTACTTCCTCTGCTTATTTCATGTGGTATCCTGTGGAACTGAACTCTCTCCTCCCCTCTGCAACGGGTGTATTTCAGGAGGAAAAAGGAAAAAAAAAAAAAAAAGAAAAAAAGATCTAACAACATCCTTATTGTGTTGTTTTGCTTCTTGTCTTTTTTCTTTCTACACCCCTTTTTTTTGTTTAATTCCCTGAAGCTATAGGCCCCAATGGTAAAAAAAAATTAAAAAACGCAAATCCTTCTGCCTTTAGAAAAAAAAGCCCAAACAGCAACAAGTTTTCCTGTTCCCTCTCCCGCTTCGTTTGATTAATTCTCATTAGGGCCTTTGAACAAACAATATGCTCCCCTCTCAAATAGCAGACAGGGTATATATTACACCCAAAGAAAAACAAACAAGGCTCACTTAAAGACATCACATCCACACCAAACGCAATTCCTGGAGAGAGGCAGGGGCAGATGCACGCGCGTGCAGCCGCCGACCTAATTCTGAATTCCAGTTTCAGGGTGATGAATAAATCATAAATCAAGGAGACATCCCCACAAAGGCAAGCACCTTCAAACATCAGCCAGTACCTGCAGGTACATGGTTTCAGACACTTTAATCCTGGTAGAGACACTGAGGTGGCCAGTCTGGGGTGGAAGATGACGTGCTGGAGACATCACACCTTGGAAATGGGGTTGGGAGTTGGACTGGGTGACCTTCAAAGGTCCTTTCCAACCCAAACCACTCTGTGCCTCTACACAAACCCCAAGAGGGGTGGAGAAAGTACCTAGCAAGCCTCCATCCTCTAACAGCAACTGGAGGCTGAGGGAGATGGCAAATAGGAAAACAATGGAAATCACTGAATATATCAGGAAGGGGTACAAAAACATCATCAACTCTCTCTGCAACATCCTCTATAAAAAACCAGGCCAACTTTCCTCCCCAGGCACCACGAGTCTTGTGCATCAGGTGTGGGATGCTGGTGACCTTACCAGGAGCAAAACCTGAGCAGGACTCCCATCCCAGAGACAAGAGATTTCCCCACCACCAAGTCAAGGATTTGATACCAAATCCTTCTTTAAGGTAGCACTGCACCTGCACCCACCATAATCCACACCCCTGAATGAATGGTCAACCAACATTGCTTAGCCTTCCCCTGCCTCAATCCTTTTGCCTCTCCCTGCCTGAGCCCAAAAACAAATGGAGCATAAGGCTGGAATCCAAAGGAAGTACAGACACTTTCAGGGATGGAGAACCTTGTCTGGGATTTCAACACATCCTCTGCACAACAGGTACACGGCTGCTACTGAAATTAAACCCAACTCTTGCTCTGAGCACGCCCTTCTCAGCGATGTGCATTCCCAAATCTCCCCCAGCATCATTTTGCCTTTTGTCAGGACCCTCAGCCAACGCGACCCACGACCCACGGCCAAGATCAAGGGCAGCAAGAGATGTCTTACCTGAGAGCCCCCCAGGGGCTAGACAATTAGTTCCCCCTGTTTCAGTGGAGGAAGGCACAGAGTCTGGACAATCTGCTGGAGCAGAGGAAGGAAAGAAGAAAAAAAAAAAGTCAGTATATAGGTGGTTCTTTGCAGGCTCCCAGCATCGCCCCAAGCAGAACACACATTCCAAAGGGCTTAGCAGGAAGCGATTACTAATTGTCCGTGCAGAGACGGTAGTTCATCAAGAAGCATCCACCCTAACTCGTTGTCTCAGTCAAGGCTGCGCTTCATCACCAGCCAGCACTGATTATAGACTGGCAGAAATTACAGGCTGGCTGCCACCTCTCTGGACAAGTCACCAGCTAAGGAGATCAAGGTTGTCGCCGTTCTGATGCAAGCGAGCTTCCAAAAATGCTTAAATCGTGGCTTTGTGCACCCAATTTAGCCAAAACCTGTAACTCACCAAAACGGGAACCGAAAGGGAAACGTCTCATTGCTGCCCTTCTGCAGTGAATGGGCTGAGTTTGTGGTGCCCCACTCGAGTTTTGTCACCACCAGCAGCTGGCAGACCTCGTTGCCCACTCCTCTGGGCACCACCAAAGGGCAGGGTAAGACTGGCTGCTTCTCTAGAGGTTTCTCCCAATGCTCCTTTAGAGGTTAGTCCCAATATCTAGCAGGTGCTGGAGACCAAGGTTTGGACCTCTCTACCCTAAGCCTGCTCTTCCAAGTGACAACAGTCAGAAGCCAGCCCCGATCTCCTGGTCCTACAGAAAAACTCCAGCTTTTTGGTCACTACCATGCAGGACCATGAGATGAAGAACAAGCCTGAGAGGACCTGTGAAGTTCATGAAAACTTCTGGTCCTGAGGGACTTTGGGTTTCTCCAAATTTGAGTTCTCTATGCCCTCATTTTGCCCACACCTCTATCCCAAAGCAAGGCCATCACAAGGAGAGCCAAGATGATTTTCTCCCTACTGATAAAGCAATTCTGCCGGATCCCACCCCTGAAATACCAGTGAATAAGAAATTCCTGTCTGCATAACCTCATTTTATCAGAGTAAAGTAAAAGCCCTAACAGGAATATACAGTTTAACAGGATATACTTAATCAAACTGAAAACAATAGGGGAGACAGGAAATAGACTTACTTGTGAAATACTGTATATGATACGCTCTCTAAATGCCTTGTCGTGCTTTCTATGCTTTAAAGAATAAGGTTTTTACTTTTTTAACTCTTTCTAGTCCAGACAGGAGATTTCCCCAACATTGCCCTGTGATTGCTTCAACTGCTTGAGCTACAGATGCTTTCTGAACACAGGCTGGACCACTCTGCCCTGCCCTGGGCTCCCTGTGCCTGCAGCTCCCTGAGGAGTTCCTGGGATAAGGGACATTACTGTCATGCTGTAGAGCTCTTACACGACCAGGTTCTCTGTTACCACATCAGCCAGGACAGACTCCAAGCCAAACTTCAAACACACAACCCTGGCAATGGGGCCATGTGCTTCCACACTTCTTCCTCAGCTCCCTTCCCACCCAGAAGACAATTCCCCCCATCCATGAATCACCCCTGGAACTCCCTTTCCAAAACTCGGGGCTGGTGCAGCTCAACTCTAGACCAGCCGGGAGAGTCAGGCATGGGAGCCCTCATGGGGTCTCTGCCTGTGCGTGGCTGGATTCATTGCTGCCCTCATCCTACCGCCCACAGAGCTGCTGGGGCTCTCATTAGGAGTGGACATTGGGCTGGTTTTACCTTCAGCCCCAGAGAGGTCGAGGATCAGACATTTGTCCAACCTGGTGCACACCAATCTCCTCCCAGCTCTGCCTTCCCACAGCACGAAACCATTGCGGAGACACACAATTATTCCTTGTGGCCACCAGCCCAACCTTGCAAGGTGTCAAATAGCTCCTGGGAGCTGCCAAACCTCCAGCTCCCCTGAAAGCTGACACCACAGGAGGGCATTCGGCCCCGCAGCGACATCTCCGCGAGTTTCCTGCACTCTCATACACCAGCACCACCAAGTCCAGTCACGCCAGAGCACAAGGGAGCCACTTGCAGCCCCTTGTCCTGCTTAAAGCTTAATCAAAAATCTGCCTGAATTATTTGAGGGCACCACTATCCACCTCACTTTCAGCAGAGCTGCAAGCTCCAGCAGGGACATCAGGAATACTGAGTCCCACACACCTCCATCAGCCATCCCTGCCAACATCCTCTGTGAGG
Source organism: Calcarius lapponicus (assembly GCA_039654755.1). NCBI lineage: Eukaryota > Metazoa > Chordata > Aves > Passeriformes > Fringillidae > Calcarius > Calcarius lapponicus. Next base: position 6,337,885 of record CM077481.1, read on the forward strand.
AAGAGGGAAAGTTCCCTCCTTGATAAAATCCTCCCCATCCCTGGAGGTGTCCAAGACCAGGCTGGAGGTGGCTTGGAGCAACCTGTTCTAGTGCAGGTGTCCCTGCCTTGGAGCGAGATGACTTTTAAGGTCATTCCAACCCCAGCCATTCTGGGATTCTATGAATGAGCAAGCCAGGCTGACCCACAGCCTTCCCTCAGGTAACTCAGCCATCAAGGGCAGATCTTTCTGTTCTATGACAAGTACACAAAACCAGATCTGTCCTACCAACACAGCCTGATGTGGCATTTCATCACCTGCAGCGGATTCCCAACTCCTTGTCCATCCCTGCTTTCCTCCAGCCTGCAATGCAGCCTGTCTCAGCCTCCATCACCTCCAGAAAAACTGATTTAATCCCCATTGGTTAAGGGTTTTAAACAAAAAGAGAAGAGAGATTTAGACAAGATTGAAGAGAGAAATGGTTAATGATGGCAGTGGTGAGGCACTGGCACAGGTTGCCCAGAGATGATAGATCCCCAACACCAGAAACATTCAGGGTCAGGCTGGATGGGATTGGAGCAACCTCGTCTAGTTGAAGATGTTCCTGCTCGTTGCAGGAGGGTTGGACTAGATGGTCTTTAGGGTCCCTTCCAACACAAACTTTTTTTTGGTTCTCTGATCTGGCGACCTCTGCCAGAGCCCACACCAGTCCAGGGTGATTATCTGCCTGTCTCTCCATATGAAGCACTTACAAGACATAGCACTAAACACTTAAACTTTTACCACCACTATCATGCTTGATGGAAAAGCAGAAGTTTCCTGCTGGATGCACATTCCCAGCTCCACTGTCAGAGCCTAAACACAGGGACTGCTCCCACCCAAGGCCCCAGGTGAAAAGATGGCTGATGGGCACCAGCCAGGTAAAAAATCCTCACACCTTCCCGCAGTTCTCAACATGCAGCTGGGGAGCTGCCACGGGAGAGGGCACCGAGGCTGGGACGGGAAACCCTCAGTCCCCCTGCAGAGGAAATGCTGAGAAACCCTGAGCTTGCAAAACCCACCTGCCACCACAGACTTCCAGGCTCCACCGGTGCCTGTCACAGCCCCGCTAGTCAGAGCTCAGCTGCCAAGTGGATTTTTCTTTCAAAAGGGAAAAAAAAGGAGGACTTTTTGGTGAGTAACCCAGTCGTTTCTGTGTTTCCGATGGGCAGCGTTAATCACTTCCTATTGGCCGATAGGAATAACTTTTCCTTTCGAAATGGCACATTCATGTTCTGCGGCTTTTCTGTTTACACACATTTTGCTACCTTATGTCAACACTTGCTAATGAATAAATATATCATTCGGCTAACTGAAAATGAGATCCTGGCAGAGGCAGATTGGATGTTTAAATCCTGCTAATAGATTTTATCCTAACATCTTTACAGGAAACCAAAACCAAGTTTAACCCTTCTCTTCTGCAGCTCCAATCCCCTTTGCATCCCATGCCAGGCTCATCAATGAGTGCAGAGAAAAGCCATAAAGGCAAAAAAACCAGGAACTTTTGGGGGAGCACTGCAGGGATGCAGCCAGAATTATGTGTAACCCACAAAACTTCATGACCCAGCAGACCCTCAGAGTCTATTACAGAACAACCCTTCTGCATCCCAGCACATGCTCTGGATGCTGAACCTGCTCCCTAAGTCCCTCTTTCATTCATGAGCCCTTATCTCCTGTTTTTTCACACCAAGGCAAGATAGCTCATGCTTTGCAACCCAATTGTTTCTTAAACAGCTTTGTTTACTTCCCAAAGGCAAAAAAAAATAAAAACAAAGACTCATTAGTGTTCCCAAAGAGTTTGCAGAGGGGGATAATGACAGTCCAGCCTCTGAGGGAGCAGCTGGCACCATGAGACCCCACCACCGCACAGAGCAGCCCTCAAGGCTGGGGTTTCTCTCTGAGACCCTGCAGAGAGGTAATTTCACAGACACCGTTCTGTCGGCCAGAAAAACCCCCGCCGAGCAATCTTCAGGAATATCTGTGCATCCACCCTCGCCACCCTGCAGTGCCTCCTCCTCCCCTGCCCGCCGCGACCGCGGGACGCGACCGCGGGGACCACCGCGCTCCAGCCCGCTCCAGAGGCACCGATCCTCGGGAAGCCAGGAGCTGCTCCTCCCGAGCTCCCCGCGCTTCCGACTCTCCCCACCTCTCCTCCTTCTGCCAGCCTCATTTATCTCACACCCGGCGAGCTCACTGCCAACCAAGAGTTTATGCAGACAACCGCAAGAGAGCTGGTGCCAGCCTCAAATGGGCTTCTCCCCTGGCACCCTGACATTCAATTACAAGCAACAGGCATGCACAGTGGTGCGAAGAAATCCAAATTTTTAAAAGGTTAAAAAAATAATTTCTCAGACTCTTTTCCCAATTTTTCTTTCCAACCTGAGGAGGTAGGATTAGGCTCCTATAAAACTTAAAAAGATTTCTAACCAACCAATCTGTCTGTCAAGGTTCACCGGGATTCCCAGGCATCAGGGAGATGCTGTGCTGGATCCCAACCTAAACCCCTAAAAACTCACCCAGGGGTGCAGAAGCACTGCCGTTTCCAACTGGAGCCTATGGTTTTCCTGCCTGACTCAAGCAGCACAGGCCTGCACTGCAACCCCTTCTGAAGTTTACTGCCAGAGTTTTAAAACCCTACTTTGTGCACAGAGTGGCTTAGATAAATTATATGTTAATTCTTACAGGGGTAGCAGGAGGCACAGAAGCACACAAGCAACCCAAAAGCAAAACGCATGACAAAGGCAGGAGACTGTTTCCCCGATAAAGGGGCTGTTATGCTATTTTTTATCTCTTACACTTGCATTGAAAAAAGTCCACTTACCAGTTGGTTTGAGAAAATCCATTGGATATCTGGAGTAGGGTGGAGGGGGAGACTCTGGAATTAGAGAAGTACAGAGAAAATAAAGGCAGAGCCATGAGAAAGAAAAAAAAAAAAAGAAAAAGAAAAAAGATAGGAACTTATGATAACAGTGGCATTCTTTTAGCAAAACTGTTTGTCTTAGCTCTGGGGGTTGGAGGCAGGGCAGCGAGGCGGTGATTGCCTTGATATTTAGCTGTCAGATAAACAAAAGGGGCCGTCTGGCGCCAGTCTCCCTGCTATCTGCCGCTCGGGCTGTCTGATCGGGGCCTCCTTGGCTCGGCGGAGCCGCGGCAGCGCCGGGGCCGCCCGGCCCTTAATCCCCCGGCACCGCTCGGGGACGGCGGGGAGGCAGCGCCGGGCCCCCGGGAGGGGAGGGGGTCCCGGAGGTGGGGGCGTCGCCCCCTCCCCTAAATACAAAAGGAAGTACATAAACCACGGCAGCGGAAAGTTTTTTGAGTTCTGGGTTTTGTTGTTCGTTGCGGGCCGGTTTTGGTTTGTTTTGGTTTATTTTTTTCCTCCAGGAGGGAAAAAAAGTTTTGTAGGCCGGGAGGTGAGCGGGGCTGCATCCACGTATCCCTGTATCCCCTCCATACATGCATCCCCTCCAATCCCTGCACACCTCCAGCCCCTGGGTCCTCCCTAGCCCCTGCGCTCTGCCATCCTTTCCATCCCCTGCACCCCATCCCCTCCGTTCCCCACATCCCTGTATCCCGTCCCTCCGCTGCACACCTCCAGCCCCCGCGCCGCTGCATCCCCTCCATCTCTCGCATCCCCTCCAGCCCCTGCACCCCTGACTCGCCCGCAGCCCTGTGCGCCCGCCGTTCCCCTGTATTCCCACATCCCTCCGAGCCCCGCACACGTCCGACCCCCGCATCCCCCGCAGCCCCTGCCATGCCCGCCGCCGTACCTAGCTCGCAGAGCCGGCTGAGGTGGTGCGGGTTGCAGCAGACGAGCTCGGAGTGAGCCTTGCCGTAGGATTCACAGCAACATAGCCGCTTCACTTCGGAGCAGTGGCGGAGGTCGGGCCAGCGGAACACCTTGCACAGCAGCACGGGCAGCGGGTACCAGTGCTGTCCCAGCCGCGAGTCGGCCTTGGCGGGCAGCAGCAGGCAGGGGGTCCGCGCCCCGCCGCGGGACTCCACGGCGTGCAGCAGCCCCTCCAGCTGCCGCTCCTTCAGCCGCTTCAGCACGGCGTGGGTCAGCGCCTTCAGTTCCGCCTCCGCGCCCGCCGCCGCCCGCCCGCCGCGGCCCGCCTTGCCCGGGCAGCACCCGCGCCCCCCGCCCAAGTGCGCCCGGGGCTCGGCCACCGCCGCCGCCGCGCCGGGCTCGCCCGCCGCCGCCTCCTCCTCCTCCTCGCCGCCGGGCGCGCGGCTCCGCCAGAGCCGCCGGACGAGCACCGAGCGTTTGGTCCTGAACATGCGGGACGAGAGGAGGGGCCCCCGGCTACAAAACGGGCATGTCGTCCGCCGAGCATGAAGGGGCCGGCAGGCGGGATGCGGCGGCGGCGGGGGGCAGCGGCGGGGGGCAGCGGAGCCGAGGCGGGCTGTGGCATGCGCCAGTCTCCGCGCTGGGGCCGCGGGTCCCGCCGCCTCCCGCGGGGGGATGCGCCGGCCGCGCCTCCGCCCGCTGCGAGAAAATTTACAGAAAAATCGGATCGAAAAGAAAAAAATCAAAACTGAGAGGAAGGAAAAAAAAAAAAAAAAAAAAAAAAAAAGGGATAAAATGAAGGTGGGGGGAAGGGAAGGGAGAGAGTCGCCGCTTGCTCCGGCTTTGCCCAAAAAAGCAAAGAAAAAGGAAAAAAATCCCCGTCTAGAGCCCGCGGCGCCCGTGGCGGGGGCAGGCGGGCGGGGGCTGCCGGCGCCGCGCCGCCGTGCGCGGGTGCGGAGCGCGGCCCGAGCCGCGGGGGAGCCTCGGCCGCCCCGGGGCCGCGGCGCCCATCAACCCGCCACGCCGGGGAGCGGGCGCGGCGGCGGGGATGCGGCGCAGGGCAGAGCCAGCAGGCAAAAAAGCAAAAAGAGCGAGCCAAAAAGGCGGCTATAAAAAGAGGGTAAAAAAAAAAAAAAATTAAAAAAAAATAAAAATAAAAACCCCAAAACACCAACCCTAAGGTTTGGACGTCGGTTTAAGCATCTGTCACAAAAGAGGCGAACGAGCGCATCCAGAGTGTTGTATCCCTTTTAAAAAGCCCAGGTCGTCCTGATGTGGGGGTTTCGGGGTGGGCTTTTATTTTTTTTTCCCCCTCCTTCTTTCCAAAGGTTTAATCCACACGGAGTCTTGATCCGGCTGCTACGAAGAGAAAGAAAGGAAATAAAAAAAATAAAAAATAAAAAAAATAAAAAAGGAGAAAAGTGGGGCTATGTCCCTTCCTTCCTGCCTTCCCCAGCAGCCGCGCCGGGCCGAGCCGGGCCCGCCGCTCCCGGCGGAGCTTACATGGGTGCGGGGGTGCCCGCCGGCCGCCGACCCTCTCCCTGCTGCCGGCGCCTCTGCCGCGGTGCCTTTTTTTTGCTCTTCACTCCTCCTTCCTGCCTTCCTTCCCCTCCTTCTCCTCCTCCTACTTCTCCTCCTCCTTTCGTGGGCTTTTCTTTTTTTTTTTTTTTTTTTTTTTTTTTGCTTTCCTCCCCTTTCCCCCCCCCCCCCCCTCACCCCGCCCGCCCCTCCGCTCTCCGCAGTCAGCCGCCCTCCCCGCACCTCCGCCTGCCTGCCTTCCCCCGGCTGCGTGCGGGGGGAGCGGCGGCGGCGGCGGCGCGGGGCGCGGCGGGAGCGGAGCCGGCGCGGTGCCTGCGCCCTCCCCCGGCCCCCCCGCACCGGCGGCGGCTTCGCAGTGCGCAGCGGCCCGGCCCGGCCCGGCCCCGGCCCCGTCACGTGGGCGTCTAGACACCGTGTCGCTCCGGGGGAAAAAAAAATAAATAAATATATCTATATATTATATTTATCTCCAACCGCCTTGCGCAAGAGGCGGCTCGGGTTGCGGGCAGGTTGTGGGTCCGTGGGTCCCCTCCCCAGCTCCCCCCCCCCCCCCGATGCCTCCTTCCGTACCTGCTCCTGGGCGGGGGTGCGGGAGACGGGGGTGTCCCCCCCCGCACCCCGCGGGGCACAGGGCGGGGAGCTCCCGGGGCTGGGGTGCGCCGCTGCTCGCTGAAAATATCGGAATGTTAGACCAAACCGGCGTAAAAATTCAAAAATTGACGCGGCTCCGGGTAGGGAACGAGGGCACATCACAAAATGCAGAGACAATAATAATGGTGATGGTGATGATGATAATAATAGTAATAATAATAGTAGTAATAATAGTAATAATTTGTGCTTTTACAGCACCTGTCACCAGAAGGACAGGGAAACACAGCACGGAGGCTCGGTACGCTCCGATTCCAAACACGAAGCAGCAATGACGGGCACGTCGCGCTCCGGCATTCGCGTTACGGGCGCTACGAGCGGTAACAACCCCCTGGCACCCTGGGCGCTCCACAGATTCCCCCGTTCCAGCCCTGGACCGGCAGAGGGTGAGGAAAACCGAGCCACCAAGAGGCTGCGCTCTCGTCCAGCCTTGGTGCGCTCTGCGGCCGGGCTGGGAAGTCCGGCCAGACTTCCTAGCGCCAGGCTTGGCAGGGCAGCGCAACTCCCCAGGGGTCCCCGTCCTGCACGCACTCCCACGGAGCAGCGGCTCCTTTTTCACAGAATAGCCGCGGGCGGATGAGTTGCCTTAAGGTCACTCTCTGAGGCAGTTATCGTGTCGGAAGTAGGAGCTGGGACTCTTTAAATCGTGGCTGCTATAAGCCAGCCCAGCTCAAATCCAAAGCCAAAGCCACGTCCGGAATGAAGGCACCCAACTAAAGGTGACACCAGGTAGAGCACGCGTAAAGCTAACATCCCGTGCAGGCAGGGCATCCTCGGGGTGCGCGTCCTGGATCCCTGAATTTGGGGCAGGCGGGAGGGCAGGGACAATTTAAGCGCCCAGTTGTGCATGCATGCACCTGAGCGGGTCGGGGATGCTACAAACAGGCCCGGCGTTTGCAGAATTTGGATCTCAATCAGGCAGAAAATGGCTAGATTTGGGGCAGGCTTATTAAATGTTAACCAGACTATACCCAGCCAGGTACAAAAATCTGTTCAAAATCCAGATAAATAGTTGGAAAAACACTGGGGAGGGGAAGGATGTTATTTGCTGGCATCAGAAAGAATAATTTAGAAAGCCTCGTTACAAAGCTGGAGTCTGAGGAAGGCAATTGACTCCTTGCTTCACCTCCAAATAATTAAAGGTAGGAGGGGAGCCCAGGGCACAGCCCTGCAGTCTTCAGGCGACAGCAGGGGCCGAATCAGAACAGCATCAACATTTAGTTCTGCACATGCAAAGAAGTCCCATTGCTTTTTAAATGGTGCCTTCTGCACGCTGAAAAATGGAATTTGGGTAATATTTTTAGTTCAACGTCTTGTCCTAGAGCCCTTGGGGTGACTTCACATACACTGAGACTGATTTCCTCACTTCCTCAGAGAACCTCAATCTCTTTTCCCTGTGATGCGTATAGCAAATTGGGAAGGGGAGGAAAAAAAAGTTCCTTCTCATTCCAATATTTGCTGGTGAAAGACATGCTGGACGCGCTCATTAATCCATACATTATACTTTTTAATTTTTCAAAACTTGCCAGGCTGTTATAAATGAGACTAAAATCTCCTTTTTTAATTTTCCCCCTTGTAGCTCCCCTTGCCTCAGCACTGACAGCTAGGATTACTTTACTGTCATGAGGGCAGTGACAAAAACCACAGTGTGCCGTGCACTGGGAGGACGTGGAGGACAGGAAGGGGGTCCAGGAGTTAATGAAAATTTTTGGCCCTGCCATAGGTTCTCCAGGTGACCCTGGGCACCTGTCTTTCCCTTTGAGTAGGGACCTGGGCTTTGGTGCCTCTGATTTCCCACAGGTACAGCTGGGCCATCAGCACTTGCCCGGTTTTGTGATCTCTGCAGGTGAAAATTGTCCCAGAAGTGCTAAATATTAAATAACTGATAAAGAACTGCTTTCCAATTAACCCTGCAAACTTGTTTAAGCAGACCATATGTATGTGCCCATATGGAAAACACAGAAATAAACATAATGAAGCTGATAAATATGGGAACGGGACCTGGGCTGAGGGGACGCCTGGAAAGCAGAGTGATACCCACAGCCTGCCCTGCTCTGGATGTATTGCTCAAATGTCACCCTGGGCCAGAAACCTGTCCTGAAATGCATGAAGGGCACTGTTAATCCCTGAGGAGAAATAAAATATGTTTGAGTCATAGAATTCAGGAATTGTTTAGACTGGAAGGGACCTTCAAGCTCATTTCGTTCCACCTCGTCTGTCAGGCCTGGGACACCTTCCACCAGACCAGGTTGCTCCAGCCCTGTCCAGCCTGGCCTTGGACACTTCCAGGGATCCAGGGGCAGCCACAGCTGCTCTGGGAACCCTGTGCCAGGTCCTCCCCACCCTCACAGACAAGGATTTTCTCCTTCTATGTAGCCTGAATCTCCCCTAATTTAGTTCAAAACCATCACCCCTTGTCCCGTCACTCCAGGCCCTCCTAAAAAGTCGCTCCCCGTCTTTCTTCTAAGCCCCTCTGGAGTGTTGAAAGGATTCATGCAATGTGTTACATTTGTATGGCGTGTTTGCACAGCGTTTTGCATCCCTCCTGCCAAACACATTAGGTCCTGGATGCAAAATCCCGGCGAGCCCACCCTCCCCAGCCCCAGCGCTCCGTTCTCACGGGGGTTTCTGGGGACCTCTCCTGAACCCAGCTGGCTTTGAAGAGCTAAAGCCGGGTTAATTTGCATTGCAATTCAGCCTTTGACAGACAGTTGGAGCCAAGGCACTGTTAACCTAATTGTTTTGCTAACAGCACCAGGGTGTGAGACTCACCAAAGGCACTTCCAACAAAGGGGATAAAACCAGACTTGGGGGAAAAAAAACCCTTTTCCTGACATCATTACCGGGTACAAACAAACAGAGCTGATCCCTCTTCATACACTTCCCAGGCGAGGGTCAATAACAAACACACTTTGCTCTTTTGGGGGTATGTCTCTCCTTTTCACAGCAGTGAAAAGCCAGTCAGGGGAGGTAGCAGAGAACAAGCCAGGCTGAAGGCAGGGGCAGAGGCAGCGCAGGCTGGCTCCTGGCACTCTCCCATCCTTTTGTGCACATTAGGAATAGCTAAGCTTGTGGCCCTGCTTCTATTTTTATGCATTATTTTGAGAGCAGAGCTCTCAAGCAATGTTCAAAGTCTGGGTTGTGAAGCCGTTTTGGCTGCAGCCAGTCTCCTTCCACTCCAGCAGCTCATGTCAAGAGAGCAGACTCAAGCTATGAGCCCCAGGGTCTGCAAAGAAAAGCATTCTTCAAGCACCCTCTCTGTGTGGTGAGTGGCACGGGGAGACAAGGATCCCGTGCTCGCTGCTGTCACACAGCCCTGCGAGCTAAAATCACCATTTCAGTGCTGGCAGCCATTCCAAGGCTGGTCTGTTGGAAAAGGATTCAGTAGAAGTGGGCACAAGGGGAAATTCACTGCACCCAGCCCTGGGCTCCAGCAGCACAAGGAGCTGGAGCTGCTGCAGCCAGTGCAGAGGAGGCCACGGAGATGCTGCCAGGGCTGGAGCCCCTCTGCTCTGCAGCCAGCCTGGCACAGCTGGGGCTGCTCAGCTGCACCAGAGAAGGCTCCAGGGACACCTCAGAGCCCCTGCCAGGGCCTCCAGGGCCTCCAGGAGAGCTGCACAGCCACTGGGGACAAGGCAGGCAGGGACAGCAGCCAGGCAATGGCTTCCCAGGGCCAGAGGGCAGGGACAGATTCTGGGCTATTGGGAATTAGGAATTGCTGGCTGGGAGGGTGGGCAGGCCCTGGCCCAGGGTGCTCAGAGCAGCTGTGGCTGCCCCTGGATCCCTGGCAGTGTCCCAGGCCAGGCTGGATGGGGCTTGGAGCATCCTGGGACAGTGGAAGTTGTCCTTGCCTATGAAATAAAGGGTTGGAATCAGGTGGACTTTAAGGTCCCTTCCAGCCTACACCATTCTGTGAGAAAAATGAGAAAAAAGCCTGGTGAGATGAGATGTTTCCTTGCCTGTAGCAAGCCATGGGGAAAAAAAAACATTCCCCTCTTGAGCCCTTGGGGTTGGGCCATCCAAGTCAAATGTCCACCAGTGCTGTCCCTGGGGGGCTCATTCCAGCATGGGAATATTTGGATTCATCAGGGCACTCATACATGCCTGACTCTGTGCTTTGCTGGCTGAAATTTTGTTAGCTTTACGACTTGACCGCACAGCTGTTGTAGTGTTTAGGTTTGGTAGCTAGAAAGGGGTTAAACACAGGGCAGTGACCCTTATGCCAACATAAAGGAAATTATACCTATACGTGCATATTAGAATTCTATGTTTCCCCAATTTTAGTGGGAGAATTTGCTGTTTGCAATGCAAGATGCTGGTGCAACTACAGCCATCAAAGGGGGATGTGGGTGGTGCAGGGATCAGGACCCGGAGGAAGGAAGAGTGAAGGTGCTGCTGCCAGAGGGAAAGCGCTGCTGGCAAAAGGACCTGGTGGCCCATGACCATGGCAGGCCAGGGTGGGCCACGGGAGCAGTGCCTGCCCTCTCTGGTGGTCACTCACTGACACACTGAGTGTGCACAGAGCTGCCACCTCTGTCCCTCAAATAACCGTGGCAGCAGTGCTGTGTCACCAGTGGGGCCAGCCCAGCTCCTGCTCAATGTCACCAGTGGGATTTATGACCAGGAGGCGAGGGGGATTTAGGTCAGACAGTCTGGGAGGGGATGATGGTGGAGCTGGGCAGGAGAGCACAGTGTCATTGGGGAGCCACAGGCCAGGCAGAGGAGACACAGGAGGGAAGATGTGAAGTGGAAGAATGGAGACAGATGCAATATTTGATTTTACAGATAAAGGAAAGCTTGACAATCCCTTTAGCTGGGACAGGCTATGCTGAGACAAAGGTTTTCTTCTTCCTCCAGCAGTCCGACCCAGAGATCCCAGTGCCTTTGGCATTTGCCTGCACCTAGCTTCTTAGGATATAGCAGCATCTGACTCAACGTTAATATAAAATATGTGATGTTAATGCACCACCTTAGTTGTAACTCTTTATTTGCATTGTACCTGTACTTCTGTGTTTCAGATGTCCAAATTGATAATGTAAGTTTTCAGATTTGTTTTGGTGTGTAAGATCTCGGAAAGTGATTTTTTTCTTTCTGTAACTTTAAAGATAAGCACATGCAGACAATATAGCAGGTACCCCTCTTTCAGTATTTCAGTTTCAGTAGTGTAAATCAAAATCCTCTTTATTTCAAGTTAGTGCATTTGCACGAACTGCAATGCTTTATTTGTAGTTACCTGCAGTTACCTATGGGGTAACAGCAGAGTGTATGGAAAGAGCTGGGGGTGGCATGAGAACCAGGGGTTATTTGTTACCCTATGATTCCTCCTCCTGACACCTCAGAGGAGACCAAGACTTTCTGGTTTCAGCCACATTTGCCTGCAGACCTGCCCGTGGCAGGGAGATTGGAACCAGAGGATCTTTATGATCCCTTCCAACCCAAACTACTCCTTGCTTCCACGATTCCAGGACCTCAGGGTGCTTCCCAAGTGAGGATCCCCTGCCTTCTGGACTCTGGCATACACAAACATTGCAACACCAATGCCCAGGAGCGCTGGGGAAGGGTGGGGTGTCCATCACTTAAAAGAAGCATTTTAGCCCTAATGATATCAAGCCAATCCCTGAATTCTGGCTTTAGGAGGATTTATCAGCTCCTGGGAGATGGGCTACTCAGATGCAGCCACAAGGCAGGGACGTGCGAGGTGCCACTGCCCAGCAGATCAATTTACCCGCGGGAGGAGCCCGCGACACCTTCACTAAAATCAAACAAAACCACCCCAAACCCTGTTTGGGAGAAGGAAATAGTTGTAAAAGGGATGGGAGAGTAGCAAGCAAAGCAAGAGGAAAAACTCCAGCTTCTGTATTTCCTATTGCTGGCAGGTAGGGGTGTAATTTTGGAGTTCCTTCCTTTTTAATGGGATAGGTCGTAACCTTACCATCATTTATGTGTCTCTCTGTATTTATTGCAGTGGCCTGGCCACATGCACTGTGGACCTGATTTCTCTCCCTCAAACATTAGTCATGTCCTCACAGATGGCAATATAACATCCCATGCTTTTCACAGACTTTACCAAGCCAAATTCCCAGTGACACTAGTGGCAATTTTGTCCAGTCAGAGACAGGGACTGGCCTGTTGTAAAAAGAAAATTCTCATGTTTATGGTGAGTTGATCAGCATCAGTGTTCCTCTTTCTGACCCACAGCTTGACATAAACAAATAATCCAACTATCAGACATCTGCAATCAAGGACTTTATGAAGCCCTGACCTTTTACATGTGAAGCATCACACTTGCACTGCACAACAGTCTGCTCTAAGGATCACAGTCTGGATTTCTTGTCCTCAAATCCCATACAAATACTCACTTAAAATAACAAAATTATTAGATGCTTCTTCATATTGCAGCTCTCTGGGAGCATTATAGGTCTAGGTTACAGTATTTTGGGCTTACATATGATATGCCTTTTTGGGGCATTTGAGAGAGAAGGGAGAAGATGCATGCAAATAATTAAAAGATGCTTCAAAATCAGGACAGCTGAGGCAAGTAACATCTTTTATCTGCAATGACTTAGCCACGAAATACCTGCATGGCTGAAAAAAAGAAAAGGTAGATGCTGTGCTAGGAGGACACAATTGAGAAGTGAAGCATCATTTTTCAGCAGTAATGATCCAGGTGGAGTAATTAACCACTGGTTGTGGTGGATGTTTTGTCAATAATAATTGTGAAATGAGGTTTTGGTGGTATTCAGCAGATGAGCTCCAGCTGGTTTAAACCTGTACGGGTGCAGGGAGTCTTTCTGCCCCGAGTTACTCAGGTGGGTAGTCTAGACAGTAGGAATAGCTCTTCATACCCAATAATTTATGAATTAGTAGGGCCAGCGTATTAAAACAGATAATTGAAAAGTCCTCATTTGTCTAAATGTAGGGTTGGGATTCTTTAATAACTTTTTACAAATATTAAACCAAACAGAAATGCTTTCATGACAGTCTTGCACATGGCTTGGTTCCAGGAAAAGCAACCTGCTGGGAATTGATTTTTTTTTCTCTGAAATTTCCAAGTGATGGAAATTGCTTGAGAATGGGAAAGTAGCTAGCACTAAAAAAAATAAAACTGAAACTCTGTCTGATAGTCACTACCTTCAGGATGAGAAAATTTCTTTCAACCTCGTGTAAGGGAGTTTCAGGTAAACAAGAAATATAGGATTGGGCAGGAACTGACTTCCCTGATTTCACAATGCAAATTGCATAAAGTGAAGAAAAAAAGAAGTATTAGAAGTAAAGTGTAATTTAAAGATTGGATTTTCAAAAGCACATTACCCAAACCTGCACATTCATTTTATCTGGAGGGAAGAAGGCACGCCATCTGATAGCAATGATTAATCCAAAGGAGGCCCAGACTTGTTCTCTTCATTTAAGAGGAAAAATTACATATTCTGTGAGGAGGTAAAAACAGCTGTACTGACTGAGATACCTGTGGCTCTTCTAGAGATTGCAGAACATGGCTCACCATCTCCCATATGTGTTAATATTTGAGGTTTTTTTCAAAGACATAAAAGTAATTTTAGGTCTGAAATATCCAAAGTGCATTGGAGACCTTTTTTTTTTTTTTAATTTTATGGTTTTTAGGGGGTTTGCTGGCATCATTTAATGACACAAAGCCAAACCACCCAACACCAAATATGGAATAGAGAAGAAAACTGATTTACAGCAAAGGGGAAAAGTTCACTGTAAGGGGTCCTAAGCTAACTGTGCCATCAAATTCAGAGAAAGACCTTAAATATTGAAGTGTATCAATTACCATAAGCAAAATTAAAAACGTTTTTATGTGTTTGCTGGTCCTAGTGAGGGTACTTAATTGTGACCTGGTCCCAGTGCTTTCCAACACTCACCTGCCTTCCAAATCACAGAGACAGGGAAGAGCACTTCACAAAGAATTAAAGGATGACTTTACAGCCATTGTTTAAAACCATAATTAACACGGCGTTTAAAGCAAAAGTGAGACAATTATCACCTCCTAAAGCCCTTAAGAAATCTGAGCAGCAGACCTCCTGCCAGACTTTCTGATATCACAGGCACCATAAACAGAGCTTTGCAAGAACCATCCCATTCGCAGCCCTGACAGCTATTGTCCTTAGTGCTAAGTATTATTATTATTATTATTATTATTATTATTATTATTATTACTCTCTCTGTTTATGGTGATGTGCTAGGAAGTGGGCAACTCGGGTTTCTCAAGATCCTACAAAGAGCAGCCTCACCTCCAAAAGGTGCCTGTCAGATGGGTTCAGAGCTCCCAGGGCTTCTCCACCAGCACTCGGTCGCTTGGGAAGATCTCAGGATCCTGGGATGGTTCGGGGTGGAGGGGATTTTAAAGCCCATCCAGTCCCACCCCCTGCCATGGGCAGGGACACCTTCCTCTAGATCAGGTTTCTCCAAGCCCCATCCAACCTGGCCTTGGACACTTCCTATGATAAAAAGGACAGGCAGCAAGGTCTCAGCCTCCTGGGTCACAGCTGGAAACATCGTGTCACATTGTCCCCATCCCTCCGGCGAGCCCCGGGTTGAGTCTCAGTGCATCATCTCCCTGTCAGTCTGCAGAACAGCAGCTAAGGCAAATTGGTACTGCTCTGAAAGTGCCTTTAGTCCAGACTACTCAAACTATTCTGCAACATATTCATTACAGAAAAATGTGGTAAATTAGATTAAGTAAAGCCAGAGAGCTCTCTTAATTGCTTTGACTTACCGGGAACGCAAAACTAGGCAGAGTCTCAGAAGAAAGGATTAATTTTCTGTACACCTGAACTATTTTAAGTGCTACCTCCCTGCCTACAGAGTCCTGCTGTAAATCACACCTCCTGTCCCCATCAGGGCTCTCACACAGCACTGGCTGGGATGCAGCCCAGGGAAGAAGGATGTGAGCTGTGCCACAGCTCCGGAGGATCTTGCAGTTGGACAATGGGAAATATGTGGTAAGATGTATAAAATCACAGAATTGTTTAATTTGCCAAAGCCTCCCAAGATCGTTGAGTCCAGCTATTGCCTCAGCACTGCCCAGATCACTGCTACCCCCTGTCCCCATGTGCCACATCCAGCTATAAATCCCTCCAGGAATGAGGACTCCAGCACTGCCCTGGGCAGCTGTGCCAGGGCTGGACAGCCCTTTCCATGAAGGAATTTTCCCCAGTATCACAATTTAAACCTCCCCTGTCCCAGCCTGAGGCCGTTCCCTCTGCTCCTGTCCCTGTTCCCTGGAGCACAGCCCGACCCCCCGGCTGTCCCCTCCTGTCAGGAGCTGTGCAGAGCCACAAGGGCCCCCTGAGCCTCCTTTGCTCCAGGCTCAGCCCCTTCCCAGCTCCCTCAGCCTCTCCTGGGGCTCCAGCCCCTTCCCAGCTCCATTCCCTGCCCTGGACACGCTCCAGCCCCTCAGGGTCTCTCTTGTCCTGAGGGCCCAGAGCTGTCCCCAGCACTGCAGGTGCCTCAGCAGTGCCAGCACAGGGGACATTGCAGAACACACAAGAACTCCTCAGCCTGTGGCGCAGCCCTGCCCAGTCTCAGCCCTGGCGGATCCCTGGGGCTGGGAATTCCCTGCATCTCTTCCTCTTGCTCATCATTCTCCTCTTTCTCCTCTCCCTGCCGCCCTTCACCCTTGGCAGTCTCACCCACTGCCACCTCCATGCTGCCACATCCTGTGCCCACTCTGCTCCTCAACACCTTTTTCACCTGCGCCACCCCATTCCTCAGCTTCCCCAGCTGTGGCTGTGCTTGCTAACAGGTTGTCACCTCTCTGTGTTATCACTCCAGTGCAGGTCAGCTCCTGGCAGTCAGGAGGAGCAGTTTCTCCCCTCCCAGACTCCAAAGGGCACCCTATGCCAGGCAGAACTAAATATTTTTTTATTCACAGTTAACACATAATCCACAGTCTACCTGAAAACTAAACTGAGAAACAGCTAAGAGGGAGGAAACCGTACAACAAACCTAATTTCTATCTCCCTACCCCCCAAAAAAAGAAGAAAGTCTGTCATTAGATGACATGGTGTTAAAGGAATGCTGTAATGTACAGAAATCCCATGCCATTATCCATGCCCCTGAGGGCAGTGTGGATTTCTGCTCCAGCATCTGCCAAGGCACTTCATCTCTGCTCACCAGGCTGGGTAGGGAAATCTCAATGCCTCATACACCATCTGACACTGATTGAAAGCATTTATTTCACTATTGGCACTTGCCTGGCTGACCATGCATTAGATGGCATTCACCCCACATATATTTTGATAGAAGAAAGCGAGATTTATGGTCTAATATTTTTTTAGTATCTCCTGAGAGTGTCTGAGAGGACACAAACCCCTCCAGAGTACAACTCCTTCTCCTGGACACCCATTGCAGTGTGGGTGATTCACCCACGTGGGAAGCCTGCTCAGCCCCAGGAGATGCCCAGGGAGCTGGGTGGTCCAGGTGGGACAGGGGTAAGCCATGGTGAGGGAGCTGCAGCTCAGACAAGTTTGTTTTGGGGATCGCTGCTTTGGGACCCAACAAACAAGTCCATCCTGGGAGGTCTGCAGCTGCTCAGGGGAGATGGTGCCACTGCCCAGCTGGGAGCAGCTGTTTTCATGGAGTCAGAATGGTTTTGGTTGGAAAGGACCTTGAAGAGCATCTCATTCCACCCCCTGCCATGGACCTTGAAAATTATTGCATTCCACCCCCTACTGCGGGTTGGGACACCTTCCATCATCCCAGGTTGCTCCAAGCCCCATCCAGCCTGGCCTGGGACACTGCCAGGGATCCAGGGGCAGCCACAGCTGCTCTGGGCACCCTGGGCCAGGGCCTGCCCACCCTCCCAGCCAGCAATTCCTAATTCCCAATAGCCCAGAATCTGTCCCTGCCCTCTGGCCCTGGGAAGCCATTGCCTGGCTGCTGTCCCTGCCTGCCTTGTCCCCAGTGGCTGTGCAGCTCTCCTGGAGCCCCTGGAGGCCCTGGCAGGGGCTCTGAGGTGTCCCTGGAGCCTTCTCTGGTGCAGCTGAGCAGCCCCAGCTGTGCCAGGCTGGCTCCAGAGCAGAGGGGCTCCAGCCCTGGCAGCATCTCCGGGGCCTCCTCTGCACTGGCTGCAGCAGCTCCAGGTCCTTGTGCTGTTGGAGCCAGGGCTGGGGCAGCTCTGCAGGTGGCTCTCACCTGAGCCCAGGGGCACAGGGGCAGGATCCCCCCTGTCCTGCTGCCCACAATCCAGGCTGTGCCTATTTCTGGCCACAGCTCCCACTGAGTGTCTGCAGCAGTGGCAGAGCAGACATTTCTCTTAAAAAGTGAGTGCCTGACCCCATTTGATAGAATACGAAGAATGATTTGCCATTTCACCACATAATCCTTCCATGCTTTGAGCCCCTGGCAGCTGAAGAATCAGGATATCCTCTGGCAGAGATCTGTGTCCTATTGCCATCTCCCTCTATCTGGGTCCAAGTCCCAGGAATCCTGACCCCTTTTCTCCTGGCAACTCATTCTTTTTGCAGTGGCAGTCTGTGTTTTTCTTCCTTTCTGATTCAAGAGTTTTACTGATAGGGATAGAGGAGGCTGTGAGTTGTAGAGGTTGAAGGGACTAAGTTGTGGAGGAGAGGAGAAGACAACAGCAGAAATACAATGACACTCAATGCTCAAACACCAGAAGCCCTAGGAGACCTGTTTCCTTCTTTCTACAGATTTGGGAGCCAAAGTTTCCTGCCTGGAAGCAATTTTCTGTGCCCCACTGTCTTTCATGTCTGCCTGCTCCCTCTCCACCACCATCTCCATTATTTGTCATGAGATAAATCTTTCAGCCCCACTCAGGTGGCCGGGTGTGCCACCATGGTTTTGTGCTGGCAGGCATCACTGGGAGTCACTGGCCCCATGTCTGATCTGCAGACGATTACAAAAGCATTTGAAACCCTTTATGATTCCCCATTGCTTCCTCTTCCCATTTCTACTTCCCTCTTCCTGCAGTTAACAGCGCTGCTCACCGAGAGCTGAACTTTCCAAACCAACGCGTCCTTAATATTTAAATTACTGTGCTGCAGGTAGCAGGGAGCTCCATATGGCACTGAGAAACCTACACCTCTGGACCCAGGGCACAGCCTGACATGGCAGGTGTAGAGGTGAGGGTGAATGCTGTGCCCCAAGGACACAGGAGGGAGGATTGCCCTTGAGAGCAAAATAACTTGCGTCAGCCAGAACACCCAGTGCTTCGGGCTCAGAGCTGCAGGGTCATTAATAAACACAGAGACAGAGAGAGGGTCTAGAAAGATCATGCATCTGCATTATAACCTGTCATCATAGGCGTTGTAACCCTCACACAAACTCTTATATATGAAATAGTCCCCCAACAGCCTCCTTGGGAAATAAAGTGCTGCCTGCTAGAAGGAAAGCATTCAATAAAAAGGCCATTTTTGTGAGTGAGGCTTTGGAAGTAGAAAGGCACTTTTACATCATGACTGTGATGAACACTGAAGAGCACACACAGGGGGCAATAAAAGCTGAATTAAATTATTTTGGTATTTTCTTGATAATGGTATCAGGCCCACGTTTGCACTTCTATACGTACATACCTAAGTGAGATGTCCCTTCTTTGTAGTTCCCCAACAACTCTTCTTGAGCCAGCATTTGTAAAATGATATTTCTATATTTACTTAAGCATCTATTTAAAGAGGAGCCCCTCACAATTACTCACCACACAGATAGATGACACTGTTTGGCTGTGTTTATTTAGTTTCTATTAGTGATTGGCAAAAAGTCTATTGTGGCTTCAAAGCAGATATAGATGAATGACCTGTTGATCATAAAATAAAGTATGATGATCCCTTCTAGGCCTTGTGGAAAATGGCATGTGAGGGGGACATGTATCATTATCTCATCCTGCCACTTGGTGATATAATATAAAATCCAGTCGTTCTGGTAGGTTTGGCTCAAAAGAAGATGTACATACAGGGCTGGCAGTCTAAGGCATGGAATAATGGGAGCAATTCAAGGGAAGCTGTTAGCTTCAAAGCCTGAGTTCATTTGTCACTGCAGGTGAGACATCTTTCTACAAGTCCTCTGTCAGTGATGATGGACAAAATATGAGCCATCAGAATGTTAATCTCAAATTTTTGGCTTGCTGTTACCTGCTGGTACATGGTTCATCCTCTGGGAACTCAAGCACAGGCTGTCCTTTGCTCAGCTTCACTCATCCAGAGCTGGGTCATGGAGTGATGTGGATGACACAGACAGAGCAGCATCTGGACTGGGATCAAAGGACAGATGAAAATTTACTGTTTGCCATCATTTCACTGCCCTGAGTAGCTCTGCTCACAGAGAGTTTGCAGAGTGCCTGATCTGCCCCTTTTTTTGTTTGGTCATTGGGGCAAACACTTCTCAATCTGACTCCAGGTGAATAGTTCTTAATTAATACCTTTTCAGCTGATTTAACCTTCCAGGTGAGGTTGGCTGGGGCAGAAATTGGTGTTGTCTATGCCCAGAGGAGTTAGCAGCAGAACTGTACCATGGCACCCAGATACTCCTTGCTCAGGAAATACATCTGGTACTGACTTCTAAACCTTCCTCCCATGTAGTTCCAACCCCTCTCCCAGGTGTCACAAGCTACAAGTGCAGGAGGCTCTGTCTGTGCTGGAAATCAAAATTCACACTGCTGGGAGGGTATTTTTGCTGACACTCATTAGCCCTGCCAGCCAAACCTCAAGTGTGACCAGCTGACCATCTCCTTTTCACTTCAAAGGTGTTGGTCCATGGCCCACCCACCAGATGCTGAGCCATCCATGGAGCAATCCTGCCTCTTGAGGAAAAAGAAATCCTCCAGGACTCTGAGGGTGCTAACACTGATAGGTCATAAATAACACCAAATATGGTTTTCTTGTGTATTTTCAAAATGCAGAGCACTGAGTTTCCTAGTGCTCATGCTGTAGTCCCATGATTTGTGGAATGCTGTGCAAACCCAGTATGCCCAGTCAAAACAAGTGCCCAGTGAAGTTATTTGCAATGAGATGTCAAAATGACCTAAAGTACTTCTAATAAACCTGGAAACAAGACTTGCTCCCTTGGCAGGTAGAGCATCCTCATTTTTTTCTGGTATCAGGGAGGGCTTGAAAGTACTTATAGCTTTTGTTGTGCTATAGCTACACTTTTGTGCTAGAACACCTTTCAAGACAGAGGTATCCCTGCCTGGACATTTGTGTTTGGTCTGTGCAACACCACGAGCACCTTGTTTCTCTTATGGTGACTTTGATCATGAGCCAGCTATGAGGGGAGTGAGCAGCAAAGGGAAAAATCCTGGGGAGAAAGTCCAGGGAAGAAAGAGGGGCTGCCCAAGTTCAGTCCCAGGGCATACTTCATGCATAGGACTGCAGGACTTTGTGGAAAGAGCAACCAATCAAAAATCCCACCATTTCAGGTGGCCACATGTGACTGTAGGATATGCGCACCAAACAGACCCTTTCTGCTCTTCCTTGCAGGTGGGCTTGTCTCTTCTGGACAAGGTGGCCCCAAGAGTTTTTTGGCCCCAGACTCCCTGCAAGTCTAGACTGCAGGATATTTTTATTTTAAATTGAGAAATACACTTCTGTATCATGCTGGCACTTTTTTTAATTTTTACCTCAGATCTGTGGTTTCTTTCCTCTGAAGTGTCATGTGTTATTAAAGACACACACACACACACACACAAATATAAATATATTAATGTCTATACTAGTGCTGTCAGTCATGATACATCCTTTCCTCATACTCACCAAGAACACTCCTTGTAGACCCTGGTTTTGCTGAAGGCTGCTCCTCTCCACTTGGGACTTATTGACGTTACACTGCTGGATGCTGGATGAATTTTGTTGTTTATCCTTGCCTTTTGATGATGCTGCTGTCTGAAGGTTATCTGCTACAGTGATTTCATAATCCTTTTGAGTCTCTTTCATATCTTCAAAAGGCAGGAAACAGGGTTTTTTAGCTATTCAAGAGCCACTTGTCTGCAGGTAAAGAATTTAACAGCTTGTGGGAGTGATACTTACTGCCAGCAATAATGTGATTGATCTTTCCTGGAACTGCAAAAATGATTCTTAGAAGTGACATTGTGGAAGGCAAAAATTGAGCTATTTTCTTTCACTTGTCTACTAGGAACACTTAATGCAAGAAAATAAATACCTAGTACTGAAGGGTGACCTGTCTCCTTGCATTTCCTTCTTGCAATTCAATTGTTAACTTTTGAGGGACATCATTGATGGTTTTATTTGCTTTGAGATTTGGAATAGAAAAGGAACAGCTTGCTCAAGGACTTTCCAATTTAGATGTTTTTAGTAGAAAAAGAAATGTGTTTAGAGCTAACTTCATTTTCTTTTTTGGGGACAGGAGGATTTAAGAGCAAAACCCAAATTGTGTGTACTATTGTATGACATATGTATCCAGATGGTTAGGCTGGCTTATCTTTATTCTGAGATTTGTGTGTAATGAGCCCCAGTACATGGTTTTGGCATGGTTTTCATTCAGGGCTACCTGATGAGCCCTTCTTGTGTAAGCACCAGCGCTGTTCATCTCAGGTTCTGGGGGCTGTGCTGGTTTGTCTCAAGGCCATGGCGCTGCCTTCCCATCCCAGGCACAAAAAAGAGGCAGAAAAACAGAGTTAAAATGTTGCAAAACACCCAAATTAAACAGTATCCCCAGTCTTGAATGAGCAGAAACGTGGCTTTGAGAGAGCTTTCCAGAGGAAAGTGCCCTGGCCCAGGGCAGTGATGGTATTAAGGTCTCTTTCCACCCTATGCAGTCTGGAACTCAAATTATCACACAGAACAATTGAATAAGTTGCTTGATTGGCTTCCAGTGTCCCACACTAAAATTATTTGGATTCTGCAGCTGATTTTGTCTGGCAAAGAACTACCCAACGTCCCATCTTCCCACACCTCAGGAAAATAAATAAATACCTTTTGTAGGCCAGAAACACCTTTATGGCTCAATGTGTCTACTCCCATACCTGGGACATGGCCTTTGTCTGAGGAAGAAATTAATGGGGGTGGGAGCTCCCTGGGAGGGGGGTTTTATTCCAGGAGAGTTCCCTAGCACTCTGTCCATGAAGAAAAGGGAAACCATGTTTCCTGTGGGTAATCCCCCAGGGGGCTGGGTGACAGAGCGGCTGACTCCAGGAGCCTCTTTCCAAGCCTCATTTCTCATTTGGTTTCCTAAGAGGAAATGAGACTCCTGTTATCTTGGTCTGATGCTCTCATCGGCATGAAAATTATGGCGTGAAAATATTTACTAAAGCTTTTCTTCTGCCTAAAACAAATAATAAAAAAAAAAAAAAAAGGAAATTTATAGAATCACAGTGTGGTTTGGGTTGGAACTTAAAGCTCATCCCATCCCACCCCCTGCCATGGACAGGGACAGCTTTTGCAAGTCCAGGGTGTTCTGAGGCTCTTCCAGCCTGGCCTTGGGCACTGCCAGGGATCCAGGGGCAGCCACAGCTGCTCTGGGCACCCTGGGCCAGGGCCTGCCCACCCTCCCAGCCAGCAATTCCTAATTCCCAATAGCCCAAAATCTGTCCCTGCCCTCTGGCCCTGGAAGCCATTGCCTGGGTGCTGTCCCTGCCTGCCTTGTCCCCAGTGGCTGTGCAGCTCTCCTGGAGCCCCTGGAGGCCCTGGCAGGGGCTCTGAGGTGTCCCTGGAGCCTTCTCTGGTGCAGCTGAGCAGCCCCAGCTGTGCCAGGCTGGCTCCAGAGCAGAGGGGCTCCAGCCCTGGCAGCATCTCCGTGTCCCTTTATTTCCGTGCCTGTTCTTGCTCATGGTTTTGTTTTGGGATGTGCAGCCTGAATTTGCTCCCACTTCCTGAGGTGTCCCAGCTGCTGCCAATCCAGTTTGGGGTGATGCCAGAGGAGCCCCTGGCAGAGCCCTGCAGGTTCAGCGCTCTCTGGCACCGCTTTTCCCAGCAGCTCAGGGCCCATCGAGGCGTGGGGATGATCTGTGCATATAAATGTTTGTTTTAGCAAGTATGGCTAGGTGGTATTTTTAGTAGTGGTAGTTGTAGGAGTTTCACGGGAAAGCCTGTAGTTCATCAGCCTTTTCGGCGTGTATCTTATCTCGGAAATGTAAGCGTCGGCAGGGGGATATTGTACAATGTTGCCTTCATCACCCAGCACTTAATCTACTCGCAATTTATTTACTTTAGTAACTACAGGAAGCAAATAGCCTCTGTGTGTCTCACTTCAAGTAACTGAATCAGTGCTGTGTGACAAAGTATCACTCTATTTGGATTCTTTTTATCCTTCTTTAAAAAATAATTTTAAAACCACCCCCCCCCCCAAAAAAAAAACCCACACAAAAAACAAAAAAAAAAAAAAAAAAACACACAAAAACCAGAACAAAAGCAAAAATGCACAGACCCATTGAGTGAGGCTCTCTGGCCTGACCTGTGCAGATACCTGGCATGGGGGAGGGCAGTCAGACAGAAAGCTCTTCAGCAGCTGAAACAAAATGTCAAAGTCCTTACGAAAGCATCTTCTTCCAAACCACGAGCACTGCTTGCTTTATATATGGTGAAACGGGAGAGTTGGTCTCTCCTTCAGTGTTTATTTTTGCTGGTATAATTAGCTGATTTTTCAACCAGTAATATTGCTTAGTAGTGACTTCCTTTTAAAAAATTGTTTTAGGCTGTGCAAATCTTCTTGGCTTTGTGTGCATACAATGACTTGAACTGGTAGGACCCCAATGTACTAGGCAGTGCTGCTAATTAATTCTTGGCTGCAGAAGCCCTGATAAGAGTAAACAAAGAGTGAAATTAGCTCAGGAGAAGACACAGGAATTTGCAGGCAAACCCACATCCTTCCATGATATCATTGGGAATCCGCCCGTGCTCCACCCATACGTTTGACTGAGCCCTGGCCGAAGGCAAGAGAGCTGATTTTTTTTGGGAGGGTGAGCTGTGGATCCTAGAGAGACTCAGTGTAATTTATGGCCTGTAAGGATCTTATTCCCATTAGCTTGGGGAGCAAGCTAATGTGCATTTTCTCTGAGATGGTGAAGCCAAAAGCCTGGGCCCCCACACCCGCCCTGCTCATCCCTGCAGCACCCAGCAAAGCCCCTCGGAGCCCCGACCCCTGTGAGATGGCTGAGAGGTGCACAAACCACTGGTCCTGTGCTGTTTCAGGGGCTGCTGGTCTCTGTGCATGCTCTGGGGAGGATTTTGGCAGCAGACAGGGAAGGAGGTGCTGTCAGCCTCCTGCGGCAGCAGTCCTGGGCTGGGGAGAGCAGGGGCAGCTGCCCAAAGGGTGCTTGAAATGATGCTCACTGGAGATGTTCCCCCAAACCCAGCAGACTTGGTGCCATGGGTAGCACTTCCCCAGGACGCCTCAGTGCTAAACTGCTGCCAAAATGTTTTTCTTTGCATTTCCAGGGGAAGGCTGCAGTGAGGAGATGGTGAGAGACATCTCACACAGTGCTAGTGTGTGTTGCCATGACACTGAAGTAATTGCTGTTACTTTTTTTTTTTTTTTTGAGAGAGAGAGAAATTAATTCTTTCAGAATTAAGTGACCAATTTTCCCAACACTCAGCTGCAGGAGGAAAGGAATTTTCTGTAATTCAGCAAATAGATACATTATACCTACACTTTCACAATAGCAGTGAAGTGTTTTCTTCTGTTCCCACTGTTTGCTGACACCTTGCAGTTTGCATTGGGAAATTGTGGGACTGATGATAGAACACAACAAAATGCAATCCTGACACTTTCCCTAAAGCACAGTAAGAGGGGAGCAGGAGACTATAAAGGTGCAAGGTGGCAAAATTATGTCTGGACTGGCTACTTCGAAAAACAAATCCAGTTCCCTCTGGATGGTTTCCTCTGTGGTTTAAGCCACAGCTTTTTGACTCAGAGGACACTGTGGATGTTCAGATTTGCCATTTTGTACCACGCTTTTGACCCCACTCTTGTCAGAGCCACCTAAGTACCGACCTGCAGGGCCCGTGTTCCATTCCCTCGTGTTTTGCATCTCTGCAAGAACTGTTACATAAAAACCTTGCCCAGGTAATCCAAGGTAAAAAGCAATTAGCTAAAACCCAAGATCAGGTAAAACTATACAATAATAAGGAGGCTGAGTGAGCCCTGGCTTAGTGAGCCCTGGGAAACTTGAGTGGGTTTAGTAAGCACCCTGAAGCCTGGCTGTCCACTGCAGGTCAGGGTGTTCCTGTGCCCGCTGTACCCAAGGCAGGATGAGATGTTTCCAGGCAGTTCCTGACATCCTGTCCAGGCAGGAGATTGCCAGTCTGCTGGTGGGAGAGTTCTGCCCAAATCCTGCTGTTTAGAAGGGGTCCCATTCAGGATCTGGCAGTCTTTGCCCACCTCCCCTCTTGGATCCCTTCGGTATTAAAAAAAAAATCTCTGTGGCAAAAAAGGCTAAAAGAGCTCCTCGCTCAGGAGTTTTGGCTTTTGCTAGGCAAAAAAATAGCAGCAACACCTCAGATTTCTTAATTGTTTTACATTTCTTTTGGAGTTTGACATTAAAGAGAAGGGAATATATAGGAAGTATATATTTTTCCTACCCATCTCACAGATAGAGATACTGAGGTTAAAGGGATTTAACTCGCAGGAAGACCACCCAGCCAGCCTGTGGGGGAGCTGGCAGATGAACAAAGCCCTCCTGATTTATTAGCAAGCATCCCTCCTAGAAGAGAAGGGGATGGACCTGTCTCCAGAGAAGGGGATGGACCTTTAACAGCACAGTTACTTAGGGATTTGTTTTATTTTTTATTTTAGTTCCGTCATACTGCACCCCAAAGACTTTTCATATTTTTCCTTCCAGCACCTGGTGGAGGGTGTTGGAGAATCCCGCTGGCCTTTGGTGGCCCCAGACGCCTGATGGTCTCTGCTCTGCCTCCAGCACTTGGCCCTGCTGTGCAGTGAGCAGCCTTCCTGCGTGAAACAGGGATGCGTTTTGCTGAGCTGTGTTTTAAAAAAGGCTCGGATGAGCACCTCAAATGTTTCCTTGAAATGCCCCCACCTCCAAGTCACCGGGATGACCCTGGAAAGGAACCAGAGCAAACAATCCCCATCCTCTCAGAGCAACGATGCCCTGGCTGGGTGGCATCAGCCCCTCGTGCCTCCGCCCTGTCTCTGGACACAGGCCCTTGTCCATCTGCCAAATCCAGAGCTGGGTTATTGTTTCCATTGTTGAATCTCTGGAGTTCACTTTTTTTCCCCTGAAACCCGTCCTGGATGTGTGAAGCTCTTGAGGGTCTTTGGATCATGGCAGGTCTCTGTGAAACACAGCTGGGAACTGGGCCTGGTGCAGTCCAGGGGGAAAATCCCAACAATTCCAGGCCTTTGCTCCCAGGGCTGGAGCCCCTCTGCTCTGAAGCCAGCCTGGCACAGCTGGGCTGCTCAGCTGCACCAGAGAAGGCTCCAGGGACACCTCAGAGCCCCTGCCAGGGCCTCCAGGGGCTCCAGGAGAGCTGCACAGCCACTGGGGACAAGGCAGGCAGGGACAGCAGCCAGGCAATGGCTTCCCAGGGCCAGAGGGCAGGGACAGATTCTGGGCTATTGGGAATTAGGAATTGCTGGCTGGGAGGGTGGGCAGGCCCTGGCCCAGGGTGCCCAGAGCAGCTGTGGCTGCCCCTGGATCCCTGGCAGTGTCCCAGGCCAGGCTGGATGGGGCTTGGAGCACCCTGGGACAGTGGGAGGTGTCCCTGCCCATGGCAGGGTGTGGAATGGGATGGGATGAGCTTTAAGGTCCTTTTCCACTCAAACAATTCCATGGTCCCATGACTATGTGATGATATACCCATGTGCATGGACCCTCCTGCCCAAGACAAAAGCTGTGAGGGATTCTCAGGATCCCAGGGAAGCCCAGAATAGGGAGGGGAACTTGAGGGGGAGGACACCTCTGCTGTGCAGAGTGGCTCGGCCAGGGCATTTCTGCTTTACTAGATAAGCCACTATAAAGGCACTTTTCAGCTTTTACTGCAGTACAAACATCAGTGCACGAGAGCAGCAGACAGACCACTGAATTTGGCCGCATAATTAGACAGCAAAATATTATATACAGCTTCTTCTTTTCTAAGAATGGCTGGCAAATAATAGCCAACCACTGTGAGTTCCTAAAACCTGCAAAGCCTTTTCCAAGTGTAAAATTTGTGATTGAAGAGTGAGAGTAGGATCTTGATATTTGGTTCATACTGGGTATGACAGGTTAGAATTGCCGTGGAATTGGAATTCTGACTATTGTCAGGAGCTATTTGTACTAAATACCTTGTGAATTAGCTTCTGAGTCAGCTCAGGGTATAAAGAAACAGAAAGAATCTATTTGTGACTATATGCAATTGGAGGAAAAACCTGTGGTAAAAACACTGAGTCCAGTTCTTTGGGGTAACTTTTTGTGTGCCCACAAATCCACCTGATCTCCTTCCAGGCCATGGGGGGCAGGTGGGATGTGCCAAAAGTGAGTGCAGGAAAGGTGAGCACACAATTCACTCTTTCCTGTTTCATACATCAGCCAATCCATCACGCAGTCTTTATTGATTTGGCACCAGCCTTTTCTTTAATGGATCTCTGAAAAGTTTTTCTCTCAGTTGTCTGTGTTCTGAGCTGTTCCCTGGTTCCTGCAGAGCCCCAGCTGGTGTGAGTGGCTCTGCTCTGTGGGCCTCATGAAACCCTGGCTTGGGCCAAGGTTTGCAGCTCTTGGCCATTATGCTGCATTTGATACTTTAGCATATAAATATGAAACAGCTGAGCATCAATATATATATATTTTTTCTTTAAGTCTCCACCTATCCCATGAAATGCCTCCCGTCTCAGTAGCAAGCTTACAGGAAGGCCCAGCGCATTTTTCCGTGGCTGCTGAGAAACTGGAATCCCTTAGTCGAGCTGATTTCCAGGTACCAGGACGTACCTGATGCAGGGCCGCCCATGGCTGCTTGTGAAGTGAAATCATTTTGCTTTGCACAGTAAAAAACCACCTGACCGTCCCTGACATGACAGCATTTTCTGTCCTGATTAAAAAAAAAAAAAGAAATGGGAAACACTTTTTAAATTGAATGCCAGGGAATAAAGTACATGGCAGGGCTTGGTTTTAAGGGAAGTTGGCTGGCACAGCACATACAGTAACTTTTATTATCATGGCATCCTCCATCCTCCAGCATGTGAATGGTTTTATTATGCCTCCAAAGAAGACAAGGACGTCCCTCCTGTCCACATGTGGCTGGCTGTGATTAAGCAGTGAAGACACAAAGCCCTTAACCCATGAAAATTCAAACCACTGGCCCCAGTCCCTGCACAGGGTATGTCAGTGGCCTTCAGAAATGCCTGCACACATCCCTGCCATTGGCTTGTGTCCTTTCAAAGTATAGAAAAAACAATTTTCAGAGGGACTCTCAGTGTGTTGGAGGTGTCTGTGCTCCTTGCAGCAGGGATGGGCTGGATGCCCTTTCAAGGTCCCTCCCAACCCAAGCCATCCCACGGTTCCATGACTTCAGTGTGTTCTTGTTTTGCCCTCGCTGGTTGGGTTTGCAAGGGTCAGTAAAACCAGCACACAAGGGAAAATGCAGCTCTGGCAAGCCACAGCAATCCCTTCTCCCAGTGCAGAACCCACCTTCCCCCTTCTCCTCATCCCTCTCCCTCCACCAAATGTGCCCCAGGTCTGACACAGCCACCAGGCCCCAGAGGAGCTGGATTATTCTCTCCGGTTTTCTCTCCGTGGTTCACTGTGGGGCCGGTCCAGGACATCCCCCTGGAATGTGTGCCCCTCACCCCTGCCCCGGGGCACCACGTCCTGGCATGAACTCTGCGAGAGAAAGCTGCTGATCCCATCTGATGGCACAGCTGGGGCTGGAGAGCACGTCTGGGTGTCCTGCAGAGCCACAGACCAGAATATGAGTTGCATTAAATTGGCATTTACTCATCAGTGCCTCAGGTAGTCCTTTGGCCTCAAACCCTGCTCAGGGCAGCAGGAACTGCAGAAGCCCTGGAAGGGCCTGGCTGCCCTTGGGGCCGTGCACAGCCCAAGGAGGGGCAGCTCCATGGAGACAGGAGGCACAGCAGCATCATCCCAGCGTTAATGGGAGCTGGGTTTGGAGCACAGGCTCCAGTGGAGATGGACTGGCTCGCCCCAGGAGGGGAGCAGGGGTGGAAGCTTGCCGAGGACACAGCCTGCTCCAGCCCCCAATAAAACGCAACCCCCTTGTCCCTGGTTAACAAGGTCCTGCAGGAGAACAGCTCTCTGATGCTGCAGCACCCTGGCAGGCCTTTCAAACACTACATCACTTAACCCAGCAGTATTCCTTGCTCATATATCATAGAATCATTGGGCGGTTTGGGCTGGAAGGGACCTTTAAAGCCCATCCAGTTCCACCCCTGCCATGGGCAGGGACACCTTCCACTATCCCATGTTGCTCCCAGCCTTGTCCAGCGGGGCCTTGAACACTGCCAGGGGTGGAGCAACCACAGCTTCTCTAAGAAACCTGAGCCAGGCTCTCATCTCCCTCACAGGGAACATTTTCTTCCCATTTACCTACTCCAAACCTGCTTTCTGGCAATGTGAAGCCATGTCCCCTTGTCCTGTCACTCCAGGCCCTTGTGAATAGTCCCTCTCCATGTGTTTGGTGGCTCCTTCAGGCACTGGAAGGCCAGAGTTAGGTCACCTCACTGCAGGTGGAACAACCCCAATTATCTCAGCCCTTCCTGATACCAGAGCTGCTCCATCCCTCTGCCCAACTGATGCCTGCTCTGCTCTGGGCTCTCCCCAGCAGCTCCCCATCCTTCCTGTGCTGGGATCCTGGGCTGGAGGCAGCCCTGGGTGTGGGGCAGAACCCCCTGAGAGAGGCAGAACCCCCTCAGAGCCCCTGGACAGGGCTGCGGGATCAGCACAGTGTGGGTCAGCACAGTGTGGGATCAGCCCAGTGTGGGTCAGCCCAATGTGGGATCAGCCCAGTGTGGGATCAGCACAGTGTGGGTCAGCCCAATGTGGGTCAGCACAGTGTGGGATCAGAACAGTGTGGGATCAGCCCAGAGTGGGATCAGAACAGTGTGGGATCAGCAGTGTGGGATCAGCCCAGAGTGGGTCAGCACAGTGTGGGATCAGCACAGTGTGGGATCAGCACAGTGTGGGTCAGCACAGTGTGGGATCAGAACAGTGTGGGATCAGCACAGAGTGGGATCAGCACAGTGTGGGATCAGCCCAGTGTGGGATCAGCCCAGTGTGGGTCAGCCCAATGTGGGATCAGCACAGTGTGGGATCAGCCCAGTGTGGGTCAGCCCAATGTGGGATCAGCACAGTGTGGGTCAGCACAGTGTGGGATCAGCCCAATGTGGGATCAGCCCAGAGTGGGATCAGAACAGTGTGGGATCAGCCCAGTGTGGGATCAGCACAGAGTGGGATCAGAGCAGTGTGGGATCAGCCCAGTGTGGGATCAGCACAGAGTGGGATCAGCACAGTGTGGGATCAGCCCAGTGTGGGATCAGCAGTGTGGGATCAGCACAGAGTGGGATCAGCACAGAGTGGGATCAGAGCAGTGTGGGATCAGCCCAGTGTGGGATCAGCACAGAGTGGGATCAGCACAGAGTGGGATCAGCACAGAGTGGGATCAGCCCAGTGTGGGTCAGCACAGTGTGGGATCAGCCCAGTGCCATCCCCGGGCTGCTCTGGGTGCGAAGGCAGCACAAGTTAAGCAGCCCTGCTCCCCAGCTGGTTTGAATAAGTTATGGGCTGCAAACCTGGAACATTTGTTCTGGTGAATATTAACGTCCATCCCTGGGTGCTGATGTTTATCTGGCCAGGCCGTTTAAACGACTGGAAAGTACATGCATGAGTTCAAAGCCACCAGCCAAGCTGCTGCCTTCCCCTGCCCTCACCGTGTGCGTGTCAGGCGAGGCCAGCTCCACCAGCCTCATGTTTTGTGTTTGGGCAGCTTCAAAGGCCTCTGAGAATGCATACAAGGTGCTTGCCTGCACAAAACACCCCTGCCCGCACTAAAATGGGCAGGAAAGTATTGTATAAATCTGGTTTCTTTTCTTTTCTTTTTTCTTTTCTTTTCTTTTTCTTTTCTTTTCTTTTCTTTTCTTTTCTTTTCTTTTCTTTTTCTTTTCTTTTCTTTTCTTTTCTTTTCTTTTCTTTTCTTTTCTTTTCTTTTCTTTTCTTTTCTTTTCTTTTCTTTTCTTTTCTTTTCTTTTCTTTTCTTTTCTCTTTTCTTTTCTTTTCTCTTTTCTTTTCTTTTCTTTTCTTTTCTTTTCTCTTTTCTTTTCTTTTTTCTTTTCTTTTCTTTTCTTTTCTTTTCTTTTCTTTTCTTTTCTTTTCTTTTCTTTTCTTTTCTTTTCTTTTCTTTTCTTTTCTTTTCTTTTCTTTTCTTTTCTTTTCTTTTCTTTTCTTTTCTTTTCTTTTCTTTTCTTTTCTTTTCTTTTTTTTTTTTTTCAATTGCCCTTTTCTTAACAAGCACTGATGGGCCACATGCAAATCTTGCCTTCCCTTTTTACTCCCTACAGCCATACTGATAATTTAAACATCTCACGCTTCAGGCAGGCCCCTGATGGCAAAAAAAAAATTAATATTTTAATTAAAGTGGTTCAGACAGAGTCTCCCTCACTCCTCAGATGCTTGTTGTACAAAGGACATTTGTTTATAAGGCTCAGCTGGATTTTTCTTAAGAAGTTCCCTAAGCATTTCAGTTGCCATCTGTGCACCTTTGTTGTTCCAGTGCATTAGCAGAACTTCCCCAGTTCCATCTAAACTGATAAATTCATCCAGTCCCCACTTGATACCACCACAGAGCAGCTGTTTGTGGAGTTGTTTAATCTCCATTAGGACACTGTGGTTAAAAACCAAGCTTGCATCCATATGAAAACATGGCACAAGCAGGATGCTCTGCCTCTGCAGGTCTTTCCAGGCCAGGGCTGTCTGAGGCTGTTTGGAGCTGGATATTTAACATTTCCATGAAGACCCGGCTGGCTGCATGTCTCCCTGGAAACCTGGTGCTACCTAGGAGCACGATCCTCTTTCCCTGGCGTTTTGCACCCACAGGTTGGGGTTTTATTTTCCCCACACGAAATTCATTTTGGGAGCTGCAGAGATCACTGTGGCGGGGTACCTGGGGCAGTAGTTGGGGCTAAGACTGGTGCTCATTCAGGGAAATATGTTCTGTGAAAACCTTTCTTTTAATCACCTCAAGTGCTTCTAAAGGGATCCACGTTGCGCTGTGTTTTGTCTGCAGGCAAGGAGATGTGGACAGTTAGGCTCTCTTTAAATTACATCTGACAGAGAAATGGAATCTAGATTATTTTTAAATCTCCTTATTTCCCTTCTACATCTTCCAATCCATCTTTCTCAGTGACAGCTGGGGTGAAGTGCCCGTCACAGAAGTTCCTCCCCAAGGGTAATTACAGGGAAGAGAAATTATTTTCTCCTACATTTATGCAGCAGGAAAAATAAGAACTACTTTTCTCATTCATTCCTTGAAAACTTTTCATCAAACAAACCAGACGTGAAGAATCAAGCTTGCTCAGTGTCAGTGTCTCAGTCCTCTCTCCAAGTGCAGCACTGTTGGGATCACAGCCAGGAATCACTCTTTAAAGTGACCTGATGCTTTGGGAGAACAATTTCTCCTTGTAACACAGCTGGGTTTGTCTTTGTGCTCTGGCCTTGCTGAAGACAACAGCATTTTCATCATCAGCCTCCAGGGATTCATTGATCTCAAAGGATCCAGGCTTCCAGCTCCTGTATTTCGATCCACATTAGGTTTTGGCTGGGCTGTTCCTAACAGCTCTTCAATTTCAGGAACTCAGTTTCAGCCACCAACTACAATTGTCTCCCCCGGAGTAAATCCATCCTTCCCAAGCCACGTGTCCCATGAGGAAAGGGCAAGGGAGCAGCTGCAGGGTGCTGTCAGCCAGGCAAAGCTGTGAGCAACCCAAATTTTCTGTCTGTCCCCTGCGGCCCCAGCAGTGGTGAAGGTGGAGCAAAGGGGATTAACCAACCTCTCTCCTCAGGATGGCATGGTGGGATGCAATATGACATAATCTGTAGGGCCAAAAGGTGCATGGTTTGGCGGGGATTTGCTCTCCTCATTTTATATAAACATTAAAACTCTGGGCTGAAGTGATCGCCCACAACTTAAATTACAGCAGGGATGAGGGACACTCACACCCAGGACCACCCCCTGAGCTGGCATGGATGCCATGGCATGGCTCTCCACATCCCTGCACTGCTGTGGGTGCAGAGGGCCCTGAGGCAGCCCGGGCTGTGCAGCTGGGGCAGCTGGGGCTGTGCTTTCCTGCCTCCTCCCCCTTGCCCCCCTCAGTACTGCCACACTTTGATGGGCAAAGGGGCTCAGATCAGAATGGTCTTGGCTCTGCTGTGGATCATCAGCATCTTCCCTGTCACCCCACCCAGGAGCAAGCTCTGTGCCCAGGCACCACCATCAGCATCACCATTTCTGCCTTCATTTCACTGGGCACATCCTCTCTGTGTCTGGAACCTTCCATCCTGACAGAGGCACTCAGGGTTTGAAACACAGAATGGTTTGGGTTAAAGGGGACCTCAAAGCTCATTCAGCGTCACCCCTGCCATGGGCAGGGACACCTTCCACTGTCCCAGGCTGCTCCAAGCCCCATCCAGCCTGGCCTGGGACACTTCCAGGGATCCAGGGGCAGCCACAGCTGCTCTGGGCACCCTGGGCCAGGGCCTGCCCACCCTCCCAGCCAGCAATTCCTAATTCCCAATAGCCCAGAATCTGTCCCTGCCCTCTGGCCCTGGGAAGCCATTGCCTGGCTGCTGTCCCTGCCTGCCTTGTCCCCAGTGGCTGTGCAGCTCTCCTGGAGCCCCTGGAGGCCCTGGCAGGGGCTCTGAGGTGTCCCTGGAGCCTTCTCTGGTGCAGCTGAGCAGCCCCAGCTGTGCCAGGCTGGCTCCAGAGCAGAGGGGCTCCAGCCCTGGCAGCATCTCCGTGGCCTCCCCTGGATTCACTCCAGCAGCTCCAGGTCTTTCCCATGCTGAGTTTTTGCTGCTGTCGCCTCTCACTGTTAATGGAGCCCCATCCCTGTGGTGGCTGTGGGGCCCATCCTCACTCACAGCCTGCAGCAGCAGGGCAGACAAGGGACAAGCAAGCATCCTCTGCTCCCTCCCCTAAGGATGTTTTGGGGTTTTTTCCCAACAATTGACTCCTGTGGTGCATTACTGAGGCTCCCCCTCCTCACAGCACACACTGCACAGCGCCTGGCCCCGCGTCACAGCGAGCTGGGAGGCAGAGCAGGAGCCTGGCACAGGTGGGGAGCCATCCATGGGGTCCCAAAGCTGGGCTCCAGGCATTATTTTATCAAACTACAGCTGTGGGGATCAGGTTAATGCACAGTGTCCCTCCTGGAGGAGGCACCAGCCGATCCCTGCAGCACTGGCAGCCCCAAGCACTGTCACCCAGGGCTGACTGCAGAGAAAATCAAGGACAAAATGAAAAATGAAAATCACAAATGAAAGTCATGGACAAAATGAAAAATGAAAATCACAAATGAAAATCATGAACAAAATGAGAAATGAAAATCACAAATTAAAATCATGGACAAAATGAAAAATGAAAATCACAAATGAAAATCATGGACAAAATGAAAACCACGGCTTTGGGATGAGGTGAGCATCATCTGAGGGAAACAAGGAAAGAAATGATGGAGTGTGGTGCCTTCTGAGTGCAGAGATAAGCCTGCCCCCCTGCCCCTGCCAGCAGGCAAAATACAAAACATTAAATAATATTTGTTGTCCCAGTGGTGGCTTTTCAGCAAGAATTTAGAATCACAAGCAAGAACACACTTAATGAGGGATGAAACACAGGAAAATGGAGCAGCTCAGCTCACGTTCTCCCCTGGAAGATGTGCATGGGGGTTCCTGTCCATCACTTTTCTGCTGGGATATTGGGGGCTGGACCTCACACAGCAGCCCCTTCATGGAATTCCAGCCCCAAGGAGAAGGGAGCACCCAGGACTGGCAGGGGCTGGTGATCAAAGGAATGACAAAAGCCAGAGGGTCTGTGAAATCTTTGGAAGTTTTGTTAGTGAGTTACACACTTGTCATGGAATTGGTGTGTAAATCCCTGCTGCCCCAATGTAAGCACACAGCAGCGGGGTCGGGATAATGGGTTAGGGGGAAAGGAAGGAGAGAAATAAATTGAAGAGAAAAGGAAGGGAGGGAGGGAGGGAGGGAGGGAGGGAGGGAGGGAGGGAGGGAGGGAGGGAGGGAGGAGAGGAAGGAAGGAAGGAAGGAAGGAAGGAAGGAAGGAAGGAAGGAAGGAAGGAAGGAAGGAAGGAAGGAAGGAAGGAAGGAAGGAAGGAAGGAAGGAAGGAAGGAAGGAAGGAAGGAAGGAAGGAAGGAAGGAAGGAAGGAAGGAAGGAAGGAAGGAAGGAAGGAAGGAA